>CM051240.1:225604378-226804378 GCA_027917425.1 Gastrophryne carolinensis | reverse complement strand
CTTTTGCTGTGCATGCTCTCTGGTTTTTGTGGCACTGGCATCCCATTCTGTGACTAAAGCAGCCTCTATTTAATAGCACAATAAACATTTGCACTTATTCTCATAGAAATCAGGCCTGATAAAGACACTTTTGCTGTGCATGCTCTCTGGTTTTTGTGGCACTGGCATCCCATTCTGTGACTAAAGCAGCCTCTATTTAATAGCACAATAAACATTTGCACTTATTCTCATAGAAATCAGGCCTGATAAAGACACTTTTGCTGTGCATGCTCTCTGGTTTTTGTGGCACTGGCATCCCATTCTGTGACTAAAGCAGCCTCTATTTAATAGCACAATAAACATTTGCACTTATTCTCATAGAAATCAGGCCTGATAAAGACACTTTTGCTGTGCATGCTCTCTGGTTTTTGTGGCACTGGCATCCCATTCTGTGACTAAAGCAGCCTCTATTTAATAGCACAATAAACATTTGCACTTATTCTCATAGAAATCAGGCCTGATAAAGACACTTTTGCTGTGCATGCTCTCTGGTTTTTGTGGCACTGGCATCCCATTCTGTGACTAAAGCAGCCTCTATTTAATAGCACAATAAACATTTGCACTTATTCTCATAGAAATCAGGCCTGATAAAGACACTTTTGCTGTGCATGCTCTCTGGTTTTTGTGGCACTGGCATCCCATTCTGTGACTAAAGCAGCCTCTATTTAATAGCACAATAAACATTTGCACTTATTCTCATAGAAATCAGGCCTGATAAAGACACTTTTGCTGTGCATGCTCTCTGGTTTTTGTGGCACTGGCATCCCATTCTGTGACTAAAGCAGCCTCTATTTAATAGCATAATAAACATTTGCACTTATTCTCATAGAAATCAGGCCTGATAAAGACACTTTTGCTGTGCATGCTCTCTGGTTTTTGTGGCACTGGCATCCCATTCTGTGACTAAAGCAGCCTCTATTTAATAGCACAATAAACATTTGCACTTATTCTCATAGAAATCAGGCCTGATAAAGACACTTTTGCTGTGCATGCTCTCTGGTTTTTGTGGCACTGGCATCCCATTCTGTGACTAAAGCAGCCTCTATTTAATAGCATAATAAACATTTGCACTTATTCTCATAGAAATCAGGCCTGATAAAGACACTTTTGCTGTGCATGCTCTCTGGTTTTTGTGGCACTGGCATCCCATTCTGTGACTAAAGCAGCCTCTATTTAATAGCACAATAAACATTTGCACTTATTCTCATAGAAATCAGGCCTGATAAAGACACTTTTGCTGTGCATGCTCTCTGGTTTTTGTGGCACTGGCATCCCATTCTGTGACTAAAGCAGCCTCTATTTAATAGCACAATAAACATTTGCACTTATTCTCATAGAAATCAGGCCTGATAAAGACACTTTTGCTGTGCATGCTCTCTGGTTTTTGTGGCACTGGCATCCCATTCTGTGACTAAAGCAGCCTCTATTTAATAGCATAATAAACATTTGCACTTATTCTCATAGAAATCAGGCCTGATAAAGACACTTTTGCTGTGCATGCTCTCTGGTTTTTGTGGCACTGGCATCCCATTCTGTGACTAAAGCAGCCTCTATTTAATAGCACAATAAACATTTGCACTTATTCTCATAGAAATCAGGCCTGATAAAGACACTTTTGCTGTGCATGCTCTCTGGTTTTTGTGGCACTGGCATCCCATTCTGTGACTAAAGCAGCCTCTATTTAATAGCATAATAAACATTTGCACTTATTCTCATAGAAATCAGGCCTGATAAAGACACTTTTGCTGTGCATGCTCTCTGGTTTTTGTGGCACTGGCATCCCATTCTGTGACTAAAGCAGCCTCTATTTAATAGCATAATAAACATTTGCACTTATTCTCATAGAAATCAGGCCTGATAAAGACACTTTTGCTGTGCATGCTCTCTGGTTTTTGTGGCACTGGCATCCCATTCTGTGACTAAAGCAGCCTCTATTTAATAGCATAATAAACATTTGCACTTATTCTCATAGAAATCAGGCCTGATAAAGACACTTTTGCTGTGCATGCTCTCTGGTTTTTGTGGCACTGGCATCCCATTCTGTGACTAAAGCAGCCTCTATTTAATAGCACAATAAACATTTGCACTTATTCTCATAGAAATCAGGCCTGATAAAGACACTTTTGCTGTGCATGCTCTCTGGTTTTTGTGGCACTGGCATCCCATTCTGTGACTAAAGCAGCCTCTATTTAATAGCACAATAAACATTTGCACTTATTCTCATAGAAATCAGGCCTGATAAAGACACTTTTGCTGTGCATGCTCTCTGGTTTTTGTGGCACTGGCATCCCATTCTGTGACTAAAGCAGCCTCTATTTAATAGCATAATAAACATTTGCACTTATTCTCATAGAAATCAGGCCTGATAAAGACACTTTTGCTGTGCATGCTCTCTGGTTTTTGTGGCACTGGCATCCCATTCTGTGACTAAAGCAGCCTCTATTTAATAGCACAATAAACATTTGCACTTATTCTCATAGAAATCAGGCCTGATAAAGACACTTTTGCTGTGCATGCTCTCTGGTTTTTGTGGCACTGGCATCCCATTCTGTGACTAAAGCAGCCTCTATTTAATAGCATAATAAACATTTGCACTTATTCTCATAGAAATCAGGCCTGATAAAGACACTTTTGCTGTGCATGCTCTCTGGTTTTTGTGGCACTGGCATCCCATTCTGTGACTAAAGCAGCCTCTATTTAATAGCACAATAAACATTTGCACTTATTCTCATAGAAATCAGGCCTGATAAAGACACTTTTGCTGTGCATGCTCTCTGGTTTTTGTGGCACTGGCATCCCATTCTGTGACTAAAGCAGCCTCTATTTAATAGCATAATAAACATTTGCACTTATTCTCATAGAAATCAGGCCTGATAAAGACACTTTTGCTGTGCATGCTCTCTGGTTTTTGTGGCACTGGCATCCCATTCTGTGACTAAAGCAGCCTCTATTTAATAGCATAATAAACATTTGCACTTATTCTCATAGAAATCAGGCCTGATAAAGACACTTTTGCTGTGCATGCTCTCTGGTTTTTGTGGCACTGGCATCCCATTCTGTGACTAAAGCAGCCTCTATTTAATAGCACAATAAACATTTGCACTTATTCTCATAGAAATCAGGCCTGATAAAGACACTTTTGCTGTGCATGCTCTCTGGTTTTTGTGGCACTGGCATCCCATTCTGTGACTAAAGCAGCCTCTATTTAATAGCATAATAAACATTTGCACTTATTCTCATAGAAATCAGGCCTGATAAAGACACTTTTGCTGTGCATGCTCTCTGGTTTTTGTGGCACTGGCATCCCATTCTGTGACTAAAGCAGCCTCTATTTAATAGCATAATAAACATTTGCACTTATTCTCATAGAAATCAGGCCTGATAAAGACACTTTTGCTGTGCATGCTCTCTGGTTTTTGTGGCACTGGCATCCCATTCTGTGACTAAAGCAGCCTCTATTTAATAGCATAATAAACATTTGCACTTATTCTCATAGAAATCAGGCCTGATAAAGACACTTTTGCTGTGCATGCTCTCTGGTTTTTGTGGCACTGGCATCCCATTCTGTGACTAAAGCAGCCTCTATTTAATAGCACAATAAACATTTGCACTTATTCTCATAGAAATCAGGCCTGATAAAGACACTTTTGCTGTGCATGCTCTCTGGTTTTTGTGGCACTGGCATCCCATTCTGTGACTAAAGCAGCCTCTATTTAATAGCACAATAAACATTTGCACTTATTCTCATAGAAATCAGGCCTGATAAAGACACTTTTGCTGTGCATGCTCTCTGGTTTTTGTGGCACTGGCATCCCATTCTGTGACTAAAGCAGCCTCTATTTAATAGCATAATAAACATTTGCACTTATTCTCATAGAAATCAGGCCTGATAAAGACACTTTTGCTGTGCATGCTCTCTGGTTTTTGTGGCACTGGCATCCCATTCTGTGACTAAAGCAGCCTCTATTTAATAGCATAATAAACATTTGCACTTATTCTCATAGAAATCAGGCCTGATAAAGACACTTTTGCTGTGCATGCTCTCTGGTTTTTGTGGCACTGGCATCCCATTCTGTGACTAAAGCAGCCTCTATTTAATAGCATAATAAACATTTGCACTTATTCTCATAGAAATCAGGCCTGATAAAGACACTTTTGCTGTGCATGCTCTCTGGTTTTTGTGGCACTGGCATCCCATTCTGTGACTAAAGCAGCCTCTATTTAATAGCACAATAAACATTTGCACTTATTCTCATAGAAATCAGGCCTGATAAAGACACTTTTGCTGTGCATGCTCTCTGGTTTTTGTGGCACTGGCATCCCATTCTGTGACTAAAGCAGCCTCTATTTAATAGCACAATAAACATTTGCACTTATTCTCATAGAAATCAGGCCTGATAAAGACACTTTTGCTGTGCATGCTCTCTGGTTTTTGTGGCACTGGCATCCCATTCTGTGACTAAAGCAGCCTCTATTTAATAGCATAATAAACATTTGCACTTATTCTCATAGAAATCAGGCCTGATAAAGACACTTTTGCTGTGCATGCTCTCTGGTTTTTGTGGCACTGGCATCCCATTCTGTGACTAAAGCAGCCTCTATTTAATAGCACAATAAACATTTGCACTTATTCTCATAGAAATCAGGCCTGATAAAGACACTTTTGCTGTGCATGCTCTCTGGTTTTTGTGGCACTGGCATCCCATTCTGTGACTAAAGCAGCCTCTATTTAATAGCATAATAAACATTTGCACTTATTCTCATAGAAATCAGGCCTGATAAAGACACTTTTGCTGTGCATGCTCTCTGGTTTTTGTGGCACTGGCATCCCATTCTGTGACTAAAGCAGCCTCTATTTAATAGCATAATAAACATTTGCACTTATTCTCATAGAAATCAGGCCTGATAAAGACACTTTTGCTGTGCATGCTCTCTGGTTTTTGTGGCACTGGCATCCCATTCTGTGACTAAAGCAGCCTCTATTTAATAGCATAATAAACATTTGCACTTATTCTCATAGAAATCAGGCCTGATAAAGACACTTTTGCTGGCCAAAGCCCTACTGGACCCTGCCAGGTCGATTCCTGCCCGGGGCATCCCATTCTGTGACTACAGCAGCCTCTGTTTAAGACCATATAAGCATTTGCTCTTATCATATTTGAAATTAGCCTGATAAAGACACTTTTGCTGGCCAAAGCCCTACTGGACCCTGCCAGGTCCATTCCTGACCAGGGCATCCCATTCTGTGACTAAAGCAGCCTCTGTTTAAGACCATATAAGCATTTGCTCTTATTATATTTATATTATAAGACACTTTTGCTGGGCATAGGCTTACTGCTGCCTGCCAGGTGCACTTCTGTTGAGGCATCCCATTCTGTAACATAGCATACCCCTCTTTATTTACACTAAGCAGCTCTCTTATTTACACTAAGCAGGCCTGTTGGAGGCTGAGTGTTACTGCTCACTTTTGGTGTGCATTATATTCTGTTTTATATAGACCCACTGCTGCCTGGGGGTTCTTAAAATATCACCTACTACCACGCCAGTTAGACTATGTCGGGCAGACAAGTGCCTGGAAGTGAAAAGAGGAGTGGCAGAGGCCAAGATTCCGCAGGCAGAGCTCGCATCAGACTGGGGGCCAGTAGCAGCAGGAGTCACGCTGAGAGACCTAATCTGCCAGTATCTGCTAGCGGTCGGGTCTCCACCAGTAACGCATCTGCCGTGGTAGATTGGCTGACGCGCTCATCAACAACATCATCACAACTTACATCTGAGACCCCCAGTCTAGGGTCGGTAGGTTCCTCTGACACAACCCTGAGTTGGCATGCCCCGAGAGCAGTCCCTGTCCTCCCATTGCCTCTGTCCTACGCCGTTCCCTCCCCCAGCGACGTATCCTATGCTTTGGGTTCAGCTCCACTCTTTAGTGAGGAGGACGATCAGATACAGGAGGACAGTCAGCAGCTACTGCCCAGCCAAGAAATGGAGGTGGCTTCTTTAGCTAGGCAGACAAATAGTGATGTGGACAGTGTCGTGGGTGCTGCGAGCGTTCCAGCTCCTGCGCCAGACACTGTTGACGAATCCACGAACATCAGTGACGTACAGCCACAACCCGGTGATGATGATGATGATGACGATGAAGCCGATCGCACTTGGGAGCCGGGTGATGAAGGGGCTTCATCGTCATCATCAGGAGAAGAGGGGCGCAGGTTGCCCCGGAGTCAGCAGCTGAGGCAGCAAGGTGGTAGCAGTCAGCATGGGGGCACAATTCCAAAGGCTGGAGCCGGCCGGGGCCGGGGCCGGGGTAGAGCACCTGCTGTGCGGCAGTCTACCTTATCGGGAGGTAGTGGAGCAGGGGTTCCTGGAGTTGGCAACAGCAGCAGTGAATCAGTGAGGCCAGGGGGTGGGAAAAGTAGCTACTCGGCAGTGTGGCAGTTTTTCCTGAGGCATCCGCAGGAGGGTAACATGGCCACATGCAAGATATGTAGGCAAAAGGTGAAGCGTGGCCAGGGTCCAAATGTTGGCACCACGGCCCTGCGTCAACATATGATGCGTCACCATAAAACGACCTGGGAGAACCGAGGCTCCCAAGGGGTGGTCCAGTCTGCTTCCTCACCAAGTGAGCTCCCAATTTCTGCCAGCCAAGGCTCCAGCACCTCAGCCGAAGGCAGCTGTGCGTCACACCCATCCTCTGTCGCTCCTGCTCCTCCTCCTCCTCCTCCAAGTCATGCATCCCGCCAGCAATCCATCAGCGAAGCCATGTCCAAGAGACAGCAGTATGCGCCCACTCATCCTACGGCGCAGAAGCTGAATGTGCTCCTGTCCAAGTTGCTGGTGCTGCAGTCGCTCCCTTTTCAGGTGGTGGAATCTGCACCTTTCAGAGAACTGATGGCTTGTGTCGAGCCGAGGTGGAGAGTCCCAAGCCGTCATTTCTTTGCCAAGAAGGCAGTACCAGCGCTGCACACTTTTGTTGAACAGAAGGTGGGCCAGTCCTTGAGCCTGTCGGTGTGTAGCAAAATACATGGCAGCGCCGACATCTGGAGCTGTAACTACGGTCAGGGGCAGTACATGTCGTTTACGGCCCACTGGGTGAATGTGGTCCCTTTGCAGCAGCAACTTGGACAGGTCACGCCGCTTCGGCCTCCGCGCTCTCTGCCCATTGGGCCTGTGACACCGTGCGACTCGGCCTCCTCATCCTCCGCCATCTCCTCACCCTCCACTGTAGGCTCAAGTCTCAGTGCCCCTCCAGTCTACCATGTGTGCAGGGCACGGAGGTGTCACGCAGTGCTTCACATGGTTTGTCTTGGCGAACGGAGTCACACAGGGGAGGAACTGCTTAAATGTATTCATCAGGAAATCCAAACATGGCTTACTCCGAGAAAACTTAAAATGGGAATCATGGTTACCGACAATGGGAAGAACATTTTGTCTGCGCTGCGCCAAGGAAGCCTGACCCATGCCCCCTGCATGGCTCACGTCTTCAATCTGGTTGTCAAGCGGTTTCTGAAGTGTTCCCCCCATCTGCAGGACATCCTAACAACTTCACGGAAACTTTGCATGCACTTCAGCCACTCCTACACCGCCAAACACACCCTTCTTGAGCTACAGCGTCAGAATGGTATCCCCCAACATAGTCTGATTTGCGATGTTTCCACCCGTTGGAATTCCACCCTTCACATGTTGGACCGATTATATGAACAGAGAAAAGCCATCACGGATTTCCTGATGATCCAAGCAGATAGGGGGACTCCCCTGTGTAACTTCAATGTCAACCAGTGGCAGCTCATACGTGACACCTGCCGTTTGCTCAGGCCCTTTGAGGAAGCCACTTTATTTGTCAGTCGGCAGGATTACGGGATGAACGACGTGATTCCACTGCTTCATGTACTACAGCACATGTTGGAAACCATGGCTGGTCAGGGCACTGGAGACATGGCGTTTACATCTTACGGCCACATGAACCCCGTTGGAGCTGAACTGGAGGAGGAGGAGGAGGAAGAGGAGGAGGAGGAGTTGCCCAGCGAAACACAGTTTAGGCTTGGCGAAATGGCTGGTTTATCTAGTCAGCGGACAGGAGAGGAGGAGCAGGAGCAGCCAGAGGAGCTAGAGGTTTTTGAGGAAGGAGAGACAGAGGACCCGGGCACACCGTGGCAGTATGCAGTGGAGATGGAGACAGGTAGTCCATCCGAGTCACTTGCGCAAATGGCACGAAGCATGCTCACATGCTTGCGTAGTGACCCCAGAATTGTTTCCATCTGTCGGCGGGATGACTTCTGGCTGTCCACCTTATTGGACCCTCGCTTCCGGCACAAAATGGGGGCATTTTTTAAACCCACCGAGAGGGAGGACAAACTCAACTACTACAAAGACATTCTACGTAGGCAGTTGGCCGATGCCTATCTGCGCCATGGTCCATACTCTCGCAGGTCTGACTCGAGGGGACCTCTGCGCTCACCTTCCACTGCCATGGCCGCTGGGGGGGTTGGCAGCAGCAGCAGCAGAAGCTCCATCAGCAGCAGCAGCCTCAGTCTTCAGTCGCTAATGAGTAGCTTTCTACACCCGCATAGTGAGGCTACTCATGAGCAGCAGGAAGACCTGGAGCAGGACCTGAACCAGCAGGTCATGTCATACTTTGACATGACCATGCCAACACACCTTGAGGATCCGCTGGACTTCTGGGCAGCCAAACTTGATTTGTGGCCGCAACTAGCAGAGTTTGCCCTGGAAAAGCTGTCCTGCCCGGCAAGTAGCGTGCCATCTGAGCGGGTGTTTAGTGCGGCGGGGGCCATAGTTACGGCGAGGAGAACTCGTCTGTCAACTAAAAATGTGGAGAGACTCACCTTTGTCAAAATGAATCAGGGATGGATCAGCCAGGATTTCCACCCACCAATGCCTGATGCATGCGACTAGATTCAGCATGGTGCCACGTTTTACACTTTACAAATGGTGCAAAACATATTTATGTCTTTAGGCCATTTTTTGGGCTCCTGCTGCTGCTACTGCCAACTTCTGCCAACTCCAGGGTGTGATTCATCCAATTTTTGGGCTCCTGAAGCCAACTCCAGTGTATATTTGGGCTCCTGCTGCTGCTACTGCCAACTTCTGCCAACTCCAGGGTGTGATTCATCCAATTTTTGGGCTCCTGAAGCCAACTCCAGTGTATATTTTGGCTCCTGCTGCTACTACTGTCAACTCCTGCCAACTCCAGGGTGTGATTCATCCAATTTTTGGGCTCCTGAGGCCAACTCCAGTGTATATTTGGGCTCCTGCTGCTGCTACTGTCAACTCCTGCCAACTCCAGGGTGTGATTCATCCAATTTTTGGGCTCCTGAAGCCAACTCCAGTGTATATTTGGGCTCCTGCTGCTACTACTGCCAACTTCTGCCAACTCCAGGGTGTGATTCATCCAATTTTTGGGCTCCTGAAGCCAACTCCAGTGTATATTTGGGCTCCTGCTGCTGCTACTGTCAACTCCTGCCAACTCCAGGGTGTGATTCATCCAATTTTTGGGCTCCTGAAGCCAACTCCAGTGTATATTTGGGCTCCTGCTGCTGCTACTGCCAACTTCTGCCAACTCCAGGGTGTGATTCATCCAATTTTTGGGCTCCTGAAGCCAACTCCAGTGTATATTTGGGCTCCTGCTGCTACTACTGCCAACTTCTGCCAACTCCAGGGTGTGATTCATCCAATTTTTGGGCTCCTGAAGCCAACTCCAGTGTATATTTGGGCTCCTGCTGCTGCTACTGTCAACTCCTGCCAACTCCAGGGTGTGATTCATCCAATTTTTGGGCTCCTGAAGCCAACTCCAGTGTATATTTGGGCTCCTGCTGCTGCTACTGCCAACTTCTGCCAACTCCAGGGTGTGATTCATCCAATTTTTGGGCTCCTGAAGCCAACTCCAGTGTATATTTGGGCTCCTGCTGCTGCTGCTGCTGCCAACTTCTGCCAACTCCAGGGTGTGATTCATCCAATTTTTGGGCTCCTGAAGCCAACTCCAGTGTATATTTGGGCTCCTGCTGCTGCTGCTGCTGCCAACTTCTGCCAACTCCAGGGTGTGATTCATCCAATTTTTGGGCTCCTGAAGCCAACTCCAGTGTATATTTGGGCTCCTGCTGCTGCTACTGTCAACTCCTGCCAACTCCAGGGTGTGATTCATCCAATTTTTGGGCTCCTGAGGCCAACTCCAGTGTATATTTGGGCTCCTGCTGCTGCTACTGTCAACTCCTGCCAACTCCAGGGTGTGATTCATCCAATTTTTGGGCTCCTGAAGCCAACTCCAGTGTATATTTGGGCTCCTGCTGCTGCTGCTGCTGCCAACTTCTGCCAACTCCAGGGTGTGATTCATCCAATTTTTGGGCTCCTGAAGCCAACTCCAGTGTATATTTGGGCTCCTGCTGCTGCTACTGTCAACTCCTGCCAACTCCAGGGTGTGATTCATCCAATTTTTGGGCTCCTGAAGCCAACTCCAGTGTATATTTGGGCTCCTGCTGCTGCTACTGCCAACTTCTGCCAACTCCAGGGTGTGATTCATCCAATTTTTGGGCTCCTGAAGCCAACTCCAGTGTATATTTGGGCTCCTGCTGCTACTACTGCCAACTTCTGCCAACTCCAGGGTGTGATTCATCCAATTTTTGGGCTCCTGAGGCCAACTCCAGTGTATATTTGGGCTCCTGCTGCTGCTACTGCCAACTTCTGCCAACTCCAGGGTGTGATTCATCCAATTTTTGGGCTCCTGAAGCCAACTCCAGTGTATATTTGGGCTCCTGCTGCTACTACTGCCAACTTCTGCCAACTCCAGGGTGTGATTCATCCAATTTTTGGGCTCCTGAGGCCAACTCCAGTGTATATTTGGGCTCCTGCTGCTGCTACTGTCAACTCCTGCCAACTCCAGGGTGTGATTCATCCAATTTTTGGGCTCCTGAAGCCAACTCCAGTGTATATTTGGGCTCCTGCTGCTGCTGCTGCTGCCAACTTCTGCCAACTCCAGGGTGTGATTCATCCAATTTTTGGGCTCCTGAAGCCAACTCCAGTGTATATTTGGGCTCCTGCTGCTGCTACTGTCAACTCCTGCCAACTCCAGGGTGTGATTCATCCAATTTTTGGGCTCCTGAAGCCAACTCCAGTGTATATTTGGGCTCCTGCTGCTGCTACTGCCAACTTCTGCCAACTCCAGGGTGTGATTCATCCAATTTTTGGGCTCCTGAAGCCAACTCCAGTGTATATTTGGGCTCCTGCTGCTACTACTGTCAACTCCTGCCAACTCCAGGGTGTGATTCATCCAATTTTTGGGCTCCTGAGGCCAACTCCAGTGTATATTTGGGCTCCTGCTCCTGCTGCTGCCAACTTCTGCCAAC
This sequence comes from Gastrophryne carolinensis, assembly GCA_027917425.1. Taxonomy (NCBI): domain Eukaryota; kingdom Metazoa; phylum Chordata; class Amphibia; order Anura; family Microhylidae; genus Gastrophryne; species Gastrophryne carolinensis. Next base: position 226,792,988 of record CM051240.1, on the reverse strand, counting down.
TCCAGGGTGTGATTCATCCAATTTTTGGGCTCCTGAAGCCAACTCCAGTGTATATTTGGGCTCCTGCTGCTGCTGCTGCTGCCAACTTCTGCCAACTCCAGGGTGTGATTCATCCAATTTTTGGGCTCCTGAAGCCAACTCCAGTGTATATTTGGGCTCCTGCTGCTACTACTGCCAACTTCTGCCAACTCCAGGGTGTGATTCATCCAATTTTTGGGCTCCTGAGGCCAACTCCAGTGTATATTTGGGCTCCTGCTGCTGCTGCTGCCAACTTCTGCCAACTCCAGGGTGTGATTCATCCAATTTTTGGGCTCCTGAAGCCAACTCCAGTGTATATTTGGGCTCCTGCTGCTACTACTGTCAACTCCTGCCAACTCCAGGGTGTGATTCATCCAATTTTTGGGCTCCTGAGGCCAACTCCAGTGTATATTTGGGCTCCTGCTGCTGCTGCTGCCAACTTCTGCCAACTCCAGGGTGTGATTCATCCAATTTTTGGGCTCCTGAGGCCAACTCCAGTGTATATTTGGGCTCCTGCTGCTGCTGCTGCCAACTTCTGCCAACTCCAGGGTGTGATTCATCCAATTTTTGGGCTCCTGAGGCCAACTCCAGTGTATATTTGGGCTCCTGCTCCTGCTGCTGCCAACTTCTGCCAACTCCAGGGTGTGATTCATCCAATTTTTGGGCTCCTGAAGCCAACTCCAGTGTATATTTGGGCTCCTGCTGCTGCTGCCAACTTCTGCCAACTCCAGGGTGTGATTCATCCAATTTTTGGGCTCCTGAGGCCAACTCCAGTGTATATTTGGGCTCCTTCTGCCCCTCATAGTGATGCCACTTCAACTCTCTGCAATTGTGCCGCTCTGCGATTCTATTAGCGATGCCTCTGATCTGCATGTGATATTTCTTCAAAGTATTATTTAACAAACCCAGCACGCATCCTGTGCGTGTTACAGCAAGGCTGAATGGTTTACAACCCTATTGAGGCTGTAGGAGGCTCAGAAATAGCCGTTTTTAATAGCGATTCGTCGCGAATTTATTCGGGTCGAAACGATTTTTGTCGGAAAATTCGGCGAATCAGTCGAATCGAATTTTTCAAAAGTTCGCTCATCTCTAGTGACTCCACCCATATGCATTTAAAGCTTGTGTTAACTATCAACTCCTATGTCATGAATAAAGACCCTGAGTCCGAAACGCGTTGACGCTGGGGTCTGTTATTTGATATATACTTTCACACTGCGTATTTTGTGGATGGCTTTTTTAACATGGATGAAATAAATATGGAAAAATGTTATCTTCAATCGCTGGCTGGCTTTACTTTTTTGTTTTGTCTGCCTTGTTCCCAGCAGTGATTTCTTGTAACTGTAGTAAAAAGAAAATGCTGAGCACTGGGAAAATACAGCTCCAAAGATTTCAAGGAGGAAAAAAGTGGTGCTCACTGGCGCTGGGATAATCGTCATTTGGTCCAACAGGTGCTAACAATTAGTAACAATTTCCCTCAAATTTTGGTCCAGGGTCACCTTTAAACCTTAACTAAAAAGCTGGGGACCAAGTTCTTCTTACCATGCAGCTAGCTAGCTCTTAAGATTGTGTAGTTTATTTTCTCATTTTCAGCAGTATGATAAATGTGACAAGTTAGGTTCAGACCATTGTACCACTTAATAGCTGTAGTTGGGGGTTATGAGGCCTGTGGCAAATTTAAGACTGAGATGTGACACTTTGCTGAGCTGAGGCATCCAGCACATTTTTTTAAAAAAAGGTTGTAGATAACTGACCAAATCAATATATTTACCCTGAAGCACCTAATGAATAATGTTTTTAGCTTGAATATTTTTTTTCTCTGGATACTTTTAAGTATCTAGTCATAGAGAATCCTACAGTCAGACCCTTGTTTTGCTTTAAATTTAAAACTGGAGAGAAATGTGATTAATTCTCTAGATCAGTGGTGCCTAATGGCCTATCCGAAAACAATAACCATTAATGCTATTTATCACAAGACACATCATTCACAACACCGCTTTATCAGTATTGAACTGGAGAGCCTGACCACTAAAACAATTTCTTTGCAGGTGGGGAGAATTCATTTTTAGACACAATGGGTGACAAATCATCATTTAAATAGGCCTGGGTAAAAAAACAATTTTCAAAAACCTTTGTATTGACCTTTAATGCAAAAACATTACAGAAGTTTTCACCTTCAGGATAAATTATAAAATGACCTTCCAACTGCTGGAGTGTCATGAACATCATGCAGACAGAACCATAACATGCTGTTTTCTAGGCTTCCAACAAAGAGCCAGGTCACACAAGCAAATTCAATATTGCAATATTAGTCCGGACGGCATCAGGAGTGCTACTTCTTAATACAATTCAAAGTAAATCCAGTAAATAAATAGTAAAATCTCTTCCATAAAAATTACTATTCATAAAAATGCAGCTGGCAGTTTAAAACAATCCAAAAGCAGCCAACCCTTTTAGTGCCAGCCTACCTAGAGATATTGTCACGCTCTGTTGCCAGACCATTTTTCACTGTTTTGAACTATACATGTTCAATTGTGAGTTTTGAAGGGATTTTCAGGGGTTTCCCAGGAAAATGATATATTGTTTTTTTTTAACAGAGTCTGAGCTTTAACATGAAATGTCTCGTCTCGTTTGTCATTTTTGTAGTGTATTCACAATATATTTGGTTGACATTAGCTAAATACAGTTTGAGACTGCACCGGAACCTATAATTTTAAATATTAGGATGATAAATCAAAACGGTGTGCTCAAGTGGGTGACCAATACTCTGAAGAAATTTATTGAGGCAAGTCCCACAACATGCTCAAACACCCATTAAACCATGGCACTACCGCTGTAATTATTTAAAAAATAACTATTTTATTTGATAGAAAATATGACATACATGGGACATAGTTAAAAAACACTAAAGACAATATACACAAAGGAAGGGAGACATCTAGTGGGGGCAGTGGGGAGTGGTACTAATCACAACTAATCATAATAAATACAAATGAATAAATCCTGGCTGTACTTTAAAGTGCATAAGTGCCAACTAACCTAATCCACCTAATTATCTGAAGGTCACTATATAGACCTCAAATCACGTGCAATCAGCAATTATCAAAAATTCATGAGAAATAAACAAACATACATACACGAACGACCACCTGCCCACCGCCCCGCCCGTCTACGCGTTGCGTGACGTCAGGACGCGTCACTTCCTCAGGACAACAAATGTCTAAACCAACCCCCTATTTAAGCAAACTAACCTGTATGGACTCCACGCCCCGGTAATGTGGCGATCGCTGCACACCTGATCCCGATCAGCACCCATCCGCCGCCCCCACTGTGTGCGGGCGCGCCCCGGCCGGCGGCGCGCCCACAAAGAGTGCTCTGACGCGCGCCCGAGCACGAGGCGGCGGCGGTGCACGCCGTATACGTCAGGAGGCTGAGACCCGGCAACAATACACGCCCACCTGTACCAATGAGCAGCTCAATAACAGGATGACGCACAAGATGGAGCATCAGAAACTGTTGCGAGCGCATTCCCTCCACCCCTGCCACATCTAGCCAGACCATAGCAGGGATGCGCGCGCCGGACGTCACGCAACGCGTAGACGGGCGGGGCGGTGGGCAGGTGGTCGTTCGTGTATGTAAGTCTATTGTTTTTGATTTTGGGGATTATTTCTTTTGCTCTCCCTGGCTGTGTCTGCTTGATCTAGCTTTAGTATAGTAGGTAGTGTTATTAGGCTGTTTGGACAGCATCACATATGTTTATTATGCACTTTTGATAATTGTTTATTTCTCATGAATTTTTGATAATTGCTGATTGCACGTGATTTGAGGTCTATATAGTGACCTTCAGATAATTAGGTGGATTAGGTTAGTTGGCACTTATGCACTTTAAAGTACAGCCAGGATTTATTCATTTGTATTTATTATGATTAGTTGTGATTAGTACCACTCCCCACTGCCCCCACTAGATGTCTCCCTTCCTTTGTGTATATTGTCTTTAGTGTTTTTTAACTATGTCCCATGTATGTCATATTTTCTATCAAATAAAATAGTTATTTTTTAAATAATTACAGCGGTAGTGCCATGGTTTAATGGGTGTTTGAGCATGTTGTGGGACTTGCCTCAATAAATTTCTTCAGAGTATTGGTCACCCACTTGAGCACACTGTTTTGATTTATCATCCTAATATTTAAAATTATAGGTTCCGGTGCAGTCTCAAACTGTATTTAGCTAGGATTACAGAAGAGATTTACAGAAATTGGATTATTGTACAGAATCCTGCCCACACCAGGCATCACTGTATGAATTGTGTAGTGGGAGAACTTACTTTAGTTTCCGATCTAGCTCCACACCAACTTGTTTCATCTGGGCCCTGTCTTATATACGTTCTGGCCCCTCCTAACTGGCAACAATGTATCTTCACATGCATCTGATCTGCCATGTGAGAAAGGTTCTAGCCAAACTGAAAGACCAGACACATGCTTGTACCAACCTAAAGTGGTCCCACACCTTGCCGCCGGGTGGTGTGGGACCACTGTTTGAGTATGGGGGGTTTTCCTAATTGGTCATGCCCCCAATATGCATAGCCCTGTGCAACCACCAGGCCCCAAAACCTCACCTCTTTGGGGGCTGGATGAGCTAGAGGAAGGTCACTCTCAGGAAATGCTGCAGCCCCACCAAGGACAGCAATTGGCCATCGGGAACATGTGGTCCGGAACCAGAGGAGCACAGGAGAGGTGAGATCTGGGGTTCCAGTTTTGGTGGTTGCATCATGAATGGGGAAGGCCTCCACCACCACGAAGCATAGTCGCTTTAACTATTAATCTTACAAACTCCAAACTATGGTGAGTAGCTTAGTGACCACACCTAGCGACATCACTGCTTCATCCACTCTGTTAGGTTAGGGCACACACATTGTCGGAATAAGGATTAAAGTGAGCAGAGGGAGAATTCCGGGTGGGCCTCAGTGCTTCAGGGCAACTTGGGCTGGATGTAGCTTCCAGCATGTGGGATAATTGTGGGATATGGGCTGCGGGGTCTAAACCCACCTACCACAGTATCATTCTCTACAATACTAAAACTCCAGGACCATCACATATCCACTCTTGTCCTTGATGTGTTCCTGAAATGCTATGGCATTTAGCTGATAAATGCACTTGTTGATTATTTGAGTAGTTCCTTGGGGGCGGGCTAGCGATAGGCGGGTCGGGGCTAGTAAACTCCCTGGCTGAAATCTGGGCCCAATCTGATACTGCCCCTTAGCAACCAGAAGTTCCAACCAAGAAAGACGATCAGCCAGCACTCCAAAAGATATTGTATTCAAATCCAACAGGTCAATATCACAGCAAAGACCAAAAAGATCCAACAAAATCCAACGTTTCGGGGCGTCTAGCGCCCCTTCATCAGGGAGCAAAAACAAGCAAAGCTTTGCTTGTTTTTGCTCCCTGATGAAGGGGCGCTAGACGCCCCGAAACGTTGGATTTTGTTGGATCTTTTTGGTCTTTGCTGTGATATTGACCTGTTGGATTTTAATACAATATCTTTTGGAGTGCTGGCTGATCGTCTTTCTTGTGTGTTTGCGGCGCCACCGCCGGCCACAGCACCCACTACAACGCTAGGTAAGAGTGCTTCTGTGCAATCTGACATTGAGAAGTTCCAACCAGAGATCCCTCAAGTAGGGGATCATATATGTTACAAAGATAAGAGGGTCATGGGCCTCCCAGTACTATTAAAATAAATAACGTTTTACTGTTAAAATAATGTACCAGACCTGTCAGATCACACCTGTTGGTGCACCTCTGAACAAAATCCCCTCAACCTGCATCACGAACCCCCTGGGGTTGAGAAACAGTGCTCTAGGGCAGTCCGAATCTCATTTTGGCCCCTGAGAGCATGTACTTGACAGTCATCCTACTATTGTAAAATATAGAGTATATAGAGTTCACATTTGTCCTTCAGTCCATTTGGCCACATGAAGAGAAACAAGTAAACATATTACACTTCTGTTGTAGCAACACCAATGCTGGCTTATAGAGGGAAAAATCTAAGGTGCTATAATTTATCCAGCCTCAATGTCACAGCTGGGAAGAGGAAATGTGTCATCGCACCACAATACGTCCAATGGCATGCTCCATTGACTGCCATTTGCTGTTACATTAAGCAATCTGCCTAATTACATCCATTCGCAGGCTAATAGTTTACAGCAGACAGAATTATATGGCTTTCAACCTCGAAAACTAGAAAACAGGGACATAAAATATAACATTGCTGTGTACCGCATTTGTTTTATTTACCTAGCCATGCATGGTAATGTCCTCTTTTCTAGGTATTCCACAGTACTCTGCAATGAACAGATTGTATAATCATGCTATACAAAATGATCCCTAATAGGCAAGAATTAGCCAATCTTCACAGACACCTGTCAGTGTCAGCACACGATGCCACTCCAGGCGAAAACCTGCTCAAGGTTTTCAAGCTGGTGTGGTGATTGATTTTGGGTGGAAGGCATAAACTTCTGTAAACTATATGATAAACTATTCCAAAAACACATCTTTTTTTTTTGTTGGTGGGAAATATAATCAGAGAGCCATCTGTTCAGGGACTGATCTTCCAGCAAGCGATTACGTGCATGCACTGTTAACTTATGTGATCATGAAATTGTGATAAATCGGGCACCTACAGAGCTTCTGTGAACAATGCTGTATACTTCACATCTGGCTCCACATTGAACATAAATGACACATAACGCTCAAGAATAAAATGTACCGTAATTTCTTATACACGTGGTTTTATTTTCAATAGTAAACATAAATGCTGGAAATTAAATTGGTATTTACTATCAACCCAAAAACAGGGCTAGTTCCTGATTTTGATAAAGGGAATTTGGTTCTCAGAAGTCTTTTTACTATCTAACTATAACACCAACTTGGGGGTTCAGGCTTTTTGTACAAAAACAAAAAAGATAAAATGGTCAGTGGGGTACAAACAAGCACCAAAGACCAGCCTTATATCACCTCAACTTAGAATTTGACAATATTAGTGCATACCTACAATTATTCATCCATGTTATCTTAATGCATACCTAAAACGTTGTACCCCCAACAATTTTGTAAAATTTTGTACCATCATAAGAATTAAATTGTTCAAGTTCAGAAGTCAATTTTTCAATATAATGTTCTTTATTTAATTATCATAATCATCTTCATATGGTTTTGGATAGTTATAGATATGGGCAATGGATAGTTGTAATAAAAAATAATTTTTGTTCCACTTAAATCACCATCAAGGCCCTTGATCACCATGTATGTGGACATTGGTTCCTGCTTAGAATGCACTTTATTAAATCCTTTCCTTCCCATATGTGGTGAATTGCCTTCCATCTCTAAAAGCAGCTAATATTTTGAGGGAGGCCTTCAAACTCCCTTTGTGCCTGGGTATTGCGCCCCAATCTCACTTATGAGGCAATGTTGGTGGTGTGGCGGTATCCTCTCTTACCCAGGCAAATGTTATTTCCCTCACTATCTTCCCCACGCTTGTCTCAAGAGGGAAGATCTTCCTTTTGGGGAGAGCACAAGATGTCAGCCGTTGTTCCTGGAGGAGGCAAGTGGTGGGCCGTGGGCAGGTAACACCTGCCTCCTTATTTGAGCCCTTGGGCAAGAGAGTCTCAGTGGGTCCCCTTTGTGCTGTGTTGGCATCACATGCTACATCATGTCACCCTTCAGTTTGACTGCCACTAATAGGTCCTTCTCTGCCACTGATCGCCCTTGAGTCTTTACTGCTTTCACCATTGCCACAAATTATCCCACAGCCCTTGCCAATTACTCTCTTAATATTTTCGTCTTCTCCACTTCTGCCAATCACCCTTTAGTCCTTCCTGCCTCCTCCACTGCTGCTGCTGATCATCTGCCAGTCCTCACTGCCTTCTAAATTGCCACTGAAGGGTCCACTGATACTAGTGATCATCCCATGGTCCTTGCCCAGGCTATGATTGACCCACAGGCTTACCAGGAAATCATTGGTGGGCCCCTGGACTCCAGAACCCCTTTCAAGGTTTTAATCACCAAAATCGGAGCTATGTATAATGTATTTGTTGTCCATCCTAAGTCCATACACAGGTACAATACAGTTTGTCATAACGTTTCTGTGCACTGGATCCCTGGATATAAGCCGGGAATACTTGCATAGAAATGTGTGGTTGTTCCAGAGTATCAGTTCTACTGATGGGCCCCACACACCCCAGTCTGACACTGTCCTCGCCACCTTCTAAGCCGCCACCACCTGCCATTCTCCACCATCTTCTCCATTGATGCTGATCCAGCACCAAGATCTACAAGAGATAAGTGAGCCCTGTACGCACAAGATGCTCCATTTTATGGCAGCTGGTGAGGGGTTTAAGCTCACTCATGCAGCCATAATGCCTGATTTGTAGAAAATAGGTCCTATTATGAGGAAAGACAGTGTTGTGCTAAGCCACACCCATCTGGCAGGGCAGAAAATAGACCTATGCTGAAAGGTCATACAGGAGATGTGGAAATTGGTCACACTGGTATGAGGGGAATGCATTACTGTAAATAGTTTGTTCAATTAAATAAAAGTATAAACTAATTGCTATTTCTAAACATTACATAATGAAAAGTGATTTTTCCTTTAAAGCACATCAAAACTTTATAAACCTGGACAGACAATGCCAGGATGCTCCTCTGTGAGAAACCCCCTGGGTTCGCTCGTCCTCCCACAGAGCATGAGCAGGCCACAGCTACATCCCCGTCAAGGTGCGTATTTTATTTCGCTATGCAAAACCTGTCTTTGATTATGGCCCTCAGACACAACTTTGCATGGGGCCCCAGAAATGATAATCCCACCCCTGGCCACTACCAACACCAAGCTGCCACGCGTGGTCGGTCTGAGCTCTGCAGCTTCTGCCGGTCGCACTGGTCACACTGCGCTGTCCATTCATTGCTCGTGACACCAGGGGAGACATTCGCTGAAACTGGGAGGTTTGTGAGCATTGGACCAGCCTGGGTAAGCTGTGCGGGAGAGTAGGTGAGTGCCTGTTTTTTTTTCTGCTTTGAGTTTAATAACCCTTTAACATCCATAAGAACACAGCTCTAATGCTCACTGTGATAACCATTTAGCAGAACAGCTTGAGCCTGAAGGTAAATCCCACATGAAAGTTTTCCTAATCCGTAGAGATTTTGCTGTGGTTGCTGTATGAGTAGTCTCTACTTTTTCCACTTATCAGATTTGGTCATTGGCAGAATCTTTCCAGCAATTACTTCACCTATTTGATCTATAATTGCACACTATGATGCCAAGAAATGTTACATGGCAAACTAGTTGAATACTTATTTTAATAATCTTTATTTATTATTTATATAGTACCAACATAGTTATAAATTAAATGGGAGAAAATGAGTCTAAGGGGGTTATTTAAGAAGGGATAGCGTCAGGTAGTGCCTTGTTAATGAGGTAGCGACAGGTGAACAGTGGACACGGCACGCAATTACACATTTATCAAGCAGAATCTGTTGAGCAACTGGGATAACACCATGTAGCATCCGATTCATCATTATCACAGCCTCAGCGAACAGCCTCAGCGAACAGCGCCAGCGTTCAGCCTTGCACAGCGCCAGGTATGACCTCTCTCTACCTGACGCTCTCCCATACATTTCAATGGACGATCCTTTTCTTCTCTTTAAACTGGGTTTTTTTTTTATTTATTTATTTTTTTTAAATCTCAAATAATGCTGTGACCTCTTCTGGCATTGAAAATGCAGTTTTTTCAAAAATGTTAAATTTTTTATATATTTCTGCAGAAATGACATTACCGGTCTGGCATTAAAGTGTTCATGTTACAATGTTATTACAATGTAATTCCATATGTTTTCGCTTTGTTACTAGTTGATAGATGCTGAAAAACACACTTTAAACACACAGCCTCCGGCGCTCTGGGCTTCAGAGAAGCATTTTTCAGCGCCTGAGTTTTGTGAGGCTGTTTTTTTAATGAATATGTTGTGAGTCGGTCGCACTGACCAGTCGCTAACATGCGCTCCCATACAGCGCTGTACTGGTCAAATAGCGACTCACAATGTATTCATCATTGCTGCACACCGACTCGCTAAGAACTAGCGACCCACGGCCGAGCACAGCGACTACTAGCGGGCGCTCTGAAAATGCCTGCTACAGACACTCATCTGTCGCTACCTGGCATTAGCGATGAATCAGCCTGCCCGTCTAAGAGGAGATGGGGTGATACAAAAGAGTTTTTACAAGCTGTATGGTGCAGCCGCCAACCAATATTTTAGTGCTTTTAGGTGCAAGGGTGTGATGAATGGCGTTTGATATAGGTATGGGGCAGTCATGGCCTAGCGATATGGAATCGGTCTTGTGACCCATACTGAATATTTTATTGACCGCCAAGTAAGTACAGGATACATACAAGGAATGCTTTTTGGCAGGAGATTCACCATTAGAGCTATAAACAATAACATATAATACCTATAATACATATAATATAGTATTAGATGTATTATATTATGTATTATAGGTATTATAAAAATATATGTATTATAGTAGTGACAAGTAAAAGTTCAGTGCAGGTTGTTCAGTGCCCTAACAGCCAAAGGAAAAAAAACTATTTTTGTGCCTGGAGGTTCTAGTTGAAAGAGCCAGAGGGTAAGAGTCTGAAGAAAGAATGTCCTGGGTGTGTTGGATCCATAGCTATTTTTTTGGCTATACTTGTACTGTTTTACTATTACCCATGGAATAGAAAAAATACTGACAATTCAACAATGTTAGCTTATTTTCTGCCCACTGAACAATAAGGTTATGTGTTCTACCCCCTTATCCTTTTCCACCTCCATCGCCTTTCCACTATTTAACCTTTGTACTGCCTCCAAAGTAATTTCCTTGTATACTGTAATGATGTACTTGGTGAATAAATGTGATTTTGATTCTGACAGAAGGGTTGCAGGTTCAATGTCCTGGCTGGGACATGACAGAAGTGCTCTTGAGCAAGGCACCTTACTCCCCCAACAACTTCATGTGGGCCATGGTGTGTGCAATATAAATTAAAATTAGAATAATGATGTTGAAGGTGGCATAAAGAGGAATATCAGGCTGACATAGGAGTTAATGATAACTTCCCAAGCCCTAGCCCATGTGAGGTTCATTGTTAGGGAATGTGTCTAAAACTGTTGATGTTGTGAACTGATCTTATTATTGGAGGTAGGGACTTCCAGAGAAGTAGTGCAGCTTGGGAGAATGGTGTGTGACCCCTGGGATCAACTCGATCCACGCTCCCCTGGTTGCATGTGCGGGCTCTTTCATTTTCATTTAAAGAAATTGTATGTATTGGTTGGTACTTAAGACCATTTGAAAAATGGTAGGTAGTACTTTATTAAAAGAAGGTGGGGAACTAGGCTTGCCACCTGGTCGGTATTTTTTTTTTTTACTTTACTGGCCACTGGCCTGTCGGTGCCGGTATTTGTTTTTTTTACTGGTAATTGGGGATGGGTAAAATATACCTGCAATTACAAATACCGGCACCACCAAGCCAGTGGGCAGTAAAGTAAAAAGAAAAATACCGGCCAGCTGCCAACCCTATAGGGGAACCCCTGCACCAGTCTCTATGAAAAAACAAAATTTGCAATACATTTTAATCATAAAAAAAATGGACTGTTAGGTAGGTGTGGTAAGGTGACATCTTCTGTATCTGTCTCGATCGCTGTATTAACCTGTCCGGCATTGATGAATGTGATGTATGTTGGGCGCTGTAACAACAGTACAGCGCTGCAGCAAGCGACAGGTAGCGCCAGCTCAGTGCATCTAGCACTCAGCGCTCCACACCATATTCAAGAAAACACTAGACACACAGAGCGTCAGCGTTCTAAAACTGGGGGCTGTAGCATAGAGCGCCAGACACTGTGTGATCAAAGTCATATCCACCAGTAACAAATCAAAAACACATGGAATGACATTAACACTGGGACAATAACAGTTTAGTGCCAGACCTGTAAATACAATTCTGCATAAAAATATAAAATGTCAAAAAATTTATAAAAGCGCTTGTATGCAGCCAGGAGAGGTGACACAATGATTTGAGCAACAAAAAAAAAAAGTAAATTGCCAAACACGCTATTTATATACAACTAATGAAGCCCATTGAAATGTATGGGAGAGCGACACTTAACGACAGGTACTACGTGGCGCTCCTGAGCCTAGAGCGCCATAAACTTATACACTTAGGGCCTTATTTATCAAGGAATAGCGACAGATAGCGACTGGGGAGCCGGCCAGTAAAGCCAGGTACCGCAACTAGAACACCGGCTCCCCTCCACAATCACACATTTATCAAGCCGATACTGCTTAGCGACTGAGATAGCGCCACCTAGCAACTCAATCATCATTATCCCAGCCTCATCCCACAGCGCCAGCGAACATCCTTGAACAGCGACAGGTATGACCTCTCGCTACCTGGCGCTCTCCAATGCATTTCAATGGCAGAATGTATTTTAATTAATAATTATTTTTTAATATATATATATATTTTTTTTTTTTTTAAATTTCAACAAAAAAATCTGTGAACACTTCTTCCTTTGAAAATGTATTTTTTGGGGATTTTTAAAAAAAATTTTTTTTTTTGCAGAATTGATATTACAGGTCTGATTTTAAACTATTCAGGTTTGAATATTATTTCAAAATCATTCCATTTTTTTTTTTGGTGGTTAGGGGGTTAAAAAACTACTTTTAACACATCGCATACTGCGCTCTGGGATTTAAACATGCATTTCACAGCGCTAGGAATTTTTTAATGAATATGGTGGGTGCCGGTCGCTATGTCCAGTCGCTATCATGCGCTCCCATACAACAGCGAACCTGTCAAATAGCGACTCAGCATCTTGTATTCAACATTACGCCACACCGACTGAGTCGCTATCATCCACCGAACAATGGCCAAGCACAGCGACTGCTAGCGGTCGCTGTCAAAATACCGCTACAGTCGCTCAACAGTCGCTATCTGTCGCTATTAATGAATCAGCCTCTTAGCCGCCTGTATTAATACATGTGACGCTACATGGGGCTGTTAGAGGCATTCACCATATTCGCTTTCTTACATGTGGTTTTGCGTACAGCGCCCAGTGTTCACCAGACGCTGCCTGCCGCTACGAGGCACTACCTGTTGCTATCCCTTCTTAAATAACACCCTTTGTAATCTTCTATCTTGTCTTCTTATCTCTCATTTCTTATTTTCTCTTTGTTTTGATTTCCACTTATTTTGCCAACTGTTTATTTATACCATAGACCACAATAAATGCGACATCTGGACATTGCATTGACTCTAAAAATCTAGATACAACCCAGGAAGCAGGAGACTACTTATATCCCCATATCAATAGTTTAAAGCTAAAGAGATATCACTGGGAATCTGGGAAGTTGTATTGGGGACCCATTATATACAGGGGTGTATCCCCCTCATTTCCGGAGATTGGGGTTTGATTTAGGTGTTTGATGAGACTCGGTTCAGTTGTAACTTGACTCTTTAGCCTACATGTACAATCTTGTACTGAAAAGCATAATGTGTAAAAGTTAATAATAAGCCTATTCTTAATTTCTAATAATAATATTGTAACAGAAAAGGAACACAAAAGGATTTCCCGTTTTGTAGCATTTTATTGTAGCATTGAATTATCTGGGTGTTCCTTTTCATTGCTTAAATAAAAAAAATAATACTTTTTGTAACAGCAGCAGTTAAAAAAAACAGAGCATTCATCCTGCTTCATGTTCTACCATTTTCATATTCTCATTTGACTTTGCGGCCAGTCGTTGTAATTCACCTCGCTGCAGTAAATGAGGTCAGGGAAGTTGCATTTAGCAGACAAGTGCACTGGAAATTGGAAATGTAACATTTTTCCTGTTCTTTAAAAAAGAAGAAGTTTCCAGGAAAAAAAATGTTCTGCTCGGCGGCTTTTGGATTATCTCTGGTTTTTTTCCCCTGAATATCGCAATTTACAGGCCACTGGTCTTGGCTGTATCTGGCAGCTGCAAAGTTTCATTAGGCCTTTTCAGAGTTTGACAAGGCATCATTTTCTGCTGTCATACCCTCAGCGTTCATCTCTGCGCTGACAGCTACAAGCAACTTGCACATCAGCAATACCTACAGTGCTCGCCGCAGAAAAAGACTGGAACTTTCCAAAAGTCAGGGCATTGCTCTTGGCGGAGTGAATAATTTTTTCTACTTAAAGAGGAACACAATCCCGGGAATTGTTCCCCCCTCAACCATCGTGCTTGATTTCGTTTGGCTCCCTTTGGCTCTGCCGGAACAAGTGCATTTTTTTCAAAAGTGTCCAAAAAAGAAGGCACTTACTACAAACATCAAAAATAAGTGCTAAGAAATAAACTAAATTGTTATACATTAATCTGTGCACACAGGATATTAAAATATACCCAACACAAAACATCAAAAAATACCCAAAAACATAAGTGTACTGAACTAATAGGTGAATTGTGGGGTGGGGAGCAGTAGTGGCTCCTATGCATCGCGCAGTTGTACCGGTGGTATACCAGCTGCTTCTTCATGGCTGTGGGCCGCTGGGTCCCAGATTAAATACAACATACAATGCCAAAATCAAGTAAGGCAGGTGCGTGAAAGTAAGGAAGGCTCTGGGAGCAGGATGCCCTAAGGAGTGGGACTTGGACAGCCATTGAGTCTTTTAGACTCTAGGGGCCTCCAAAGTTCCCCCTTAAAGTAGGTTGTCAGATACTTAGAACAGATTTAAAGCCCAAATCATAATTCATTAATTTGTAAAACCCGGATCCAACAAATAACAAAATATATTTTCATTTCCTTACTTTGCTAGTGCTCCTGTGTGGCCATTTGTGGACTAAAATAAAAGCTCTCATTAAAGGAATTGACCAGCCAAAAAAAACAAAACAAAGGGGTATTCACCCTTTGTCCACCACAGCTCGGCCCGTCTCCGGTGATCGGCTACTCACCTGATGGTGGTTTGAATTGTGCGCTGCCTGGCCCTGAACCAGAAGGCCAGCCACCGGCACTTCCTTGTCGGGCTCACCGTCCCCCAAAAGCAACATGACCAATAACAGGTGGGCATTAGGCCGACATGAAAGGGGCAGTGACTGGGGTTAAGGCCGCATGGCACAGAATGTAAACCAATGATCGGGTGAGTTGCTGATCGTGGGAGAAGAACTGATCAGCTGTGGGGGGACAAAAGATTTTGGCTGTATATTTGGCAGGTGAATTTCTTTAAAGTGGACCAATCACCCTGTGCGGGTCCCAGGGCTGGCCAGTAGCAAGCCCCCGGGACATCCTATACCAGATGACCCACTTTTTTAGCCCCCCCCAGGGGCACCAGTAACCTTACCAGCTATTCAGATAGGTTGGGTGCGCAGGAGCGCGCACTCCACGGGGAAGCTGGGGATGTGGCAGTGGTACGCCTATGCCAAGTGCGAAGTTCAAGATGGTGGCTTTATGTCACGCATTAGTATGCACCGTGTAAAACGCTGATTGGATGAGCATCCACGCATGCTCTGTGGAAACGTCAGAAAAGTGAGTGAAACTGGGTGATCTGGGGGGTTTCACACAGGGGGGCATCCTACATCGATAATAATAATAAATAATTTAACACCTAATAAGTAATAAAATAAACGTAATAAATAGGGTCCCAAGATGCCATGTTTTGAGAAGCGAGCCTACAGGCTTCTAATCCATTAGGAAGAATCAAAATTTCCGGATTTTGGCCTGTGGACCAAGATTATCAGGAAATACAAAGGAGGAATAATTTTAAACCCCTAAAACAAATTTTTACACATCCACAATTTGGTCGCTGTAAGGACTGTACCGGACACCTATCTGTCTTAAGCTGATAATCCCCAATCTCCACCGCCTCTTCTGCCTATAGACAAGTCCCCGCTCGCAGGAGACGCGGATTATGCCTCTCCTGACTCGGTTACCCCCAGGACTTATAGGGCGCAAAGATTACCAGCTTAAGGTGGAGACTGATGAACGGCAGGGAGTCCCAAGTGAGGATGCCGGAAGGCGGAAGTCCAATTAACAAGCCGAGGTCAATTCCAGAAGGTCACGGGGCGAGGTATCAGAGGGGTCAGGCGAAATCGTGGTCAGGCAGGCAAAAGGTCAGGGCAGGCAGCAAGCAAGGGTGGTCAAAGTACAAAGCCGAATAATATGGAGAAAAGACAATCTGTAACGCTCCCAGAACCCAGAGGCTATAACGGGCACTGGGATAATGAAGCAGTCATACTTTATAGGGAATACTGGCCACTAAGGAAGGGGGCAAATGGAGGGAAGGACAGTGATTGGTGCAACAGTAAAAAACGGGAGCGGTCCCAGGAACTGGACGGCCCAGGCCAGACAGGCCGACCAGTCCCTGGGTCCGCTCCCAGGATCATGCCAGGGATAGGTCACTTCAAACTTACCCCCGGCAGGCGCGCCCCGCCAGGTTGAAGATCGGGCGCGCCCCGCCAGAAGGAGGAAGCGCCACACTCACAGGGACGGCGACGAGGTAAGTGCCTAACAGTCGCCTTCAAAGGGCTGGTTAATAACAAACACAAAACACAATGCAAACATGACCATTCAAATGTATGATTACAGACACAGGATTGATTATTTGGCTCAGGACAAATGTAGACGCTGAAATATGTTGCATAGGACAGCCACAGAATTATTTTTTCCCAACGCAGGGAACAAAGACAGATGCAGAATTTTTTTGTCCAGGACAGATGTGGAATTGTTTAGCCTAGGACAGATGCAGAATTATTTTGCCCAGGACATATGCAGAATTATTTTGCCCAGGACATATGCAGAATTATTTTGCCCAGGACAGATGCAGAATTATTTTGCCCAGGACAGATGCAGAATTATTTTGCCCAGGACAGATGCATGCACTGGATTATTTTGCCCAGACTAGCCCTACAATATTTTTTTCCATCCTAGCTGGTTGTACACAGAACAGTTGCAGCCACTACTTTCTTTTCCAGCTCAGGACACATTTAGTTTAGCACAGATGCAGAATAATTTTGCCTAGGGCAGATGCAGAATTATTTAGCCCAAGACGTGATGAATTTTTTAGCCCAGGACAGATTCATAATGATTTTGCCCAGGACAAATGCAGAATGATTTAGCTCAGGACAGATGCAGAATGATTTAGCCCAGGACAGATGCAGAATTATTTTGCCCAGGACAGATGCATGCACTGGATTATTTTGCCCAGACTAGCCCTACAATATTTTTTTCCATCCTAGCTGGTTGTACACAGAACAGTTGCAGCCACTACTTTCTTTTCCAGCTCAGGACACATTTAGTTTAGCACAGATGCAGAATAATTTTGCCTAGGGCAGATGCAGAATTATTTAGCCCAAGACGTGATGAATTTTTTAGCCCAGGACAGATTCATAATGATTTTGCCCAGGACAAATGCAGAATGATTTAGCTCAGGACAGAGGCATAATGAATTAGCCCAGGACAGATGCAGAATGATTTAGCCCAGGACAGATGCAGAATGATTTAGCCCAGGACAGATGCAGAATGATTTAGCCCAAGACTGATGCAGAATTATATAGCTCAGGACAGATGCAGAATTATTTTGCTCAGGACAGATGCACAATTATTTTGTGCAGGACAGGAGCAGAATTATTTTGACCAGAAAAGGTGCATGCACTGGGTTATTTTGCCCAGGCCATCCCTACAATCATTTTTTCCATCCTAGCTGGCAATAGCTGGCAAGCACCCCTGCAGCAGATGTTGAGTGGGATAGGTGGCCCCCCCTTGTGTGGTGAGAGCTGGTTGCACATATACACAGAACAGTTGTAGCCATCACTTTCTTTTCCACCAGAACATTAAAAAAGGCAACAGCCATTTTCTAAGCACCGTGCTTGGGGACAGGATTAGAGGCGGACTGCGCCCCATAGTGGAATGCCACGTACTATCGCTGCACCACACACAGGCGCGAAGATGTGCTACAATTGTCAGGAACCTAGGAGTAACCAGACCGGCAATAAAGGGTGCAACCCAGCTGCTGTCATCTGGCACCTGTCAGAGGGTCTCAGAAAAGGGTTCGGAGGACTGCATCCAGCCACCAGGCCTTGAGGTTGACACATGTGCCGTAACTGTTTTGCTCCTGATCTAGGCCCCTGCTGTGTTCCAGTTCCTACCTAGTGTAACACTCAGGATCTTCTTGGGCACAGGCATACACGGGGGAAATTAATTAAAATGGTTTATTTTGACATCCACAAAATCCAAGGATTTCTTCCAAGGATCCAAGGATGGACACACAGGTCCTCACAACAAAATGTTGTCACTGTATTTCAAGTGCAGATGGCCCTCCAGGCCTACTCACAGTTCACTTACACTTACATCTACTCACAGTTCAAGAGACTCTTAAGCACTTCTGTCCTGTCGACCGTCCTACTCGATTTGGCAGCAGGCCTCTAGGCGGCCATGCTCCTGGTGCCAGCTGCACCCTGTAGCCCACACGGCTGTCAGACTGAGAGCTCTCCTCGGCCCCAGTGCTGTCTGCACTCGGTCTGCCCACGCGGCTGTCTGCAGCTGTCTGCAGAGATCTCCGATTGGTCGCAGGTGCCACATGCACCTTGACCCATCCGGTAACCCTCAGCTGTGGGTCATCAGCCTCTTTCAAGGCCTTCTGGCCTGGAGTACGGGATTGCACCTTCCCATACTGGCCATAAGGGCCCTATGGAGTGCTTCTCCAGCTGCTCCTTAAACAGAGAGTAACTACAGAAACACACTTTCCTGGAGTCATTTTCCACTTCAACCCAACATTCCATTGCAAACACAGGCTGATCTGTGCTATTTTTGTCACTCCACCTGAACAAACTTCTACACTGAATATCACTTGAATGCAGTTCTCTGTAATGTTCCTCCCTAGCCGTGATCCTGATCCAAGCCCCTGCTATATTCCAGTTCCTGCCTGCCTATTATCTTGTGCCATGTCCATGTTATGTTCATGTAATCCTGGTAGTTATCCTAATTCTCTGGATGTCTTGCTTTGTCGACACAACAAAGCCTTTTACTTCTTGGCTTGAGGCCGGTGGTTCTACATTCTGGACCACGACAGTCACTTTATTTTGCTACCGTGTAAAAGTGTACCAAGGTACACTTGTAGTCATCCTTATTTAATTAGATATAATTATAAGAAGTGCCAGTGTTTGCATAGATAAAGATTCTTCTCCACGTACCAATAATCCAATATATGCTGCCATGTATAATGGCAAATTGCAAGTGACCGTCGTACGGCATCGTCTCCATATTACTGTATTCCGGCTATGTGGTATTGACATAACTGTCACTGGGAGACATCCGAACATTTAAAAGGGTTCTCAGCCCACAGGAAAAAAACATCTCTTCTACTTAAAGTGGCTCAATATGTGTGTGCAAATCTATAGATTATTTTGTCAACCACTCAATAAATCCTTATGCAGGTATACAAATGCCTTGGAACAGGACAACAAGAATTGACTCTTTTTACAAAATAGACTTTAAATAATAGTCTAGCTATAAATATGCGATGCAACCTGTTCCAATGACAGGTCAATCGATATAGCCTTATGTTAAGCTCCATTTGCATAATTTTGAAGGCTCACCTTAAAATAAAATGGAAAAACGAAACCAAAATAACAGAACCCGTGCTATAATATACAAGCAATGAGTTTAAATTGAACTTTATGCTTGATATTTTTATGCCAAGCTGAAGCTTTTCAATAAATGTTGAAAGGGGAAAACCAATTATGGTTTCCTAGGTGATAAAGCAGTGAGGAAAATGACACATAATTGCGCCTGTTCTATGGTTTCCATAGCTACAGAGAATGTAAAATGACTGTGATTTGTAGTGTCCCGATTTGCCACAGACCTCCTTTACAAAAGAAAAAAAAGGTATGCATGCAAAGTATGAGCAAATGTCTCAATGGCCCTCCTGCAATCACTTGCACTAATAGATGGTTTCATTGTAAGCCAAGAGATTTCAGTGGATAAATCAAGAAGACAATGCTTTAAACTCTAGCTATGCCATTAGTAAAGCAACATTGAGGTATTCCAAATATACATTCTTTGAAGATCAAAGGACAATTTGTTCTGACTATTGTAGTCTTAAATAAACTATAAGTATCCAACAGAGACGTAAAATAGTAATCATACTTTATATGGTTTGCCCTTCTTGAGCATCCAGAAAAGAGCTTGAATCAGTGGGAAAGCATACGAAGAAACCAGTTGGCCTCCTATAGGTAGGACTTAGGCCCTTATTTATGAAGGAATAGCGTCAGGTAGCGAATGGTGAGCGAACGGTAATGACGGTCACCGCCACGAGAACGCCGGCTCCCCTCCGCAATCACACATTTATCAAGCCAATCCTGCTTAGCGACTGACAGAGCGCCAGATAGCGAATCATTCATCATTATTTCAGCCTCACCCCACAGCGCCAGCGAGCGACCTTGAACAGCGACAGGTATGACCTCTCGCTACCTGGCGCTCTCCAATGCATTTCAATGGAGCAATCTTTAAATATTCTTAATTAATTGCTATTAATGTGTTTTTTTTTTTGTAAATATTTTTTTTAAGGTTAAAAAAAAAAAAAAAAAATTTGTGCAGAATTGATATTACAGGATTACAGGTCTGATATTAATGTATTCATATTACAAAATGTTTTGAAAAACTTGTTTTTTTTTATCCAAAAATATGGTTGTTTGGGGGTTAAAAAACTACTTTTAACCCATCGCCGCCAGTGCTCTGGGGTTTAAACAAGCATTTCACTGCGCGAGAATTTTTTGAGCGTGATTTGTTAATGAATATGCTGGGAGCCGTTCGCTATGGCCATTCGCTGTCATGCGCTCCCATACAGCGCGGAACCTGTCAAATAGCCACTCCTCACCCAATATTCAACATTACGGCAAACCGACTGAGTCGCTATCAACTACAGAACAACGGCCAAGCACAGTGACTACTAGAGGGCGCTCTGAAAATGCCGCTACTGTCGCTCATCTGTCGCTACCTGGCGCTATTAATGAATCGGCCTCCCCGTGTTCAACAAACAACTAGATAAATAGAAGTCATGTATGGGTACCCCTTTCTTTATTTTAAATATTGTTTTATCACAATCACGGGACAGATTTAACTAGAACAAAATCCATTTTCACAAGATACTGCACATGCCCATACTAGTTTGCATGTCCTCATTCATTACATAGTCATGTGGGAGCAGGGTTAGATGTGAAAGGAGCCATGAATATCTCTGTGCCTCCCCCTATGCTGCCTATAGCTTGTGTTTAGGCTGGGCTCAGCACCTTGTGTGTTTCTGGCTGGCAGGAGATGGATTACAGTGAGAATTCTGTATGAGACACCAGCCTTTGTTTGCCTTTGGCACTTAGATAGGAGCTACAGTTTTATAGAATGTGTTATGTCTTTGGGCCATGTCTCTGATGCAAAGGATGTGTTTGTGCATTGGATGCATTTCTAGGATGAATTGGCAGCAGGGTGCTGTAGGTACCCAAATATGCCCAATGTTTTGCATTTGCTTTCCAACTTTGTGGCAGGAAGATTCCTGGTGCACAGGGGCCCTCCTTGGCACTGAGTTGCAAAGCACATACAATAACCATGTAATGGCTGACCATTAGAATGTGTACATGCAGTTCCAGACACACCTGTCCTGCATTAGCTGCCATTGGTCACCTTGGCCAATTTTTGCCAATTATAATCATCTCTAGGGATAGCCACAACATTTAATGTATTTATATCTTATTATTAGCTCTACATCTTAATATTATCAGCTTTTCTGGTAGCAATATGCAGCATGGTACAGTATTGCATATTTGATTCGAGATGCCCTGGGGTGTCTTTCCTCGGGGAATGCATGTAAAAACTCACCTTCTGGTTATCCCACAACACAAAAACATTCACAATCCATTCACACCTTCCTTAGGCAACCTGATGTCAGTTCTGACGTCAGATCGGCTACGAAAACTGAATAAAGTGTGCCTCACTGGCCTTACCTACCTGTGGCAGTCATTCAGAAATGCCTAGTGCGGGTATGCATCACAGCTAATTGTATAGCAGGGATTCTGCCTGGGCATTCGCTGAAGGAACGCCATCTTAAATCGGTATAACCGGCAATTGCGAGGTTTATACAGTGGGGCATCCCAAATAGATGAGGAAATCAGCTTTCCTGGTTTCATTTAGAATCCAGGGAGATCTTTGTTTCTTTTTAAAAATGCCACTTGCATTCCTGTGGTAGTGAGTGCTGCAGCCACAACTAGATATCCATGTTTGGCAAAACCCAGACTGCTAGTGGTTACTTTGTCCATAGAAATGCAGAGGGGGCATCTTCCTGGGTGGGATTGGCTGGAGGTTTTCTTGCGATGGGTCAGTTCTACAGGTGAGGTGCAAAATAATGTTAATGCGGTAGACATTTTATTTAAAGTGGACCAACACCCAGGGGGGATCGGCCCGGAAATCTATAAGATTCCCGGACCGATCAGATCCCTCCCCGCGGGGCATCCGAAATCGGGATGTCCCGCGGGGAGGAACCCCCAGGAGGCCCACAATCCTTACCTTACCGGCGATCCAACGGCGCATGCGCGAGACGCGGCCATGTCTCTCGCTTCCCTCTAGCAGGGCGCGCTCCCGCGCCGGCCGTTTTGTGAATGGCCGGCGCAGGCGCGCTCCCTGTTAGAGGGAAGCGAGAGACGCAGCCAATGACAGCGCTCTGGTATGCGCGTCCAAGCGGCTTTGGACGCACATACCAGAGCTGCTCTGAGCGCTGTCATTGGCCGGACGAGGTCACGTGGGAGCGGGGAGAGGTGAGTTTTTGCGGCGGTGCCCCACCTAAGTGGACCAACACCCAGGATAGTCAAAATCCTGGGTGTTGGTCCACTTTAAGAAGTTATTTTAAAAAAAAAGCCGTCTATGAGGAATCTATACAAATTTGTAGAGGCTCATTTTTAAAGTGAACCAAAATCCCCAAAATAAAAAATTAGGCCAGAGGACTTACCTTCCATGCGCAGGTCCGGATGCTTCCGCAGCACACATCCAACCAATGTCGGCTGTGCTGCTGCTTCTCCTACCTGCCCCTGGATTTATGGAGTGGGGTAAACCGCGCTACATGAACCCATAGGAAGATGCGGTCTACTGGCCGGTGACGTCAGTACACACCTCTTACACACCAGGATACCCCACCATGATGCATGTCAACCTCTCACGCCGACGCCGCCAAACTCTGGAGTAAGAAAAGCCAGCCGCTCTCTGATGGGCCAGCAACCAGAAGCAAGAATTGTCAACATGAATTCTCGCTTCAATCCACCCCAAACACAAGATTTTGGAAGGGTGCTGAATCAGACGAGTTGCCAAAAAACCCAAGCAACATTTCAGGCTCTGAATCGACCCCATAGTTATGGCAGACGGCTTTCATTGGACAAAGGTCTGTGCAATCGCTGTTGGACCGGGGAAAGGTAAGTGATTACAGGCTTTCTAGGGGGTTTCACACAGTGGGGCATCACAATTCAGGATGCCAGGGGAAAGGAACAAAACTTGGGAAAGTCAAATGCCCAGGTTTTGTTCCTCTTTAAGGGCTGCAGGTGGGATGGGTGGGGGAGGGGAATCAGGATGCCCTCTGATCCACAGCTACTATCAATGACTAATTTTTATTACAGAGGAATAATACCCAAGATTTTTACTAGCTTGGCCTATGTCCCTCCTGTCTAGGGTATCCTGATTTGGGATGCGTGTATCCCCTGGGATTGCCTGTAAATTTTCCTAGTTCCTATGGCACATGCACGGGCTGCTCAGCAGTATGTATTTCATGGGGAGGCCGCACGCTAGTATTCGCTGTGCTTGGCCGTTGTTCGGCTGTTGACAGCGACTCAGTCGGTGTGCGGTAATGTTGAATATTGGGTGAGGAGTCGCTATTTGACAGGTTCCGCGCTGTATGGGAGCGCATGACAGCGAATGGCCATAGCGAACGGCTCCCAGCATATTCATTAACAAATCACGCTCAAAAAATTCTCGCGCTGTAAAATGCTTGTTTAAACTCCAGAGCGCTGGCGGCGATGGGTTAAAAGTAGTTTTTTAACCCCCAAACAACCATATTTTTGGAAAAAAAAAAAACATGTTTTTACAAACATTTTGTAATATGAATACCTTAATATCAGACCTGTAATATCAATTCTGCACAAATTTATTATTTTTTTTTTTTTTTTTACCTTAAAAAAAAAAATAACATTGCAGAAGTGGTCACAGAATTTTTGACATTTAAAAAAAAAATAAAAAAATTATTAGCAATTAATTATGAATATTTAAAGATTGCTCCATTGAAATGCATTGGAGAGCGCCAGGTAGCGAGAGGTCATACCTGTCGCTGTTCAAGGTCGCTCGCTGGCGCTGTGGGGTGAGGCTGGAATAATGATGAATGATTCGCTATCTGGCGCTCTGTCAGTCGCTAAGCAGGATCGGCTTGATAAATGTGTGATTGCAGAGGGGAGCCGGCATTCTCGTGGCGGTGAGCGTCATTACCGTTCGCTCACCATTCGCTACCTGGCGCTATCCCTTGTTAAATAAGGCCCCAAGATTCTCTGGCTCTGCGCAGCAAGAAACCCTGAACAGTCAAACTTGGCCGGATGCATTCCCGATCCCTCTAGATGTGGGCAAGCCTGTGCCAGCCATCCAACAAATGCCTGCCACTGGCATGTCCACCGGCTCAAAGTATACCAGGGATGCAAGCCATGGCACCGAGATGCCGAGTGGGCTTGGGGAAATGATGAGGGGCATGGCAGTTTCTAGGCAAAATAGTGCTCAGTGCAGGAAAAAAATTCAGTAGTGCTGCAGTTGCTACAGGTATGTGACATACTCTGCGTCTTGCAGCAGACAGTGCCCCCTCCCAAAGACCAATATGGGGGGTTTAAAGAGCCCGTCAGCACAAGTAACAATAGCCCTGACTCCCCCGGATTGCCCTCCCCTTGAAACAGCCCTGGTAATAGGATCTGGCCACACATCGGGGCATCCTAATTCAGGATTTTTCATAAGACTCTAGGGGGGTGGATGTTCCTCTTTAAATGGGTGTTGAATTGGTTTAAAATATTCAGTTTCTTAATTACTTTCCATTGGTCAATCCTTGTACAAAGTAGCAGAGAGCAGTCAGGTTTCGCTTCATTGTGGCCGCTCTAGTCAAGCTTATCAGGAAAAACAAGGCTAAGGAAACAAAATGACATTTTGTTAGTAGTACAAAATGGAAAAAACTAAGGGGTCTTAATTTGCTGACATTTGTCCTCTAATCCTGTTTGTTTGTCTAAATTAAAAAATGTAAATGTAAATGATGCAGTCATATGATTTCATAAAGATAGAAAGGAAAACATTTTCCTTTTAATGACATTCAATTTCCTGCAGTTCCCTGGAGGAAGCAGATATTTCTGTGTAGTAAAGTGCTCCTTGCTGGAAATAGCACAGAAATATTCCCAATGGGTCTGCTGTAATAATTTCGACAAGATGATGAGCCTCAAGGTATGCGCTGATTTCACATCAACCACTCAACGTCCTACAGAAAATGACTAAGTGAAACATTCAGACGTCAGGAGTGCCTTTGATCCATACAAATGCATCTGTATTATTCTAATGAACCTGGGCAAGGGTTAAAAAAAGGGACTATTAAATGCTAATAGGAGAATGGGGCTTGATTATATCACAACCATATTTCACACTGGCTTGCATAGAGTTCTCCCATCCATCATTATTAATAGTCTCTTTCAAATATTATTGTGACGTTAGCTGACAAGATGGTATCTGCATGATGGACTGTGTTTTTTTCGGTAGGGTAGGATCAAGATTCTCCAAGAAAATTGACTTCACAGTGATATTTCAGGTTGCTGCCACCGCTGTTAATGGGTATAACAGAGATATGTCCTGCTGCTTTATGGCTGCAAAAGCGGCTCTTTATTACCCCCCAACCTGAATGCTAACATATCACTTACATTTACACAAGTGCTTATTTGATTATAATAAAATAAAACAGGGGTTGCAGGGGTGCTCAACGTTTGGTTGCACATGGACCACTTAAAGAGGAACATCAGACCTAAAATAAAAAGGGACAATTCCCCCCCCCCCCCCCCATTGGCCCTACTTACCTTTTAGATGTCGCCACTGCCTGCTGTGGTGACATCAGGCTGCTTCAGGGCCCGATCCTTACCCAGCTGTCCGCTTAGCCGCCTCTAACTGACAAACATGGCCTAAGCCGTGCTCATCAATGTCCCATGGTGATCTTGCAGCTCCACAAAGTCTTTCAGGATTTCGGGGGCTCCATTGCATCCCATTCATGGGCACTGAGAAGGAGCAAGATCGGGGCCTGATGGGATGCAAGATGAAGCCGCCCCTCAGGAGGTCGCCCGGAATCCGAGGGACCCAGAAAATGTATGCCCTGGCGTGGTGAGTAAAAATTGCCCAAAGGAAAAACTGGAGGGGGCAACAGAACGGTTCCTCTTTAAATGATCTGGAACTTAGTCTCGGGCCACAATGAATAGGTTGAGAATTTTTTCATTTAAAAAAACAATATCAAGTTTTCTTTACAACAGTCAGGATTTCCCCTGTCTCCATAAATTCCACTCGTATGTCATTACACCTAACCCCTACATTGATATGTAACAATCCCCACATGCTAGTAAAACACATGCTGATTGGTATACCTTTCTGAATATATGTGGCCCTTATTTATAGCCCATTTCATCATCAGCCCCACATCTTAACCATGTCCCCACTATTCAACCTATTTAAGCTCCCACCAATGCGAAGCATACAATTATTATAGAAAAATATTTTTGTCCAAATCATTGCGTGAAAGATTTCAACCAGGGGTGGTGTTGGTGTACAATTAATGTCACTGTGTTGCTCCAAGCGACTGCTATCACCTCTCCTAGGGCCAATGGCTCTCTCCTATATCACTTTCCATGCAATCACATTCTTACTGTCCCCCTATATAACTTCGGTTAAACGTCAGCTCTATTTACCCCTTCCTCTTTCCCCATAGTAGGTCAAGGGCCAGAGCAGATGGCTCTGAAAGCCACATGTGGTCAAGGGCCACAGGTTGAGCACGTGTGGTTTAAAGGCTATTTGAGCTTCTGTTTGATATTTGTGAACTTATTGTAGCGAGTCAGGTTCACAGCTTGTCCTCATTTTCCAGAAATCTAACAGAAAAGACAGATGTCAAAGGTGCAATGGACATGAACCATGCCAAGAAGTGTAGGGGCACCCGGTGTCTATTTCTGAGGTGTGGGGTAAGGTGTGGTGCTATTCCAAATTACACCAAAGCTGTACACCAAAGCAGAAACAGGATTCTTCTCAATGAAGGCTCTTCATACTCCACAAACAGCTCTAATGACAGTACACAATCTGTACAGCAGATGCTACTCCCTTCTTCTAGCAGGAAGATAGTCACGGGTGGACTTACTCCTATTTTTGGGTGCCAAGATATTGTTTCCAAACTGGGAACCACCAGGATGTCACTGGTCTTCCAACTTGACTAGTTCTACCCTGTCTCAAGACTCTTCCTTCCAGCTTCAGCTACATTTAAACCTTCTAATCCCCAACAGCAACAAAAACAGCCTGATTCACTGTAGTGTTCTTCCTTGAATACCATTTGGTCCAAACCATCTCCAACTCTGTAACTCTGTAAGAGTA
The DNA here is from genome assembly GCA_027917425.1 of Gastrophryne carolinensis. Taxonomy (NCBI): domain Eukaryota; kingdom Metazoa; phylum Chordata; class Amphibia; order Anura; family Microhylidae; genus Gastrophryne; species Gastrophryne carolinensis. Next base: position 226,765,282 of record CM051240.1, on the reverse strand, counting down.
ACGAACTCTTCAACTTTAGCCATTAGCTAGATTACGTCTTATAACACATCAAGGACTGGGTAAGGCTGGATCCAATTTAACAGTTTTCCTTTTGCTTAGCAGTGCATCCCATAGTATTCCATCTCCCTTTGCTGTATACGTTCACGCTGGCATCCATTCTTGTTTTTCCGTGATTGTTTTACGGGGGTCAGACTGCTCTACCCCCTGTCATGATCTGGGGCCAATGGCAATGACTCTGAAGACAGTTCTTAGTCAAATAATATGTGATTTATTGAAAACAAAGTCCAACAGGCAAAAATCTCTTAACTTCAGAGTATAATGCAGGATACAATGCAGTACAGCAAGCGGTTACCTCACCAACTTTAGCAATGTCCAGTGTTTGATAATGACAGTGTATTGCAAGTCCTTGATATCACAGGTCCTCTTATGGGGCATACAAGTCCAGGCTGTTAATCCACAGATTCCAAGAACAGATAACACATAAAGTCCTTCGGATGCAATTCAGCACTGTCAGTATTGGGAGCAGCAAGGCATGGGCTCCTCATCCCAGTCTCTCCATCTCCACACTGGAAGCCTCAGCGGCTCCTTTTATTAGGCTTCCTTTGCAATTAGCCTCATCACCTGTTTAAGAACTGGGAGTAGGGGAAAAAGCCGTAGAGGACTGGGAATGTGGACTGGGGTCCTGTAAACCCGGCATGGATCGTGCCTGATTGAGGAAACCAAGAGAGAAATAGACACCATCCAGCACTTTTCCATACACTTTATCACACCCCTTATACAGCTTTGCCCGGAAAGACTCCCCGCTTTTAATTCTTCACCTGCAAGCCCCAATAAGTTATCATCAGTGGAATTTATTTAATTACAAAAAATTGTCCACAGCTAACTATTTACAAAATGTAAGATAAATAACATATCCTCAAATTAACAAAATACCCAAACATTTTATCACCCCAGCTACCTTTGCATAATTTCTGGTGAGAGGCTTAACCAACTAAAACCATAAAGGCCAACTGCAACGCCAGGAGCTTCCCCACTCAGCCATCAAACCAAGGGCCAAAACCAGAGTCCTCCCAGCCACAGAATTCCATATGTAACATAAAACCTACTCCAAAGAACACACCTCCAAAGTGCAATCAAAAGACCAAGTTATATATATTTATTTATTCACAAATATCTAATTTCTTAACAAAGTTTACTAGCAGAAAATTGTTTGTACCACCCCCACCAGGACGAAAATCCTGAATAAAAGAGATGGGGAGGGTGGGCAGGACAACTCCCTTTTTTTCCTATGAGGTCTCGGCCCTTCAGGAACCTTAACTGCTTAGCCAATACCTGCACACCAAGGGTCCCAAGCACGACCCCCCTGAGACGGACCACATGGTAATGATCATGTGATGCCACTGAACTTAGTGGTTCTCTGACCCCACCCACCCTTTCCTGGGGTTATGGGAGGCAGTGGCCTTTTCTTGGCTCAATATTTTTTGAGGGGAGCACGGTGAGATTACCAGCTTTTCACATCGTGTCATTAGATAGGTATCAATTCTTTTATGTGGTCAGTTTTTGGGAGGTCAATAGGGGATCAGTTTGTAAATTAGGCCGTTCAGGAATTGTGACGTATCATGAAATTGTGTTGAATGAATCTCGTGAGAAACTGGAGTACTTAACAAAATAGAAGCCAAAGTTAGAGTGAACATATGAAGAGAGGGGTATAACTTCAGCTTTGATAACAAGCTGCCATTTTTTTCTAGTGCAGTGGGTAGGAGTGAGGGACCCCTAGTTTAGTGTGCCATCTGAAATAGCTAACCTGAATGGCAATACATCCCAAAAGAGATCCAGTGTCACAGGCAGCTGCATTTAAAAGTAGGGAGTTACTCATGGGTGGTTAGAGTTAGAAACAGAAATAACTAAGCAATGTGTTTAGACTTGAGTCTAGAACATTCCTCACATAGCAGGAGTATGTGCATGCCATGCTGCAATAGGGTCAGTGTTAGGGAGGGATCAAAAGGAATCTAAACTGGTATCCACTTAGATCTGGAAAAAAAGACGTCTAAGCAGGAAAGAGCAACAAAAAAGATTAGGGAACCTAAGATGGGACAAGACCAGATGGCAACCACTGAAACCTGAGGAGGAAGCCAAGGCCCAGGTACCTATAGATGTGGATAAGACAGTGCCAGTTTCTTAGTTGTTAAGGGGGACCAAGGTCAGTTATTGCTAAGTAGAGATTGTACAGAGATGGTGTAAGGTTCTTACCTGATCTATCGGACACATGGCGCTCCTTTCCGGATCCATCCAGGTTGCAGCGTTCCCCTCCGCCACTGGGTGCGGGACAGCTAGTCTCCTCGCACCACTCCCAGCAGTCAGATCGTGTGGGGAGTTTTGCATGCCGCAGGTCCCTGGATCTCTCCGGCCGTGTGGGTGCGTGCACCTCACTCTAATCCTGCATCTCTCCGGCCATGTGGGCGCGTGCACCTCACTCTAACTGTTATGCCCCAAGGAGATGCTGCTCCTGGGCAGGTGAGCTTCATTAGGGGCTGGCCAATGGTCTTTGGCCTCAGAGCTGACCAGCCTCTGGATTCTGGCTTGTGCCAATAAGCTGCTGGTGGATTGAAGAATGGGCCAATTGCCCCCCCCCCCCCAGAGTGTAGCCCTATCAGACACACAGGGCTATGGCTGGTTCCACCCCCTACTAGCCATTGGTCACTCATTATTAAAATCCTGACCCAGTCTTTGCCACATTGCCTGTGATATCATGTATTAAGCTAGGGTGCTATTCTGTGATACTGCTGTTGCTTATCCCTTGCCGACTGCTATATCTGACCATCCCTGCTAGCTGCCGGGACCGACCTCTGCCTGCCTGACCTCAGCTTGCCTTGAACCCTCTGTCTCCCTGGCTTAGACAGCTCGGCTTACCTTCGATCATCCATTCGCTCCACCCCTGAACCCCTGAGATGCTTGGAGGGCCGACGCCCCATGAGTGACTCCAGCTTATCCTGACTTTCTGCCTTCACCTTGTCAGCATCCTTTGCACTAAATTAAGTCCTGAGGGCAACCGTGTCCGGTGAGGCCTTCTTGTGACAAATGGGGGCTTGACTATAGGCAGAAGAAGCCGTAGAGATTGGGGGTTGCTGACTGACCAGAAGGCGAGTGTCCCACTTTGCATAACAGACAGTGATTGAGATTACATCTAGAAGGAAAGTGTACTGCACTGCACTCCAACAATTTGCTATACATCTGGAGTTGGCCTTAAACAAACTATGTGGAACTTGTCCTAAAGTAACCTTTGTAACTGTGTTTGTACTCCTGTGAGAGTGTGGTAGAGAGTCTATCAGCACTAGATTGTGGATCGAGGTAAGTGGGGGGGAGGTAAGTTGTACAAGTCATGGGGCACAGGTAAGTTGGACAGTGGCTTACAATTGCTGCACTCTGCATTAGGGGACCCCTCCCCCCATCCCACCTCACACACCCCAACTCCTCACCCACCCACCTGGGCTCCTCAGCAGCTGGTAATTTTAAATACATTTTGGTGGAAAATTGGTGGGGTGTTTTGCAGGGAAGCAGCGGCTGTGGGCCCTGTCATTATTGGGTCGCAAAGTTGAAATTAATGAGGACCAGGTTTGGGTTCGGGTCAAGTTCGTACCCGAACCGAACTTTTGTTTGAACTTGCCGAATCCAAACTTGCACCAGGTTGCCCAACACTATTGTTCACAAGTCCATGAATGGTAAAAATACGGACGTAAAATTCCATGTGTGCATAAGCTCACAATGGCCACAATTAGCACTATCACTATTACAGACTAGCCACGGCAGTATAATCTCAGGCTTATTTTTGGGGCCTGTCCACCAAGTGCCACACAGGACACCTTAGAGTCAGAGAAGACCCCCACTCCCCAGATCTATGTGGGGGTCAATGTCTGGAAGATATTTCCTTTGGAATACTTTATGGACAAAAAATAATTTGTAATAATGTGGCAATGCTTCCAGTTGTGGTGCAGGACTGGAGATAGAAACAAACGGAGGAATTTGCCCTTGTGTATGAATAGTATACAAATCCTGTATTACCGTATTTAATTTTATTTTGGTTAATGCATTTGATCATTTGTGTGTCATACTTAAAGCTACGTTGCTTTTGTCGCCAGATGGAGCAGGTTCAAAGTATTAATCCCTTGTTGTCTAAGTTTGTTGGTCTACCTTTGTTGCCATTTAAAAGCTTCCTCCAGAGATTAAAAAATATTCTCGGGCAGATGACATGTTAGCGGTATCATTTCATGGTTCAGGGTCCTCAAAGGATGATTTATTTCTGTCTCCAGGCACTGAAGGCCGTTATTTATGAGAGCCTGCCCAGGACTTAATAATCTATTTTGATGAGGCAGAATAAGGCCATTACTGAGAAATAAAACATTAATATTCAGCTTGGGTTTGACACATACCTCCTAATTACATGTTTTAGCAAATTAATTAAGTGCCATCACTCAGAGGCAATGTATACTTGATGCCAACGATATGCTTATAGAAATAAGCAGCTTTGCGTGCCCCTTGATTTATTGCTTAACTTGAATCTATAATACTCAGCATGTGGGACTATAAAGAGCAACCAGATTAAAAGGTCTCATCCGTGAAATGCAACTTTCTCTATTTTATTTTGTTGCTTTTCATCTCAGTATATAGGAAGCAAGAATCTATCTAGCCATTTGTATATTCAGACAAATATAATCCTTATTTTGATTCATCCCTGTGGCCAGCGCTTATCATACCTGGGCAAGTGCCAGGGTCCCTTGCCTCTTTACGGCCCACACAGGCTGGGACTAGGATGCATGATGATCAGTAGCGGTGGAAAAATCAAAAAACTGGTTGGAAATTGGTGACAGCGGAGAAAGCCACAAGGATTAGCAGATGATCAGCAGCAGCACAGATGGTGGTGATCGGTTGCAGTAGAGAAGGCAGTGAGGACTGGAGGGCAATCACAGGCAGACCCATCCATGGCAGCGTAGCTCAAGGGTGACATGAAGTGACGCACTGCAAAGGGGCCAACTAAGGAGGACCCATCCATGGCAGTGTAGATCAAAGGTGACATGAAGTGACATGTGGCGTGACGCACTACAATGGGGCTAACTAAAACTCTCTCACCCATGGCCACACCTAGATCTTGGGCCATCCCTGTCAGCGACCCACCACCACTCTCATTGTCAACTGTATCTGGTTCAAAATTAAATAATTATGTTATGTCCCTTTTAACACTCTCCCCTGGGGTATCCCAGTTTTGCCCTTAATTATGCCACCACCACTCTCAGTGTCAATTGTATCTACTAGAAATGAGCGAACTTTTGAAAAATTCGATTCGACTGATTTGCCGAATTTTCCGACAAAAATTGTTTCGACCCTAATTTATTCGCGGCGAATCACTATTAAAAACGGCTATTTCTGAGCTTCCTAGAGCCTCAATAGGGTTGTAAACCATTCTACCTTGCTGTAACACGCATAGGATGCGTGCTGGGTTAGTGAAATAATACTGTAAATAATTATGACATGCAGATTAGAGGCATCGCGAATAGACTCGCAGAGCGGCACAATTGCAGAGAGTTGAGGTGGCATCACCATGAGGGGCCCCTATAGTGCCTGAAAAACACACCCTGGAGCTGGCAGCAGCAGGAGCCCAAAAATTAGCTGAATCACACCCTGGAGTTGCAAGCAGAAGCAGCAGCAGCCCAAACATAGCTTGAAAGAGACACTGGAGTTGGCAGCAGGAGCCCAAAAATTGGATGAATCACACCCTGCAGTTGCAAGCAGCAGCAGGAGCCCACACATTGCTTTAAAGAGACACTGGAGTTGGCAGCAGGAGGCCAACATTTGGATGAATCACACCCTGGAGTGGCAAGCAGCAGCAAGAGCCCAAACATTGCTTTAAAGAGACACTGGAGTTGGCTGCAGGAGCCCAAAAATTGGATGAATCACACCCTGGAGTTGCAAGCAGCAGCAGCAGGAGCCCAAACATAACTTGAAAGAGACACTGGAGTTGGCTGCAGGAGCCCAAAAATTGGATGAATCACACCCTGGAGTTGCAAGCAGCAGCAGCAGGAGCCCAAACAAAGCTTGAAAGAGACACTGGAGTTGGCTGCAGGAGCCCAAAAATTGGATGAATCACACCCTGGAGTTGCAAGCAGCAGCAGCAGCAGGAGCCCAAACATAACTTGAAAGAGACACTGGAGTTGGCTGCAGGAGCCCAAAAATTGGCTGAATCACACCCTGGAGTTGCAAGCAGCAGCAGCAGCAGAAGCCCAAACATAGTTTGAAAGAGACAATGGAGTTGGCTGCAGGAGCCCAAACATAGCTTGAAAGAGACACTGGAGTTGGCTGCAGGAGCCCAAAAAATTGGATGAATCACACCCTGGAGTTGCAAGCAGCAGCAGCAGCAGGAGCCCAAGCATAGCTTGAAAGAGACACTGGAGTTGGCTGCAGGAGCTCAAAAATTGGATGAATCACACCCTGGAGTTGCAAGCAGCAGCAGCAGGAGCCCAAACATAGCTTGAAAGAGACACTGGAGTTGGCTACAGGAGCCCAAAAATTGGATGAATCACACCCTGGAGTTGCAAGCAGCAGCAGCAGGAGCCCAAACAAAGCTTGAAAGAGACACTAGAGTTGGCTGCAGGAGCCCAAAAATTGGCTGAATGACACCCTGGAGTTGCAAGCAGCAGCAGGAGCCCAACCATAACTTGAAATAGACACTGGAGTTGGCTGCAGGAGCCCAAAAATTGGCTGAATCACACCCTGGAGTTGCAAGCAGCAGCAGCAGCAGAAGCCCAAACATAGTTTGAAAGAGACAATTGAGTTGGCTGCAGGAGCCCAAAAATTGGATGAATCACACCCTGGAGTTGCAAGCAGCAGCAGCAGCAGGAGCCCAATCATAGCTTGAAAGAGACACTGGAGTTGGCTGCATGAGCCCAAAAATTGGATGAATCACACCCTGGAGTTGCAAGCAGCAGCAGCAGCAGCAGGAGCCCAAGCATAGCTTGAAAGAGACACTGGAGTTGGCTGCAGGAGCTCAAAAATTGGATGAATCACACCCTGGAGTTGCAAGCAGCAGCAGCAGCAGGAGCCCAAGCATAGCTTGAAAGAGACACTGGAGTTGGCTGCAGGAGCTCAAAAATTCGATGAATCACACCCTGGAGTTGCAAGCAGCAGCAGCAGCAGCAGGAGCCCAAACATAGCTTGAAAGAGACACTGGAGTTGGCTGCAGGAGCCCAAAAATTGGATGAATCACACCCTGGAGTTGCAAGCAGCAGCAGCAGGAGCCCAAACATAGCTTGAAAGAGACACTGGAATTGGCAGCAGGAGGCCAAAAATTGGCTGAATGACACCCTGGAGTTGCAAGCAGCAGCAGCAGCCCAAACATAGCTTGAAAGAGACACTGGAATTGGCAGCAGGAGGCCAAAAATTGGCTGAATCACACCCTGGAGTTGCAAGCAGCAGGAGCCCAAACATAGCTTGAAAGAGACACTGGAGTTGGCAGCAGAAGCCCAAAAATAGGCTGAATGACACCCTGGAGTTGCAAGCAGCAGCAGCCCAAACATAGCTTGAAAGAGACACTGGAGTTGGCAGCAGGAGCCCAAAAACTGGATGAATCACACCCTGGAGTTGCAAGCAGCAGCAGCATGAGCCCAAACATAGCTTGAAAGACACATTGCAGTTGGCAGCAGCAGCAGCAGGAGGCCCAAAATTGGCTGAAAGGCACACCCTGAACTTGGCATCAGCACAAGCCCAAAAATTGACCTAAAGACATAAATATGTTTTGCACCATTTGGAAAGTGTAAAACGTGGCACCATGCTGAATCTAGTCGCATGCATCAGCCATTGGTGGGTGGAAATCCTTGCTGATCCATCCCTGATTCATTTTCACAAAGGTGAGTCTCTCTGTTGACAACTATGGCCCCCGCTGCATTAAACACCCGCTCAGATGGCACGCTACTTGCCGGGCAGGACAGCTTTTCCAGGGCAAACTCTGCTAGTTGCGGCCACAAGCCAAGTTTGGCTGCCCAGAAGTCCAGTGGATTCTCAAGGTGTGTTGGCATGGTCATGTCAAGGTATGACATGACCTGCTGGTTCAGGTCCTGCTCCAGGTCTTCCTGCTGCTCATGAGTAGCCTCACTATGCGGGTGTAGAAAGCTACTCATTAGCGACTGAAGACTGAGGCTGCTGCTGATGGAGCTGATCGTCCTCCTCACTAAAGAGTGGAGCTGAACCCAAAGCATAGGATACGTCGCTGGGGGAGGGAACGGCGTAGGACAGAGGCAATGGGAGGACAGGGACTGCTCTTTGGGCATGCCAACTCAGGGTTGTGTCAGAGGTACCTACCGACCCTAGACTGGGGGTCTCAGATGTAACTTGTGATGATGCTGATGACCGCATTAACCAATCTACCACAGCAGATGCGTTACTGGTGGAGACACGACCTCTAGCAGATACTGGCAGATCAGGTCTCTCACCGTGACATCTGCTGCCACTCGCCCCTAGTCTGCTGCAACCTCTGCCTGCTGAATCTTGGCCTCTGCCACTCCTCTTTGAACATCCTGGCACTTGTCTGCCTGACATTTTTATGTATTTGAAATGCGCAATAGGTACTTTAAAAAATGTGTTTACTTTAAAAAGCAGAAGCTAAATAAAGTGAGGAACTGCTTCTCTGCACCAGATACTATGAAAATTGGCAATATGGGATACCCTGCGGCCTTGTGTTTTGACAGCAGGACAAAAACCAATTCAAAATGCAATAGCTTAATAAAGCTGAGGCTGAACAAGCTGATTTAGTACAACAGATAGGGTGCAAGGTGCAGGTTTGGGATACCCTGCGGCCTGGTGTTTTGACAGCAGGACAAAAACCAATTCAAAATGCAAGAGCTTAATAAAGCTGAGGCTGAACAAGCTTATTTAGTATAACAGATAGGGTGCAACGTGGTGGTTTGGGATACCCTGTGGCCTGGTGTTTTGACAGCAGGATAAAAACCAATTCAAAATGCAATAGCTTAATAAAGCTGAGGCTGAACAAGCTTATTTAGTATAACAGATAGGGTGCAAGGTGGTGGTTTGGGATACCCTGTGGCCTGGTGTTTAGATAGCAGGACAAAAACCAATTCAAAATGCAATAGCTTAAAAAAGCTGAGGATGAACAAGCTGATTTAGTATAAAAGATAGAGTGCAACGTGGTGGTTTGGGATAGCCTGCGGCCTGGTGTTTTGACAGCAGGACAAAAACCAAATCAAAATGCAATAGCTTAATAAAGCTGAGGCCGAACAAGCTGATTTAATATAAAAGATAGGGTCACATGTGCTGGTTTGGGATGCCCATGTGGGCTGGTGTTTTTAGAGCAGACAAAAAAATATTCAAAATGCAATAGCTTAATAAAGCTGAGGATGAACAAGCTGATTTAGTATAAAAGATAGGGTCACATGTGCTGTTTGGGATGCCCACGTGGGCTGATGTTTTTAACCCTTTTGTTGCCAAGCACGTAACACCTACGTGCTGGCTTGGCTGGGCCTTAAGTGCCAAGCCCGTAGGTGTTACGTGCTTGACTTTCCTCGCTTGTAGTTTAAAAAGTAAAAACAACAAATACTCACCTGACCCCTTGTTGGATTCGGCCGGGTCTCCTCTTTAATTTGGTGCCATCCGATCCCCCGTGGGGGGTCGGATGGCTCCAGGAGAGCCCCCGGAATAGGCCGCCCCCCCCCCCCGCTTCTGCAGCAGCAGCTTCTAACTGTAAAAAAAAAAAAAAATAAAAATGACATTCACTTACCTGTGTCCCTCCTCTTCACCTGGGGGGCCTCCGATCCCCCCCCAGGACTTACCGATCTTCAGGAGAGAGCCTGGGAGGCTCTCTCCTCTCTTCTGCACGATGGCGGCCGCCATCATGCCTCTAAGCCCCGCCCCCTTGGGGGCGGGGCTTATGAAGTCATCCCGGCCCCGATCTCAGGCTTCAGCCTTCTCAGCTTCTCAGATGCCGGTGATCGGCACAGGGGAAGGAGGTGACAGGAGATCCTCTGATCTCCTGCCTTCTCCTTCTCTGGATGCCGATCACCGGCATCTGTCAGCTGAGCGGCGAGGGACAAGAGCTTGCAATCGAAGGTAAGTACAGTAAAAAAAAATTTTTTTTTTTTCTAATAAAATACTTTTTATTATTGTGTGGTGTTTTTTTTTTTCACATTAACCCTTTGTGAGCTGGTAAGGGGTCCATGAGACCCCTTATACCAGTTCACAAGGCTGGGGGGGTGGCAAGTCACCTGCCCTAGCGGGTGGCTTGCCATTAACCCCCGCACCCCCATTACCTGCCTCCCCAAAGGCCAGGGGGGGGCAGAAGAGCCCGGGCCCACATAGGCTATGTGGGCTCGTAGGCTGCAGGGTGGGGGGGCCACCAAAGCTGGCCCCCCCACTCTGTGCCTACAAGCCCCCATAGCTGGTCCCGGGCTGGTTACTTTGGGTAAGGGGGACCCCACGTCATTTTTTTTTTTTGGATTTTGAAGGGTTTTTAACCCTTCAAAATCCAAAAAAAAATGGGGTCCCCCTCCCCGGGAAGGGGGACCCTATGTCATTTTTTTTTTTAATTAACCATTTGTCATCCAGCAGCTATAAAAGGCTTCTGGGCAGGAAAGGGTGTCTACCTATACATATGTGGTATCGCTGTAACCGGGAGAAATTGGGGTTTCTCACGCAATAAGATTTTATTGACAAACTTACATTTTTTATTACAAAAAAACTCTACAAATTGTAAAAAAATGTTTTTTTTTTATTTTTTTTCACACATTTCACCCAAAAAAATTGAGAATACACCTAAAAAATACAAACAAGACATTTCATGTTAAAGCCCAGACTCTGTTGAAAAAAACAATATATAATTTTCCTGGGAAATCCCTGGAAATCCCTTCAAAAATGACAGTTGAATATGTGTAGCGCAAAATGGTGAAACATCGTCTGGCAACAGGGAGTGGCAAATGCTGCAGGTAGGCTGGCAGCGAAAGGGTTAAAGCAGACAAAAACCAATTCAAAATGCAATAGCTTAATAAAGCTGAGGCTGAACAAGCTTATTTAGTATAACAGATAGGGTGCAACATGGTGGTTTGGGATACCCTGCGGCCTGGTGTTTTGACAGCAGGACAAAAACCAATTCAAAATGCAATAGCTTAATAAAGCTGAGGATGAACAAGCTGATTTAGTATAAAAGATAGGGTGCAACGTGGTGGTTTGGGATACCCTGCGGCCTGGTGTTTTGACAGCAGGACAAAAAACAATTCAAAATGCAATAGCTTAATAAAGCTGAGGCTGAACAAGCTTACTTAGTATAACAGATAGGGTGGCATGTGCTGGTTTGGGATGCCCATGTGGGTTGGTGTTTTTAAAGCAGACAAAAGCCAATTAAAAATGCAATAGCTTAATAAAGCTGAGGATGAACAAGCTTATTTAGTATAACAGATAGGGTGCAACGTGGTAGTTTGGGATACCCTGCGGCCTGGTGTTTTGACAGCAGGACAAAAACCAATTCAAAATGCAATAGCTTAATAAAGCTGAGGCTGAACAAGCTGATTTAGTATAAAAGATAGGGTGCAACGTGGTGGTTTGGGATACCCTGCGGCCTGGTGTTTTGACAGCAGGACAAAAAACAATTCAAAATGCAATAGCTTAATAAAGCTGAGGATGAACAAGCTTATTTAGTATAACAGATAGGGTGCAACATGGTGGTTTGGGATACCCTGCGGCCTGGTGTTTTGACTGCAGGACAAAAACCAATTCAAAATGCAATAGCTTAATAAAGCTGAGGATGAACAAGCTTATTTAGTATAAAAGATAGGGTGCAACGTGGTGGTTTGGGATACCCTGCGGCCTGGTGTTTTGACAGCAGGACAAAAACCAATTCAAAATGCAATAGCTTAATAAAGCTGAGGATGAACAAGCTTATTTAGTATAACAGACAGGGTGCAACGTGGTGGTTTGGGATACCCTGCGGCCTGGTGTTTTGACAGCAGGACAAAAACCAATTCAAAATGCAATAGCCTAATAAAGCTGAGGCTGAACAAGCTTACTTAGTATAACAGATAGGGTGGCATGTGCTGGTTCGGGATCCCCATGTGGGCTGGTGTTTTTAAAGCAGACAAAAAACAATTCAAAATGCAATAGCTTAATATTAGCTGAGGATGAACAAGCTGATTTAGTATAAAAGATAGGGTCACATGTAATGGTTTGGGATGCCCATGTGGGCTGGTGTTTTTAAAGCAGACAAAAACCAATTCAAAATGCAATAGCTTAATAAAGCTGAGGCTGAACAAGCTGATTTAGTACAAAAGATAGGGTGGCATGTGCTGGTTTGGGATGCCCATGTGGGCTGGTGTTTTTAAAGCAGACAAAAAACAATTCAAAATGCAATAGCTTAATAAAGCTGAGGCCGAACAAGCTGATTGTCAGAACACCGGGTGTGAACCCTGATTGCGGAGACTGCAACACTGCTCACCTCTCGACCGGGAAGCCTGGAATCTAAGGACCAACCTGGTATTCACTAGAGCCTCTGATGGTGAGGATAGACTGGGCTGCAGGAAGGCCCCAGGTCAGGCAACCTAGGAGTGGGTTTTGCAGAATTCCGGGTAGGAGACAGACCAGAGCTGATCTGGGAGTGTGAGGCAGGCTGAAGTCGTGGGCTGGCAGATCTGGATCAAAGTCGAGAAACAAGCAGAGGTCGTGGGCAGGCAGATCAGGATCGTGGTCACAAAACAAGCCGAAGTCGTCAGGAAAGCAGGATCGTAGTCAGAAGCAAGCCGGGTCGGTACACAGGAAGGAATCACAGGAACTCAGGAGCATGCAGGAAAAGACCAACTGGCAATTGAGGACAGGCCTAGCCTGTTTTTATAGGCCCCTGCACATGCTCAGTAGTGAGGACTCACAGGCGGCCTCTGCTGGTCAACAGGAGGAACAGTCCTGGTTCTCCGGCATAGACGAACAGGCGCCCTCTGCTGGACTACAGAGGGAACAGTCCTGGTTCTCCGGCATAGACGAACAGGCGCCCTCTGCTGGACTACAGAGGGAACAGTCCTGGTTCTCTGACATTGCCCCCCCCCTTAAGGGAGGCCTACGGCCGACTCTAGGACCAGGTTTCTCGGGATGGGACCTATGAAAGTCCCTAATCAGACGAGGAGCATGGACATTCCTAGACGGCTCCCAAGATTCCATAATTCTTCCATTTAATTAAATATTGAAGACCCATTCCTCTGCGACGGGCATCCAAAATTTGCTCCACCTCATATTCTTCTGATTCATCCTCAATCAGAGACTCAGAACCGTCATCTAAGGTTTCGGAAACTGGTGCAGGTTTAAGTAAAGAGACATGGAACACTGGATGGATGCGGAGGGAGGCCGGTAAGCGAAGTTCCACGGCCACTGCATTAATAAGCCTCTTAACGAGAAATGGACCAATACATTTAGGGCCCAGCTTCTTAGAAGGACAACGTAGCTTAAGGTTTCGGGTGGACAGCCAGACTTTGTCACCGACAGCATATACTGGGGAGGCCTGACGATGACGATCGGCACTCCTTTTATACTGTTCCTGGGCCTTGAGAAGACATTCCCTTAACTCACGATGTGTCTCTGCCAAGAAAGAGGCCAAGTCCTGGGCAGCAGGTAAGTTCACCTCTTTAGGCATGTCTGGCAAGATATTGGGATGAAAACCGAAATTTGCGAAGAATGGCGATCTGGCAGTGGAACTGTGACAGGAGTTATTGTATGCAAACTCAGCCAGAGGTAGGAGCCGATACCAATCATCTTGCAGAGCAGAAGAATAACAACGTAAATATTTTTCAAGCGTCTGGTTGGTACGTTCTGATTGCCCATTCGACTGAGGATGATAGGCAGATGAATGAGCCAGAGAAATTTGGAGCGCTTCACACAGACGGGACCAAAACCGCAACGTAAACTGAGATCCTCGATCGGAGACAATTTCGGTGGGTATACCATGAAGCCGGACCACCTCCCTGATGAACACTTGAGCGAGTATAGGCGCGGACGGAATACCCGCTAAGGGAATAAAATGAGACATTTTAGAAAATCTATCAACCACCATTAAGATGGTGGTAAATCCCTCAGAGGGAGGTAATTCCACGATGAAGTCCATGGAGATGTGGGACCATGGTCTTTCAGGCACTGGCAGGGGAAGAAGTAACCCCACAGGCTTGTGAGAAGAACCCTTACTTCGGGCACAATTCCGGCAGAGATTGATAAAGGAAACACAGTCTTTCTTCAAGGAAGGCCACCAAAAGTGCCGACGGATCAACTCCAAGGTCTTGTGTAGTCCAAAGTGCCCTGCCAAGGGGTGGTCATGAAAAGTCTGTAAAACCGCAGTTCTGGTAGACCTAGGTACAAATATCTTGCCTTGATGAATAAATAAACCGTCAGAGCAAGGCAGGTCTTCACAATCCTCAAGTGGTAATTCCGAGGAGGCTCTCCGGATCTGAGAGATGAGTTCGGATTCTAATACCAAGAAATGTCCTTCTGGGAGGATTGGTAGTTCCGAGGAATCAGTCTCATCCAAAGTGTCTGGAAGCGGCAATCGGGACAGAGCGTCAGGCTTGGTGTTACGGCTGCCCGGTCGATAGGTAACGTGAAAATTAAAGCGGGAGAAAAACAGGGACCAACACGCCTGACGAGGTTTTAATTGTTTGGCAGAACGTAGATATTCCAAGTTTCTGTGATCAGTCAGGATCAGAATAGGATGAACTGCTCCCTCTAACAGGTACCGCCATTCCTCAAGAGCCAATTTAATGGATAGAAGTTCTCGGTCTCCTACGTCATACAGGCGTTCAGTAGCTGACAATTTGCGAGAAAAGAAGGCGACCGGATGCAGAACGGCCTTCTCCCCTGAACGTTGCGATAGGACGGCCCCCACAGCAATGGATGAGGCATCAACCTCCAAGATGAATGGTAAGGAAGAGTCCGGGTGCGTGAGAACAGGGGCAGAAGTGAAGCATTCCTTTAAGGTCTGAAAGGCTTGCTGAGCAGATTCAGTCCATTCAAAGGTCTTGTCTTTCTTTGTTAGATCCGTGATAGGCTGGACTATGGCAGAGAAGTTACGGATAAACCGGCGATAAAAATTGGAGAATCCAATGAATCTCTGGACCTCCTTTCGGGAGGTAGGTGCTGGCCAATCAAGTACAGCCGAAACCTTACTAGGGTCCATGGAGAACCCCTGATCCGAGATGAGGACCCCCAGAAAAGAGATGGATGCTTTTTCAAATTCGCACTTCTCTAACTTGGCAAAGAGTTGATGTGCCCGAAGTCGTGAGAGTACTGTTCGCACATGTTCCCGATGTTCGGCCAGGTTTTCAGAAAAGACAAGAATGTCATCCAAGTACACAATGACAAAAATATCAAGTAGGTCCCTAAAAATGTCATTGACCAAGTGTTGGAAGGTTGCCGGGGCATTGCACAAACCGAAAGGCATGACAAGATATTCAAAGTGTCCGTAACGAGTTCGAAATGCCGTTTTCCACTCATCCCCTTCTCTTATCCGGACAAGGTTGTATGCCCCCCTAAGGTCAAGCTTGGTAAAAATCTGCCCAGTTTTAAGGCGCTGAAAGAGGTCTGAAATCAAGGGTAGAGGGTAGCGATTCTTGACAGTGACCTTGTTCAGTTCCCTGTAGTCGATACAGGGCCGTAAGGAACCATCTTTCTTGCCTACAAAGAAAATACCAGCACCTGCGGGGGAAGTGGAAGGCCGAATAAAACCCTTCTTCAAATTTTCATCCAGATACTGACGAAGGGTTAACAACTCCGGATCAGATAGCGGGTAAATCCTGCCAAAAGGGATGGATGCCCCAGGCAAAAGTTCAATTGGGCAATCATAAGACCGATGGGGAGGAAGAGTGTCGGCTCCCTTTTTGTCAAAGACATCCCTAAAGTCCATATAGGCTTCAGGTAAGCTTTGAAGATCCTGTTCCTTGGCAGAATCAGTCAGAGCTAGATGGTACCTGGTAGTAGAATTGGAAAAGCAGGCATGAAGACAATAAGGAGACTCGAAGCGCACTGTACCCGTAGACCAATTTATTGAAGGGTTATGTGCCAATAACCATGGTAAACCCAAAATGACAGGAAAAGCAGGGGATGGTATGAGATCAAAACTTAGCCATTCAAAATGATCAGGATTAATGCATGCTGATAAGGACAAAGTTTGTAAAGTAATAGGACCGTTCTTGAGCAGGGAACCATCAGCCAAGGAAATGGTAAGTGGAAAGGGGCGTTGTCTGAAAGGAATGTCATGGGTCCTTGCAAATTCTAGGTCCATGAAGCAGCTGCAGGCTCCAGAGTCGATAATGGCTGCCACCTCAATTTTTCTTCCGGGCAACTGAAGACAGAGCGAAACAGAAACATGATTAGCACCAGAAAGCAGGAGGGAGCCCGAACAATGTCTAGTAGGTAACCTCCTACCTGGAGGACGGATGGGGCATCTATAGAGGAAGTGGCCGGCTTCCCCGCAGTAAAGGCACAGATTGTGCTGGCGTCTGCGATGGCGTTCCTCAGATGTCAGTGAGGGGCGAGAAACCCAGAGTTGCATCGGCTCCGAACCACTGTTAATAGCAGTGGAGGATGGAGAGGAGCTGGGAGCATCGGCACGAGGAGGATCCAAATGGAGCGACTGAGGATTACTTTTCTCAAGACGACGTTCTCTTAGTCTCCTATCAATCTTGATGGAGAGTTTGATCAATTCCTCCAGAGATGCGGGCAGATCGGAACGAGCCAGTTCATCTTTGACAGAATCGGCCAGACCCAAACGGAACTGATGACAGAGTGCAGGGTCATTCCAAAGAGTCTCAGTACTCCAGCAACGGAATTCTGCCACATACTCCTCGACAGGACGGCGTCCCTGGATAAGGGTCCGAAGCACAGCCTCAGCTGAAGCTATATGCCCAGGGTCGTCATACATAGTCCCCATAGCATTAAAGAAGGACTCCAGAGAGGATATGATAGGGTCTGATTGTTCAAGTAAGCGATGAGCCCAAATCTGAGGGTTCCCCAGCAGCAAGGAGATAACAGTCTTAACCCTGATGACCTCTGTGGGGTAAGTCCGGGGTTGGAGATCGAACAGCAACTGGCAACTATTCTTAAACGATCGAAAACGGTTGCGATCGCCAGAAAAACGTTCAGGCAAAGGTATTCGAGGTTCAAAGGTACTGGGTGCAGAGCTGGCATTGTCGGCAGCTGCAGGCATAACGGAGGCTGATGGCGGGACAGGGTTAGTAGCGGCAGGAAGGCTGGCTTGCAGTGTATCCAGGCGGGACTCCAGCTGTAAAAATCCACCATGTAGATTGCCCACCGCCTGTGTCAGAGCGGTCATCTGCTGAACCAAAGTGTCAAAAGCCGGGTGATCTCCGCCAGAGCTCATTATTGGCCAGTTGGTACTGTCAGAACACCGGGTGTGAACCCTGATTGCGGAGACTGCAACACTGCTCACCTCTCGACCGGGAAGCCTGGAATCTAAGAACCAACCTGGTATTCACTAGAGCCTCTGATGGTGAGGATAGACTGGGCTGCAGGAAGGCCCCAGGTCAGGCAACCTAGGAGTGGGTTTTGCAGAATTCCGGGTAGGAGACAGACCAGAGCTGATCTGGGAGTGTGAGGCAGGCTGAAGTCGTGGGCTGGCAGATCTGGATCAAAGTCGAGAAACAAGCAGAGGTCGTGGGCAGGCAGATCAGGATCGTGGTCACAAAACAAGCCGAAGTCGTCAGGAAAGCAGGATCGTAGTCAGAAGCAAGCCGGGTCGGTACACAGGAAGGAATCACAGGAACTCAGGAGCATGCAGGAAAAGACCAACTGGCAATTGAGGACAGGCCTAGCCTGTTTTTATAGGCCCCTGCACATGCTCAGTAGTGAGGACTCACAGGCGGCCTCTGCTGGTCAACAGGAGGAACAGTCCTGGTTCTCCGGCATAGACGAACAGGCGCCCTCTGCTGGACTACAGAGGGAACAGTCCTGGTTCTCCGGCATAGACGAACAGGCGCCCTCTGCTGGACTACAGAGGGAACAGTCCTGGTTCTCTGACACTGATTTAGTATAAAAGATAGGGTCACATGTGCTGGTTTGGAATGCCCATGTGGGCTTGGGTTTTTACAGGAGGCCAAAAACCAAATCAAAATGCAATAGCTTAATAAAGCTGAGGCTGAACAAGCTGATTTAGTATAAAAGATAGGGTCACATGTGCTGGTTTGGGATGCCCATGTAGGCTGGTGTTTTTAAAGCAGACAAAAACCAATTCAAAATGCAATAGCTTAATAAAGCTGAGGCCGAACAAGCTGATTTAGTACAAAAGATAGGGTGGCATGTGCTGGTTTGGGATGCCCATGTGGGCTGGTGTTTTTAAAGCAGACAAAAACCAGTTCAAAATGCAATAGCTTAATAAAGCTGAGGATGAACAAGCAGATTTAGTATAAAAGATAGGGTCACATGTGCTGGTTTGGGATGCCCATGTGGGCTGGTGTTTTTAAAGCAGACAAAAAACAATTCAAGATGCAATAGCTTGATAAAGCTGAGGGCGAACAAGCTGATTTAGTACAAAAGATAGGGTCACATGTGCTGGTTTGGGATGCCCACGTGGGCTGGTGTTTTTAAAGCAGACAAAAACCAAATCAAAATGCAATAGCCTAATAAAGCTGAGGCTGAACAAGCTGATTTAGTATAAAAGATAGGGTCACATGTGCTGGTTTGGGATGCCCATGTGGGCTTGGGTTTTTACAGGAGGCCAAAAACCAAATCAAAATGCAATAGCTTAATAAACCTAAGGCTGAACAAGCTGATTTAGTATAAAAGATAGGGTCACATGTGCTGAAATGGAATGGCCATGTTTTTACAGCAGACAAAAAAAAATGAAAACTAATCCAGTTATGAGAAATGCTTGTGTATAACAGATAGGGTTAAATATGCCACTGCCAAGATGGGATGCACAGTGGCAAGGAATATTTACAGCACACAGAACACTGATTGAAAACTGATCTGGCAAATGAAAATAAAAAAAAGCTTTCCCTCTCACTGTCCCTGCCTGGATTGTTCCCGATCGGTCCCTGATTTTTCCCTATCTTTCCCTGGTTCTGTCTGCCTCTCTGTGGGTCTCAACAACTGTCCCTGCCTATCTCTAAGTCTCTCCCTGTCTCCAGCAACCACCGCTGTTTCTGGAATGCAAGGCTTAAATGCGCAAAAGGAAAATGGCCGCCGTTTATATAGCAAGGTGACGTCACCGGGCTTCCTGGCTGCTGATAGGCTTGTGACCTTCCCATGATAACTTGCCCCAGGGGATATGTCTGGACATGTTCATCCACCATTTTAGAATGCCTGTAATTGAAATAAATAGAGTTTAAAGGAAAACTTCGATCAATCGAATGGCGGGGAAATTCGGATTCGTTCAGAATCAAATTTTTCATGAAATTCGGAACGAATTCGGGTTCATCCGCATCGATTCGCTCATCCCTAGTATCTACATTTTAAAGTTGGTCAAAATTAAATGATGATGTTATGTCCCTTTTAACACTCTCCCCTGTGGTATCCCAGTTTTGCCATTAATGATGCACACTTCAGTGAAGCAAGTCACCTGCAAGTCAATGCATGGCTCACTGTGAAGGTTAGTGTAGTGTCCCTGTGAACCAGACCCACCCTGGCACATAGTTGCAAGGTAGGTCCACTTTAATCCCCAGTGATCACACAACCATATTTAATTCCCAAAAGAACATAGAGCGCATATCAGAAGCAAGAAATGTACATATTTGAAAACTGATGATAGAAACACAACGCAGACAGCCCAGGCAATGGAAATTATAAGGTAGGAAGCAGGTCAGGACTGTCCCATATGTCTCTCCTACATTTCATATAGTCTATGGAGAAGCCGTAGCAGGGCATCAAAGCTTTGCCCTCCTTTCCAGTCATCCTTGATCATGCTCCAAAGTGGTTGCACAGCTCCTTTCACTTGGTGCTCACAGCATGCCAAACAGTAGATGCACAGCTGGCTCTGACCAGAGAAGATTGCCTGCATGACTCAAAGCTGAGTGAAGACATGACCCTCCCAGCCACGTCCAGATATCATTGTCTGTGAACACAGTTCACTATGCAATCCAAAAATAAGCGTTAAAGTTGTATCATTCAAAGAAGAAGCCATATAACATAACTCTACCATCTTATCTGGGCCGCAGCTTACTTGAAACAAACTGTTCTATAGTCAGATAAATTGAAATTTGAAATTATTTATGGAAACCACAGATGCCGTCTTATGCTGACTCAGGAGGATCGGGACCATCCAGCTTGTTATCAGCACACAGTTCAAAAGCCTGCATCTGTGATGGTATAGGGTTTCATTAGTGTCTATGGCATGGGCAGCTTACACACCTTGAAAGGCACTATTCTTGCTAAGCAGTATATTGAGCTTTTAGAACAACCCATCCAGACAATAACCATGGTTCAGTAAGAGTTGAACCACCCAAATTTACTTGTTGCTGGACCACCAGCTGGGAAAACAATGAAAATAAATGGCACCAGTTAGACAAATAGGACTATTAGACTATTAGAAAAATAGGAACATTTTACTCCTTTTTACAATGTAGTAAAAAAAGTACATTTGATTTTTATCATGATGCCCTGCTCATGAGGAACAACATCCGAGAGAGTGAAAATCCTGGGTGTTGTTCCTCTTTAAAAGGCAGCAGCGGCCTCCCTGGGGAGGCAAAACTCACTTTTCAAGTGATTTTCGTGTTCTGTCTTATTGTTTTTCTCTGGAATGTAAAAACATTATTTGTGTTAGGATTGCGCCCCCGGACCTGTGGTTTACTTATCAGCATGCTGTGTCTAAGTTTGGGGGAGCGGCTTTTCTGGACTTGAGTAAAAATCAATGACTAGTCCCAGAATCCTTATACTGTAACAGGTGAACTCATCAGCAGCTTGGCTAAATCACAAAGCAGTAACCTCCACAATGCTGCCAGCCTTTATCTGGAGATGTTAAACCTGTCGTCTCAGCTAATCAGATGATCAACAAGCCAGGAAGTCTTGGATAGGTACTCCAAAACTACGTTGGTGTGCGTTGCTAACAAACACATTGTTGCTATGGAAAAGGGTTTTCTTTTATAACACAGCATTGCAAACAAACAAAAATGAAAAAAATTACAGAAAAGCTCAGCACATTGAGCAAATTATTTTGGCACATAAAAATGAAAACTTTGAAAAAGACTATTGAAAGTGGCATTGCCCTTTAACGATTCCAGGAAGGCACCCAATAAGTGATGCCCTTTTGTAAAACCCCCGTGATCACCCAGTATACTTACCTCACCGGCACATTTACAGGCCACGGCTGCATAGCACTTACCCTCTAGCCAATGAGCGCACCCACGTGAGACATTTGTAAACAGGTATGTGGAGAAGCAAGGGAGTGCCCAGTGACGCATGCTCCATACAGCTTACTAATGCTGTATGTTCCTCTTTAAAGCAGATTGTAAATTAATATATCATTGCTCTTGATTCAATGCAACAAACATTAGCCAATGGCTGTAACAGCTTTGAGTATATTTAGGGGAAAAACATTTGCGAACCAGCTGGGCCCACACAAACCTGTGACATTAACTGAAGGCAAAATGAAATGAGCATTTGGATGAAGTCTTTTAAATAATGAAATGTTGATGTGTTGAAATGAAAGCATAGAGACTTGACATATTGAGAATCGTTTATAGCCTCCCTTGAAGGCACAATATATGGCCCGTTTTCCTCTTCTGACGTCATTTAGCAAATTATGTGCAGTCAAAAATAAAGATTAAGGTGAACATTGTGCGAGTCAGTCAACCATAGTCTGCAATTTTCTTGCTACGGATCCATGATTGAAAACAATAATGTGATATTAGCATAGTTTTTGTTAAAGAAATCAATTCTAATAAGAGATGGTTGTAGTTATTGATTATACATGGGCTCGCCTGGAATCTATTTCCAGAGCTGAGGCGACAGTAGCTGCGAGAATCAACGGACAAATATCTTGACAAGCCTCACGTTCAGCTGGTGCCCAAAGCAGACAGCTTAAAAGGTTACTGCATTTGCTGTGTATAAACCACAGCATTTCATTTTTTTTATATAGTATTTCATAAACACATAAAATGACTGAAAAAATAAATGAAAACATACTATATTACAAAAATTCCATAATAGTATAATACTATATAATACGATGATATACTAACAACACTGATCACTATAGAATCTTGCCGCCGATTGCATAGATTGCATCGAAAGAAGACCTGCGGTAAATCTCCCCGACTTTGAGCCATAAATTGTCCAGGTTCATGTATGTCTGCTTTAAAGCGGAACAAAACTCTGGATTTTGACTATCCCGGGTTTTATTCCTTGCCCTCTAGGCATCCACATTTGGAGTGTGTCGCTGTGCGCAACCCCCCAGTTCACCCCTACAAACTCACTTCATCTCGGTCCAACAGCGCATGCGCGGGCTCTCAGAGCTTGCTGTGCATATGTAATGTTCTGCAAATCGCTTTATTTATGGCGATTATAAGTTCGAGCAGCTGCACCCCTGCATAAGCACGCGCTCCCACCCCCACCCTATCTGAATAGCTAAGAGCGTGCGCATAGACAAAATATGCAGGGGATGCCCGATGTTTACATCAGCAAGGGAGCCAGGAAGAAGATGAATTTACCGGCGCCCGGGGGGTTTCAAACTGCAGGGCACCCCTATATGCAATGCCCCAGGCGAAGCCAGGGGCTGACCCCAGTGGGTTTTGTCCCACTTTACCTTATAATATGCTTTTATTTGTTTTTTATTAGTTTTCACAATTATTAGCTTGTTAAACCATGTTCAGTCGCGATTGACTTTAAACCATATGTAATTTATTAAAGTATCCGTTTTGTAACAAGGACAATATGTATAATTCACACAAATAAATCTTTTGTCAGGATATCGATCGCTATTACTAGAGCACTGGTAAGCAAAGGATAAGAAAGAAAAGGAATTTGTTCCACAAGGGAACCCATACCCTCTCTAGTAACTCCAGTCCATGGGCCACTAACCGACCCCAATCAGCAGGTGGTACTGCATTTGCCCTCCCCCCAATACGACTTAGCTCCCATCCCCCCTGCTGGGTGCCCCTTGCAGCCCTGTCTCTCTACCCAACTGAGAGGGAAAAGTCAATTATAAGCTCGCAAGGGCAGGGCTCTCTCTCCTATTGTCTCCTGTGCTCACAACACATGGTTTGAACCTCGTGGCATCTAGTTTTGTCTGTAATCATACCTTGTAAAGCACTACGGAAGATGATGGCGCTATATAATCAACAATAATAATTAATAATAGTAATTTTCAATGGCAATTTTGAAAGCGGATATTTTTTGTGCCAAAACGATATCCTCAAGCTGCAGAGCTGATCTAGTATTGTTTTACTTTTGTCTTAAAGTAGATTCTCGGGGGGGGTACACGGTAACTCTAATCTATGAAAGCCGTCTTGTCATAGAATAAAGTTAGGACTGTATCTACACCATGGCGTTTGGTGGTTGTGCTTCAACATACATGTAGATTTTATCTAACATGGCTGTGTTCTGTGGCTCCTTTAAATCTTGTGGGGGGGGGGGTTCATCTGAGCTGGCTGCTGCAAAGGGATGGGGTGGCTGGGCTTCTGCTGCACCCCCATCAGGGTCACTTGCTGCAAAAGGATTGGGGCGGCTGGGCTACCGCTGCCCATCTACCGCCTCATCAGGGACACTTACTGCAGAGAGATGGGGGTGGCTGGGCCTCCTCTGCCTTCCCCTATCAGTGACACTTGCTGCGGGGATATAGGGGCAGCTAGCTATCCCTCTATCTATCCATCTATGCCTCCACCTGCCTATCTATCTACCACCTATTTTGAGGAGAAACAGGGTAGTACTACAGTATACACCTACACAGATGTAACCAACCAAGACCTCTGTTTTCAAACTAATTTTAGAGACAGATTATAGGACTGGCTGCTAAAAAACAGGGTTGTGTGCTGTGGCTTCTTCTTTTCAGTACCTTGCTGGAAGCACCCCGCATTGTAATACTTCTGTAAAAGGAATATGTGATTTCATTCTGGAGATTGGCGAGGTTTTTTATTACACTTAGAGGGGTTATTCATATAAATGTGTCGAGATAAGTGCCTTAAGCCAAAGATGCGTTTGTGCTGCATCTCCAATCATATGGGCCATAAAGCTGATCTATCAACATCCCCTACTTTTCCTTTAAATTAACATTTCTTTATTATGTGATCATTCAAGTCAGATATATAAAAACAATTGAAAAGTAAAACCCCCCTCATGATAGTGGTTCATTGGGAGCTGAATACAGGATGAAGAGAACAGGAAAAGGATTAAAAAACAGCTGCACACTGCAACGGCGCATGCCTCTTATTAGGGTAGGTGCACTTGCCAAGATGGCTGCGCCAAGGGCCAGAACACTGAGAGAACTGCGCTGGATTCCGGGTGAGGTAGGCTCTGTTTTTTGTAATTCCCTTGTCCTGCCTGAGCAAGGTCCTGCCCCTGCCAAGCATTGGTCAATACAAAGATCTGTCCCACAATCTATTTATACCCCGTGTGTAACCATAAACCGAGGGCATCCACTAAGATTAGAGGAAAGGTGCTTTCTCCACCGACATAGGAGGGGATTCTTCTCTGTAAAAGCAGTAAGACTATGGAACTCGCTGCCAGAGGAGGTAGTAATGGAGGATACTGTTCAAAAGTGGCCTGGATGCCTTCCTGGCATGTAATAACATTTCCAGCTATGGCTACTAGACCACTGGAAGGAGATAAACAGGCTGAACTGGATGAACTAAAGTCTAGTCGCAAGCCAGTATGTGGAGAGACCCATGTTAGGCTTAATATAGGGGGGCTAAAGAGATCAAAAAAACCCTGTACTTAGGTAAAGGAAAAGAGTGGCTTTTCTAGAACGGAAAGTATTTGCACAGTACCCAGTCCAAGGACAGATAGCATTACCCATCTACCCTTGAAGTATGCGGAGCTATGCAAATCATCTCTTTACATCTCTGTTCCATCCAATGCCCTTAGAACCGCTAAGGGTGCAATGCCAAGGGTTAGCTTTAAATTTTATACCGCCAGACACATCCAACTAGTGGACACGTGTTTCAAGCTTTAGGCTCTCATCAGCACTAGAGCAGATGTTTCTGGCTGTATGGGGGGTGAGACTTGGTGAGTACCAAAACATAGTCGCAAGCCAGTATGTGGAGAGACCCATGTTAGGCAAAATATAGAACCGCTAAGGGTGCAATGCCAAGGATTAGCTTTAAATTATATACAGCCAGACACATTCAACTAGTGGACACGTGTTTCAAGCTTTAGGCTCTCATCAGCACTAGGGCAGATGCCTCTTGCTGTATGGGGGGGTGAGACTTGGTGAGTACCAAAACATAGTCGCAAGCCAGTATGTGGAGAGACCCATGTTAGGCTAAAGAGGGGGGCTAAAGAGACCAGTGCTGATGAGAGCCTAAAGCTCGAAACACGTGTCCACTAGTTGGATGTGTCTGGCTGTATATAATTTAAAGCTAATCCTTGGCATTGCACCCTTAGCGGTTCTTAGGGCCTTGGATGGCACAGAGATGTTAAGAGATGATTTGCATAGTTCCGCCTACTGCAAGGCTAGATGGGTTATGCTATCTGTCCTTGGACTGGGTACTGTGCAAATACTTTCCGTTCTAGGAAAGCCACTTATTTCCTTTTCATGAACTAAAGTCTTTATTCAGCCTAACTTACTATGTTACTATGTAAGGGCAGGGGGTGGGAGGTTACTCCGAGATTGGACCTCCACTGTAACAGACATTCCCGGGAAAGGGTTCATTTAGTCTGCTTTGTGCTGAGCCACCCACCTGGCTACCGACCTACTTACCCACCTACCCTCCAACCTACCTGCCAGCCCAACCACATACCTACCTGTCTGATCAGCCAGCCACCTACCAATCTGTCCGCTCACCTACCTGCCTGACCGCCTAGTCACCTATTTGCCTGCCGCCCACCTACCTACCTGCTACCCATCTACCTGCCTGACCATCCATTCACCCATCTGCCCATCCACCTGTCCTCCTACCTGCCCTCAGACCTACCTACTTACCTGCCTGCCTGACCGTTAGAACACAAATAGGGACAACAATTTACTGATTCTCAGGGCTAAAATGAGGTGACAGCTTTATTCATATGAGACATGCAACATTTCTGGGACAGCTTCTTCAATTTTTATGGGTCTGTTAAAGGGTTAAGAGCTTATTGAGATTATCAAGTAATGTAAAGCACAGCTAAATAAAGGCTGATTGGATGGTGCGGCCCCGCACAGCCAGCACGGGTAGAGCAGAAAGCAGGCTAAATGAACCAATTGCCTAGAATGTCCCTTTAAGGTCCACTTTAAAAACAGGAACTGCCCCTTCATCAGACAGCTGTGAGCTCTATAGGAATCCTGTGAATTCTATCCCTACCTCTACAACGAAGTTGACGAGTATGCCCTTGTCAGGAATGACAGCCACCATTATAAATGCAGCGGGGTGTTGTAGCTATCAGCATGGAATCATCAGAAATGTAGAAAAAGCTTTGTGCAATGACACATTCCGTCATTTGCCGTAATCTCCCTATTAATGTTTTCTCTGTGATCACAGCGCGCCTGCACGCCATCATCCATTCATCTGATAAGGCATAGCGAAACGGGCAACCTCTCTATTGGCTGTTTATATTTCTGTGACCTGTTCTGCGCCTGAGACAGCGTCGCATGTGACTGATTCATTATTTTACGCTGGTGGCTTCCCAGAGCCCAGGCTGGGTATAAGTAGATAACATTATGACGCACAAACTCATCTGCATATAAATTGAGCTAATCAGAAATGCAAATTGCAATCATGGAAAGATGTGAACGGCGATCACAATTGTATGACAGGAACAAGAGCGCAGTTCAAGCGCTGTCATTGTTCACTTTGAAGCCTGAAAATGATTTGCATCAGCAAGATAAGGATGATGTCCAAATTGTATTCCATATGTATATCATTGAGGGGCTGCCTTTGGTATTTTTTTAAAGAAAATATGGATAAGGGTATAGACACAGCTAAGATGCTGATCATGGTCAAAGAAATGTGCACAGGGCTGTTTCTAGGGGAGGGCAAGCTGGGTGATTTCGCTGGGCGCCAAGGCCATTGTTGGCTTCTTTATCCCAGGACATTCTGTTTTCTGCAGGTGAGTCAGGGCCACTGTTTGTGGCACGGGACATAGGACAGGCCCCCTTTTTCCCCCATATTGTGCTCAGTCATGGCACATACCAATATGGACAGCAGCAACACCATAGTATTAATTGTAAGGGGCAGAGTTTTTTTTTTCTTCCTGCACTGAGAGTTCTTTTTCCTAGAAACTGCCCTGAATGTGCAGTGCAGAATATCTGCAGGTCAGGGACAGGTACAAGAGGGTTGCAAGACAGGGTCAATAAAAGAATGGCTGAGGATTAGCGTCAGGTACAGAAGGACATTAGGTCAATGTGCAGAGCAGCTGCAGGTGCGGGTCAGGTACCAAAGGGTTGTGGCACAGGTTCAAGTACAGAAGGGCTGTGTATCAGGGTCAGGAATGAAGGGCAATTGGTCAGTGTTCAGTACAGAACAGCTGCTGGTCTGATACCAGAAGGGTTGTGGCTCATGGTTAGGTACAAAAAAGCAATGAGTCAATGTGCAGAATATAAGAGCTGCAGGCAGGGCCGGATTAAGTGTGGTGGAGGCCCCTGGGCACACAATCTGGTGGAGGCCCCATATAGAGTATTTTTTTTTCCTTGCCAAGTAACTGATTGGTAGTTATCTGGCACCTGCCCACTTACTGGAATGTCAGATCGAGTCCCCCTGTGCGGGTGCGTGCTGCTCGGGAACTCCTGCTTTGCCATTAGTGTAGTCGCCTAGCTGGTCCAGCAGAAAACAGTTCAGCTGGCAGCGGCTGTGCTTGGTGGCTTATATGTAGTGAGTGGCCGCCAATTGACAGCTCTGCACCCACCCATAATTGTAGCGTTGCTGGTGGTGGCTTTGTTGCTCTAGATTCTCCGTTCTGCCCTGTGGTATCTTTGGTTTCGTTGCTGGCCTGTCAGACCAAAGACTGAAAAGCCTCCTGGACCAGATTATAACCCAAAGTTTGGTGGAGGCCCCCTTTGCAGGGCCTCGAGCCCCTTGCGCCCCCTCATAATCCGGCCCTGGCTGCAGGCCAAGGTCAGATATCAAAGTGCTGCAGAACAGGGTCCAGTACAGAAAGGCTGTGGATCAGGGTCAGGAATGAAGGGCAATTGGTCAGTGTTCAGTACAGAACAGCTGCTGGTCTGGTACCAGAAGGGTTTTGGGACAGAGTTTAGTACTGAAGGGTTGTGGATCATGGTTAGATACAGAAGAGCAATGAGCCAATGTGCAGAACAGAAGAGGTCCAGGCCACGGTTAGATACCAAAATGTTGCGGAACAGGATCCAGTACAGAAAGGCTGTGGATCAGGGTCAAGTACAAAAGGGCAATATGCAGAACAGCTGCACGCTCCCGCCTCTGACCTATTTAACTGGGCCTTAGCCCAGAGGTGCCTGACTCATAAAAGCAATGTTGGAGTGTCGAGGATGTGAGTATACTCATGATCTCAGGGGGTTTCACACAGTGGGGCATCCTAAATTGGGCAGCCATGGAGTGTTTTAGTCTTTAAAGTGGACCGGCTACGTCTTATGGAAAGTTAAAATCAACTCCCCTTAGTGTCCTGGTAATAAATTGAATAAAAATACTTGCAAACAATTTTGACTTCAAAGGAAAAACTGGGAGAAAATCTTCTAGGACTTTTTTCAATAGGATTTAATTGCTCCCAACATGAGATTGTGAGAAGGGGGGTTAAACAGTTTGTTTAGAACAATTGTATCCTGCTAGAAACCAATGGCATACCTGGGGAAAATTAAAATCACTATAACAGTAATACCAAGCAGCATTGAGGGCAGAACACATCCAAACGGTAATGCACCTGGGGAGGGGAGCAATACAGATTGAGTAGTTTTGGGGGGTTTTGGTCCGCTTTAAGTCTCAAAAAGAGCCTGTGCTTACAAATTATGGATGGCCACCAGAAGACTGCCAATGGTGTATATATACACTGCCAAACGCTGAATCCTCTGAACAAGTGCCATTGTCTAGAGGGGATTAAAGAGGGGTATTGACATTTTCCTCTTTGCTCAGACAGGTCCTTTAACTGTGCTCATAGTAAAAGCAAAAATCTTCATCCTCCATGTATTTGTTTAGCAAGATGCACATCACTGTCACAGAAGTGGCAAAAATAATCCCCCTTCCATCCCACCTGCCCAACTGTCAGCCACAGATAAAGCGCACAAGAGGATTATAGGTGGAAGCCTACAAACAAGCACAGCAAACGTGACTATTTATTACTGCCTAGCTGCCTGTCATTGGGATATTTTCACTTCTTTTAATGTGGATTTATTCTAAACATGAACTAATGCTAAGCCTAACATAAGCTATGAATCGAGAGAGCCATCTAGTGGCCTACCTGGGAATCTTGAACAAGGCTTTGACTGGATGCAAAGAAGCTAGGGGAGGGTCTCCATCCGCCAGTTCTATGGCTGTGATCCCCAGGGACCAGACATCACAGCGCACATCATAGGAGTAATCATACTGCTGCTCGCAGGCGATGACCTATCGAGGAAATGAAAAGAACACATTACAGGCGTTTTGTCACATGAAGTGTGTGTGTGTAACACAACAAGACACAGGGGAACGCTGCTAGTTTTCGCTTTACAGCCCTGATTTTTAATACACTGAAGCAATTCATATACTCATTACTTAAAAAAGATAATGTGTTTTTATTAATAACAGATGTGAGGGGTTACTTAAAGGGTAAGTCCACTTTTTTGTGCTAACATGATGTTCTCAGGACCCTGAGCTGATCTAATATTTTTTTCCTATGTTCACAAATGTGTGTTTTATGGAAGCAGTTTCAATATCTGCATTCTGTTGCTATTGGCGATATACAACAAGAAGAGATAGAGTGAGTCCTGTACACAGAGCTCACTCACATTTACACATCAGCAGTGTTCTGTGCAACTATCTACAATCTGTTGCTCCTGGCAATGTACACCAAGCCTACACTTGGTGTACATTCACAATAGCAATAGATGAAAATGGCATCCATAAAATGCACATTTTCTAACATTAGAAACATTAACAAAAAATGCTGGATCATCTCAGCACCTTTAAAGTGGGCCAAAACCCACATTTTTAACTAGCATTCTCTGAAGTGTTCCTCTTATGAAGAGCACCTTTTGGCAATTTTTAGTGTTCCTGTTTCACTCTTTATCCGTAAAGCTCCGCCTCCTCCATTTACTGTCATTGTTGTGTGTGGCAATGATGTCATTGCCACACCAATGTAATGACTGATCCCCTGCCATCTTACAGAGAGGGACAGCAACAAAAAAAAGGAGGGAATATCGGCAGGGGCTATGGCCAAATGCATTTCACAAGTTCTGTGGGTTTTGGTCCGCTTTAAGACATCATTTTGCTGCACAAAAATATACACTTTCAAAAATTCAAACAAAAGTTGACTTACCCTTCAAAGGAAAATAAATACAATATTGTGTAAAAGGCAAGTGTGAAAACAATGCAAAATAAGAGCTTTCAAAAATAGTATATTCATATCTCAAGTGTGAAAAGTGAATAAATCAGAATCAAATCAATATTTGGTGTGACCAACCATTTCCTGCAAAACGGCATTTGTTCTTCCAGGGATACTAGGATTATAGTCAGATTAACCACTTATACCAAACAGGTGATACTGGTCATCATTTTTATATGTAGGCTGAAACAGGGTCATTGAAGCAAATGGCCGGCCCAGTCATGGCATGAAAATGCAGTTGATGCTGCCGCTTGCACTCCCCTTTGAAAACAATTAGAGCCATTTGCCGAATGACATAGACGTGTCCAGGGGGGCATGCGCAGGCTTTTGTCCAATCAAAGCCGTTTGCCATTCATATGTAATGCTCTGTTTACATGCAGGACTTCGGCAATCAGGAGTGCAGCAGCTGCTTCCCCAGCAGCATGTGTATGCTCCCATTTCCAGACTATTTGAATGGCTGGGGGTAGGAGCGTGCTTATAGCTCAAAGATGCAGGGATGCGGCAGCCGGAAGTTTACTTGGCACGGGGCGCCGGGAAAGAGGTGAGTGTCGGCGTTCAGTGTACAAAGAAATAGCCAGCCGGGAAAATTAAAATCCATCCAAATGCTTAATTGTAGAAAAATTCTTAAAAGCGCTTGTGGTAAGCAGGAAAATCTCATGTAAAATATAGCCTCTGGAAATGTCTATGCGTTTCGGACCAGCTGGTCCTTACTTATGACATAACACATAAAAAATGGCAAACCTGTTAAATATGTTAACTGGTTTCTTGCCTAGCATTAACAAATCTAATTGGGCAGTACACAACTGCCATCTAATAGATGAAGGCTAGCGAGTCATGGATCAAGAACTTGCCCAATGGCTCCCAGCTCCCACGCAGCCAAGCCCCCCCTCGGACGTGGAGTCACAGACGATGCCCAACATGAAAGGCCATGCCTAGCTGTGGTGAAACCACCCGGCATCAAATGAGCGTCACCCAGGCAGCATGTCATGGAATAACTCGCACACCTACATGTTAGCTGGAATAAGACTGGTCAAAGATGACGCTTGCACAGAGATGGACAGCACCACACCCCAGACAGGCCGGAGAGGAGGCAGCCGTCCACGACGCTCATCCATAACCATAGTGATGCATATACTGTGGCCACATCACCGCCGGCATTACACCATGTCGGCGTACAGCACTGCTCGTATTTATTTTTTAATATATGAGACACAGAAATGGTAGCAATTTCATTCACTACAAAAGTAGAGGGCATCTGAAGGGATGGATTGGGGTTTAGAAGCCCACGTTCTTGGGTGTAATGATGAGCAAGCATGAATATTGTCCTTAGTGCAGACATTACTATGGGTGACACACACCTGATTTACATTTTAATGATCTTTGTGATGGAATGTCTGTTTGAAGAACTAAAGAAACAATGAGAAGACGCCTCATGAGATGCCAGTGTTTGTAAAGTATACAAATGCTGACAGTTGCTATTGTTTGGAACTTTAAATATAGATGTTGTACAAATGCTTCAAAGAAAATCTGATATAAATTTGACCAGTATAAATCAGCAACTGCATAGTACAACTGGGGATTTTAGGTGGGCTGAAAGTAAAAAAAATGCCTCAACAGTATCTTAGACCTCGGCTAGTGTTCTGGTCTAGCAGACCGGAACACTAGCAGAGGTCTAGGACACTGTTGAGGCCAAGCAATAGGGGTCAGCAAGCCATATCCGGCTCCCGAGTTACAGGTTGGGGACCCCTGGTCTATGTCAAGGGAAATCAGGCCAAAATGATCATCCATTTTTTTTCTCTTTTTTTGTTACCTAGTAAATGAAAAAAAAAAGTGTTGCACTCCTACCCCTGGAGGAACTAGCCTGGCGCACCAGGCATAGGGGCTCGCAACCTTAAAGGCTGAGTGGCTGTCTGAGTGGCAGGCTGATGGGCACAGTCCTCTTCAGCTCCACCAGACCAATGGAGATGTGGGTAACTGGGAGGGGATATTGGCACGTCACCCACCACATGAAGGCAGGATTCACCAAACCCTGGTGCAGATTTCACTAAGGTGACCAACAGGTACATCTTATAGACAGACTCATAGCCGTCTACCAGACAGGCCACTCAAACATCTTTTCCTAAAAATACCACAGAGGTTTACACAAATACAAAGCTCCCAATCAAAATGTATTCTGGCTGTTCAGCTAAGAGCTAATGTAGCTAATATAGCAATGGAAATTCTTCAGCCGACATAATAAATATTTCCCATAGTCTCCAAAAACTTCAAATGTTTAAGCTAAATTCATATAAACGTTTAAATACAGGTATCAGGAAATGCTGACTATTTTTATATCAATTGTGAATGTTTTATCATATTCACTATGCTAATAATTAATACAGCTTCATGAGTAGGATTAGATTATTCCCCTGATAATGTCCTGCCCAATAATAATATGATGAGATACAGAAAGATACAAAACTAATGTATTTGGAGAAAATGTTATTAAATGAAGATCTTGTAATACAAATGGCCCACCTACAAGGGTAGACAACTAGGTATTGTAAAAGCAAAAACGGTTGGAAGAGCACAGGATTAATCTGGACCTCCTGTGTACAGTCAGATGACTGACAGATTATTTATGTACAATTAAGCGTGTAAGGTATTTAAACCAGAACAACATCCAGGTGTTGTTCCAGGCGCAGGGAGGCATGCCGTATGCGGGAGAAATCTCCTTGTTCCCTCAGAAAAATCCAGCGCTGTGACTGGCTGCCATGGTCACATGGTTGCTGGTACTCGGCACTTACAAACTTTGCCAGTTGTGCTTTTTCTCCCCAGCCCGGGGGCGGTTTCACTCCTTTTCGTGCTTGCTGTTAAGGCTTTGCCCCTTATGGGGAGCACACATGCCTCTTTTTATTTTGGTGGTACAGATTTCCATACATATTTATTTAATACCATAAAAAGATTAAAGCATTTTATGTGCATGGAAAGGTCTTTGTATTATTATTTAAATCAGGGGTTCCCAACCTTTATTTATAAAGTACCGCTTTCCCTATTCTAAATATCTCAAGTACCACCTGGATGGTAATTATAGGGTTTTAGTTATCTAAAACCATGCTAAAAGTTCACACAACAAGTTGCATTTAAATTAAATATTCACATGAATTGTTACAGATGACAGCAGAATACGTTGGCATACAGATACAAAGTACCACTTTGTAGGATCTCAGATTTAAAGCATGGTGGTTTGACATATCTTTTGTATGCAGAATCGCACACTGGTTGTTTAAAGTAAAGTGGACCATAACTTGTCAAATACATTTGGCCCCAGCCCCTGCCGATACTTCCTTCTTAGGGTGTAGAAATAAAAATTGATATTTTCGCTTTTCAAATCATCCTGGCCCACTTTATTTTTGCTGTCCCTCAGTGTAAGATGGAAGACGATCAGTGATTGCATAGTTATGGCAATGACATCATTGCCACACACAACAGTGGCAATAAATTAAGGAGGCGGAGCTTTACAGCTAAAACAGGAGGCATTTTTTTGGATTAGAGTAAAGCAGGAGCAGAGAAAATTGGCAAAAGGTACTCTTCATGGGGGGGGGCAATTCAAGAGATACTCGTTAAAAAATGTGGGTATTGGTCCGCTTTAAACGTTGAAAAACTATTCATACCCCCTGTACTTTTGTGCATTTTTTCAACATGACAGCCACAAACCTACTGGTAAATGTATTTTACATGATATTGCATGTGTTAGAGCAACCCATATTAGCAAGTATCTGTGAAGTGTAAGAAAACGTTACATGCATTTTCCAATTAAAAAAAAAAAGTGTAGCGTGCTGTTGTGCTACCAAGGGCGAGCCAGGTCATCTGTCATCCTGGAAGCCCCTAATAGTGGGGATAGACTGAGCTGCAGGAAGGCATCCGGTCAGGCAACCAAGGAGTGGGTATTGCCAATCTGGGATAATGGACAGACCAGAGCTGGAGACCAAGCTGGGCAAGAATAGAAGCCGGATGAAGCAGAAGTAGGAGGCAGGATGTACAGGATCAGAGTCATAAACAAGCCGGGGCCAGAGGCAGGCAGCATAGGATCGTAGTCTGTAACAAGCCAAGGTCGGAGGCAGGCAGCGCAGGACAATGTCAGCAGGAGAACAGGAACTAGCCGGGTTGTATACACAAAATATGAATAAATATGCTTCGATAAACAACACTCCATTGTAGCCATTCCATCAAGTCTTTTGCAGCTTCTGACAGGTTTTCTTCCCGGATTGCCATGCACCTTTCTATCAACTTTGACTAGCTTCCCAGTCCCTGCTAAAGAAGAACCTCCCCACAGCATGATGCTGGCACCACCTTGTTTCACGGTGGAGATGGTGTGTTCAGGGTGATGTGTGGCAAAGCTTGACATTTAGGACAAAAAGTTCAAATTTGGTCTTATCTGACTAGAGCACCTTCTTCCACATGCTTGCTGTGTCTCCTACATAGCTTGAGGCAGACTGCAAATGGGACTTCTTATGGCTTGCTTTCAAAATTGCCACTCTTCCATAGAGGAAGCTTTGTTTATTACACGACTAATGGCCCATTTCCATGGAACATTTAGCAAACGAATAATCGCTAAAGCGAATGCATAAAGGACATAATTGATCTGTGGAAATGCCTGCTGCAATCATCGAGAATTTTGCTTGTTGGTCAAGTGTCAGATAATTTTGCCTGACATAAAATTTTCTCATCCATCGCTTTAATGGTGGCATGTTGAACAGAAATTGGCTATAAGTAGGACTATACAAATATATTATATGTGATCTTAATTATGATTGCTCTAACGATCATTTGCCCAAAAATATTTGAAATGCAAATGCAAGTCGTCTGATCATTCACGATTCACAAATGCGATAGCTCTAGAAAATTTTTGTTCACAAATTGTACACGTGCTGTGCACAATGAGCTGGGCTGTAGATCTCTGCAGCTCCTCCAGAGTGGCCCTGGGCCTCTTGGCTGCTTCTCTGATTACTGCTCTAGATCTTTCATCACCTGGACTGTTAGTTTAGGTGGGTGGTCATGTTTTGGTAGGTTTGCAGTGTTGCCATACTCCTTCCATTTACAGGTGATGGATTGAACAGTGCTCTGTTACCTGTTTGGAGCTCGGACTATTTTGAAAGTGGACCAACACCCAGGGGTGATCGGCCCGGGAATCTATAAGATTCCCGGGCCGATCACCTCCCTCACCGCGGGACACCCGAGATCGGGATGTCCCGCGGTGAGGGACCCCCCCCAAAAGCCCCAAAAATTTTACCTGATCGGCAGCGGCCGCCGCCGCCTCCCGCGCGCCCCTCTAGGCGTGCGCGCCCCCGCGCCGGCCGTTTGTGAATGGCCGGCGCACGCACTGTCAAAGGGCCGCGCGGGAGGCGGCGGCGGACGCGCTGTCTTGTCTGCGCTTGTCCGTGGCTACGTGGGAGCGTGGTGAGGTGAGTTTTGGGGGGTTTCTGGGGGGTTTTACACAGCGGGGCACCCCTGCCCCCCTGAAGTGGACCAAAACCCAGGATAGTCAAAATCCCGGGTGCTGGTCCACTTTAAACACACACAAACTGAATAACCAGCTGCTACAGGGATTTTAAAGGAGTGTAAAGGGAAACCTGTAACCATGTTTCTTTGTCAATGACCACTGGATGTACTGCAGACCATTCAGACAGTGTAAACAATATGTATCTTCTAAAATGATACAGTTCTTTCAGCTGTGCAGCAGAGCAATGAGTCATCACAGCTGATGGCTTTCTACTATAAATAAAGGAGGATTGCACTGATATGTGAGGCAATTTTGACTGTGGGATTGGGTTTCTATATAAACTGTATGTGGCCATGTGCCAAGCAGTTATGCAGCATAGAATATGCCTGCTATTCCATAACATCTGCATGGAGTCAAGCCCTCTCACTGATTGCCAGAGTGAGGGGGTAGGAGTGCAATTTACTGAACTTGCTTTTTTTTACTTTTGGTCTGCTTTAAAGATAATCTTTAGAGGCCCTTCAATCTAAAGACTCCAGGGCCATCCGAGTCCCACTCCCTGGGGCATCCCCCTTTGTGACATCTCCCCGCTCATCTGCTCCCGAAGCCCTCGGTGCGTCCCAACGCTGCATGCCACTAACCGACGATAGGCCTATCTGAATAGTGGGCGCCTTCCGGCTTCATTCAGCTCCTTAGCCACTGAGAAGGCTAGAAGAGACGAATTGAGCCGCTCATCCAATCAGGACACTCGGTTTCAGTCGTGCCTGCCTCATGGAAACAGCAGGAAGGTGAGTTTCCTGCATGATCCTTGAAATTCCTGTATGATGTTTCTCTTTAAAAATATGGTATATGGTATTGAAGCTTTAGTATTGTAGGGGTAGGTACTGTGCCAGGGATGGGTATGGCCCTCATAGTCATTGCCAATGCAAAGCATGGGCTGGGGTGTCTTGGCTTGGGTGTACAATGGGTCAGGTATATAGGGTGGGTAGGTGAGACGTGGGAAGCTGAAAATGTAATGTATTTTGGCACAGGGTCTGGGTGGGGTGCTAGGCCTGTCTGCCTCAAAGCAGTGTGGCCCACCAGGAATTCTCCTTCTGCTCCCTATAGCAAGTTCTCCCCTGCCTACGGATCTGCCAGTGGCCTTCAAAGAGGAAGTGTTGCTGGGTTAGTTGCATTGTGGGTTAGGTCCAAGCAGCAGCATGGCTGGGATGCTATGAAAAGAAGCTTCTCTGGTGCTCCAAGATGCTGCAACAAATGTGAGGACAATTGTCATACATGAAGATGGGGTAAATTAGTTTTGGAGAGTTTTTTTTTCAACTGTGCATGGCTGTTGGTCCGGTTTAAGCCCCAATCAGAAAAGGAAATAGCCCTTCGATGTTGGACTATATACACTTATGTAACTGTTGTTCCCCTTGTAATGCTTCCTACCTTTAGCTCTTAGGCTTAGAGTTCCCTCTTGATCCCTTTTCTCTTTTATTAAAGTCTGGACACACACAAATGTTTTCAGTAGTTCCATGCTGTCATGCATATGCATAAAATATGCCCAAACGATCAGTGCTAAGTTTAGATAAAAAGTGAACAGCCCCCAAAGCTATTAACCTGAAGCTGACCCAGAGTGCCATGATGCATTCAGCTGACTTGTGAATTAGGTCTGATGAGTGGCAGGAGAAAACTCCTTTAATGTGCTGTAATTATCCTTTAGCAACATCATTCCATATATACAGGGCGCACACCATGTTCAAAGAGAGCATTAAAGGCAACATGAAAGGAAATAGAGCAGGAAAAAACAGGTGGGCTAGACTTTCGCAGATAAGACAATGGCTAACTAAACATCAGAAAGCTGACTGCACGTAAAGAAAACATGAGCCCATGAATGTTTCAATTCGAAATTGTAATGGTAATGAGGTCCTGTGACTGATAAATACCATCATAAAAATACGGCTTAAACAATATTATAGTATAAAGTAGCCGGTCATCAGGCAGAGGACGGTGATCGTTCGCAATGAATGGTGCCAGCTTACTTGCGAAATTAATACAGTCAGTAAAAACCAAGAATAAAGCAAAAGTCACATAGGGGTCGGTGAGAAACTGCACTCCTAGGAGAGTTGCCATTCACTTTTAGTGAGTTTTCTCACCATGCTCTGAATCGACCCCATAGTCCACACATTCACAGTCACACAGTCCATAGGGACAATTTACCATCAATCCTCCCCAAGATCTTAATTTTGGCTGCCCGTCCACTGCCATCTGCCAAATAACTATCGCATCCACGTTAATGAGGTTGTGGCAACCTCATTTGTACATTCACTGGCCTTCTAACCAGTTCCCCACCAGGCATTCATGCACCATGGCTGTCAAAATACGAATGGCCTTCCCAGGCTTAGGGAGTGCAGCATCCAAAGGGCTGCTGCAGGTAATATCTACTTTAAAGCCTAATTGAAAGTTAAGCAATTCCCATGTAAGTCTATGGGCATGGCTGGCCTTTGGGGTGTTCAAATGGAGCAGGCGAACCCGGGAGGAGCAATTAGTAAAAGTTTCAATTATAATCACTGATATTCATGTCTATAGAATCTCAATCTCAATCAATTATTTATTCACACAACTACAATTAAAAAGTTAATGCGATTGCACTTGTATTGAAAGAAAAAGGGACCCGTTACCAATGAAAAGAAAAAAAAAACACAACACAGTTTTTTTTAATTTTTTAAAAAAATATATTATTAGTCTTAATTCACTTATACTTATCTTTCCCAGTCCCATGTTCAGCGCTGCATCACTGAGAATTATGCTGATAGGGCGTCTATTGGGCGTCTAGAGGGGAACACAGGTTCTCCTCCTTTTATCCTGGCCTTAAACCAAGAAAATGCTTACTGAACCGTGGAGAGGTGAAGCCTCTCAGGGATCTCCCCCACATGACTTACACGATAGGAGGGAGGGGGAATCAAAGGGGTTTTCTTGGGAAAAAGTCATGTGGGGAGATCCCAGAGATGCTCTGTCTCTCTGTAAAAAAGGTGGCTTGACCCCAACCCCTCGCTAGCGAGAATGAAAGGAACGGGGACCTTCTGCCCCCCGAACTTCATCATGCGCCGAGGAGTGTGACACCTATCGCCGCCTACAGTAGATGGTGGAGGGGCAGAGAAGAGCCCCTAAGATCCCCCCCCCCCCAAAGACACAGACGACCCGGCAGACCAAAATAGAACCGCGGGTGGTGCAGGGAAGAATAAAGGAGGGGACCGGTAAATAGTTAAATTTGAAACATTAAACATTTTTGGTGGTGTGTTTTTCTTTACTGGCTTGGGGTGAACTGGTAAGGGGTCCAGGGGCCCATCGCTATGGGCATAGGTTCTTCGAGGGGTCCCAACAGCACCCCTGGAAGAGCCCCAAACCCATCCCAAAGGGCATAATGACTAGTTAAGCTACAGGGCCAGGGGCCGGAGGGCGGGGGGGGGACACTTTCTTTGTAAACATATTAGAGCAAAACAAAACACAATTATTGGCTCTATAAATAACATGGCAGCTTATAGTGGCATGTTTTTTACCTATGAAATCGTTTACAAATTGCTGACAGCGATGCACTAAGCTAACATGGCAGGTGTAAATTCTCGTATAGAAGTGAGAATTCTCACCCAGGTTTCTGGTATGCTTCTCGCACATGCGTGATTTCGCATGTGTGCCTGAATCATCAGAGAAAGTGAGAATTCACGCTTGGGAGTTGCCTACCGCATGGAGCCGAGTTTTAGTAAACGCCACTGAGTGGGCTAATATGTAACTAGAGTTAGATAAATTAGATCGCTTGGACGATTGCAAATATCAATCGCTTTGATGCGATTGATGCCTAAAGACGCAGTTAAAGTTATTGACCTGACAGGGAAACTGGAATAGGTTAACCCCTTTGTAGTAATAAAAAAAGCATATTACCTCTGGTGCCATCCAGAAAGGTGTGCCCACAGATGTGTTTCTGCGGAGGCGTGCACTGGTCAGCTGTGCCGAGACCCCTGCAATACATATGCAGTTATAGTGATAATAAAAACCATCACAGAGAGGCAAAATTGAACTTTTTGGGTATTTATGCCCCTCTACATCGGGACCATATAAACTTTAGTCTACATTACTGTGCAATATGTTGATATATATGAGCAAGGGTAAAGTAGGAAGAGACTGGTGGCAGGCCATTTCTAGGGGCGGGTGAGCAGGGCAATCGTCCTGTATATCAAGGCCATTGTGTATGCGGGCGACGAGGAGAATTGATGTAGTTTGTGAATGCTGGAGCCTTACAACATCAATAGCGAATGGCAATGGCAGTGGGAGATATTCCCCATTAACTTACAGTAGATTGTTTATATTAAGCACAATGTTTCAGTTGTTGGGGGTACTTTTGTCAGGGCTAAAGTCAATTTAAAACCGGATTTAAATACTAAACCAGCCTACACCCCAATGCCATTCTTGCACCCCACATGACCGCTGGTGGACAATTGGTTTTACCAGCCACGCATTCACATCAGTCCCTCAAACTAATGCCCTTATTCATCAAGCGATAGCGCCAGGTAGTGTCTGACGAGCGCCAGGTAGCGGCAGCTAACGGCGACTACCGACTCAAGTACGCCCGCGGCGGTCACAATGACGCATTTATCAAGCAAAATGAGGCTAGCGCCGGCGAGAGCGACGGCTAGCGCGGCATTCATCATCAAGCCGCCTGGACCGAACAGCGCCGCTGCAAATTCCCTCACAGCGCCAGGTATGAGCTGTCGCTCCCTGGCGATGTCCAATGCATTTCAATGGAGCAATCTATAATAATTCATGATTAATTGGTAATATTTTTTTTTTTTATTTTTTTAATGTCAAAAATTCGGAGACCACTTCTGCAATGTTAGGATTTATTTTTAAGTCAAAAAAAAAAAAAAAAAATATGTGCAGAATTGATCTAACAGGTCTGAGATTAATGTATTCATATAACGGGATGATTCTAAAAACATGTATAATGTTACATTCAAAAAATATGGTTGTTTAGGGGTTAAAAACTAGTTAATACAGATCGCCGCCAGCGCTCTGGGGTTTAAACAAGGAATGGACAGCGACAGCACATTCGGAGCGTGATTTTTTGATGAATATGAAGCTAGCCGTTCGCTCTGCCCATTCGTTGTCAGGCGCTCACA
Source organism: Gastrophryne carolinensis (assembly GCA_027917425.1). Taxonomy (NCBI): domain Eukaryota; kingdom Metazoa; phylum Chordata; class Amphibia; order Anura; family Microhylidae; genus Gastrophryne; species Gastrophryne carolinensis. The sequence goes on along the minus strand of CM051240.1, from coordinate 226,724,005 downwards.
TACAACGCTGGACCTGTGAAACAGCGACTCCCCAGCCCGTATTCAACATTACCGCACACCGACTGAGTCGCTGTCATCAAGCTAATGCCGGCCAAGCACAGCGAATACTGTCTGGCGCTGAAAAAATCACGCTACAGTCGCTCATCTGTCGCTACCTGGCGCTATTGATGAATCGGCCTCTAAATTTGGTTGGGACCAGTTGGGTTTGCAGGATGGGACTGCTCTAGTTTGCTTTAACCCTTTCAGAATTATACCTATATAAATCACCTATATTAAGGGATTTTAGTCTGCTGGTTGACTGTGTTTTGTTGGATTATAAATAAAAAACACAATGGCAGCACACCAAAACAAAATAGAAATAACTCGTGTGCAGGTGCATATGGGGCCCTCTGAACAACCAATAACCCTATGCCACTAGGGTGAAACAATGCCCCATAATAATTTGCTACCGCCTTACTATATTAATTATTATGGGGCATTGTTTCACCCTAGTGGCACAGGGTTATTGGCTATTTTGTTGCATTTTGTTGGACAAAAATTGGGCATTTCTAAAATTGACAGGCATATCAGAAGGCCCGATGGGTGGGTCTGCCTTAGGAATGGAGGTCTGCTTTAAAGCAAAACAGAGGGGTTTATATTGAGTGGAGTATGTTTCTGAATTATTAATGTCATCACTGTAGGGTGAATAGACTGTCTCTACATCTGGTGGTTTTTATGTTTAATTGGCATCTTTCAGTCTTTATAATATGGGTCATATGAATGTTTGATCAGCACTTAGTGAGCAAATATTTGCACCATGTATGGTCATCTTTATGTTATAAATTAAAGGATTACATACGATTACAGTTCATAGAATAGACAGTGACATCAAATACAAGTCAGAACGGCATCGACCCACATTGCAAACAAGCCTTTGAATATTCTCTATTTATAGGCAGCCAGATGCAATCTGATCAGAGGGAGAAACGCAGATCAGGAGGTATTTATACCTACAAAGCCATTCACATCCCAGCAGGAGGGTGGCTTAGCAGGTGACAGGTGTCCAATGTATCCGGCTCTTATAGGTTGTAGGAGAAGAGTTATTCTATTGTGAAATTACATTTCCCAAGGTTACCAGTCACTTCATATTACTGAGCCAAACCAGGGACCAGTCAATTTCACGTGTGTGTAGCATTTCCTACTCATTTCATACATTGGAATAAGATAAAATATCACTGCCAGTGTATGTGTTGGATGTGGGGAATTCTGAATTATAAAGCATCAGTGCCATTTAAATTCACTTTAAATGATTTGAGCCCAGCATCACTTTATGCTTCATTTAAAGTGGACCAAAATTCACCCTATGAGACTCTATGAGACTCCAGGGCTGGTATACTCTCTCCCCCCGGGGCATCCAGATTCAGGATGCCCCACTGTGTCAAACCCCCAAGGTCACCCGAAAACTCACCTTCTTTCCTGGTCCAATGTGCGAGCAGCCAGCGCATCCCCGCTAGCCCTTTGCTAGGCATTTGTGAATGGCCAACACGGGCACACTGCCTTTTTAAAGCAGGGGATGTGGCCACCAGCTCGCTCGGATCCAAACACACTGACTGAACGAGAGGCTGCTAATGCTCTGTAGGACGAGGAAGGATGAGTGAGATTGGGCAACCTGGGGGGTTTCACACAGTGAGGGCATCAGGGTGCCCAGGGGGCAAAAGCCAAAACTCAGGATAGTCAAAAAAGTAGTTGTGAAATCAGTTAACAGCAATGTGTCCACCAGAATGCGCCAGATTTATCAATTGCTGTAGATTAAAGGCCCTATTTATGATGTGCAGTTTAGCATCTTTCTGGTGGCTATAGCGCCAGTTATGGAGTGCCAGCATTTTGGTATTTTCTGGCTCTGTGCTGTGGACTACAACAGCGTTAGAAGTCACAGCGAGTGATGCGAACTAATTTGCAGTGACTCTTGCACTAGGTATTGGACGGCCTGTGTCAGCACCTCTTGGACACGACTGCTGATTATCCCAGCGCCAGTTTGGCGCTGTAGTTTTCCAGCACTGGCAGGCATTTCATCATTACAGTTAGAGGACATCACTGCTGGGGACAAACTTTACAGCGCGTTTCGTTTGCGTTTCAGTTAGAAACCATGAAAATCTATTTTAATAGCCTCCCAAAATAATTTGTGACATCTAGCTCCTGTGTTTCCATTATTGACAAGTCCCAATGCAAGTTCTGTGCAAATAAATGTGCAATATGAATTATAAGCATTAAACATTTCAATCCAGTTCTGCCCATTGTGCTCTATGGGATCTTGACCTACAGCGCCAAGTTTCAACCTGCGCTGCTTCAACCAGAGGCTCAGTGTAGTTGTTTTCTCATTGACTTCAATTAGCCATTCCAGTCTCGTTTTTTTGTTGTGACCTCTGGTTAGCGGTTTTTAATTTTTTAATCCCTAGCCTGTTCAGAATGTTTTTTTTTCGTTCATTATTGTACTTGAGTTACCTGCTGCTTACTTGCATTTTTTATGCCTGCCAATCATGTGTGATGTCAATTGTATGTTCCAAATATCATTCAATGTGTTTTTGCTTGATCACTGTGCAGCTATCCCCAGTTAAAGATTTTTTTTGTATTGCACATGGCGCTGTATGCTTGAATATATAGTGGTTTCACATCGCGCTGTAGCTGTTTACTTACATGTTAAATACAATTTCTGGCCCTCCCCACCGGTGCTACCTGTCGCTAGCTTCACTGGAAAAAAAACAAACAAGGGTAGCCTTCAGGACCCGACACTAACAGCGCCGTCTGCCTGTGGCCGTCCTTGTGGCTGAGGCACAAATGGCGTCTCTCCGCACTCAAGTGATGCTACGAGGTGCTGACTATAAATTGGCCTCATCAGTGCTGCCTTTTTTTTCTTTTTTAAATTGCACTTCAGGAATAAGGCTCAAAGATCCCATAGACCACAATGGACATAACTGTATTGAAGATTTTATTTTTTTTTACAGAACTTGCATTGGTGACTTGTCAAGAATGTAAAAGCAGGACAGGTGTTGACAAATGAAATTTTATTTATTTCTTGAAAAATCTTTTTTTCACTTCTGTTTTTTTCTTACCAATATGTGCTTTGGAGCACAACAACTAAACAGGGGGCTAAACACACTCTAAAGTTTGTTCTTTTTGTTTACAGCAGTAAATTCCTGTGACTGTAACGAAGAAACGCCCACCAGCACCTGTTACATACACGGCCAATCCGTTTTGCTTGTTAAACCGGACCTTTGCCCTGAATAAAAGCCGATCTTGTATGTCCCCCCCCCCCCCCCCCACTCTGTAAATACAGATTGTCCACATGAAAAATCATCCTACCTGCACCTAGTGCATTTTCTGAGCCTTTAAACATCCAAGATGGTGGCCCATGGAGTCTCAGGCTGCCTGCAGAAAGAAAGTGTCTTCTGACTATCCTCTATGCATTCTGGGATTGCTGTCCTTTTCTTGACCCCACCTTTACTCTGTCTGTGCAGAGCACAGCTATAACCAACCCCCTGTACTTGCCCCCTTCTCCTCTGCTCTGCATGTTATGCCTCTGAGGCAAAATGGCAGCAGCTGTATCCTAGAGTCCTGAACAGAGTTGCAGCCCAGCAGGAGAACAACTAATAAGTAAGAAACTAAAAACCTAAAATATATTCATTTTAGATGCTGGGGAATAGTTTGTTTAGGGGGTTTGAACTTTTCAGTAAATGATGCTGAAGGTCCGGTTTAAAAGTATCAGAACAGAGCAGCGTTCACTGGTGCTATTTCAATCTGCAGAAGGGTCCAAAGCTACACATACAGACGCCAATTCAAACTCTTTATTTAGGCAGGTTTGTCTTTTCTGGTGCTGCGCAGTGGACTACAATGGTGCTAGAATTCGCAGCGCCTGATGCTAACTAATTTGCTTTGATGGTTGCGCTAGGTATTGGCCAGCTTGTATCAGCGCCTATTGTACTGCTGCTGATTATACCAGCGCCAATGTGCGCCACTTTGTACTGTTATCTTTTTGGCACTGCACAGTGTATTTATTAATTTTATCCACCCTGAAAAGTTTGGTGCTGTATTTTTTGGGCGCCGGTTGGTATTTTATCCTTAAAGTTACAAAATACCAATGCTGGGGGCCAAGGGGACAAACTTTACAGTGCGTCAAGGCTGCGTTTTAGTTGTTCTAATATTTTACTATTAAAAAATTATATTTGACGACATCTAGGGCCTGTGGACAACAAGTCAAAATGCAAGTTCTATATAAAAAATGTGTGTAATGTAAATTATAAACATAAAACCCATAAAACGTTTTTACGGGTGTTGGTCCTGCTGTCTGGGGATCACAAGAAGCTCGGGGGGGGGGGGCATCCAGAATGCTGGAGCCCCCCTCGCAGCTAACCGCACACAAACCTTGTAATACTCACATTCATTACAAGCCAGCGCCGAGAACATAGTCTCGTGGGCCGCAGTTGCGTCCTCTGCGCCAGCCACCGTCAGGACCTACCCACATGACCACCCGGCGGCCAATCGCGGGACTACGTTCTCAGAGCTGGCTTGTAATGAATGTGAGTATTACAAGGTTTGTGTGCGGTTAGCTGCGAGGGGGGCTCCAGCATTCTGGATGCCACCGCCCGAGCTTCTTGCGATCACCAGACAGCGGGACCAATACCCGGTAAAATAAAAACAGGTGTTGGTCCGGTTTCAGTCCAGTTCTGCCCATTGTGCTCTATGAGATCTTGACCTACAGCTCCTACTTTCATCTGGTGCTGCTTCAACCAGAGCGTGCAATGCTGCTACTGTTAAATAAGATGCTAGCTGGCGGCCGTGTCAGTGCTGCCATTTTCTTGTTTTTTAAATGGCACGCTGAGTGCCGCTGAGGCAAATAAAAGTGGCGCTGATGCTTCATAAATTAGGCTCACAATGACAGAGGTACTTAACACCTTTCTCTAAATAATTCTCTGTATGTCTCTGATTATTATAAGCTGGATGCCACATTCTCATTCAATACCGCCATTTCAGCTCTTGACCCCCTTTAAAGTGAATGAATTAATTAAACCTTTTAGCACTTTAAAGAAGTCACAAAAAGAATGGAAGAGCATTTCTGATTGATTGGAAAGGCTAACACACTTGGCTCCTCATGTCTGCTCTTTGCCCTAATAAAAGCTAATTTGTTTTCACTTCTAGTTTGCGCTTTTGAATAATATGTGTAAATCTGCAGCATCTTCTGTTCGGCGTCTGTATCTTGCTCTCTATTTGCTTCCTTTGTTTATGCTTTCATTTCACCGGGGTTTTACATCAACTGCAATAATCACAAATTAAATGGATCTGTTGGTTTCCAGACCCAAAGGACCATTTTATCTTCTGCTCAGAGGGGATAACTGCGCTCCGGGCTATTAACACCATTTGTGCGAAATGAGTAATTTCTTTTCATATGCAAAATAAGGAATATTGAATTTAAATGAGACCATGGCAGCCCAGGAATAGAAGCAAGCAGATTGCCAGAGAGTATCAAAAAAGGCTTGTTTTTTTTTACAACTAGATTGTTTTCAGCCACCCAAAACAGATTATCTGACAAGAACTCAGAGGGAGCCCCATCTGTTAATCTCCAAGTATCCAGTGCTTCCCGCTGAATGTGATGGCTAAAACCTGTGGCGCATCTCCAGCTTCCAAGCAGAAATGGTAGGATGAGATAAAGCTTGCAGGATGTCTGTAAAAAAAAAAAAAAGGCAAGTAGCGATTACCGAAGTCAACCAGCTTGACTCCTCCTTCTGTTGTCAGTAGTATATTGTTCCCTTTCACGTCACGATGGATGATTCTATTATTGTGCAAATGCTGAAGTCCCTGAGCAATGGAGAAAAAAGAAAATATATACATATAATTACTCCCCTGTTTAAAAATAATTATGCTGCTATTAGAATGGTAATAGTCAGCCATCATCATATGTGGTGGGAACATCTGTCCAGCCCCAATCAGGCTGGATGCATTCTTGCTGGGATCGCAGCGGGTATCTTATAGTGAATCTTAGCTGGGTACTACACAAGCTAAAGATTGATAACACAACTTAGCCTCAGGCTAAGATCACAAACTCAATGTATAAGCAATTAGCGGAGCCCCAAGTTAGCTCACCCTGCTATTTTTCCTTTCGTAGACATGCGGGCCAGTTTGTTTAACACAGATTATCCTTGGGAGATGTTGGTAGGTTAACAGCAACTGACTTTCTGCCCACCTGTCACACCCAATATAACTGTGAGGAACTTACCCGCGACGAGCGTCTCCCGGCCGGCGCGGTGTTCCTCGGCTGTCTAGAGCAGGGCACGCTCGCTGCTCCTGGAAGCCAGAGAGCGTGGTGAGCTGCCCTGCCTGCCTCCCTTGCTCCCCTGCAGTAGTATAGAAACGCCCTGCCCTTTGACAGAGCGGCTTGCAGAAGATGGCACTCTGTCCAACAATAGTACAGATCACCTACACCTGAGTGTCTCAGGGGCTGGACGGCCTTATTGGTCAGGGCAGTCCAGCCCCTGGGATCAGTTTCCAATACCATTCTGGATTGTCATACACTCCGTACCCTCTGTACTTCTATTGGCCAGCCATCCTTTAAATAAAGTTCCGCCCTGACCTCTTTGCCCATTATAGCTAGTACTGCTCAGGGTGTGACTCTATCTGTGCTATTCTCGAGATTGACCCAGCTTTGTTTGACCATCCCAGCTCGCTGCCTGAACCAACCCTTTTGCCTGACTTTGATCTTCGTCTGACCCTTTTGGATACCGCATACCTCTGACCTACCCACTTGACCTTCAGCTAGTTACTGAATACTCTTCTGCCTAATCCCTAAGAATAGACACTCTGTCGGACTGATTTCCCGTGAACGACCTTGGCCATAGTATACCCTTTTATTTCTTCTGTCTTCACTATGAGCTGGCATCCTTTGCACCTTTTAAGACCTGGAGGCAAGAGTGTCTGGAGAGGCGTATCATGCGTCACAGGGCATTACAATAACCATGTTTCACTCATGCTGTACAGTACATCTATTAACTTCAAAATTATACTCTGCCTACTTTTACATTCATGTGTGCCCTTACCTTAACCTTCTACTCTAACTTTTACCTCCCCCAAGTGGTGCACTAGAATGACTACCTGGATGAGCAGCTTCTGGTGCAAGAAGTCCCCCCCCCCCAACCAACTAACACACTACCCAACTTTCCGGGGCCAAGAATATCTCCTGCGTATGTGTGGCGTGGTAGGAGAATCCTACATTAGGCATCGGTAGGGTCTCTCAAATCCCACTGAACAATGGGGTGTTTTTGCTGCTCACCCCCTAGGATCACATGACTTCTTAAACCAATTGCAATGCTGCCAGGATGTTGAATCTACCATCTTTACTAAGGGGTAACAGACAAAACTTAACTATTTAATGTAACTATTTTATATTTGTATATAGTATTTAATGGACATGTTTGCATTGTGATGATTTGATATTGCATTGTGTGGTATATACTGTTGAAACTGTTCTTATTTTGGTTACTTGTGTTGCACGATTGCTTGAGCATGCTAATTGTGTCAGTTTCTGTTTAACATTTAAATATTGTATAAATGCATAAATATCTGACAAACTGGACCCTGCCCTGAAAGATTCTCTGTATCTGCACTTTAGTTAATCAACTCCAATTGAAGAGCAATTGGACCCCTGTCTGGGTAAGTAGCTCCTAGCACTGGGGATCACTCTCAACTCATTCTTCATTGTGTGTCTGGCCTTCTACTTCACACACTTACTGACCCTATCATGGCCTACATCCTTCCTGGGCTAGTCCTAGGTCTACCCTTCCACCTCCATGACTAGAATATATAGTTCTCTATATAGTTCAAAGACTTCTTGGGCAGGTAGCCCTTGGTTCTAGGGGTTTCCTTCCATTCCTCAACCTTAAAGGGTTACTGCACCCAACTACATTCCCATCTGTAGCCAGCACTTACCTTATCTTATTTGTGTCAGTACTGGCCTTCAGCTAGTTAATTTTGCTGAGAAGATACAGGGATTGTTTTCCTGGTAAAGCGCTCATAGAAATACATGGGAGTGGCCATCTTGGATTACACCTGAGAGCCCTACTTGCACATAAGCATGAATGGGAGTTGGGGAGAGCTTTTGCTAGCACATAGACACACTGCAAATGAGCTGGGAGCTTCCTTATGATCAGCCCAACCAGCCAGAGAGAGATTTTATCTTTTTCCAAACAGAACTTCTTTAGCTCTGGGTGCATTGATGCAGCATGCCTGCAGTATACCTGTGTGATATTGCTTCTCCACACAGTGCAGACTCTCTGGCGTTTGGGATTATGTTATAATCAAGGAAGGAATATACAATGGGAAGAAATGAACACCCGACATAAAGGCTATGCATGCTCAAAAGGTAATTTAATACAAAGGTGAAACCATATATAATTACAAACATTTATACCAATACTCCTGAGGAAGGCACATCCGCCGAAACGTTGAGTAGGTTCTCTTTGTTATCTGCTGTGTCCATGCCTGCAAACCTGTTTCCTTCAGTCTTTTGTAAGAACTTGCTCTGCATGTATATCCAGGTATTGATCCTGCGCCTCTCGAACTCTCATCAGATCCCTTATTACTGTTTTTCTATATATTTAGATTGTATCTCATTGTATTCACTATATCTATCTGATTGAGAGGCTCAAGGCAGAGATTAGGACCAGCCTATCTGTGCCACCTAGCGGCCATTTGTATAAATATGTACATATAACACTTTCTTGGTATAAATGTTTGTAATCATATATGGTTTCACCTTTGTATTAAATTACCTTTTGAGCATGCATAGCCTTTATGTCGGGTGTTCATTTCTTCCCATTGTATATACCTTCCTATAGTACTGGATGCGCAGTAAGCAGGCGCATTAGGGAAGTGTAGAACCCCTCTGGTTTATCTGTTTTTTTTGTATATATTGGTGTGCTTCAACCTACATACTAACTTTGTGATTATGTTATAATCAACCCACAACAAAGAGATTTACCTCAGAAACGAGACCAGCATGTTTGTCATGTTACACACAGCAGCTGCTGGAGTCAATGGCCTCACTGCCACAGTTGTGATGTGTCATTACAGCTGATAGCTTTTTTACTTCTGGCTAGAAATAAAGCATTATAATAATGACAATAATAATTCCGCCCTGCTTTTTCAGAAGCAGGGCTGTTAGAATTGTGGTAAGATGGCCACCCCCATGTATTTCAATAGCATAGAATCTATCTGCAATTACACAACAAATAGATTCATTCACTCATTGTGAGAGAGTGGGTTTAGGGGAGCAATTTACTAAACTTTGATTATTTTTTGCTGGAGGCCCACTTTAAATACTCACACACAAACACACACACTTTATGTTAAAGCGGTCCTTCACTCTGAATACGAGTCTATCTTATATGTTTCCCACACCCTGTACATACAGATTGCCCACATTAAAAATCATCCTACCTGCATCTACAGCATGTTATGAGCCTTTAAACATCCAAGATGGCGGTTCAAGTGCCTTCTGACTGTGCTGCTTTGCATTCTGGGATTGCTGCCCTTTTCCTGACCCCAGCTCTGCTCTGTCTGAGCAAAGCACAGCTATAACCCACCCCCCTACACTTTATCCCACTCTCCTCTCCTCAGTAAATGTGATGCTTCTGAGTCAAGATGGCGGCGCCTGTATCCTAAAGTCCTGAACAGAGTTGCAGCCCAGTGGGGGAAAGAATAATAAGTAAGTGTCTAAAAACTTAAAATATATTAACTTTAGATGCTGGGGAATTGTTTTTTAAGAGTTTGGGCTTTTCAATAAATCATGGTGAAGGTCCGGTTTAAGTTCTGCTATGTTGTGTAAATTATCTCACCAGTAAGGCCCCATATAGAATGTATGAGATTATGGCTTCATCCAGTCGCTGGCCACATTTCAGGATGCTTTTCACCAGGTCGGTGACAGAGCCACCATTACATAGCTAAAGAAGTAAACAGATTACAATTTAAAATTTGAAAATTAATTTGCATATATACACACATTTGAAAATGATTCATGACTATGCAGACATTTGGAATAAGCAGCCATCATCAAAGTAAAAAAATGTATATCATTTAAAATAATCAATTATACAAGTTATATATTATACATGAAGGGTATCAGAACCATTTGAATGCATTAGGCACACTCTTAACAAGTAAAGGATAACTCCTCAGCTGGCAGCTTTTGCTGTGTATTGTGTTGTAGTTTGGACATTATCCTGTAGGTAATGCCTGTCTAAGTTCTACGTTTTATGACCTAGGACAGGGGTACTCAACCACTTCCTGTAAAGGTCCATTTACAGGCATCAGGGGAGAGGTGAAGGTCCGGGCAGAGGGCTGTTGTGGGGGGGGGGGAATAGTTATAGGATAGAATACAGATAGGATAGAAATCAGCACACTGGGGGAGGGGCTATAGACTCCCCAAGCAAACTAAAAAAGGCTGCTTGCCTCACTACCCCACTGCAAAAATCCTATTGGCCACTGGGAAAAACAGGAACTTTATTTTTGTATCCCCACAGAACCAACTGCTTTGGCCCACAGCACACTGCTCACCCCTTGCATTTAGTGCAGTCTGTGTACAGGGTTGGCCTAGAGCCTAAAATGTAACTGGCAATAATGTCTGGTAACAAGGGTGGATAGATAGGGCTTGGGGATAGGGATGGATGGGAGACAAGCTGTAAGGATAAGGAAGAGGGATGGATAGACAGAACAGGAAGGGCAGGGAGGGATGGAGAGAGCTGGGAGAAGGGATAGGTGGGCATAATTGAAAGGGCAGGAATGAATGGGCAGAGCTGGAAGAAAGGGTAATGGATTGGCAAAGCTGGGAGGCCGGGGATTGGATGGGCAGAACTGGGAGGACAGAAATGGATGGGGCAGGGATTGTGGATGGGCAAGTGACTGTCAGGGCAGGGGTCCGGAAATCCGGCACCAAGGTCCGCATTCGGACCCCGGTCCGCCAGTTGAGTATCACTGACCTAGGATCTGATCTCTCTGATTAGGAGAGATATAAGTGTGACAGAAGTCAGGTCATCTGGTCCCCGAGCACTGAAAGCCATTGTCAAAGTGGCACCCATAGGGGCCAGGGAGTCGGAGTCCAGACATCTTGGGAGATAGGAGACAACTTATTAGCCACCCAGACCAGACTATTTATGCGTGCTGAATAGATTTACTTTGAGGATGGAATTTGGTGCTTTATGCTATGGCCTTCATAATTCCCAGTCTTCATTGCATTTTGGCTGGTGGTGCTGGGAATAGCATGCAGCCAACCTTACCCAGAGCCTGTGCTGAAAATTTTACCACCCCCTCCCCAGTGCCCCCTGCTGGGGTGAGACTTGAGTGCTATAACAGAAAGGGGCAAGCCACTCTTCTGGTGTAAGTGGTCTGATTTTACTCCATCAATCATAGAAACATAGAAGGGTGACGGCAGAAGGAGACCATACGGTCCATCTAGTCTGCCCTTATGTGTATACTGTATGTACTCTTTATCTTAGGATAGATGTGTGCTTATCCCAGGCATGTTTAAATTCAGTGACTGTTGATTTTTCAACTACCTCTGCTGGAAGTCTGTTCCAAGCATCTACTACTCTTTCTGTAAAATAATATTTTCTAACATTGCTCCTGATCTTCCCCCCGACTAGCTTCATGTTGTGCCCCCTTGTTCTATCATTAAGCTTCTTCTTAAAAACACTTCCCTCCTGAACCTTATTCAATCCTTTCACATATTTAAAGGTCTCCATCATGTCCCCCCTCTCCCTTCTTTCCTCCAGACTGTACAAATTAAGTTGTTTAAGTCTCTCCTGATAAGTTTTAAGTTTAAGTCCTTCCACCATTTTCGTTGCCCGCCTTTGGACACGTTCTATTTGAATAATGTCTTTTTGCAGGTAAGGGCTCCAGAACTGCACACAGTATTCTAGCTGTGGCCTTACCAGGGCTCTATACAGCGGCATCACAACCTCCCTCTTCCTACTGGTGATGCCTCGAGCTATGCAGCCGAGCATCCTGCTTGCTTTTCCCACTGCCTGGCTACACTGTCCGCTCATCTTGCAGCTATCAGTAATCAGTACCCCTAAATCTCACTCCTCCGAGGTCCTGGCTAACACAGTGCTGCCCATACGGTACTCAGAGCAGGGATTCCTTCTACCCAAGTGCATGATTTTACATTTAGAGACATTAAACTCTAGTTTCCACAGTTTTGACCATCTATCCAGTAAAGCTAAATCATTTTCCAACAAAGTTCAATGGGACTGTCCAGGCTAAGCGTAAAACAATACATTATTTCTATACCTGCAGAAGATTCATGAGTTGTTGAATAAACATTTTAAAATATTTTAATTATTCATGACCCAATTTTTGGTACTAAAAGGTAGAGCTAAAAAAGTAGGGAAAGGCCAGGGATTGGTGTGTCCCGCACAGTCCGATCTAAGAGGGGTGGAGATAGGTCCACATCTCAATGCAAAAAAAGGAGGTCATGAATAAAAAATATCCAGGGACTAGGCTACAGGAAAAAAGCAAAATCTCAACCACAAAAGTTTCATTCAGCAGCTCACCAGAATGAATCTGCTGCAGGTAAGCAAACAATGATTTGTTTTTACACTTAGCCTGGACAACCGTTTTAGAACCAAAAAGCTCTTGATTAAAATTATTTTAAAAGTATAGGGGAAACTTTGTAAAGCCATGAGATTCTGAGCCATAAAAGCAGTAACATAGCTTTTTATTTGTTAAAAGAAAACACCACAGAGCTGTTTGATTTCCCTAAACTCTGGCTCAGTGTGACAAAAATGTCAGATGTGAGAAGATTGATGTACTTGATAACAATGAGGCAACAAATTACAGTCATTTTCAGGCGTTTGCTGCATGGCTGCCCTCACTGGCAGGCAATATAAAACAGACAGCGGCCATATCTCTATACTTAAACTCGATAGCATGCTCTGCCAGGAGCTGAGATGAAACATCCCGATCCAGAAGCGCAGCGCTTCTTGCACGCCGCTTCCATTAGTGCAATGCTATACATCAAAGGAGGTGATAAACAGCAAGAATTGGGGCCCCCACAAATAGGTTTTTCCCCACAACATTAGCTTCTAAACCATCCCTTTCTTGTCTCCGTAGTGTCACACTGAAAATTGTTGCGTGTTTTCTAATTTCATGTAAAAATTATGCAGAGGGTGGAAACGTTTACTCTCATAAATTATATGCTATTATTCTTCATGTTGCAATTAGCCAAGACATTTTCTGAGCCAGCGTGACCTCAAACCTACACTGATGAGCTACCGGCCTTATCAAACGGTATAGGACAGTGGTCGCCAAACATTCCTACCAGGAAAGCCATGGGAGATGATGAAGAGATTGTAAAAGTCATATAACCTATATAATAGAACAGGAAGCAACAAGCAAAGGGAAAGACCACTTTCAATTGAATTTTTGAAAGTGTTTATTCTTTTGTGCCAAAATGATGCCCTCAAGGTGCTGAGCTTATCTAGTATTTTTTTCTGGCATGTTTTAAATAGTTTAAATAATTTTTAAATAGTGTTTTAAATAGGAAATAGTTTTCACTACCTACAAACTGTTGCTATTGGCAACCGTACACCAAGATCTACAAGAAGAGAGAAGTGAGCCCTGTACACACAGGGCACTGTTGCTGGGCATTTGTAAGTGCCATGCTCATAATTTGGTGAAGCCAAGGTGACTTGCAGTGTGCATTGCACTGTGAATTGCAAACTGCATCTCAGTGAGCTTTTTAGCATTAACACCAAAAAAAAGTGCAAAAAATAGATTATTTAGCATAGCCAATAGGGTGCTGTTATTTCCAAACTTAAAAAAAAATCCTTACCTCATTGAAAAAATGATGTGCCTAACCTGTAAAAATGCCCCATCACAGGTACAGGTCAAATTTAGGCAAAAAAGGTAAAGAAAATGTTTTTTTTCTGCATAGCCCATAGGATGCAGGTGTTGCAGGTAGTCAAAGCTGCTTCCATAAAACACATATTTGCTAACATAAAAAAAAAATACAAATATTAGATAAGCTCAGCATTTTGAGGACAAATGTTCACACAAAAAACACTTTCAAAAATTTCATCAAAAAGTGGGCTTTCCCTTTAAATAACAATAAAATAATGTACTTAAACAGGACTAACACCCTCACAGTGCTCAAATGCATCCCTTCCTCCTATATAGCTGCGACTATGGTCACTGTTGAGGTGAGGGAGATCATCCATGCTTACACATGCCCAGCAGCAGTGTTCTGTGTGTACAGGGCTCACTTCTCTCTTCTTGTAGATCTTAGGCCCTTATTTAACAAGGGATAGCGCCAGGTAGCGAATGGTGAGCGAACGGTAATGACGGTCATCGCCACAAGAACGCCGGTTCCCCTCCTCAATCACACATTTATCAAGCCGATCCTGCTTAGCGACTGACAGAGCGCCAGATAGCGAATCATTCATCATTATTCCAGCCTCACCCCACAGCACCAGGGAGCGACCTTGAACAGCGACAGGTATGACCTCTCGCTACCTGGCGCTCTCCAATGCATTTCAATGGAGCAATCTTTAAATATTCTTAATTAATTGCTATTATTTATTTATTTTTTTAAATGTCAAAAATTCTGTGACCACTTCTGCAATGTTAGATATTTTTTTTAAGGTAAAAAAAAAAAAAAATTGTGCAGAATTGATATTACAGGTCTGATATTAATGTATTCATATTACAAAATGTTTTGAAAAACTTGTTTTTTTTTTTCCAAAAATATGGTTGGGGGTTAAAAAACTACTTTTAACCCATCGCCGCCAGCGCTCTGGGGTTTAAACAAGCATTTCACAGCGCGAGAATTTTTTGAGCGTGATTTGTTAATGAATATGGTGGGAGCCGTTCGCTATGGCCGTTCGCTGTCATACGCTCCCATACAGCGCGGAACCTGTCAAACAGCGACTCCTAACCTCGTATTCAACATTACCGCACGTCGACTGAGTCGCTGTCAACAGCCGAACAACGGCCAAGCACAGTGAATACTAGCATGCGCTGTGAAAATACCGCTACTGTCGCTACCTGGCGCTATTAATGAATCGGCCTCTTGGTGTACAGCTTTGGTGTTCCTTTTGGCACACAATATTATACACTTTTTAAGATGACATAAAAACATGACCTGATCCCACTGGTGCATGTGCACGCTGCCGATGGCATCCCTCCAGTTGCTGTGTTCTGCTGAGCCAGGGCTTTTTGATTGGTTGTCGCAGGTAATCACAGTCGAAGGGGAAGGCAGATAACCTGCCAATCAGGTTTCCATGTCGCTCATTCATATGCATGGCTAGAAAACCTAATTGGAGGAGAGCACAGGCATGGGCAGCTGGATCGATTCCAGAGGGTTTCACACCGGAGATCGTTCAAAATTGGGATGCCCCAGGGGCTTGGGCCAAATCCCTGGATAGTCAAATCCCCAGGATTTGGTCCTCTTTGCAAGGCAATCAAAAAGCAACAGTTTCAAACAGAAGACATGTCCAGAGCACATAGCAGACAAAGCCATAAGAATGATCAATATAAGCAAAACCTGCTAGACCGCCGCATACTCCACCCTCCTGACTATCGCCTGGATTGAGCCTCACTGTTCCCATCCACTGACCCTTTTGTTTTATGGGCAGAGGGAGAAATGGGGATAGGGGACAAAGGCAATATGGTTAAGAAGTAAGGGGTGTAGGAGAAAAGGGGAAAGGGAAAGGTAAGGAAAACAGGGAGCAAGGGAAGGGGGGGGGAGCATTTCTCCAGTCCGCAGGCCCCAGGGCCGTCCCGCACCCCACCCAAGCATATGCCCCGCCGCCCAAACCAGGCACCCCACGCCGCTGTTTGTCTCTCACTATTACCTCATACGATTCATGCTGTACTCAACAATATCTTTGCTCTAATTTTGATTTTACTCTGTGCCCCCAAGCAGGACTGGCTCCTGGTTTATGCGAACCCTTGGATGACAGAATCTCATGTGTCAAGTCACATGCAGACAGAGCATACTTACTGACCTGTGTGGGCCTGCTCACAAGGAACACAGGAAGCTGCCGACACTTCTGCACATGCGTGGCAGCGGCACTTACGCCATTTAATGTTGCTGTGTGCAGCAGATTTCTGTGTCCCCGAGCATTGATTGGCTTGTGCAGAAGTATGCTCTGTATTCAGGATGAATTTCAAGCTTCCCAGATTGGGCAGTAGCTCCTGCACATATAACAGAGGATTGCTTTAAAGAGGAACAAAACCTATGAAAATGAATTTCTTGGGTGTTGTTCCTCCCTGCCGGGGCATCCCCTCGGGTTGCCTGAAATCTCACCTCTTCCCGATTCCCACCCGGGCCGCTCAGCAAATCGGTGGTGCTCATTCCATTCAGGCTGTTTAGTGTGGCAAAAGAAATCTGAATGGAGCAAGTGCCACTGGACACATCTCTGTCCCTGCCTCTAGCTGTGCCTGACCACACCGCCCACCCAAAAAGACCCAAAGAGTCCACAGCTAAAGGTGTGCCAGGGATGAGACAGCAGCGCGGAGAAGTGGCGCAGGCTCGTGAAAGAGATGAGTGAATCAGGCATTCCAGGGGATTTTGCACAGAGGGGCATCCCAATTTAGGATGCCCTATAAAGAGGTAAAACAACCCCCAAAGACTTGAGGGTAGTGTTGCTCCTCTTTAAAAAAAGATTAACAGAGTTCTGATCCCCATGATCCCTGTCCTGCAGTGTGTACCTCTACTCAAACTCCTTAGCCCATGCCACATACTCACCTACTTCTGGGATTCCACAATGAGAGCACTGATGGTCTGCCATCAGTGATATTCAAAGTGCTGCAGGTCAGGGCCGAATTAAGTGTGGTGGAGGTCCCTGGGCAGAAAATGTGGTGGAGGCCACTTATACAGTTTTTTTGCATTAAAGTCCAGTGTCTTCATTACCCCATCCTTACATGAGTGGGCAAGTGTGGGCACAGTGGAGGGGGATGCCACACTCTCTGTGTGGCCATCTCAGCACCTGGGGGGGGGGGAGGCTATGAAGACACTGGTTATCCTATTTAAAGTAATAGTCCAGCCAAGTAACATAACAAAAAAAAATGCCTGGCTTTTGCTTGCACACTAAACAGAATGTCAGATCCGGTCACCTGTGCCACCCTGGCCATATCCTCTGCAGACAGCCTCTGTGATAAACAGGACACCCCCTGTTATCTGTCAGAGAGGGGGCATGCCGGTATCAGGGTGGTACACTTCCGAGGGCCGGATCTCCGGACCTAGGGGGGCTAATGACTCACTGAAGGTGTCGCTGGAAAAGGGAGAGACTCAAGGGCATGTGGAATCCAACCATAGCCCCATAGTCAGTGGAGGCCCTTTTGCGGGGTAAATGGTGGAGGCCCAGGGGGGCATGCCCCTTGCTCCCTGCCTATAATCTGTCCCTGCAGGTTATTGCTGTGGGATCTCAGGGTTAGGTATGTGGCATGGGCTGCAGGGTTAAAGTAGAAGGGCACACTGTAGGGGGTCCTACATCTGGATGTCCCTAGGGATCATGCAATTTGGACCAAAAACTCTTTATTAAAATGTACATGCATCAGTTAAAGGGATGCAGGGGATGCAACCACTGTCTGTGCATGCAATGTGGTATCCCTGAAATGGTAAAATTCCCAATCTGGGGGGTATCACACATAGATATCCCAAATTGGCATGTCTGGTAGACAGGGGGATCACTGCCCTGAAGTCTTATAGATTCTAGGCTGGTGATAGCTCCTCTTTCAATAAACTGAATTAAAAAGCTACAGTTTAGATTTAGCCAATGATTCTGCTTGTAAATGTAAACTACTATATCCTCTGTCCTTCTGTCTGTGACGTGCTGATCAATCAATATGGTAAGTGCATCTGGCAGTGTAAATGGTCATTACTGTTGGTGTGACTTCCACAATAAATCCACCAGGATGTCTGTTGTGTGCAGATATTGATGAGATCTGAGCTGCTGAATTAAGTGAGAGATTTGTAGAAAGATTTCTGCACCCAGCCAGGGATAAGCTCTGTTTTTTCATTGTTTAAACTTAATGGAGCAGCTCTGATGTACAGTAAGTGGCGAAGACATTAGCAACGGCTGAAACAAATGAGCAATTTAAAGATGTTCAATGTCAATTCTGATTGATGATTCAGAGAGCTGATTGCCAATGAGCAGCAAATCAGAGAAAGCACCCAAAAGAATGATATACTTACAGCAAGCTTAATGTGGTACAAGACAGAGAGAACTGAGGCTAGAAAATGTTTTTTTTTTTTTTGTTTTTTAACTATTGGTACGGTTACCAAGTGACAATAATACCACGTAATACCAAGAGCATCAGTCGGCAGGAATATGATGGAGCAAAGCAATGTCTACAATCCTACTTTATTTCATCTAACCTAGACCCTAAAGTCAACTTTAAGAAAAAGTCAACTTATGTGGACTTTTCCAAAGACTCCAGGACTGGAAAATGCCAAAGGGCAAGAGACTATGAGGCTGATTCATTAATAGCGGCAGGTAGCGACAGATGAGCGTCTGTAGCAGGCATTTTCAGAGCGCCCGCTAGTAGTCGCTTTGCTCTGCCGTAGGTCGCTACTTCATCGCTTCGTCGCTGTTCAGTAATGTTGAATACATTGTGAGGAGTCGCTATTTGACCAGTACAGCGCTGTATGGGAGCGCATGTTAGCGACTGCTCATAGCGACCGACTCACACCATATTCAGCAAAAAAACAGCCTCACAAATCTCTGGCGCTGAAATATGCTTGTTGGAAGCCCACAGCGCTGGAGGCGATGTGTTTAAAGTGTGTTCTCCAGCATCTATCCACTAGTAACAAAGCGAAAACATATGAATTTACATTCATGTAACATGAACACTTTAATGGCAGACCTGTAATGTCATTTCTGAAGAATTTTTAAAAAAATCATAAAAATGTGAAAAAACAGCTTTTTCAATGTCAGAAGAGGCCACAGAATTATTTGTGATTTTTTGGCAAAAAAAAAAAAAACCCGGTTTAAAGAGAAGAAAAGGTTCGTCCATTGAAATGTATTGGAGAGCGACAGGTAGCGAGAGGTCATACCTGGCGCTGTGCAAGGCTGAACGCTGGCGCTGTTCGCTGAGGCTGTGAAAATGATGAATCAGACGCTACATGGCGCTATCCCAGTCGCTAAACAGATTCTGCTTGATAAATGTGGAATTGCGTGCCGTGTCCGGCGTTCACCAGTCGCTATCTGTCGCTACCTCACATTAACCAGGCGCTACCTGACGCTATCCTTTCTTAAATAAGGGCCTAAGTGATTACCTTACCATTGCTCTTACAGCCCCGGTCTGTGAAGCCAGAAGTGATGAAATCTGAACATTTGCCAAGTGGTTTGTCTAGTGCCCTCTGGCACAGCCTGACCCTGAAATCTTTGGAAATGTCTACAATTGGACTATTCGGTTTAATCATTGCATACAGCAAGTGGACACTCCTTCGGAATCCCTGTATCATGGCAGAATGTGAGAGGACTTTTGCCAATTTCTTGCTGCTGAATAAGACCTACAAAGATTGCTACAAAGATTATCTTAATTACTCCCCCTGGAACCAACAGACCATAGGAGGAAAGTCTGTTTCTACTACGGTGACATAAAATAGAAGTATTCTTTTTACACCTGGTGCTGAATTTACCTCTAGGTAGAAAATGATGGCACGAGGTACTAAAATTACACTATGCTGTTGTAAAAGTAAAATTGTCATTACGTTTAGCTTTCCTTTATTCTACGTAAAGTGCACTTTTTGCTAAATCGACCTCAAGGTGAGCAAAACATTTTAAAATGTTGCTTCTGTCTGTCCACCCACAGACGGCTGAAGCTGTATGGCTCAGTTCATAACCAGGAGCTAGGTTTGGCGTTATTGGAGCTTTCAAGCACTAATCAATCAGGGTGACAATGTAGACAATGTGACTACTGCATTTAATTCTTGGGAAATGTCAGACATCTCTGTTTAACAAGAATACCAATAGCTTTTAGGCTTTTTCTTATTCACAGCTCATTAGAGAAGGGGCTCATTAATCAAATGGGTGCTTGGAGACAAAGTGTTCTCAGAGAATTAGATATTCTTGGAGATTATATGGCTTCTACTATAGGAAAAAAAATTACATCACTGGTGATTCAGGACCTGCCAGGACTAACATCTGACCCACCCCCCAACCTCTGTTCTAGGGATTACATTAGGGTTGATTCAGCACCGTGTAGGAGTGCTGTTCAAAAATTCTTGCCTCCAATACAGAAAATATTCAAGCGTTGGGTGATTCAGTGAAACACCTGAAAGTTTTTCACCTGTGCGAGATGATTCCAGATGGCAGACGAGAAATGTTGCATGAGAGTTTTTCATTTTACTCTCCGACTGCCAGGGTAAAATGAATAACAGTGTTTGAGTTCTATTTTATCAATGAAAAAATCCATGCCGGTGTTGTAGTTGCCTGGGGCCATGGGTGAAGGGGAAAAATTATCTAATTCCCTGGTCGCCCATGCCTTCCTCTTTATACACCTCATGCTATCACAGCTCAAGATTCTCGACATGTATACAGCCCCCCGCCTGCCTCCTTCCCTGTGTTTTGCTTATCTCCCTTAACTGTATCTAGCCTGCCCTTCTTCCCCTTGGCTGCATTCATGGTGTCTGTTCATTGTAAAGTATGCTGCCCCCCACCTTGAGACCAGGTGCAGGGCAGTGAGTGGTGGCATGCTTTACAATGAACACCCCCGTGAGACCCCTCCGGTCACTGTTTTCGGGAGCAGGGGCGGCGGGTGCACCCCCCCCCCCCCCCCCGTGAGCCCCCTGGTTGGCTGCTGTCATTGGGATGGGGCAAGTGCACCCCATACGAGCCCCTCCGCTTTGCGCTGTCATCAGAAGCAAGGCAAAATCCCCCCCGCACTGCTCTTTGGGAGTGGGGGGCAGCGAGAGCACCCCCCGTGCTGGCCATGCCAGCCACTGTCATTGGGAGCGGGGACAACAAGACCACCCCCTCGCACATCTGTGAGTGCACACATGCACATGTGTGAGAGAACATATGCACATGCGCCAGCGCATGCATATCTGGGAGTGCAGACATGCATGTGTGGGAGTGCGCACAAGTGTGAGTGTGCGTATGCGCATGTGGGAGCGTTGGTCTTGGTGTCCAATGTCGCCAACCAACAGGGAGAAAGGAAGGAACACAGCCAGTAAACATTACATTTTATGGATATAGCTGGACTCTTACTGGACTTTATGCTATAACTGGAGGTGCCTCTGTGCTGCCTGCCGTCTAGATTGGTGAGCTGCCCAAACTGACTTTGTTTAATAATAATTGCTTTTGCCTGCTGCAGCACTTTAACTCTCAGCCCTGCAATTTCTCCAGCCCACATGCCCGTCAGTACAGGTTCAGTGCTCTTCCAGGGATGCTAAGGGAAAAAGTGCATTTGTTATTGCTTTTAATTGCAGGGCTTTACAGGCAAGGACATTGCTGTGTTCACCCTAAATCAGGGATTCCCAAGCATTGGTATGAGTACCACTGGTGGGACTTGAGATCCTATCAGCTGGTACTAGACCTGCACCCCCAACCTGATTCGCTGACATCTATACAGTAAATCATTCCACTTTGTGCCACACCAAACTGCTCCAAAAGGTGATGCAAGCTATTTATGTTTTTTCATCCACTTTAAGGCCTTGATTCAATAAGAGTTTAAAAAAATTCTCTTGTTAATAAAGAAATCACTGAAAATGTCACTGTTGCTGACTCACCAGCTAGGAAGACAATGAAAGTCCATGGCACTTTTTATTACAGTGTGAAAAGCTTCACAGCTTTTCTTAGGAGTAAAAGTGCCATTGACTTTCATTGTCTTCCTGTCTGTGTTCGTTTTGACCATGTCAAAAAAAGGATTCAGCTATGGCGATCGGTTCAACACCAGTGCAGCACTTGTGTAAGCCAGTCAGTCAGTGCAAAGCAATAACAACTGCATTTGTTTCCTTGGTGAAAATTTGTCAGTCTTAGTGTAAGGGACTTACCTCTACCAGGGGGCCCGCGGCGAGCATCTGCTGGGCGACGTGGCGCTCCTGCTGCTGAGCGCAGCCGCCGCTCCTGGATGACGGGGAGCGCGGCGCGTCACTCTGGCAGCCTCCAGTAGTCTGTAAATTTCGCCACTAGGAGGCGCTGCTCTGCGAGTGGCAGGCAGCGCAGAGTCCTCCACACCTGATGGGAATCAGGGGCTGATCTGCCTTGCTGCCAAGACTGACCAGCCCCTGGATAGTGTCTCCAATCACTCACAGTGTTGTAAGTTGCACCAATCAGCACATACACTCCCCCCCAGGGTGGCCATTGGTCAATTCCCCAATAAATATGGAGTCAGCCCTGTACTCAGTGCCCGTGATAGTCGCTTGTGATTAGGGTGTGATTCTGTTAGTTATTATCTGTTTCCGACCCGGCTTGATCAACCATCCCTGTCCGCTGCCTGTACTGACCTTTGCTTTGTCTGACCTTGAACCTGCCTGCCCCTCTGGATACCCCGCGATCTCTGACCTCCCGGCTTGACCCTTTGGCTACCCCTGACTACGCATCTGTCTCATCCCTGTACTCTGACGCACCTTCCGGACTGACTACTTGTGAACGACCTCGGCTTTGGGATACCCTCACAGTTCATCTGCCTTTATCGTAAGCAGACATCCTTTGCGCCTATTAAGACCTGGGGGCAACCGTGTCCGGTGAGACGTACCTAGTGTCCCAGGAAACGGGGGCTTGACTATAGGCAGAAGCGGCGGTGGAGATTGGGGGTTGTCTGCTTACAGAAGGCTGGTGTCCCGCTGGGCATCACACTTAGAACTTTTTGCCATGACTGTGCAATAAGTCAGTTTGCACCACATATGTGTCATGCTACAGATGAGGCATCTATGGAGTTGTGTAAGTGTGAGTAATGAGATCAACAAATGCTAGCATTATATAATATTATAACAGTATAGATGCAATATGTAACATTTCTTGTATTTGGTTAGGGCTTTACTAACTGCATACAGATACCTCTGCTCACATAGGTAATACAGTAAGTATGTATATGTGTCTTTCTTTACAAATGTGTTACAAGTAGTGGCGAGCGGGTCGGGTCAGTTGAAGTTCGCGTTTGCGAGTTTGGCCGAACTTGCCTCCAAAGTTCGGGTCCGGGGCCCCGAATCAAAACCCCATTGAAGTCAATAGGGACCCAAGCTTGGGGTAATTACACCTGGGTAATTGCCCTGCACAAAATGGGATAGGGAAAGTACTCAAAACAATAACAGAAAACTAGAATAAGAAATACACAAATAAAGAAAAAAATAACTACATTCATCAATCAGTATATACATACAGATATATACATAAATAAATGGATATTTACATAAATAAATACATATATACATAAATACATCAATCTATACATATATACATCAATAAATAAATCTATACAAAATAAATATATATAAATGTATCCATGTATACACCAATATATAAGTACACAAATAAATCAAAGAGGTGATGTCCCTATAGTGGGAATCAAGCAGGATGGCCTCCCAGTAATCTGCGCTGCGCTAACTACTTGAGGAGGAAGCAGAGTAGGAGGAGGCTACAGGAGGCACTGACTGATGTCCCACAATTCTGGGTGGTGGAAGTATCTGTGCCACAGTGCTTCCTATCTTCCAGCTGTTCCAGCCACCACTACATTGACCCTGTGGGCAGTTAGAGAGATGCAACGTCCCTGCCCATGCTTACTTGTTCATGTGTCCATGGTGAGGTGGACACTGGAACTAATGGCATTGTCCAGTGCACATTTTATTTTATTAACAAGCTGTTGGTGCAGGGCAGAGATGGCCTGGTGAGAAAAGTAGTGGTGGCTGGGAACAGTATATTGTGGGACAGCCACCATGTCAACATAGAGCACTAGCGTGACTTTTTACGGGGGTGAGGTGGAGGGCTCTGCACTCTTGGCTGCAGTGGAATGGGTGGAAGAATATCGCACGGAACTCGTAGCAATTCTTGCCATATAATCTACGACTGCCTCAATTTGTTCTGGCCTCCTCACTCTGCCAGCACTATTGGGGCCTACCAAAAATTGCTCCAACCCGTGACGCCTGCTTGCACCAGAGGAAGGTGTAGCAGACAAGGATGAAAGACGTCCTCCCCCTGCAGCACCAGTGACTAGACGAGCACCAGCTCAATTATCAGTAGCAGCAGCAGAAGCACCACAGCCACATCCCTGTCCCTTATTTGCTGTTTTTTGCATTGTTAGACACCTGCAGTGACAGTGACCCGAAATTGACAAATAAAAAAAATTGCAGGTAAATGCACCAAAAAGAGCACTAACACACAGTTGCCTTGAACTATAGGTATTGCAGAGCACTAACAGGTGCTTTGAACCATAGGTATTGCAGAACACTAACAGGTGCCTTGAATGCTTGGTAACCATTTTTTTTATTTCCCAAGAGGTTCCTAAGTGCCTTGAGCCAGTGGATACTCCACTAACAATAGGTAATGAAGAGCACTAACACACAAATGGCATAAACAATTGCTATTAAAGTGCAGTTCAGACCAGTGTTAGGAGCAAGTTGTAGTTAAACAGGGCTGACTCCAGTGCTTAAAGCAAGTTGTGGTATAACAGGGTACACTCACCCCAGTGCTTAGATCAAGTTGTAGAATAACATTGTACACCTCAGTGCAAGTTGTGGTGTAACAGGGCATACTCATCGCGGTTCTTAAAGCAAGTTGTGGTAACAAGGTACACCTCAGTGCTAAAACACTCACCCCAGTGCTTAAACCAAGTTGTGGTATAACATAGTACACTCACCCCAGTGCTTAGACAAAGTTGCGGTATAACGGTACACTCACCCAAATGCTTAGACCAAGTTGTGGTATAAACAGGGTAAACCTCATTGTGTAGAGCAAGTTGTGCTATAGCAGGGTACACCTCAATGCTTAGAGCAACTTGTGGTATACCAAGGTACACTCACCCCAGTGTTTAGAGCAACTTGTAGTAAAACAGGGTACACCTCAGTGCTTAGAGCAAGTTGTGGTATAACAGGGTATACTCACCCCAGTGCTTAGACCAAGTTGTGGTATAACAAGGTTTACTCACCCCAGTGCTTAGACCAAGTTGTGGTATAACAAGGTTTACTCACCCCAGTGCTTAGACCAAGTTGTGGTATAACAAGGTTTACTCACCCCAGTGCTTAGGCCAAGTTGTGGTATAACAGGGTACATCCCAGTGCTTGGACCAAGTTGTGGTATAACAGGGTACACTCACCCCAGTGGGAGTACACACAATCCTCAGTGCTCACAGCTTCTTGTGGGATAAGTGGATACACCCCAGTGCTTAAATGAAAAGGTGGGATCACAGTACACACAATTCCCAGTGCTCACAGCTTCTTGTGGGATAAGTGGATACACCCCAGTGCTTAAATGAAAAGGTGGGATCACAGTACACACAATTCCCAGTGCTTACAGCTTCTTGTGGGATAATGGGATACACGCCAGTGCTTAAATAAAAAGGTGGGAGCACAGCACACACTCACACAAGTGCTTAAAGCTTGTGGGATAATGGGATACACCCCAGTGCTTAAATGAAAAGGTGTGATCACAGCACACACTCACGCCAGTCCTTACAGCTTCTTGTGGGATAATGGGATACATCCCAGTGCTTAAATGAAAAGATGGGATCAAAATACACACAGTCCCCAGTACTTACAGCTTCTTGTGGGATAATGGGATACATCCCAGTGCTTAAATGAAAAGGTGGGATCACAGCACACACTCACACAAGTGCTTACAGCTTATGGGGTAATGGGATACACCCCAATGCTTAAAGGAGCAGTATCGCAAATTTTTCTTGGTGACATATTTAAATGGTACTTTGAATGTAGGTAAGTGTTGGAGTAAGAATTACAAATGTAGAAAAAATGATGTCTGTGTTGTGCAGCTGAAGACTAATAGCTCATGTTTATGTCTGCTGATTGTCGGGGCCTGACACTCTGGCCTGTTCCACGCTGAGGAGAGGGGGAAACAATGTAACAAAGTAATCAGCTGTTCAGTGCTGGCAGCCATCCAGCATAAGATAATATTGCAACATTGCCTGGCCAGAGCTCATATATCTAAAACAGAAAGAAAAGCTCTAGAAGTCATTTAGCTCATTGGTAAATTCAATGTCAGTTTGAACCAGAGAGTCATTGGTTCGAATCTCAGACTCACCAGTTTTTTTATTTTTTTTTGGGGGGGGGGGTTATTTTATTTCAGAATTGGATTTTTATGTTTACATCCTGTTTTCTTGCTCTAAACATTTTTTATTTTGACTGTTTTCCCTTCATGTTGGCTCTGCTGCAGAATCTTTCAGTTTACCATTTTCTCTTTCATATTCTTATTTTTCATTTTTCCATATGATCTTTCTTTCAGCTTTGTGTGTTTTGAGCAAAGCCCAACCCAGGATTTTCACTATCTGGAGCTTTGTTTTGTGCCCCTAGGGGCATCCCGACTTGGGATGCCCTGATATGTGAAATCCCCAAGTTCGCCTGTGAAAACTTACCTTTCCCTGTCCCACAGCGCATGTGCGGGCTCTCATCCAATCAGCGCTGTTTGCACGCAGATGGGGAGCCTGAGCAGTAACCTTCCTGGCCGCCCGGCCTGTCTAAATCACTATCTGCGAAAAATGGGGGGATCTGTGGTTATCCAGAGGTCGTTTCACACAGTGGGCATCCTGATTTAGAATGCCCAAGGGGCAAGGTCAATGGCCGGGTCTTATAGACTTCAGGGTCGGCCACTCAGTGTTTTGTTCCACTTTAATACCTTTAGATTTTCCTGCACAGTTATTCAAAGAAGAATTTCAGTTATTTTTAGTCAGTTTAGTTTATTTTGTATAGATTTTACACATTTGAGTCACCTGGTCTCATAACAAAAGCAGCACCTCACACACACACAGCCGTTACCACTGATTACAGTGTCAGCCTCTGAGGTAAAGTGTTGCTAGGAGACCAGTGGGCTAAATGAAGCAGCTCACTAAATACAACCCAGCAGACCCCCCTATTCAGCAAATGGACTGAGCCATTGTCATTATACAATTTAAAAGAAAGGCAGATATTTTTTCTTTTTTCTATCGCCACATTATTTATACACATGCTAGAAGCTATTGTGTGGCTATTTAATTATTTATCTTTTTTAATGCAAATTTCGCGATACTGCTCCTTTAACTGAAAAGGTGACATAACAGCACACACAATCCCCAGTGCTTACAGCTTCTTGTGGGATAATGGGATATACCTCAATGCTTTAATGAAAAGGTGGGATCACAGTACACACAATCCCCAGTGGGACAGCTTCTGGTGGGATAAGGGTATACACAAGCCTTAATAGTGACAAGCCAGTGGTATTAGTGCAGTAGTAGTAAGTCCAACCCTACTCAGCCCACATTCCAGCCACTATCCCTGACAGAATATTGCCCTGAAAAGGGCAGTTTTTTAAAGCAAATATTCCTATCTGTCCCTCAGCAGCAGTCAGCAACCTGTCCTTACTACTGCAGAGCGCGCAGCGAGATCGGTGTGAAGCATCTTTTATATGACGATGTCACGTGTCCCGCTGGGCCAGTGGAGCAGGGGCAGGAAGAACGTTGAACACGCACACAAAGTATTATCTGAAATCTGTGTTTGGCCTCGGGTGCACGAGGCAAAGTTCGGCACAGTTCCAAACTTTGATCTTCTCAACACTGGCATATATTTTTAACAACACTTTCTATTTGTTCATAGTACAAGAGTAATAACTTACCTCTAAAACGAGCCAAAGCTGTCCTCCAACATACTGATCAGCTTTATAATACATCCCAAAAAACATGACGACATTCGGGTGATTGGGAAGAGAATGCAGTATGTTGTATTCTGCTTCGATTTCTTCATCAACATCCTAAGGAAACAAAGAGGATCATTTTTTAAAATAACACGTAATCATAAGGGTTACAGAGAGATGGGGTAAGAAACCTATATTGTAAGATTGTTCCCTAATAGAGTAAGGGGAAGGCTACAAAATACTTTAATGGTCTATTATTCTAACGCCATGGGAGATGCTTTGGCTCCTATTTAAGTCACTATAGGCTGAAAGTTGAAGGTAACCTACACGCTATATTGGGCCTGACGGCTGCTGTGTCCCCCACTCCCTTGGCATTCTGTTCCCCAATGGTTGCTGGACAGTACATGGACAGTACTAGCATCATGAGGGTGAGTATGCTGGTTAGATTTTGGGGGATTTCTCTGGGGTTTTAGGAGAATAGGTAATAATATTTCAGATGCCCAGGGATAGAGGATGCAGTGTCCCTGGACCAAAGATGGACCTAAGTCAAATCAGATTGCTCCACTGCCTGACAAGCATTAGCAAGCCTTGGAAACGGCAAACCTGGTGAATCTGATTGGGCACCAGAGGAAACGTTGCATTTGCAATGCTGGAATATTGAACTGTCTCCTCTGGTTCTATGGTGTGTACATTATTGTTCCCAACTAGGTGCCTCTATGCCCCAGGCCAGCTATTCGTCCAGCCAATGGAGCAGGGTGTTCTGGTCAATAGAGCACTCAGGAATGTTATCTGCTGCACTCAGGAGTGTTGCAAAGGTAGTAGCAGCACTGGTACTGTGGGGGACCCCCTGGACCACCCCCTTAGGTGATCCCCTGGTTCCGGTGCCAGTAGACCACCAACTTAAAGATGCCAACTCCCACAGCTAACCTGCCAACTTGAGCCTGCTCCAAGAGTGCCGGGCATGATAGGCTTCTAGGCATCTGCAACCGGCTCTGCTGGCCAGTCGACCCAGTCACTGGCTCTGCACTACCACCTTCTTCCGCCACAAGTCCTCATGCTCCAGCCCTGGCTCTTTATCTCCAATACCATAGCTACTTCCACCTTACAATAGGAAGTGAGGTTGTGTCTTCAAAATGGGGCTACAGAAATCTATTTTTCCCTATTTCTGGACACGCCCCAAAACTGATAACATGAAACTTTAAATACTGATTCTATCCACTTTACTAGCCATTGTCTATTATTTAACACATTATACAACCACATATACTCCTGATATTACAGTGATTTTGCTTAAAAATGCAGATGCAATATAGCCTCAAAAAGCCATTTAATTAAAAGATGTGAAATGAAACTGATTATTTTTCTAATAACTTGAAGCCGCTCTGGCATTAGCGGAGTGTAATGATGCATACCCGGGATATAATTCGAAATTAATTTGTTGACGTCTCAATTCGAGAACACGTACTGAAATTACTTTTCAAGCATATTTTTTTTCTATTCAGGAAAAAACAGTTCTAAAATAAATGCCTAGGCCCACGATTCGAGTTATATATAAATATATAGCTGCCTCCCATTGTTTCCCCATTTAAAGCACTATTCCCCTGAATTTAATGAGAATTAACCCAACAGGATTATTGTATATGAACACAAAAATGCTAACCACCCGTGGTGGCTTTGTTGGAGAAACATTTTGCATATAATTGTATTTACAGAGGGCCACCAGTGAGGCATTAAGCTCTAATAGTACTGCGGTAGGGAGCCAGAGGAAAAAGGAGTTGTGTATATCAAGAAAGATATATGTCAGTCTATTTAAAGCAGACCTACACCCTAATGGTAAGTCTGGCCTTGTACAGGAACACCATCACCATAAACCAGCTCCTCCGTACTTTTCTGTAGGGATGCAGCAGCGGAGCAAGCTCTCCTAGAGAGTGTGAGACTGGAGCATCTTGAGCCCACCAGATGAAGTCATTCTTAGGGCTAAATCATTCTTAGGATTTATCAGAGGAAATTTTTACTGGGCCCACCAGAGAAAATTATCATTGGTACCCACCAGAGGAAATTATTATTGCGGACGATTCATGGTCGGTGTGCAAAAACGCGGAGCGCAATTGATTCTACATGCTAGGCGCATGATGTGGCATGTCTGTGTGTGCATGTGGGGCGCACATGTGAATCACACCAATTGGCAGGTGCACAGGAGAAGTGCAAATTGCCTTTTTGCGACAATTTGCGCCTTTCTTAAGGAAAATCTGTTGGTTTTGGCCAGCTAAGCGCTTAACTACTCCCGATGGTCCCCAATGTTTCTCCCCTTTCCATTACTGTTTCTCCAGAGCATGAACCTGGGTGCTCATTTTTTGGGGATCTTTTTTTGGGGGGATATTCTGATTCCAGTTAACCCTTAGGGTTTTTTTTCCCAATGTTTTGTCCCAGATGTTCTCTTTAACCCTCTCTTCCCCGTTTGGTTTGCATATTAATTCTTAAATATTTATCTGTAATTTTTGTTCTTGCTAAACTTTTTGTTGTTTGGACCTTAATTATTGTGATTTTGACAACTTTTTGTCTTAACAAAAAAGGGTTCGAACCCTAAAAAGAACTTTGGCTGACACTTTCATTGGTCAAAAACATTACTGACACTGCCAGCATGTGTTTTTGGAATGAAATAAGCCTGTTACTCATTTTAAATCATCAGTTTCCTCCACCTATTTGCTGAAGGAAATTCACTCTTCAAATTGCCACATTTGCGCATGCTTTTCTGCCCTCTAAACATAAGCAATCGGGAGGTGTTTTCCCAAAATGAGCAAAACTGACTTTTTGCCTTCCTCTGGATCTAGCAGGCTAAACTAGATAGACTAATCTTACAAACTAGGGGGGTTATGCTAAATATTTGGTGGAGCTAGGGTGACTTCCATTGTGCATTGCGGGGTGGATTGGAGCCTGCATCCCAGTGAGATTTTTAGAGATAACACACAAAAAAGTGCAAAATAAAATGTTCTACATCCCCCCCCCCCCAAAAAAAAAATCACCTGTACATGAGTTGGCACATTTTTACAGTTTTTCCAGTGATGGAAAGATATATTTTTAAAGTTTGGAAATAACAGCACCCTATGAGATAAGCTAAAGATTTCACCATTTTTTCTGCATAGTCTATAGAGGGCTGTTGTATCCAAACTTAAAAAAAATATCCTTACCTCATTAGAAAAATTATGCGCCTAACCAGTAAAAATGCCCCATCACAGGTACAGGTAATTTTGTGGGGGGAAAAGGCAGAACATTTTTTTTTTAGCCCTTTTCTTTTTGTCTAAATGCTAAAAAGCTCACGGAGATGCATGTTGCAATCCACACTGCAGTGCACACTGGCTTCACCAAATAATTAGCATGAGCCCCCCAGGTTCTGCAATGCCCCCATGACTTTCTAATAAAGTTGCTCTTGTTCCCTGGGGTAGTGAGGCAAATTACCTTTGTGGTGGTCAGCTGGTGTACAATGTGGCACTACTCTGGACAGGCATGAGCAGAGATAGCTGGGAAATAAGTCATTTCAGACCGAAATACAGCAATTCCCACTTCAAGATCAATATGCAGCACGCAGCAAAGCACTTTGTACTATGCCTTTATGGTGGCCGTTATGTGGCAAAAGTTTATAGTTTCCATTATAGCCAGCTGTATGACAATAGTAATGTCCAGAGACTCTCACAAACAATAAATCCTTGATGATTCTAAACTTACACTGATAGGATCCAGAATCTTCACGGCGGCCAGGCTTCCATCTTTCTTGTTGCTGACTTTGTAAACTTTTCCATATGTCCCTTTCCCAATTGTATCAATAATTTCCCAGGTGTCTGATGGGTCAGCAAGTGATTCCAGTCCAATCATATTGGGGTTATAGGGAAATAATCCAAACAGTGACTTCCTGAAAATAAGATAACATTGTTTAATCAATGAGTTTATTGAAATATAATTTGATATATATTCTTATATTCTTAGTATACAGTACGTTCTGCTCCAGATAAGAATCATTACACTTGGGTATTACTCCGCCAGATGGCGCTGGACTGCAGAGACCGCGAAATTGGCTCCTTCCGGCCCCTCAAATACCCGGGACCTCCCACAAATCCCCAGATCTTCTCTGTAGTCTGGACTGCGAAGGAAAAGAAGATGTCTCTCTCTTCTCGCAGGTGAGCGGGGCAATTAGCCTGCGGCCCTGTAGGACTATTCCCACCCGTTCCATTATTAATGTGCCTCCCAGCCTCAGCTGCGCTGGTCCGGGTGATGATAGGCGGCACCGCTGTCAGGTGCTTAGTAGCGCTGATCCACCGCAATCCCCCACCAAAGGGTAGGCGGTATAGGCTTATGGGATGCCCCTCCCGCCTCTATGGGATGCCCCTCCCGCCCTATTGCCCCTTGCCCCTGTCTATCGGTGGGCCCTCTGTAAAGTGGCCGCTGCCCTCCCTCGCCCTCCTTGTAGCTCTCGGGGGGGAGGTGTCTATATGCCTTGGTGTTTTTACTTTGTTGTGTGCTTCTTTCGGTGTCAGTCTTCGCGCTGACTTGGTTGCACTGGTTGCGTTTTGAAAATGCCGCGCTCCTTGGGCTCCATGGTTGGCGGCGACATTACCTCAGGCGCTGTTGCACGGTTATTGCCTGCTTGTCACGTGTGCTAGCTTCGCGCTCTTCGGGGGGGGGGCGGGGCCCGCAGTTGGCGCGTTCCGCGTCACCGCCTCTGTGGCCCGCCCCTCGAGGTATACCCGGCGCCATTTTTCGCTGGATTCGGCTGCTGCGTGACTGGCATCTACCTACAGCGGTCCATGAGTGCCCTCGCTATACATGTCACTTATGGGGTTCTCTTTGCTTATGTCTTTCAGATGGGTCGAGCTCTATTGGTTTCTCCCTCTATTTAATTATTAAACTTGTGAGGCCTAGTGTGTAAATTACTCCCACTTCCCTAGCGGGCTATTGGGGCATCCCAGGTTGCTTTTATAGCATGAATCCCTATCAGCTTATTGTGCCGCTATAATCACCATATGGAGGCGTCTCAGGATAATGTGCTCGGGGTTCCTTCCGGACAAGCCCGGCTGTGTGTAGCTTGTGGGGTGTCCCCTACTAGTGCTGACAATGTGCGGGTCTGTATACCTTGTGCCCAGCAGGTGCTTGCGCTGCAGCCTGGTTTACCAGTGGCTGGGCCTGCGCCACGTATGGCTTTACCTACTCCCCCAAGCTTAAATTTGACTCCTATTGAGTTGCATACCAGTGGGGATTCTCAACCTGATGTGTCTTCCAGACTGGCTAGTGTTGAGAAGTTGCTGGCTAATACCCTGGCGCGTCTGCTAAAAAGCGGCACTTGACGCCTGATGTCACTCTGTTCCCTATGGAGGCTGATGAGTTTTTGGAACTGTCTGGTTATACCCCCTTGGAAGAAGGGGAATTATTCTCTGACTCTGAGTCATCTGATGAGAGGCCCAGGGGTCATGATGATTCTGACTCTGACCCCTGGGTCCCAGATGATACTGTTAGGCTGTTGGCTCTGATTTTTGAGGTGCTGTTTATCTCTCCCCCGGCTGCGGCCCCCAGGCAGCAGGGGGAATTGTTTCATACTGCTAAGCCACGCTTGGAATTTCCCGAGCAAGCCCATTTTAATAATCTCGTGCTCAAGGAATTTGAGCGTCCCAGCAGACTTCCCGGGTTTGGGCAGACTTCGAGTTGGGATAAGAGGTATCCCTTTCCTGCTGATGTGGTGAAACGCTGGTCATGCCCTCCAGAGGTGGATGCCCTGGTCCTAGGGTTGTCCAACACCTCTGTCATGCATTCCCCTGACTCTACTATGCTGCGGGATGGTGAGGACCGGCATATTGATCAGCTGGCGTCCCATGCCTTTGCCTGCATAGGGACGGCGCTGCACCCGGTCTGTGCCTCTGCCATTACAGCTGTGGCTATTAGGACCCTGCTGAGAAGTGTCCTAGATGGTGCTCCTGATGATGTGTCTAGTGAGGAGTTTAATGCTCTCTCTCGTTGTGAGGTTTTTGTGACTTTTGTCCTCTCTGCCTTGGATGATACCATTTGGATGTGTGGCAGAACCTCTGCCCTTGTGGTGGCTATACACCGCTCGGTGTGGCTGCGCCAGTGGGCTGCTGACAATGCTGCCAAGAAGGCTCTCATTGGTTTTCCCTTCAAAGGACTACGCCTGTTAGGGGACCGCCTGGACCTGTTTGCTAAGGGAGGCAGGTTACCCCAGCGCAGGCTGCAAACTCGGGGTAGGGGCAGAGGACGTGGACGCCCTGGCTCATCCTGGGGCTCCAAGACTAAGTCTCCTCCCAAGCCCCCTCAGGCATGAAGGGGCGCCCTCACCCATCCAGATGGGGGACGGCTTCGTCATTTTACTCACGTCTGGAGGCTTCATGTCTCAGACCGGTGGATTCAGGAGGTAGTGTCCTCCGGTTACAAGATAGAGTTTGCTGCCTGGCCGCCCCCAAGATTCATCAGATCCCGGATCTCTCAGAACTCTATGTCAGCTCAGGCTCTAGTTCTGGCGGTGCAAAGCCTGGGGCTCCAACTCAGTACTCTGAAGGGTCAGGTTTCTGCCCTGGCTGTTTTCTTCCAGAAGTCCTTTGCCCAGCATTCTCTGATCAGGGCTTTTTTCCAGGGGGTTACTCATGCGCTTCCCCCACGTAAACCTATGTTGCCTGTTTGGGAATTGAACTTGGTCTTGTCTGCCTTGCAGGGTGCTCCCTTTGAACCTGTGCAGAATGCTGCCCTGGCCATTCTTACTCTCAAGGCTTTTTGGTGGCTATCACTTCTGTTAGGCGTGTTTCTGAGTTGACGGCGCTTTCCATCCAGCCCCCCTGCTTTGAGAGACACCAGGACAAGGTGGTGTTTCACTTCAAACCAGACTTTCTGCCTAAGGTCGTGTCTGCTTTTCATCTGAATCAGGACATTGTTCTTCCTTCCTTGTGCCCTTGTGCCCTAATCCTGGTAACGCTAAGGAGAGGGTTTTGCATTCCTTGGATGTGGTTAGGTGCCTTAAGTACTATCTGGTGGCTACTGCACCTTTCAGAAAAACTGATGCTCTTTTTGTGGTCCCTTCTGGTCCTAGGAAGGGTTTGGCTCCTGCCAAATCTACTATCAGCAAATGGATCCGTCAGGCTGTGATTCAGGCCTATTCTGCTAAGGGGAAGAGTCCTCCCTTCCGCCTTACTGCTCATTCTACTTGTGCTATTGGTGCCTCTTGGGCTTTTCAGCACCAGGCTTCTGTTGAACAAGTTTGCAAGGCCGCTACCTTGTCTTCTGTTCATATCTTTTCCAAGTTTTCAGCCTCAGCTGATGCTGCTTTTGGCCACAAGGTTCTGCAGGTGGCAGTGGTCTGATCTGTCTGTTGTTACCTTTGGGGATCCCACCCTACTTTATGGACACTGCTATTGGGTGTCCCAAGTGTAATGATTCTTATCTGGAGCAGGACGTACTCTATACTAAGAATAATACAATTCTGTGATTACTCACCTGTAGAATTGGTATTATGAGTATACAGCACGTCCTGCTCCACCCCACCCTTGGTTTTGTATTATCCTAGGATCCCCTGTATGGTGATTGTTATCATTGTTATAGTTACTGGTTGATTCTGTTATCTTTCTCCTGGCTTCTCGTTAACTGCTTTTAAATGCTGGGGATTTGTGGGAGGTCCCGGGTATTTGAGGGTCCGGGAGGAGCCAATTTCGCAGTCTTTGCAGTTCAGCGCCATCTGGCGGAGTAATACCCAAGTGTAATGAATCTTATCTGGAGCAGAACGTACTGTATACTCATAATACCAATTCTACAGGTGAGTAATCACAGAATTGTATTTTTAAATGTGTTTAAATTATATTAAAGTGGGCCAATCACCAGGATATTTACTATTCTGGTGATTGGTCCTTGTCCCTGGGGCTTCCTGATTTGGGATACCCCACTGTGTGAAACCCAGCCGATCACCATTAAAACCCATCTTCCCAGCGGTTCAATGGCGCATACATGGGTTATTAATGCACATCACACAGCTCTGTTTACAGATAGAGCACAACACAGCAAAAGGGGAATAGTTGCGGTCATCCTGTGGTCTATGGCCTGCTCCTAGCACCTATCTGAATGGCTGGGAGCAACCCAGCTACGAGTTGCCGGGGATGAGCCCACAAATCCTCCGGAATGGTGAGTTATTGCCGCATTCAACAATTACAAAACACCGATCTTCAATATTAAACAATTAAACCATATGAAATAGAAGATTTTTAAATCATGTGAAATAAAAATTAAATACAGCTCAAAGTCTCAGAAGATTCCCAATCTTCCCAATTCAATATAAGGGAGAAAATACACAGAGCTTATTGCTTCAAAATAATACATATATGGGTCGATTCAAAGAAACATGTAACAGCTTTGATTTGGGTGCCGATCATCCTATTTTTCCCGGTACGCTCGTGCGTTCGTATGAACTTGCGAGTGATTCTATAAGCAAATATGTTTCTATCCTAAAATGTACGTCCGTTCGTATGGCAGTTCGGGAATCAGACCTATGTCAGTTTCCATCCTGAATTTTCCGTTTCATTTCTCAGGTTGCAACATTGGTTTTGCCCTTTTTCCTTTTTTGTCTGGACGTAAATCCTTCTGATCTTGCGGCTGCGCACTACAAACTTACCTCATTAAAGTGCATTCTAAATATTTGGTCTTTTATTTTTCTTTATTTCATTCATTTTGTAGTAACCAACCATTAATGAATGCATTTGCATAAGTAAATCTTACTTTGTTTAATTTTTAGTTAACTTGCATTTTTTACTTGTGGATTTAATTTTAATATTTTGGCTTCAAATGGTACAACTTAAAATTTTGTGTGTGGTTACCCACACCCTCTACATACAGATTTGCTCTCAAAAATTAAAAAACACCCAGCAACTTCAGCATGTTATGAGCCTAGAAACAGCCAAGATGGCGGCTCAGGTATTCTCGGGCAGCCTGCAAACAGAAAGGGCCTTGTGACTGTGTTGCTCTGCATTCTTTGATTGCTGACCTTTCCGTGCCCCCAGCTCTGCTGTGTCTGTGCAAAATACAGCAGTAACCCACATCCTGCACTTTATCCCGCTCTCCTCTCCTCAGTAAGTGTGATGCATCTGACCAAAGATGTGCTTAAATAATTAAACAAAGCAAAGGTAAACAACTACACCAATAAATGCAATCTAAAAATATTATTCTAGTACATCAATTTAAAAATAAATAACAAAGGACATAAGTTTCTTTAATTAACGCAAATATATTGCAAAATAAAGGTTTACATGCAAAGGACTAATTAAGGTCCACATTAAAATGCTTTTATAAGGCATACATGAATCAGGTATGCATTGCAATACAATTTATGGCCTCGGCCATGCTGATACATGCAAGTTCATTGGAGCTCAAGACGCGCAGACTCCTCCACATAGCCAAAAAACCTGTTCAAGAACAGCAATACGACTGCTAAAAGGTGTCGGCAGTTGCTTTCTTTTAAAACGTATTTAGAGGTTTGAAAACTGGTCTCTGAATCACACCTAAACACATCCGATTATCCTAAGTTTTACGTTTTGATCCTAAGTTTTAGGATTTGATCCTAAGTTTTACGTTTTAAGTGAGTAAATAGGCACGGCACTCCAAAGCATAGATTTAAATGCTTGTATTCAATAATAATGATCAAAAGGTATCCAATAGCACATAAGGTATGACAAGAGAATAATCCAAATCATGGCCAGAAAAAAGCAACAGTCTCATAATCCAACGTTTCGGGGGTCGGGTGCCCCCTTTCTCAAGGAGGACTGTAAACCGGGACGTGCTGCATCCCCCATCAATAAATACACACAGCAGAGTGCAGAGTTCAAGAAATTCCCGCCTGACGTCACTGTGACGTCAGCGGGCGTTGTATGGTGCCCCATAATAAACAGTAATACACATACAGTATTAAAAATAATAAAGATGGGGCTGTGACAACTTACCTGCATCCACCGGGCCTCCAGACTGCGGAGGACCCGTCACCGCCAGCCGCCGCTCGCCGCACTGGCGGGCAGCGGTTTCTCCGTCTGTCAGCGGGGACAGGGAGCTGGCAGCCGGGCTCAAAAATGCTGCCCGGTAACTGATGACGCGTCGGGGGCCGCAATCCGATTGGTTCGCGGCCCCAGTCTCTGCCATCAGCCCGTGAGACAGACAGCGTCTGTCAGGACACCGCAGCCTCTAGACAGAGGCTGCAGCACGTAGGAGACAGCTGTCACGGGTACTGACAGCGTCCCTGGGTGGCGGTGAAAGCCCATAGGGGCTAGTTGGAGCAGGCATCATTTAAGGCATCAACTCATAATAGTTCACGTCAACTATATACATAAAGAAAAAGAGGGATTCAAGGAGTGCGGGCCACAGAGGAAGTAGAGGGGGAATGAGGGAATAAAGGAAAGTACCAGCCAGGTAGAGAGATCATTGAGGACCATGTGGGAAAAACGGGATGGGATCAGCATGGATAGGGGCCAAAGGTGGACCCCGGAGGGGGGTTAGTAAGGGATAATAGTTGGGGGTGGAGAATAAGAGGGAAAAACAGCATATAGGACAGAAATAGAGGGGGAGGAGAGGGACAGGTCACAGGGAGGAACAAGGGGTGGGGGCATTAGCATGATGAGGAAGGAGCTGCATTTCAATGGCAAGTAGCTACAGTCACTTCAACTTCTTGGTAAATAACAGGCGAATCCAAACGTGGTATTGAGTCCCCTCGGCTGAACCGTATCCAATTTGTGAATCCAGTAGGTCTCTCTCTGTAGAAGTTTAAGGTGTCGGTCCCCACCTCGGCGTGGTCTTTCCACATGCTCAATCACCATGCCACGGAGTTCATGAGTCTGGTGTTTATGTGTCACGAAGTGGACTGCCACAGGCTTATCATAGTCCAGGGATTCACCGTTATTGTATTTATTAATACTAGTGCGCACATCGCTGCGGTGCTGCTGGAACCTCTTCTTAAAGGGGCCTATAGTCTTACCCACATATAACAGGCCACAGGGGCATTTCAGTAAGTATACACAAAAATCGGTGAGACACGAGAGTACTCCACGGATCTTAAAGCGCTGTCCAGTGTGCGGGTGGGTGAATTCTGAGCCACGGATAAGAGAGTTACACACGTTGCAATTATTGCACCTGAAACATCCAGTATGGGTTGAAAGCATAATGGGTTTCCTAGAATATTTTTCAAAGGGGTCGGCCGTGACCAAGGAGTCTCTTAAGTTCCTATTACGCTGATAGACCTTAAGAAACGGTTTCTTGATGACCGGACATACCGTGGCATCGGATGTCAGTATGCACGCATGTTTTTTAATAGTGTGCTCTATGGTAGGAGCAGCCTGGTTGAATGTTAGCATAAACGGGGTGCGTTCTTCTTGTTGCCTCCTCTCCTTCTTCTCACCTGCCCAAATTTCTTCGGCACGTTTACGGGCTTGGGTAAGTACAGATTCGGGATACCCCCGGACGCGGAATTTGTCCATCATTAGTAATAATTGATCCATCCGGGTCACTGGATCAGAGTTGATTCTCAAGACCCTTAAGAATTGTGAGATAGGGAGGCTATTCACCAACGGTCTGGGGTGTGCACTGTCATATCTCAACAGTGTATTCCTGTCCGTGGGTTTGGTATAAAGGCCCGTGGTAATCTGTCCATCGGGCATCTTGTCGATAGCTACGTCCAGAAAGGTTACATGCGTGTCTGAGACCTCTGGGTTAAAAGTGATGGTGGGAAAGATGGAGTTAATATATTCCATGAACTTATCAAAGCCATTTCTGTCCCCATGCCACACGGTAATCACGTCATCAATAAATCTGCCCCAATATCTGACATGTTCAGTATATAATGCTGATGGATATATGTATCTCTCTTCCAGAAAGCCAACAAATAAATTAGCGAACGCTGGGGCTATGGTACTACCCATAGCTGTGCCAAGGATCTGTTTATAAAAAGCATCTTCAAATCTGAAGTAATTATTCTGTAGCACAATCTCGAGTCCTGTGGTGAGGTATTCTGATGGTATTTCCGGGGGTTCGCGTGTCAGGAAGTGCTTTACAGCTTTTACTCCCTGGTCATTGGGTATGTTAGTGTAAAGAGAGGAAATATCCATGGTGGGCAACAGGTCATCCTTCTCAATGACTACTTGTCTAAATTTCTCAAGGAAATCTCCCGTATCCTTCAGGTAGGACGGTAGTCGCTGCACATACGGTTGTAGGTAATAGTCCAGCCATTGTGCTAGCGGCTGTGTGGCGGAGTCTGTACCGGCCACTATGGGTCGAAATTTCAACGGGTCACAGCCCTTGTGGACCTTGGGGAGGCCATAGATAACAGGTGTGATAGGATGTTCAATCTGGATGTATTTGGCAGTATTCTCACTTAGCCATCCATTCGTGACCCCAAGAGAGACATATTGCTGCACCGCATTCTGTATTCCCCATATGGGATTGCCTGAAATGGTCTCATAGCTGACAGGATCCGCAAGCATCTGTAAGATGCTGTCGCGATATTGTCTATAATCCATCACCACTATAGCCCCGCCCTTGTCAGCAGGCTTGATAATGATCGAGGTATCCTGTTTTAGGGCAGACAGGGCAGTAAGTTCGCCTCTGGTGAGGTTGGGGTGATACTTCTTAGTTTTCATCGTTCGTACAGTCTCGGCCCGGACGGTTTTAATATAGCTTTCAATAGAGCCAAAGTGGCCAGGGGGTATAAACTGGCTCTTAAGTTTCAAGTTCATAGGGCCCGATTGAATGCCATCCCGGGGGTCAGTGGGGGAGCGTGAAAAGAATTGTTTCAGTTTAAGTGTTCGCTCCAGTTTAAACAGTTCAATGTCAAATTTGAATGCATCAAAGCGTGATGTAGGGCAATAAGAAAGTCCCCTGCTTAGCAGGCTTACCTCATCACTGTTGAGTGGTCTGGAGGACAAATTCATAATTGGGGTCTCTTGTTGGCTGATCTCAGTGTCATGGACCCGTTGTCATCGCTTCTTGCCGCCCCTCCTGGGTCGTTTGGTCCAGTAGGTCCCCGAAAATGGGGTTCACGGTTCTTGTTTCTTGTACTCCTCTTTTGGCCCCTGGAATGTGGTTCACTGTCTGAGGACAGGTTTTCCGAAGCCGGGTCGCTGTCTGATGTATGGTATGGTTGTGATCTGTTATACTGCCGTCTTGTTGAAGTGGCTGCCTGTCTCCTGAACCGTTGTTGGTCTGAATCTTTACCGGCTAGCCAAAGGTAGACACGATTCTCCGAGTAATCGAGACACACTTGTCTAAATTTCTCTCTTTTATATCTCTTAAGTTTCTCAGTATAATTCAATATTTCAGTCTCAAGGGATTTAAGGTCCACCTCAGGTTTCGTTGTTTCAGAGATACCCTCCTGTACACGGAGTTCAAGTGTGTATATTTCCCGATTGATCTGGCACAACTGTGCTCTTACCTCTTCAATAACAAGGATCATGTAGTTTAAAGAATTTTGGTTTGAGACCTCGCACCACCGCTCACAAAACTCAGGTTTATTTCTTCCGATGGTCGGTTGGTTTTTAATCCTAAATCCCCGGGGAATTTTCTTAATCCGGTAATATTCTGACAATGTCTGACCGTGTAGTTCCAAGTCGACACGTTTCTTCTTTAGCCGTTTAAGCTCTTTAAATAAATCTGTGGAGGTATCCTTCCCAAATGCAGCAGATGGGTTAGAGGGGAAGAGAATAGTCTCTACTTCTTCTGGGTTAAAGGTCCGCGTTTTTGCACGATTATCCGGGTGGCCATCAATGTCCTGGAGTTTTACGTTTTGATCCTAAAATTTAGGAACGAACTTCCGATGA
Organism: Gastrophryne carolinensis; assembly: GCA_027917425.1. Taxonomy (NCBI): domain Eukaryota; kingdom Metazoa; phylum Chordata; class Amphibia; order Anura; family Microhylidae; genus Gastrophryne; species Gastrophryne carolinensis. The sequence goes on along the minus strand of CM051240.1, from coordinate 226,682,379 downwards.
TCGTAAGAGCATATACGCATTCGTACGTAGGCTCGTGCGAGTCGGAAATGGCCAAAAAAACAGGAAAAAATGACTAACACCCACCCAAACTTACGATTCTCGATCCGAAATCAATTAACTTTTGCTCTTTGAATCGAGGGGTTAGTGTCCAATTACTATGATGATCCTCAGCACATGGATATGTGCAAAATCAGCATTACAGTCTTCCACTATTCTTTAACCACGTCCCAAGGTGCATGTGCAATCCTATTATTCTGTGCTCTTATCACCCATATGTGCAAATCCTTACCAGAAATGCATCTTGAACAAATCATAACCAACAAAGTAGAGCGGAGCATCCAGCTTTAATGAATCATCCACAGATTTTGTTAATTCTCACAGGGCAGGTATTTTTCCATAATCCCTCAGAGTGTCATTAATTATTAGATGGCAGCCCGCTTTTTGTCCTGCACCACTGGTCACTTCAGGTCCGCCACTCAGGAACTCACCTGATCGCTTCATTAGGTCCCTGCTGCCTCCTGTGCCGTTCATTGCCGCATTCAGTTGGGAGTGGCACATCCCAAACTGGGATGCCGCAAAGTTATTTTATAGTCCAGGGCTGACAAAAAGGTGATTGGTCAACTTTAAATTTTGATGGCTTTATACGATTTGATATTAGCAACAAACAAAGACAAGAACAGAGATCCAACAAATGATGAGGAGCAAACACCGCCCTAGAGTCTATAAGGAATTATATCATTCTATAGTAAAAAAAAAAACGCTGCTAGTCCAGTGCTCTGACACTTACCTGATCATCCATCCATGTCCCGCTCTGCTGCAACCATCTTCAGCATCTCAAGTCCATTCAACAACCGATGAACAGCCCCACGGGGGGCATGCAATAGTGTCTGTGAGAAATGGCGCTGGACGGTGCACAGGTGTTGAATGGCCGGTGGACAACGGCCGAGCAGTGGGTGATGGCGCTAATGGCGCAAGATTGGGATCAGGCGATCGGCTGAGTGTCAGAGCGCCAGAGTAGCAATGCTGGTCTGCACGGGATAAAAGGTAACTGTGGCATTTTTTTTTTGGACTGGAGAATGTCTTTAAATGTATTTTATTTTGATTTTATGTGACAGAGCAACAAAATAGGGTCGATTCATGGTCATGAGTAAATCATTTGCGCACACTTTCATGAGTAAAAATGGTTTACTCATATTTTTTCCCTTACTTGTGATTTTGTGTGCTTTTTTTGGGCGTAAATAAATTCGAGTAAGATTTCAATGTGCATATTTACTCAAAGAGTATATTTGCGTGCGATTCATGGATTGTTTAGAGGGGGGGAAAGTGTGCACAATATCTTTTTTTTCAGGCAGAATTTTCCTTTAGCAAAAAGCAGGAGAAAAATGCCAACTTCCTTAAAAATAGCCGACATGTTTTTCATGAATGAAAGTCATCCACCAAATATTTTTTCTTTTTGTTGCATTTTTTAAAAACATTTTTTAACAAATTAAATTTGTAAATAGTTCTAAAAGTTCACAGATTTTATATTGTTTAAAGCAAAAACCCAAAAAGGAGGACATTTGGCCAAAAATGTTTTAGAAAAATAACCTAAAGAAACGGGGAGGCCGATTCATTAATAGCGCCAGGTAGCGACAGATGAGCGACTGTAGTGTGATTTTTTCAGCGCCAGCCAGTATTCGCTGTGCTTGGCCGGCGTTAGCTTGATGACAGCGACTCAGTCGGTGTGCGGTAATGTTGAATACGGGCTGGGGGGTCGCTGTTTCACAGGTCCAGCGTTGTATGTGAGCGCCTGACAACGAATGGCCAGAGCGAACGGCTAGCTTCATATTCATTAACAAATCACGCTCCGAATGTGCTGTCGCTGTCCATTCCTTGTTTAAACCCCAGAGCGCTGGCGGCGATGTGTATTAACTAGTTTTTACCCCCTAAACAACCATATTTTTTGAATGTAACATTATACATGTTTTTAGAATCATTTTGTAATATGAATACATTAATCTCAGACCTGTTAGATCAATTCTGCACATATTTTTTTTTAAATTTTTTTTGACTTAAAAATAAATCCTAACATTGCAGAAGTGGTCTCCGATTTTTTGACATTAAAAAAATTAAAAAAAAAAAAAAAAACAATTAATTAGGAATAATTATAGATTGCTCCATTGAAATGCATTGGACATCGCCAGGGAGCGACAGCTCATAGCTGGCGCTGTGAGAGAATTTGCAGCGGCGCTGTTCGGTCCAGGTGGCTTCATGATGAATGCCGCGCTAGCCGTCGCTCTCGCCGGCGCTAGCCTCATTTTGCTTGATAAATGCGTCATTGTGACCGCCGCCGGGCGTACTTGAGTCGGTAGTCGCCGTTAGCTGCCGCTACCTGGCGCTCGTCAGACACTACCTGGCGCTATCGCTTGATGAATAAGGGCCTATATGTTATTAACACAATTATTAAGCACTAATACACTCCACAAAACTGAATCAGGGACAAAAGATTGGGAAACAAAACACTGGAGGGCCACCGGAATCAGGATATCGCCCACTAAAACTCTACACATAAGAACCAGGAGAAGACACATGTCACAGGGCAAACACTACAGATTGGAGAGGAGACACAGTAGTTGGAGAGACAAAATAACCAATGCTAGGGTAAAGATGTGGAAGAAACATGGGGACCATGGGGAACTTTGACTGCCTTAGCCTGCAAGGAGGATAGCCATTTCTGCATAAAAAAGCTGCTTTTGAGGTGCAATGGGAAAGTTTGTGCCTGAATCGGACACCTGCGATCACACTTCATGCATGCCATTTGATGTGATCCGCATGTGTGTCAACCTGGTTCACGATGGCGTAAATCGTGTGCCGTGTTTCTGCAGGCGAAAGCACTTTTTCTGGATTTTTGTAGCAAGGCCATGAATCGACCCTAATGTATCAAGCACAGTATTTGCGAAGTGTCAAGAAAATATACATGCTTTTCCAATTTTTTTTAAAAACTGCACACACTGCCACAACTCTATCCCTGAGCTGTTTGGTGTGTTCTTTGGTTTTCATGATGCTGTTTGCTCAACAATGTTCTCTAACAACTTCACAGAAGCTATACTGAGAATAAATGCCATACAGGCCTTTCCCTTGATTGCTGAAGGCTATTGGTCACACTGCATCTTATTTATGGGTATCAGAGTACAGGGAGCTGGATACATTTTTCCCCTATTTTCCCCTTATATATGCATACATCATTTTTAATACCCTTCACAAATACTTGCCACTTGTTTTATTGCTGTGTGGCTCTATCACATAAAGTCTCAATAAAATGTTTGGGGCTGTAACATTTACAGTCCCTGTCCAGGCATTAAATAAAAAAAAATCTATACCCACATTTTGTCCCTCACAGCTCCACCATGTAGGGTCGCAATCTCCATACCTACCGATACAGGGGAACCAGCGATTCCATTAGGCTGGCTTTACACCCACTAACACGCCTACTCCATTGCAGTTAGAGGGGGCGTGCCAAGGGGAGGCAGGCCGAACACCTTGGCTTGCTTGCCACCTCCATTTTAATTAATGGAGTAGGATAATGGGGGAGGAAATTAAACCCCCAGGACGTCGCCCAGTGAGGCCATCACACTAAGAGATGAAATCGCTGGATCCCCGCCCTCAGTAAGCATGCAGATACCGACGCTGGATGGAGGAGCTGTGCAGGTGCACCTGCACAGAGCAGAGAAGCTGAGGGGGACAAAAGGAAAGTATCTTTTTTTTCTTCACTTGGTCAATCCCTTTTTAAATTGTGGAAATGTTCAAGGGGTATAAGTACTTTCTTATCAAGTTTTTGTCAGGTTTTTGGTGTTCTGTCTTATTGTTAGGATAATGCGCCCAGATTGTGATTGACTTACTAGCATGCTGATTTCAAGTTTCATATTTTCCTGCTGCTCTGTGTTGCTCAAGTGGGTGTGGCTTTCTTAGCCTGGAGTAAAGCCCTTTAGTATAGCTTCTGCCTACAAATCCTAGAAGCCTTCCACACATAGCAGAGCATGGAAAAATCAGGCAGCAGTAAGGAGACATCCCTCACCAGGTGAGAATGCTGCCAGTAACCCTTTAGCTACTGAAACACCTCATGTGATTTTTCCCCCCTCATCTGAAGAGGCTGAATTAAAGCAGGAGAGGTTAAACCTGTGAGCTCTCAAGTGTGGAGCGTCTTCTCAGCCTCAGCCAATCAGATGCTTAGCAAGCCAGAGTCAGGAAGTCTCTGCTATGTACACCAAACACGCCCGTTGGAGTATGGTTGCTAAGTTAAACACATTGCTGCTAGAGAAAACTCTTTCTTTTAAAACAACTAGGCAAAAAAAAAATTGCAGAAAAGCTCAACACCTTGAGGACATAATTTTGGCAATCAATAATGGACATTTTTAAAGATGCCATTTAAAGTGGACTTAACCCCTTAAACCATCCATATGCGACAGGAGACTTTTAAAGCACTCATAAAACACTATAAATAGCTACTAGCAGGCACCACCAAAATCATAAGAGTGGAAGGACATTAAATGTCTATTGCTATTTTTAGATGGATGAAAAGAGAAGAAAATACATTTGTATTACAATGAACTTACATTAGTGATCAGCGACTGTTTATCCCTGGGTACTTGTATCTTTATTCTTTCCACCAGTGGGCTGTGGACCTGTTCTGGGCGTTCTACAGCTCTCTGTTACAGATATGCATTTACCTAGACAGCATAGCATCTCTCCTCCAGACACACAGGTACAGTCCAGTAGAAGCAGACAAGGCATGTGTTACTAAGAGATGTCTGTCATTGTAGCGACCAGCTCCTGTAATCTGCTCAATCTGCGACAGCCCTCCCTCGTTACCACTTGGAAAGATTAATGTCACGCTAATTGGTCTTGAATCTGATCTTTTTATTGAGCCTTTTAAACGTAAGGGCTGTTTAAGAACAGACTATACCATTTACAGCCATTGTTCCTATGAAGCAGTCACTTTATTTGTGACCTATTGCTCATATATACAAAATATATCACGACTAAGGACATTTATCACTTTTTTTAAAGCTACATACACAAGGAATAGAGCTTTTAGCATGCCCATCTTCCCCCAAGTTAAGCTGTATAATACCTTCCATACATACAGCTTACAGACTTATCTGTAGTGTTAGGCAAGCAAATACAGGGAGTTCTATCTATGGTTGGGGGTGAGCTATGGGCATACATACCATAGAGGCAGCTGCTACCGGACCTGTGACAGAAGGGTCCCAGTACAAGCTGCCTCTTCCCACCTTACAGCAGCTGTGGCCCACCCTATGTGGTCCATCTGAGGTACCATCACATTATTCTAGTGAAACCTACTGCCCTGCCACTGGCACTCCCTACAGACATTGCTGCGAGAGAGAGATGACTGACACATTGCACAAAGCTGTTGACATTGTAACAGAATGGGTGCAGCTCCTGTTAACACTGTAACATCAGTCACACACCTGGCTGTTACAATGAAATGAAATAAATGATAATAATAATTCTGATTGGCCCTTGCAGACACTGAAGAAGCTTAAAGAGCGAAACTAGTCTGTCCAGCAGGGGACTAAAATTTCAAGGCCGAAATGAATTATTCATGTGATTAGAGGCTGTAATGTATTTAGATCTGCTGATCTTTTTCTTGTACTTTTGGGCCCTGGTGATGAGCCCCTTTTTTTTTTTTTTTTTTACCATGTGTTCTCAAATGTAAAACGTTTTTTTGATGACGATTATCAATAAACGTGTATGAATTTTAGGTATAACAATGGCTAGAAATTACTAAAGGCGAGGTCAATATGTTTCTTGAGCCCCGTTTACCAAGTCACCGTGTTGGGGAGATGGTCTACTAGGTCCCAACAGGTAACCCAGCAATCTGTTACAATGAAACACAGAAGGAGGCTGGTCAGCTTTCTACAGTCTACAGTGACTCTGGCTTGCTAATCAGAATCTGAATGGCAACACTCCACATTCCCACGCTTACAGGTTTAACCCTTCCTGTCTTAATTCAGCCTCTTCAGATGGGGGGAGATAACAGTTGTGTGTTCCACTGGGATTTGTAGTCAAAAGCTATAGTAAAGGCCAGGAAAGCCGCTCCTACATCAGCAAAACAGGGCCACAGGAGTATAACAAACTTGGAAGCAGCAGTAAATCACAGGTATGGGGCCACAATTCTAACACACATAATTATTTACGTTCCAAAAGAGAAAAACAACAGGGCAGAACAACAAAAACATGACAAAAATGGAGTTTTCCTTTAAAGGGAAACAAAACCTGGAATTCTCCCTGCCTGATGTGGGATGTCTCAATGTGTATAGACCCAAGAATAGCCCAGCATTCATACCTAGTCAGCAATCCCATGGCATGTGTGTGTGCTCACCTCACATCAGCATTCTATGTTGTGCATGTTAAATGGCATAGAGCACTGAATGGAGGGGGCGCAGCAAACATTCCTGCAGCCGCCTGACTGTTAGATAGGCCTGGTGCGGGAACTGCACATGCACCATGGGATCACCAGAAAAGTGACTTTTAAGCAACCTGGAGGGTTTCCCATGTCGGGGCATCCAAAATCGGGATGCCTCACCAAGAGGGAGACCATCAGCCCTAGAGTCTTATCCAGGCTGGTATTCGCATTAGAAAAAGACAACAATGCATATATATTCCATTGCATTGCTGTCATTATTCTGGGATGCTAGTGTAAATAAAAGGAATACAAAGGCCCTGATTCAGAAAAGAAAGTAAAATGATCGCACACAGGCAATTCATTAGATCACCTACATGTGAACTGCTCTTGTTTTGGCAATTCAGACACTCCTTATGCGAGGCAATTGAGATCATTGTGCAATTGCAAGGGAATTGCTTCCCATGTAATCCTATGTTCTTTCCCATATATGCAATTATTTAAAGCAGAACAAAACCCAGGATTTTGACTTTTCTGAGTTTTGTTCCGTTCCCCCCAGGGGTGTTTCCGATTTGGGATTCCCCCTAGTTCGCCCAGTTAAACTCTCCTCTCCTCAGTCCAACAGCACATGCGCGGGGGGCGCTCAGCCAATGAAAGCAGTTTTCTCTGTTTACGTCTTTTGGCAAACGGATCTCATTGAATCGATCTATCTGAATGGCTGGGGCTGGAGCGCGCAGACTCCCTTTTGACAACATTGAGAGCTGCCTGTCGAATTACGACAGTTCAGGGGGCGGTTCTCTTTGGGAAATACCCATTGATGTTTCTGTAACAGTCACATTTTCCTATTTACCACTTTGGCAGCTGGGGAATGCAGAAACCACACCCACCTATACTACACCCCCTACCGGACCCCTCTAAAATTTCTAAGTAATTGCGATCACATAAATGTGATCTAATTTTCCTAGGAAACTACGAATCAACCATGTGAAAGGAGCCTTAAAGGAAAGGTGCACTTATAATGGCATATTTAAAAGTGTCTTATCTGTTTGTAAAAGTGAGCTTATCTGTTTTTTGTTTGCCACACTGTGGTTTTTCTCTAGCAACAATGTGTTTACCTTCGCAATGTACACCAACTGGTGTGTTTGGTGTATGGAGCAGAGACTTGCTAGCTTTATATTCATCTGATTGGCTGAGGCAGAGAGGGGATCACAGTCTTGTATTCCAGTAGCTAAAGGGTTACTGGCAGCTTTCTCATCTGGAGAAGGATATGCCTCATTACTGCTCCCTGTTTTTATAATTGCACTGATTTGTGGGGGCAGAGAGCTCATCCTTGTGGAATGTTTTCTGGGATTTGTAGGCAACAGCTTTACTAAAGGCCAAGTAAGCCGCTCACACTGTAGCAACACAGAGCCATGGGAATATAAGAAACTTGAAAGCAGCACGCTGATAAGTAAATAACAGGTCTGGGGGCAACAAAAATGTTTATTTTACATTTAAGAAGAGGAAAACAATAAGTCAGGACGCCTAGAACATGATAAAAATAGGTATAATAAAAATGAAAAAGCGCACTGTGGCTCTTTACAGTGTTCATGCATAGGAGTCAGATTGTAATTAAAAATGGAAACCTTTGTCTTCCCCATTGATTGATGTTAATGCAGCTGTCCTGGGTCTATTAGCGCACTGCCTCGTCATGAGTAGTTTACTGTCATGACACCATTAATAATTAAGAGTGGATCTGGTTTCTGGACAGAGTGTGTATTATTTATCAAAGAAAATCTGTCCTGTTTACCTAATGCCCGATACGTCAGGTAAGCTGAAGTTTGTTTTGTCAACATTATATTTGTTGGGGGGTGTACAATTGTTAGGGTCAGACCAAAGTTCTGAAATACCATTTCATCACCAGCTAGGAAGACAATGAAAGTCAATGGCACTTTTTTTACTCCTGAGAAAAGTAGTTTTTACTCCTTTTTACACTGTATTAAAAAGTGCCATTGACTTTCATTGTCTTCCTATATGGTGATTCAGTAACAGTGACATTCTCAGGCTTTTTTCTCATGAAATGAATTTTTTTACTACCATGAGAATTTTTTTCAACTGTTGATGAATCATGAATGTCACTGGCATAGTAGAGGTGTGGCTGGCACAGAAACCCCATGTTTTGTGACCATCTCAACAGTTATGTTCTAGTAACAACTAAGGGGGTTATTTAAGAACGGCTAGCACCAGGTAATGCTATCGGCACGTAGCGTCAGAAAGCTTTAGGTTTGGAGGCGCCCTATTCACACCCATTCACATAACAACAGAAAGAAAGTATGAGCAAAGTGATAAAGATAAAGAGAAGAACATATCAGCGGAAATAATATGAAAGAAAAAGATGAAGGTAAAAATGGAGGGAATGTGGAAAAGAGAGAAAGACAGAGGGAATGTGGGAAAAGGGAGGAGAGAAAACAAAGATGGGGGCAGAGGAAATTGAAAAATAAAAGAAAAATGAGGAACATAAAAAACATGTGCAAAAGAAACATGGAGGTGGAAAATGTGTGGATGTGGACAGGAGAGAAATATGAGGGGGGGGGGGGTGTAAAAGAGAGAAACGTGGAGGTGATGTGGAAAGGCGAGAAAAAAGGAAAAGTGAGAAAACAAGGCACATGTGGAAAAAAGATGGAGGAAAATGGGATTTAAGAAAAAGGGGGCAGAGGAAATGTGGAAAAGAGAAGAAGAAGGGTGAGAAATTTGTGGATATGGTAAGGAGAGAAAGATAGAGGAAATGTGAAAGGGAGAAATATGAAAGAAATGTGTAAAAGAGGGAAAGACTAAGAGAAAAAGAGGGAGGTGGAAGGGAATTAAAAAAAGAGGGTGCAGAAGAAATCTGGAAAAGAGAAACAGAAAGAGGGGACATTGAAAAGAGAAGATAGAGGGAATGTGCAAAAGAAAGAAAGATGGAGGTATTAAATGTGTGGTTGTGGAAAGGAGAGAATGATTAAAGGAACATGGAAGAGAGAGACGTAAGAAATGTGGAAAAGAGAGAAAGACATAGTGGTATTTTAAGAGAGTGCAAGAAAGGCCTGGTGCCCCTATAAAAAGAGTTTGGGATGGTCCCCTGAACGATCACACAGCTTGCACACCCCAAAGGCCGACCATGCTAGGATGTTCAACTGAATTAGCTTCAGTAAGACAACTAAATACAGGACAGTCTTTCTGGATCCAATACCACATTAGCCCAAAACTAAGAAATAAGGTGGTAGAGAATCACTGGCAGGGCCCCCTAACCTTATGGAACCTGACAAAGTTGCTATGGGAGCACCCCCTCTAGTTTCCTGCAGACAGATGATATCCATTTAAGGGGTAAGGGCTCATTAAGACTATGGGGGCACCAGCCCCCAGTCCCAAAGGCTACCAGCCCACATAGCCTATATGGGCCGCTGGCTCTTCTGCACCTGTCAGACTACCGGGTGTGAACCCTGATTGCGGAGACTAAGAACCGGCTCACCTCTCAACTGGGAAGCCTGGAATCTAAGGACCAAACTGGCTTTCACTAGCTGAAGTCGTGGCTGGCAGAACAGGATCGAAGTTGTAAACAAGCCGAGGTCGTGGCTGGCAGAACGGGGTCGAAGTCGTAAACAAGCCGAGGTCGTGGGCTGGCAGTAGTGGGCTGGGAGTCGTAAACAGGTCGAGGTCATCAGGAGAGCAGGAGCGTATTTAGGAACAAGCGGGTTTGGTACACAGGAATGGAAGACTGGAACTCAGGAACAGGCAGGAGAAACTACCAACTGGCAATGGAGCTCATGGCTCGCTAGTATTTAAAGGCCCCTGCGCATGAGCAAAAGAGAGCGCATTTTTGCGCGTTTGCCATACGCATACGCATTAATCCATTGAATTACACTGTTCACAAATGCGCGTGCATAATCACACGCTTACTGGCCCTAGTGCGAAAATGCGAGCGCACGGGAAACCTTGGCGCCCTCTGCTGAGAGAGGAACAGTCCTGGTTCTATGACAGCATCTCCGTGGGCCTTGTGGTTGCAGGTAATGGGGCTTGGGGTAATGACAAGTTACGCAGTTGCCGCAGGTGTCTTGCCAGCCCCTCCTGCCATGTGAACTGGTAGAGGGGTCTCACAGACCCCGCTTCCACTGATCACTCTGTCTCTTTGTTCACTCCGGCCGCTGGAAGGGGCCTTTTATAGCAGCGGTTAAACGCTAAGAACCCAGGCTTGGCAGTTAACGGTAGAAAACCAACAACGTTGATTCTACGGGCTTGGCGTTTAAAGGGTTAAACTTTACAGCCACAAATTAAAATGGGCTGCATTTTATTGAAATTTTATGTCATAGAGCAACACAAAGTAGAAAGTATTTGTGAAGTATTTGTGAAGTGTAAAGAAAAAGATACATGCTTTTTAAAAAAAACTGAAAATGCATATATTTTTAGCCCCCTGTATTTTGATACCCCTAAATAAAATCCAGTGTGACCAAGACATGGCTGTCCCTGACTCATGAAGCTGCACTATATTGCAGATGCAAATAAAGAAATGTTTATATTTAATGTCCAGTTTCTTTCTTTATTTCTATAGTATGTGTATACACACACACACAATCTGGAGATGCTATTTATTTAATGGGACTGTCCCCTGCAGCCCATCGTCCATCATTATAAAATGTACCAGTTCCCGAAGCCTGTATAGCATGCAGGCCATTCTTCATCAAAGAGCAACCTCCAAGGTGAATGGCCACCTCCAGGGTCGATCACAGTGCCTAAAAAACTTCCACTCCATTCTTTGAATGTCGAGGACTTACACCCCCCTTCATTTCAGTGAGAAGGTGTGGCAAGTCACAGACTGATGCTGCGGGTGGCAATTCAGCCCGGAAGCTGATGGTTAATGGACCTGGGCACTGCAGGAAACCTGGGCAACAGGTGTGTTGTGCACTTGCAAAACTAAAACCGATCATTGGAGGAAAAATAGTAGTTTTTTTTTTCATACTTGTCTCAACAGTCCCTTTAATTCGCCACTTGTAGGTAATAAGTTCCACCTACCTGAAAAATGTTTTGATCTGAGCTCTGAGCTGGCACTAAAAGAACAAGAGATATGTCCCCAGAAATACTGGCGCTGATAGTATTTGTTTTTCTGCTGATAACTGAGGATGGGAAAAGTATATCTGCAAATACTATTACCAGTGAAAAAAAATATTGGCACCAGACCAGTATATCTGCAAATACTATTACCAGTAAACAAAAGCAAATATCGGCACCAGACCAGTCGGCAGTAAAGTAAAAATAAAATTACCAGCCAGGTGGCAATCCTACCTGGATACCAAAAAGCTGTTCACACAACTGATGCTCAAAACTGAATGTATGTAAATTAAAAGTATAAAAGTGCATTATTACCTGTCTCAAGGTCTCTCGCCCAGGGTCTCCAACAACATACCTCCAGCATAAGATGTTCAAATAAACTACACTTCACAAAGACAAACAGCCACCATGTAACTAGATAGTGTCTGATGCAATATTTATACCTAATTGTCATGGCACATCAACAGAAAGCTAAGGTAAAAAAAATTTAAATAAAACGGCTGGTGGGGCCAAATAGTTCATTTGGACACAAAGGTTTTTTTGATTCAGGTTGTAAAATACGTAACAGCATAGCATATTAATAAATAAATTAGTCAATGCTCTTTATAAGCCATGCTGTCAGTGAAATAAAAGGCAGGTATATACCTGTTTCAGATCATTGATTGTGTATTACAGGTGGAGGAAGGGCTCGGTTGCACGTTCCTGGGATCACATATTGTAGCTGGAGGAAGGGTCTCAGTCTGACTCACTGAAATATTACAGGCGGAGGAATAGATTATCAGATCAAATAAGGGACAGTACAGGCACCAGCAATCAAAAGGCACCAAGCAGCTAACCCGTGCATGTGTCTCACTTTCATTTTCTGCAGTGCCAGTTAGAAGCCATAGCAGGCCTCCGAATTTGGCCCTTTATTCTCATTCAATTCTTCCATGACCATGCAAAACAGCTAACAGCCACTGTGCCCTCTTCAGCACTCAGTGCAGGCGAGCATGGGAAGCCACAGTGGCCCACAGCTGGCTCTGACCAAAGCAGTGTATGCTTAAGACTCCTAAAGCTGCAGCTAACTTGCCCTTTTCAGCTTAGCCACACCCAGGAATGGAAGTAAAGTCAATGGCTTGGTTTAGAATACATTAGGTACTTAAAGCGCATGGAAATCCATTTAGGCTGCCCCCCAACCGAGCAGCTGGCGCTGCTGTTGGCTCAGTGGTGGCCTGGTTTTCAAAGAAAAACAGGATTTTCCGCAACCCAAGCCATGACCAGAGGCACATTTGAGATTGCCGATTGGCTGATCTCAAAGGTGCCACAGGAATGCACGCCAGCTGGATGGCTGCACCCCCGGTTCTCTGCTTGTGTTCTCTCGTACAGCTATTTAGAAAGGCTGGGCGCCGTAGTGCCCACTGCCGCAGGGAAGCTGGGGATGCGACTGGCAGCGATAACAGCATCGTGGGACCTGCTGTAAAAGGTGAGTTTACCGGCGACATACAGCGGAGGTCACACAGAAAGGCATCCCAGTATAGGATGCCTCGGGAATAGATTCCTGGGTTGTGCCGAGTAGGTTTTCACCCGCCTTAAATATAATCAGAGATTTCGAGATGATTAAATATGACTCATTTTTTATAGTTCCCATGGGGGATGATGGGGGAAGGAAATTAGTGTGTGCCTGGACAAGGATAGGCTCTCTCTTACTCTTTTAAATGTGTCGCCTGTAATTTATTGGATCGTGTTTTACCCGTAGAAGACGTAGATGTACGGATCCTGCTCTTTAAAGCAGAACAAAACCTGGGATTTTGACTATCCCTGGTTTTGATCCCTGTTCTGGAGGCATCCCGAGTTGGGATGATGTAGGAAACCTCCCAGATCGCCCAGAAAAACTCACTTCTTCCCGGTCCTATGCTGAATGTGCGAGCTCTCGCCCAATCATTTGTCATGCATATTAAATGTTCGGCGCATGGTTCTTGTTTTTTGGAAATGGGGGCAAGAGCAGTTGCATCCCCTGTAGTGTGAACGCTCCCATCACCAGCCGCACATAGACCAAAGATGCAGGGATGCGGCCGCCGGCATTTACATCAGTGAGGGATCCCCCGAAGCAGGTCAGTGTTGCAGCACCCTGGGGAGTTCAAACAGCAAGGCATTCAAATCTGGGATGCTCCGGGGGAAGGACAGTGGCAGGTCCTGGAACCTTTTTGACCCGTGCCACAAGGGTTTTGTTCCGCTTAAACATAGTCATTGGAGCTGCTCATTTATAGATTGCTTTGCAGTCAGATCAGATCACCAATACAAAAGTTCAGTGAAGATTATGAACAACTTCCAGCTTCTATCCCGAGGTCACAGTTATCCATCATCTAGAACTTCCAGGTTCAGGAATAATATCATTTTATGATTATCCAGATATCCCCTCTCTGAATATCACATGGGCAGTACTGTGTTAGCCAGGACTTTGAAAAAGAAGGGTTTAGAGATACTAAATACTTATAGCTTCAAGATGAGTGCACAGTGTAGGCAGGCAATGGAAAATGCAAGCAGGATGCTTGGCTGCATAGCTCAAGGCATCACCACTAGGAAGAGGGAGGTTGTGATGCTGCGGTAAAGAGTTCTGGTAAGGACACAGCTAGAATCCTGTGTGCAGTTCTAGAGAGTTCACCCACAAAAAGACACTGATTAAATAAAACAGGTCCAAAGGTGGGAAACAAAAGATGTGAATGGGCTTAAGATGTATCAGGAAAGACTTGAAGAACTTCATTTGTACAGCTCAGAGAAAATAAGAGAAAGAGGGGACAAGCGCAAGACTTTTAAGTTTGGAATAAGGGTCAGGAAAGAAGCTTATTAAAGAAACTTAATGAGAAAAAAGGGGGGCAAAACCAGAAGCTACAGAGGAGACATTCCTTAGAGAGTTACATTGCAATGTATACTATCTACATTCCAATATTAGACTCATAACTGCTTTAGAGAGTATCACAGCTAATTGCAATAGAATCAATGAAGATAAATGAATTGCTATTTGGCAATAACAATGTAACACAATGGACCTCTCAGTAGGGAGCTGGCAGTTTTTCAGAATGACTCATCTTGTTTGTTATAGCCCTAGCAGGAGGGAGGGATAGCCCATCCCAAAGTATTCACAGCCCAATATATGGCTTTCTGAACTTTGTCACCTATGTAGTTATAGGGAGGATCTCTAGTAATGTCAGAAAATTTTATTTTACTGAAATCAAGTAGATGTGTAGGAAACTTCAGCAGGTAGTTGGAAAATCAAGTGAATATAGTTATACAGATATTAGTCAGAGGTGTAGACATTATTAATATTAAGGCTTCAGGGTAAGGTCTATTTCACTTCACAAAAATTCTCTTTATCCGTGCTTCTCAGGGATACGTGAGCCCTCCACCAGCACACACGCTTACCGCATGTTATGCGCTATCCTCAAGGTAGCAAAACCAGCGTTTACATAAACAAAGTTCTTTCCAAACCACAGAATCCTTTCTGCAAGGACTGTTCTTCCAGTTTTAGTTTCCTCCAAACAATAGGAAATAAACAGAACCAGAAGGTTCTATATCGTTTAAAACCTTTCATTTTTAAAAACCAAAGCTAAAAACCAATTCTATTTTCAATAGAGGAGAATAGAGGAGAAACAAGCATCAAAATTCCCTGCCAGCATGGTATCTCAGAAGGCGGCATCCCATCCCTGAAACTAACAAACTACCCACGTCCTGCCCCCCGTGGTTGTTGCTCAATGCATTTTGTCCCTCAAGGCTTGCGGACTTAAGCCTGCAAGATGACGAACTGTTCGACAATTAAAGGTCCAATTTTGGGAACATATTTATAATATCAAAAGAGGTTTTGACAACCATAGTGTTTACACACACCTTATACAAAACATCAGTCTGGCCCCCATGAACTTACAGTCTGTGGTATTGAAAAGGTCCAAGCCCCATTGGAGGGGCACACACGCTACGAGAAATCTCATGGTGGGAGTTGGAGTCGATTTATTTACTACACACTCCTGAACGGACAGCCTGAATATCGAATTCGATATTAATACATTTATAGACATTTCCTAATGATTGGTTGACAACATATATACAAATTAGAATTTGATGTTAAATAATAGACTTAAAGGAGCAGTATCGCAAATTTTTCTTGGTGACATATTTAAATGGTACTTTGAATGTAGGTAAGTGTTGGAGTAAGAATTACAAATGTAGAAAAAAATTATGTCTGTGTTGATGATGATTGTGCAGCTGGAGACTAATAGCTCATGTTTATGTCTGCTGGTTGTCGGGCCCGACACTCTGGCCTGTTCCACGCTGAGGAGAGGGGGAAACAATGTAACAAAGTATCAGCTGTTCAGTGCTGGCAGCCGTCCAGCATAAGATAACAACATTGCCTGGCCAGAACTCATATATCTAAAACAGAAAGAAAAGCTCTAGAAGTAATTTAGCTGAT
Organism: Gastrophryne carolinensis; assembly: GCA_027917425.1. Lineage (NCBI taxonomy): Eukaryota > Metazoa > Chordata > Amphibia > Anura > Microhylidae > Gastrophryne > Gastrophryne carolinensis. Next base: position 226,666,474 of record CM051240.1, on the reverse strand, counting down.
TAGTAAATTCAATGTCAGTTTGAACCAGAGTCATTGGTTCGAATCTCAGACTCTTTTTTTTTTTTGGGGGGGGGGGGGTTACTTTATTTCAGAAATGGATTTTTATGTTTACATCCTGTTTTTTTGCTCTAAACATTTTTTATTTTGACAGTTTTCCCTTCATGTTTACCATTTTCTCTTTCATATTCTTATTTTTCATTTTTCCATATGATCTTTCTTTCAGATTTGTGTGTTTTGAGCAAAGCGCAACCCAGGATTTTCACTATCTGGAGTTTTGTTTTGTGCCCATAGGGGCATCCCGACTTGGATTGTGAAATCCCCAAGTTCGCCTGTGAAAACGTACCTTTCCCTGTCCCACAGCGCATGCGCGGGCTCTCATCCAATCAGCTCTGTTTTCACGCAGATGGGGAGCCTGAGCCTTAACCTTCCTGGCCGCCCGGCCTGTCTAAATGACTATCTGCGTGAGCGCACCAGAAAAATGGGGGGATCTGTGGTTATCCAGGGGTCGTTTCACACAGTGGGCATCCTGATTTAGAATGCCCAAGGGGCAAGGTCAATGAAGTCTTATAGACTTCAGGGTCGGCCACCCAGGGTTTTGTTCCACTTTAATACCTTTAGATTTTCCTGCACAGTTATTCAAAGAAGAATTTCAGTTACTTTCAGTCAGTTTAGTTTATTTTGTATAGATTTTACACATTTGAGTCACCTGGTCTCATAACAAAAGCAGCACCTCACACACACACAGCCGTTACCACTGATTACAGTGTCAGCCTCTGAGGTAAAGTGTTGCTAGGAGACCAGTGGGCTAAATGAAGCAGCTCACTAAATACAGCCCAGCAGATCCCCCTATTCAGCAAATGGACTGAGCCATTGTCATTATACAATTTAAAAGTAAGGCATATATTTTTTCCTTTTTCTATCGCCACATTATTTATACCCATGTTAGAAGCTATTGTGTGGCTATTTCATTATTTATCTTTTTTAATGCAAATTTCGTGATACTGCTCCTTTAAGAATAATAAATAGGGATACATTAGACAACTAGGGGTTAAACTGATACACTATAAAGATAAAACCTAATGTAAAGTAATAGGACATGTAAATCAGACAAAAAAAAGGGAGTAAAGAGCGGTTACTCCATGGTTCCCCTTAACTTCAACCTATGCCCATTATGTTATCTGTAAAATATAACAATAATCAACAATATAGATGTAACCAAAATCTTGAATTAGTCCTGATAAAAACATATATTAAAACATTGAAATCAACATTTCTATTAAGCATTTTTTTTCTCTCCTTTTTTTCAACATGTTTCGCTCTCTGAGCTTTTTCCAGAGAAAAAAAAAAATATATATATATATATATATATATATATATATATATAATCAACAGCTGCAATAATGCTGCTGAAGTGACCCAATGGGAAAGGAAAAAAGAAGAAAACAAACAGCATAAGTATGTGCCACCCCAAAACGCAGAGTTTGCATTTGTATTTATCATGGTCTGTTACTCATTTGTGCTCTATTCTCTCATATTTTTAGAAGGCTTTTCCCTTCTATACAGTGGCTCACATCACTATTGTAAAAATGATAGGCATCATATTTAGTCGACTCTCCAAATTCTATTTAGCATTGTTAAAATCTCCCCAATATAGCTTGTAGAGATCTTCTATAGACTCTGTAATTTCATAATAACTGCTCCATAATAGCATAATGGCAGGCAATATCAGTCTAAATACCCATCTCAGCCTCTATATCTGTGTAGAACAAGGTTTTATCTGCATATTTAATGTTATGAGCCACAGTGGCACTTTAAGGTGCCTAAATAGTTTAAAATTAAATTAAGTACCCGTTTTAAATTTAGAAAGAGGAGAGGTGCCTACAGGGTACAGCTGGCACGGGTGGGCAGTGGTGACAGCAGGGTACATCCACGGTGCGGATGGTGCACCTGCCGTCCAGCGGGGAAATCCAAATCTGTGCACCCTAGCATTTTTGCGCCTTATGGGAGCGCATGTGTGTCTCCCCAGTGATGAAGACCACGTCACCTGCAGTTTGAATACCAGAATCATGCCCTTACCCGCCCACTTGTGTATGTGTGTATTTGTGGGTGGGGGACAACATTTCAGATGTCCCCAAAGCAGTGCAGCCCACCGGGAATATTCCTGGCCCTCTTAATAGCCAGTCTGTACCTGCTAGTATGTTCTGGATTTTGAAACGTTTGCTTTCTGCATTTTTATTGGCGTATAAATGTTTCTACAGTGAAAAGCCTTTGTCTGACATATTCATATGAATAAATTTACCGGATATATAAATATTTTCGAACCAAGGAATGAATATGACAGACAAAGGCTTTTCAATTAAATTTTCCCTAGGACCCATAGTGACACAAAATAATCAATACGTATTAAAACATACATCAAACATTTTAAATATTGTGCTGATTAAAATGTCATGTTTTTTATGTTTTTCATTTGCTATCATCTTCCCCAGTGGAGATTTCTAGTCATGAATTTATATTAGTCATAGAAGTCATGGACAATATAACATTAGTAGCCCATAGCGGTGCCCACTGCCTCTTAATGTAGACTTTCCACTGACTCACTATGAAAATTAGCTTCTTATATGACAAACCCTGCAATTTTAAGATGCACACAACCCTCAGCCAACACAAACCAATGTGAAGCCCACCGCAAACTGTCCAGATAGCAAACAATCAGGCTTCTGAGTGGAATTTTACTGCTCATTATGCTGCAAAGACAAAGTTTTAAAGCCTAAAAGGCCAAATGTAACTGCAAGCCACAGAACAGCTGTCACTTTGAGTTTTTACTGCTTGGTTGAGCTGTGGCTGGGGAATAGGCACAATACTCACGGTGCCTGCCGCCTGCCCGTGTGTTTGTGTGTTAAAGGAGACCTATTACCAGCTGTGTTTCTAATATGACGACTATCAGATTCCCCAGCCGGCTTCACAAGAGACAGCTGGGACAGCAGATAGCAAGTTGACAAATAGACCGTCAGCCAGCAGTAGGGTAACATCATTCTCTGTTCTTCACCTGCTAGGGTCACTTTCAAGAGATTACAATGCAGTAACTTCCTCTGTGCAAGAAGGGTGCAGATGAATGCCAACAGAAGAGAAAAAACATTTGATTTTTTTTACTTCTGTGATCCAAAGACACGGGACCATTTATGCATGTTCTCTGTTTGGCCAGTCTTTATATATAGTATGCGTATGTCGGAACGTCCACAGAAAATGGTTCTGAAGACCACAATGAGGTAGATTGAGAGGCAGGTGAGAATTCTTACTTTTTTTTTTTTAGGGAGAGAACTGCCATTCACTTTTATTGTCTACCTTGAGGCTGAAAGATGTACATTTTCACCTGGTTTGATTGAGTCGGCCCCAAGGTAGACAATGCAGTTTTCTCCTCTAAAAAGGGGTGGGTCTTCTCACCTGGCTCTGAATCAACCCCAATATCTTCTGCCGCTCCATCAGATCCCCTCTTACTCATCACCATGTGTTTCCTTGAATTTCCTTTTTGTCTTCCATGATTACCATAAACACCTCCATTTTCTCATTGTCCTCCTTCATTACCCTCTACCCACACCTCCATTTCTCCACTGTCCTCCATTCCCCTCATTTCATCACTGTCCTTCACTATTACCCTGTACTCCCTTTCATTTCTCCACTGTCTTCCTTCATTACCCTGTATTCCCCTCATTCCTGCACTGCCCTCCACCATTATCCTGTATTCCACCCATTTATGTACTGTCCTCCACCATTACCCTACACTTTGTTTGTTCATTCATTCATTCATTCATTCACTGTCCTCCACCATAAACCTGCATTTTCTTCATTTCATAATGGTCCTCCATGAGTAGCCTGTTTTCCCCTCATTTCTCCGCTGTCCTCCTCCATTAAGTTGTATCCCCCTAACTTCTCCACTGTCGTCCACCATTACCTTGCATCCCCCCTAATTTCTCCACTTTCCTCCACCATTACCCTGTATCCCCCTAATTTCTCCACTATCCTCCACCATAACTATGTATTACCCTCATGTTTCCATTGTCCTTCACCATTACCTTATATCCCCCTAATTTATCCACTGTCCTCCGCCATTACCTTGTATCCCCCAAATTTCTCTGCTATCCTCCACTATTACCATGTATTTCCTCAATTTTTTTGCAGCCCTCCACCATTATCATGTATTCCCCTCAAATCATCACTGTCCTCAACAACTATCCTGCATTTGCCTTATCTATTCACTGTCCATCACAATTACCATGTATTCTATTCATGTATTAACTGTCCCCCACCATTACCTTATGCTCCCCTCATATATTCGCTGCCCCCCCACAATTACCAATGTCCCCCACCATCACCATGTATTCTCCTGATTCAATAACTGCCCTCCACCGTTACCCTGTATTCTCCTACTTTCTCCACCATTACCCTGTATCCCCGTAATTTCACCACTGCCCTCTACCATTTTCCTGTATTCCCCTCAAATCTCCACCGTCCTCCACAATTACCCTGTATTGCCTTCCTTTATTCACTGTCCTCCACAATTACCATGTATTCCCTTATATATTAACTGCCCACTGTCCTACACAATTACCCTGTATTGCCCTCCTTTATTCACTGCCCTCCTATGTTTCTATGTTTAAAGTCTTCCCTCCTGCCCCAGACTTTCTATTTTGAAAGCCCAAGTGGATGTCTTTCCGCGCATTACTGGAGCAGCAATGCCACTGGGTGGACGTATGTTTATATATATTTTTATTTTGTAGCTGCCATTTTTTATAGCCGTGGGACCTGGGGGAATTAAATAGCCGGCTGTTCTAAAAATATAGAATATATATAAGATAAGCTACACACCACCAGTCTGCTCGTATGATTGCTGGTCTATTCAGGGGGTGTGCCAATAATCTTTGCCTTGTTTCTACTTCCAGGAGCAGCCGTGTGCTGACAGGAAGGGAGAGAGCAGCCATTAGGAGGTGAGCTGCTGAATAATGGTTTATGCACTTTTCCTACACAGTTCCCTTAAATGTTGTTACAGTTTTTCTCATTTCCCAAATTACATAACTCTGTGTCTCTCCAATTTTACCCACTATCCTCCATGAGTATCCAATATTCCCCTAAATGTCCCACTGCCCTCAACAACTATCCACGTTTGCTTTAAAGAGGAACTCAAGTCAAGTCAACCAATTCTTACCATTTCTTTCTTCACTTGTATGGCTGACAATCATGTGACCGCAACCATTCTGGTTCACAGGCTGGTGAGTGCATAGTGATGGGAAAGCAAACCTGATTGGACACCAGTGGGCGACGGTGGGAGGCACAAGGAGGGCAGAGGGGAGAAAGGCTGTGCTGGCTGTGATACCCCAACTGTGTGCTAATAGGATAGAAGAGGGGGCAGCCATTAAGATGTGAGCTGCTTAATGATGGTTTATGCACTTTGCCTACATAGCCCCTTTAACAGTTTCCTTAAGTATTATTACATTTTCCAAATGACATAACCTTGTGTCCCTCCAAATTTACCCACTACCCTCCACAATTATCCAATATTCCCCCCATTTGCCCACTGCCTTTATTGCCTTTAAAGAGGAACTCAACACTTAGGCCTTCTTCATTCACTTGGCTGCCAGTCATGTGACTGCTGTCATTCTGGTTCGCGGGCTGCTGGGTGTGAAAATCCACCTGGCAAACCTGATTGGATACCAGTGGTCACAACATTGGCTGACTGGACTTTAGTTCATTTTAAACATGTGCTCCCTTTGTCATTCACTTCAACCTTGTGTTCACTACATCCTTCTGCTCTCCACCCTTTACCCTAAGCTGTCCTCATTTCCTCACTGCCTTTCACAATTACCCTGCTTTCCTCTCCAGATGTGTAACAATGGGAAAATGATGGTTAATGAGCAGAAAGATGAAACCCTATATACTTGATTGGTATAGGGGCATTACAGAAAAATGGGCCAGTTAGAAACTGGATCAGGGCCATTTAACCTATTTTGCTGGCTCACAACCACAGTAGAAAAAGAAGTCCATATCAGTGCAGAAGATGGTTAAGTATCTCAAGCAATCCTAGTGCTGGCCTTTTTGGTTTGTAGAAAGAAAAAGAAATTCTGCAGACCACAGAAAACCAAATCAGAGGGCAGATGGGGTCCACAGAAAGCTAAAGAATGAGTTGAGACAGGCTGCAGAGTACTAAAAGGTCAAGTTTGGACTGGGGAAAGGTGAAAAAAAGATAATTCTGTGAGTACTCCTCTGTAGAATTGCTTTTACTATGCATGGCACGGCCTGCTTCAAGAAGTCCTTACGTATGGGATATTCCGCCACAAGGTGGCGCAGTGTACTGCAGAAGAGTTGTGGCTCCTCCCGGTACCATATAAAAACAGGATCACCAATAGACCTCTCCAGCGTTGACAAGCAGTTATACAAGAAGCAGGGAGATAATAAAGGTAAAAAAGGTAACAAACCCCAACTAACTTGGAACAATCACCATAAAGAGGCAACCAAGAAGAGCGATAACAAGGGTGGGGTGAAGCAGGCCGTGCCATGCATAGTAAAAGCAATTCTACAGGTGAGTACTCACAGAATTGTCTTTTTCCTATTGCATGGCACGGCCTGCTTCAAGAAGTCCTTACGTATGGGACGTCCAACAGCAGTGTCCGTAAGGTAGGGTGGGATCCCCAAAAAAGTAGCATCAGGCAGTTCAAACCACCACCGCCTGAAGTACTTTGCGACCAAAGGCAGCATCAGCAGAGGCCTTAACATCAACCTTGTAAAACTTGGAAAAGGTATAAACAGAAGACCAAGTCGCGGCCTTACAAACTTGTTCAACAGAAGCTTGGTGCTGGGGGGCGCTTTTGAGCAGCCGATGGAGAAGGCTGCTGCTTAGATCGGCTCCTCGCTGGGCGGGGATTACTGCTACCACAGCAGCGGTTTTTGACCCCGGGGGTCGGGGAACCCCCCGAGACTGCGGGGAGAAGAACGGGGGAGAGCCGACCTCCCGCAGCAGAGGAGAGTGTCAGCGCGGCCGCCGGATCCAAGATGGCGGCCGCACCTCAGTGAAAGCAGCGCAGCTCACCAGCCTGCCAGCACAATTCCTCAGCCAGTCAGCGCAGCACGCTTCTGGACCCAGGTGCAGGTCAGTCGGGTCCCCAGGGGCACGGGACATATCAGGGGGGAAAGATAGAAGCCTGAGGCACGGTGTATCAGCCCAGGATCCCCCTCCCAGCAGAATCCAAGATGGCGGCCGCTCCAAGCTAACAGTGCAGCCCCCAGCAATCTGGCCAGCGCAGTGTACTGCCAGCCCCTGTGACCCGTGGGACAGTGTCCTGGGAGCATTTAACTCTGGGAGAAACCGGGAGCACCTGGTGAACGGACGCCAGGGAAGCAGATCAGGCACTAGGAGGCACAATTTCCCCACCTGGGGCCCTCCTCTGAATCCAAAATTGCGACGGCAGCCTCTACCCTGTTATAAGCAATCATATCTGAACTCCAGGGACCACTGCTCTCTATACGCTTACTACGCAGGCCTGAGCAGCAAATGGGGCGCAAGGATAGTGGCAAGTTGGCGCAGACCCCGAAGCCCCCCACACGCACAGCGAGCGCTAAGATGGCAGCTTCCTCGAGATCTATACCCAGACCACAGCTGTCCCCATCTCCGATAACATCACCGGAATTGATAGAGTCACAAGCAGAGTCACAGCCGGGATCCCAGATGGCGACCCCGGAGCCCCCACCATCACCGCCAGCTAATCCAGGTGTCAGAACTCACTTACCTGGGTCCCGTTCCAGAGCCGTCTCCGGGCCGCAGCAGTTCCGAGCGGCGGCGGCTCGTGCGGCGCAGAGCATGGCGGTCCTCCTCCCTCTCCTCTGAGTCCCCGGCTCCCATGCGAGCATGTGATTTGTATTGCTAAGTTAAAGGGCCTATGAGCCCGAAGTATGGGGGGTACGCCCCTAGTTCTGGTTGGGGCCAATGAGCCCAATAAAGGGTTTTGGGCTATACGCCCTTTGTGTTATTTGGACCAATGTGTGTGAAGTTCTGAGTTACACCAATCACACACTCACTTCCCCATCCCCAATCATTCTGGTTCCTATAAAGCTTCACTCCTTCATTTACTCAGTGCCTGTGATAGCGCCTTGTACCTAGTTTGTCTTTTGAATTATTCTCTGTCTGATCTCTGTCGCCGACCCCTGTCTGAACCGACCATTCTCTGTCTGCCAGGGGGGGGGGGGGGGGGGGGGGCAGATCAGGGGGAGAGTGCTGATCTAGGTGAGTCTGTTTACTACTCTCGCTTGAACAAGATGTTAATTCCTGTAGACCCTTCCAAGCAGTCAGTTTACGCTTTTGTAGATAGTGGAGCTGCGGGAAACTTCCTGGATAGAAGCGTGATCTCCATCTTAGGAATTCCATTGGTACCCCTTGGGAAATCTCTGCAGGTCCTGGCCATTAATGGGAAGGCCATTCAGGGAGGTCCAGTCAATACTAAGACCCCACCTCTTAAACTAGTTGTTGGGTCCTCCCATTCTGAGTTAATTGAATTCTTCATCTTTGATTGCCCCAAAACTCCGGTGGTTTTGGGATACGCTTGGTTGAACCTCCACAATCCCATTTTAGACTGGCAGGCTGGGGAATTAGTAAAATGGAGTTATTACTGTATGCATCATTGTTTTTCCACTGCCCTCAGAAGTTTCCAGATGTTGCCCCAAGGGTTATCGCAGCCGTACGTTGATTGGGCTGACGTTTTTTCGGAACGTTCAGCTGACACTCTTCCCCTACATAGGGTCTATGACTGCCCCATTGACTTGCTCCTTGGGACTATTCCTCCTAGAGGAAAAATTTACAATCTTACCCAGCCTGAGGAGCAAGAAATGAGGGATTATATCTATGAAAATTTGAGTAAGGGGTTTATCCGCCCATCAACATCGCCTGCGGGGGCTGGGTTCTTTTTTGTAGAAAAAAAGGATGGCGGTTTGAGACCTTGTATAGACTACAGGGCCTTGAACAAAATCATTGTTAAAAAACGGTATCCCTTACCTTTGATTGGGGATTTATTTAATCAAGTTGTTGGCGCTCGGATCTTTTCCAAATTAGATCTAAAAGGGGCCTACAACTTGATTCCTATTCGACAGGGGGATGAGTGGAAGACGCCATTTAACGCGAAGGACGGCTATTATGAGTACCTGGTCATGCCCTTTGGCCTTTGTAACGCACCAGCCATCTTCCAAGACGTCGTAAATGATATTTTTCGTGATTATTTAGGTAGATTCGTGGTCATTTACTTAGACGATATCCTCTTTTTTTCTAATTATTTGTCTGAACATAGACGTCATGTAAAATTGGTTCTTCAAAAATTAAGAGAGAATAATTTGTATGCCAAGATTTCTAAATGCATGTTCGAGGTCACCACTGTTCCCTTCTTGGGATATGTAATCTCTAACCAGGGTCTGGAGATGGATGTGGAGAAGGTTTCGGCAGTGCGGGATTGGTTTCAACCCAAGACATTGAAAGAATTACAGTGTTTCTTAGGCTTCGCAAATTTCTATCGACGCTTTATCAGGGGCTTTTCCCATGTTGTGGCACCTCTTACCAACCTTACCCATAAGGGCGCCTTTACTGAAAACTGGTCACCGTCCCGTCAGCGAGCCTTCCTGACTTTGAAACAGGCTTTTACCTCGGCGCCTGTTTTAGTTCACCCTGATGTAAACAAGGCTATTATCATTGAAGTAGATGCTTCTGAGTTGGGTGTGGGGGCAGTTTTATCACAATACTCTGGTCATCCTGAGCGTATGCATCCTTGCGCCTACTTCTCGTGGAAATTTAGCGCCGCGGAGCAGAACTACGATGTGGGTAACAGAGAATTATTGGCAGTAAAACTGGCCTTTGACGAATGGAGTCACTGGCTGGAGGGTTCATTGCATCTGATCACGGTCTATACCGATCACAAAAACCTTGAATACATCAGTTCTACAAAAAGACTAAACGTTCGCCAGGCGGGCTGGGCATTATTTTTCTCGCGATTTAACTTCATAATCACATTTAAGCAGGGAGTTAAAAATACTAAGGCAGACGCTCTGTCCCGCATGTTCGGGAAATGTAAAGATAGGAGTGATATGGGTGAACCAATCTTGCCTCTAGGTTGCGTAGTGGGGGCATTACTTCCTGATCTATCTAATACTTTGGCGCCATTCCAGAATGAATCTCCTGTAGATGTACCTTTGGGGTGTCAGTTTGTTCCGCCGCACCTGCGTCCCGATGTTATCCGTGAATTTCATGATGCTAAAACTGCCGATCACCTGGGAAATCGGAAAACATTTACTCTAGCCCGACGTCATGTACGGTGGCCTACTATGAGGCACGATATATCTACCTTTATCGATGCATGTTCTGTGTGTGCGCGAAATAAAGGAGTACACAAGGCCCCTAGTGGGTGTTTGATTCCATTAGCGATTCCTCAAGAACCGTGGACTCATATCTCTATGGACTTCATAGTTGATTTACCACAATCACATGGGAACACTGTTGTCGGGTGGTCGTCGATCGTTTTAGTAAGATGGTACATTTCATTCCTTTACCTAAACTCCCGTCAGCTCCTGAGCTCTCGCGGCTATTTATTTCACATATTTTCCGTATCCATGGCATACCGTCTAATATAATTTCCGATCAGGGTGTACATTTTACTTTGCGTTTAAGGAAGAACTTCTGTTGGGGATTCAGATTTCTTTGTCGTCTGCATACCATCCTCAAACCAATGGGCAGAGTGAAAGAACCAAAGTCTTGAACAGTACTTACGGTGTTACATTTCCGAAACTCAAGAACAGTGGTCAGAATTCATTGATTTTGCGGAATTTGCATACAATAATGCGCCGAGTGAGAGTACCAAAGTGTCCCCATTTTTCTGCAATTTTGGGAAAAATCCCAGAGGTTTTTCTCTCTCAGGGTCACCTTCCGATTTACCGGCATTGGAAGAGTGGCTCCAAGAGCGGAAAAACATCTGGGCCCGTGTCCAAGAGACTTTGAAAAAGATACAGTTTTAAGATACAAAAGATTCGCCGATCGCTGCAGGTCTCGAGAACCCGCACTTCAGGTTGGGGACCTCGCTTGGGTTTCTACTAAAAACATTTCTCTCCGGCAACCTTCCAGTAAGTTGGGACCCAAGTTTATTGACCCTTTCCCTATTACTCAGAAGTTGAGCAATGTAACCTTTAAGGTCCAGCTTCCGCAAACCATGAGAATCCCAAACTCTTTTCATGTGTCACTGCTAAAACCAGCTAAGAATACACCTCATCCACCCCCTTCACCAATCCTAGTTGATAACAAACCGGAATATGAAATTAACAAGATTTTAGACTCGCGTAAAATCCGTAATTCGTTGCAATATTTGATTGACTGGGTTGGCTATGGTCCAGAGGAAAGATGTTGGGTTGCAGCAAAAGATGTGCACGCCAAAATTCTTATTAAAAAATTCCATCATGACAATCCAGGGAAACCTGGTAAGGGTCTGGAGGCCCCTGGTGAAGGGGGGGTAGTGTCAGAACTCACTTACCTGGGTCCCGTTCCAGCGCCGTCTCCGGGTGGCCGGTGGCTCATGTGGCGCCGAGCACGGCCGTCCTCCTCCCTCTCCTCCGCGTCCCCGGCTCCCGTGCTAGCACGTGATTTGTATTCCCTCCAGCGGCGCTGCTCACAGCGTGCCCGCCGGAGGCTCAGTTAAAGGGCCAATGAGCCCGAAGTATGGGGGGGTAGGCCCCTAGTTCTGGTTGGGGCCAATGAGCCCAATAAAGGGTTTTGGGCTATACGCCCTTTGTGTTATCTGGACCAATGTGTGTGAAGTTCTGAGTTGCACCAATCACACACTCACTTCCCCATCCCCAATCATTCTGGTTCCTATAAAGCTTCACTCCGTCATTTACTCAGTGCCTGTGATAGCGCCTTGTACCTAGTTTGAATTATTCTCTGTCTGATCTCCGTTGCCGACCCCTGCCTGAACCGACCATTCTCTGTCTGATCTCCGTTGCCGACCCCTGCCTGAACCGACCAATCTCAGCCTGACATCCGTTGCAGACCCCTGCTTCGTACCCCGACCTCGAGCTTCCTCATCCCACTGTACCGTCGCGATCTCTGCTTACCCGGTGTCGACCTCTGGCCTGTCTGTGGACTCCCTAGTGAAACTTGCTCCTACTATTGGACTCGCTCTGATTCCGCTCTTGGTATTGGTTCTCCAGACCTCCAACCAGTAAGCACCCATCCTTTGAGCCATTGAAGTCCTGGGGGCAACTGATCCCGGGCAGGCGTGTACTGCGTCCCGGCAAGCGGGGGCTCCTACAGGTGAGGCTGGCTGTGAAGATTGGGGGTTAAGGGCTTACCTGCAGGGCTGGAGTTACCTGAGCATGACATTGGAGTACCCTGAGCGTGACACCAGGCATAAGAGATGCTGAGCTGCTGAAAAGATTTAAACTTGTCCTGCAGCAGGAGCTGGAAACGGCCACTGAGAAGCTCTCCGCTACATTTAAAGCTGAGCTTAGAGATCTGAGGTCCCGTAGGTCGAAGCTGGAACACCAAATGACCAACAGTACCTCTGTCCTGGAGGAGCATGACGCGGAAATCCAAAACAACAGGGCCGAGCTGTCCTCAGCCCACCAAAAGATAGAGGACTTGGAGAACAGATCCCGGCACAGCAATCTGCGCTTCAGGGGGCTGCCGGAATCTATCATTGACCTCAAATCTACTATCACGGCCCTAATTCAAGAATTGGTCCCAGCGATCCCGATTGAACGACTGGAAATGGGCAGAGTCCATCGCGCTCTGGGTCCCCTTAGGACAGATGGCCAGCCCAGGGATAAAAGAGGGGTGGCAGCCGCTCAGACCATTTTATAACTAACCAGGGAGGTGCACATTAGCAGGGCAATTAGAATACAAAAGTCTTAAAGGGGCCACAGCACTCAAACCAGTTAGCTTGCTGACCAACCTACAATCTGTCTCTAAACTAGGTTAAAAACAGGGGGCTCGGTCACACACATCTGCAGAAGTATGCTTAAGCTGCACCACCAGCGCCAAGGTGCCCCTGTGAGGTGCAGTCCTAACTCTAGTACTAATTCTAGTCTCTAAGAGCCCCAGGGATATTATCGCCAAGTTCACTTTTTATAATACCAAGGAAGTGATCGCTCATGCCGCCAGAACCCGCAACAACTTGGTCTTCCAAACTCATCAGTACCAGATTTACTCAGACCTAGCTCCAGTGACACTGCAGAAACGCCGCCTGTTGAAGCCGCATCTCTTAGTCCTCAAGTCGCACCAGATAGCCTACAAATGGGGATTCCCGTTTAGACTATCCTTTACATACATGGGCCGCTCGTATGCGATTACAACCCCGGAGGAGGCTTCTGATTTGTTGGAACGCCTGGGCTTGGCCGCAGAGTCGCTGTCTACACCAAGGCCGCCCCAGGAGCAACACACGCGGGCTACACGGAGGGACCAGCAGCCGGCATCCCTATCCGACATCGACCTCATCTCGAGCAGCAACAACCCACCTCCCCGACAACAGCTGACTCAGGACGGGGGCTGAACAACCTACGAACAGTATTGGAAGAACCCGGTCATACAATGACCATGTGTGACATCCCGGGACTTTTTCCTAGTCCTTTTGGCGCTCCTGCCCCCCGAGGGATCCCTTTTTTTTTTCTCTTTCCTATAGGTGCTGTTGGGATTCTCGGTGGACTGTATGGAGGTAATTGGCCTGGTCGGGTTGGGGGCGCTCACCTGCTGCCAGGGGGGAGAGGTTATCCTCCTCCCCCTTGGGTTAGCGGGGGGTGGGCGTTCCTACCACTGGCAAATCTGTTGTTAAATGCTCTGCTTCTGTTTTTTGAGGTTAAGCATACCAGATAGGTATAACGCTTCCCCAGAGTGACCTAACTTATTGTTAAATAGTCTGTTTTAAATGCTTTAACTGTTCCATGACTTTACACCACGTCAAGAGGCTGGTCATGTGGAATGTGACATTCGCGGTCCGTAATGGCGGCCTCCCGACGGGAGTGAACTTATTTTTTGAGGTTAAGCACACGCGATAGGTATATCGCTAGTAGATGACCCCTGGTGGGGTGCTGGCGCTGGGCTGGTCTGGCACCAGTCTCGGAATTTTCTGGAAAAGTGAGATGGATAAAAGTGTACAAACCTTAGTTTGAGTTAAGGTTGTTGTTTTGCAGCACGGAACGGTTTGATGACACAAACGAATATAAGCATGAAGCTCTGACCCGAATGCAGTCTGACTTGGCTTGTGCCCCCTCTCCTCCCCCATATTTTACTGCGCATTATGCTGACCCCGAGCCGCTGCAGATAACTCTACAATCGCAGGCGACTCCCCGCCCAGAGGCGACCCCCCTCTAGATACCCAAAAACCTTCCGGTTGTGGGAAGGCAACCACTGACTCACTTCGAGTCACCAGCCCCCTTCCCCTTTCCCTTTCTTCCCCTGTCTTGGGACACCACCTGAAACCGCGGCCCCCGGCAGCCCCCGTACTACACGGGGTATACCTGGGGCACTCTACTACTTGATACCTGCAGAACCCACTGCCACCTCTTCTACCCTATGCGCACTTGCCGATCCCTAATCTCTCCCTAAATTCAAACACCCTACCCTCTTCCCCCCCACCCTTTTTTTTTCTCTCTCTCCCTTCTCTTTTTCTTTTCTCTTAGATAGCTTCTTCCCACTCTTCTTAACGCTCGGCCCTGCCTGTTTTTTAGTGAAACTGCCATCATGAGCCAATCCCAAGGATCATCAAGCAGTGCTGGTCTTAACTTTAAATTGCTTTCGCATAATGTGCAGGGTTTTAACTCCCCGCACAAACAGACTATAGCGTTCCACTACTACAGGCAGATGCAAGCTGACATACTGTGCTTCCAGGAGACGAGATTTTCCACCACAAGCTCCCCAAAATACCTAAATCCGCAATACCCCACATTCTTTCTAGCTTGTTATACAGAGAAAGCCAGGGGTGTGGCCATTCCATTTAAATGCGAGATGACAATAACTGACCCAACAGGCTGGTACCCGATTGTAATAGGCAGCTTAAATGACACAGATGCCAGACCGTTCAAGTGGAGACTAAATGACTCCCTGCTTACATGCAAGGAGACCCATGACCAGATCCTCCAGTCACTTAGGAATTACTTTGCAAGAAATGCCAATTCAGCTACGGTGGTGAGTGTATGGGAGGCCCATAAGGTAGTGATGAGAGGAGAACTTATTGCGTTAGCTACCTCTATCAAAAAGGGCAGAACAGAAAAGATTACCCAGCTAACAACCAGTTTAGAACAGCTACAAACTGCATGGAAAGCGAACCCCTCAAGGGAACTTAAGGAAAAAGGTTGATGAGGTCAATATGCAGCTTAACGTAGCGTTAGATGAGATAGCAGAGAAGAAGCTCATCTCGAGCAGCAACAACCCACCTCCCCGACAACAGCTGACTCAGGACGGGGGCTGAACAACCTACGAACAGTATTGGAAGAACCCGGTCATACAATGACCATGTGTGACATCCCGGGACTTTTTCCTAGTCCTTTTGGCGCTCCTGCCCCCCGAGGGATCCCCTTTTTTTTTCTCTTTCCTATAGGTGCTGTTGGGATACTCGGTGGACTGTATGGAGGTAATTGGCCTGGTCGGGTTGGGGGCGCTCACCTGCTGCCAGGGGGGAGAGGTTATCCTCCTCCCCCTTGGGTTAGCGGGGGGTGGGCGTTCCTACCACTGGCAAATCTGTTGTTAAATGCTCTGCTTCTGTTTTTTGAGGTTAAGCATACCAGATAGGTATAACGCTTCCCCAGAGTGACCTAACTTATTGTTAAATAGTCTGTTTTAAATGCTTTAACTGTTCCATGACTTTACACCACGTCAAGAGGCTGGTCATGTGGAATGTGACATTCGCGGTCCGTAATGGCGGCCTCCCGACGGGAGTGAACTTATTTTTTGAGGTTAAGCACACGCGATAGGTATATCGCTTGTAGATGACCCCTGGTGGGTAATCTTTTCTGTTCTGAGGTCAATATGCAGCTTAACGTAGCGTTAGATGAGATAGCAGAGAAGAAGCTCAGATGGGGTAGGCAGAAGATGTACGCAAGGGCCAACAAACCTGATACTCCTTTAGCAAACAAGCTCCGATACTCGGGGCCGAAACAGACTCCAATCACGCTACGGTCTTCAGAGGGGACCAGTACTGCTAACCCCGTCAAAATTGTTGACATTTTAAAAAAAAATGTTGGGCAAGCTTTATGCGGTGCCCCATGCGTTCCCTCGGGAAAGAGCTATCAAATTCTTAGACTCAATCTCGCTCCCTGAGGTGGCAGAAACTCATAGAGCCAACCTCGAAGCAGAGATCTCGGTTCCGGAAGTTTTAAGGGCAATCAAAAGCTTTAAGGCCTCCAAAGGCACCGGGGCCCGATGGCTTCTCAAACTTATATTATAAGATATATGCTGCAGAACTAGCCCCCCACCTAGCTAGAATGTTTAATTCCATTAAAGAAGGAAGCACATTGAACCAAACCTCTTTGGAGGCATTCATAAGCATGATCCCGAAACCGGACAAGGAACTGAACCCACAGAACTATAGGCCCATATCCTTGCTTAATGTCGATCTTAAAATCCTGGGGAAAGTTTTGGTCTCTAGGATTAATGAATTTTTGGGCACCCTGATCGGGAAGGATCAAGTGGGGTTTGTACCTAATAGGCAAGCCTCAGATAATATTCGTAGAGTTGCTCATTTGATCAAACTAGCCCAGTAGAGGGGCATCCACAGTCTTCTCTTGTCGCTGGACATGCAGAAGGCCTTTGATTCCCTATCGTGGGATTATATGTCTCTTGCCCTTCAGAAATGGGGATTTGGAAGCAACTTTCTAGCATGGACACGGTCCATATACTCGTTCCCTTCAGCAAGAGTTCAGTATGGGGGTTACCTTTCAGAGCCATTCCCAATCAGCAGAGGTAAACGACAAGGGTGCCCGCTCTCTCCAGTGTTATTTGTCTTGGCCCTGGAACCGCTGGCAATTGCAATCAGGACACACTCGGATATAACAGGGATAGAGTTAGCAGGATATCACCATAAAGCATGCCTTTTCGCGGACGACATCCTATTAGTCCTCTCGTGACCCCATATCTCGCTACCCAATGTCCTCCACCTTCTAGATGCCTTCTTGCAAATCTCTGGCCTCAAAGTTAACAAAGAAAAATCCTTGGGGTTAAATTTAAACGTTCCTTCCCAGATACTAACATCGCTTCAGTCCAACTTTCCCTTCCTTTGGGCCCCGGGGACACTATCATATCTGGGGGGTTAAGGTCACTGCTCACTATCACACTCTATACCAGGCTAACAACCCCCCCCCCCCCCTTTCGATCACTGAAAACCATGCTTCATTCTTGGCAGGGACATGGGATTTTGTGGATAGGAAGGATCAACGCGGTAAAAATGACCCTATTGCCCAAAATGCTCTATCACTTTAGGACGCTCCCTGTTCAAATCCCCTCACACCAGATTAAAAGCATGCAGAATAGCATAATGAGATTTGTCTGGGGAAGTACTAGACCAAGGGTAGCTAAAACCACTATGTTTAGACACAGGAGGGAAGGAGGGCTGGGGGTTCCGTGCGTGAACAAATACTACTTGGCCGCGCAAATTGCGCAGTTACATAGCTTACATCTCGAAGTAGAAACCCCTCTTTGGGTCTTCTTAGAGGCCATGGCATGCGACCCCATCCCCATAGATAGCCTGATTTGGACCCCACCACAATATAGGCCTCGGGTTACTTGTCCTATCCTAAACCGTTCCCTCCGTGTGTGGGATGGGGTGAAATACTCGGGGAAGATAATTTCGCCGCACCTCCTAGCAATGCGTCTATTCAGAAATCCCTGGTTCCCTCCAGAGATGGAGAATCCTAAGGCATTCGCGTGGTGGAGGCGGACAGGTATTAATAAAGTTCACCATCTAATAGATAGGGAGGAAATAGTTTCTTGGCCCACATTAGTGTCAAAAGAAAATGCACCAACTGCCGAATGCTTCAGGTACCTCCAGATCCACCACTGGCTAGCTCCCCTGCTAAAGAACAAGACCCCTGGGTTGGATAAAACGACCTTTGAGAAGGTGTGCCTTCGGGGGGCACCGACACCAGGCCTTATTTCTATGATATATGCTCATCTTACGACATTACTGGCCAATCTAAAGCATGGATATATGATAAAATGGGAAACAGATCTGAACCTGGTTCTAGATAGAAAAGAATGGGCGGATATTTGGGCAGGGATTAACAAATGTTCTATAAATATCACCACGTTAGAAGCGGCATACAAGATGCTCACGAGATGGTATCTGGTTCATCCCATGTGGCGAAAGCAGTTCCAGGGTACCCGGCAACATGCTTCCGAGGCTGTTCCGCAGAAGGGACGGTTCTCCACATTTGGTGGGAATGCCCGAAGGTTAGGAGGTTCTGGTCTCGGGTCTTTGGCTTGCTATATACTCTCCTGTGCAATAATCTACGAAGGGACCCCTGGGTTGCTTTGCTACATGCGAGGCCAGAAGTTATTACCTTGCTGACTCAGGTCATGCTGGCGGCAAAATTAGCTATCGCTAGCTCATGGAAAAAGGAAATGTCCCATTTCAGATGGTAAAAAAGAGGCTGAATGGCCAGCATCCTGAGAGACTCCCACGAGAAATTTATGAGGATTTGGAGCCCTTGGGTGGAATATTCATTTCCAGATCTGAGAGAGGCCCTGCTGCAGTGAGAGATGGCCAGCAAACCCTTCCCTTTAAATATATATATATACGCTTTCTCCCTTTTTTTTTTTCTCTTCCTCACCCTCTTTCCCTCATGTCTCCCGTCTGTCTCCCTCCTCCCTTACTGTCGTTCGCCTTCTCCCCCCTTTTTGCCCAGACCCCTTGGCCCCCCTCACAACCCCTTACCCCCCCCCCCCCGATACCAGGGGGGGTGGCGTATTCGGGGCAGGAGGAGATAACCTACCCGTCAGTATGAGTAAGAATGGCGATTGGCAGTTTATAGATGTTAATTTTAAGCTGTTCATGTTGGCGCATAAACTCTAGAAGCCCAAAATACCCTAAATGTGCCTTAGTAATTTGCTGAAAATGACATGTTTGTATGAGCAAATGTATAAAGAATGACAACCTGTACTCTGTAACTCTTTATTTTAAAAAGAGCAATATGTCATACTGTTTATCTTTTATACAAAAAATGACAATGAAAAAAGATTGAAACAGAAGCTTGGATGCTGAAAAGCCCAAGAAGCACCAATAGCACGAGTGGAATGAGCAGTAACCTTAAAATGAGGAACCTTCCTCCTAGCAGAATAGGCCTACTCCACCGCCTGACGGATCCACTTGCTGATAGTGGATTTAGCCGGAGGCAAACCCTTCCTAGGTCCAGCAGGAAGAACAAAAAGAGCATCAGATTTCCTGAAAGACTCAGTAGCAAACAAATAAAACTTTAGAGCCCTGACAACATCCAGAGAATGAAGGGTCCGCTCCTTGGAATTAGCAGGGTTAGGACACAAAGAAGGCAAAACAATGTCCCGATTGAGATGAAAAGCAGACACAATCATAGGCAAGAAATCCGGCTTAAGCCGAAACACCACCTTATCCTGATGCCGCTCAAAATAAGGAGGTTTGATGAAAAGCGCCACCTGTTCAGAAACTCGCCTGACCAAAGTAATAGCCACCAAAAAGGCCACCTTAAGAGTCAGAATGGGCAACGCAGCCCCACGGATAGGCTCAAAGGGAGGACCCTGCAGAGCAGACAACACCAGATTCAAGTCCCAAACCGGTAGCATAGCTTACATGGCGGATGCACATGAGTAACTCCCTGGAAAAAAGTCTTAACCAACCGGTGATTGGCTCTTGACCGGGTCTTTGGAAAAAAATTGCCAGAGCTGACACCTGTCCCTTGAGGGTACTAAGTTGAAGGCCCGAATCCAAACCATGTTGCCAAAATTCCGTAATCCTGGGGATAGTAAACACCCGACAAGGAAGAGACTTGGACTCACACCAGGCAATGTAAGCATGCCAGACCCTGTAGTAGATAAAAGACGAGGATTTGTTCCTAGCCCGAATCATAGTAACAACAGAAGCCGGCAACCCCTCCAAGATGGAGGTTTCAGCAGCCAAGCCGTTAAAGCCAGCGTTTGTAAATTGGGATGGCGCAGTTGTCCCTGAGTGAGAAGATCTGGATCCTTGGGCAAGACATACCAATCTACTGCCAACTGCACCCTCCTTGGCCAACAGGGGGCCACCAGGATGGCTGGTACCCCCTCCTGGGCTATCTTGCGCAGCACCCTGCCCAGCACAGGAAAAGGAGGGAACACATAGAGAAGCCGAAACTCCGTCCAAGGCATTGCTAGCGCATCCATGGCGAAGGCCAGAGGATCCTGTGACAGGGAGACAAATCTGGGAAGCTTGTGATTGTGGCGGGACGCAAACAGGTCCACATCCGGCTGACCCCAGCGGTGACACAGGGAGTGAAATACCTTGTTGCTGAGGGACCATTCCCCCAACCAAGACGTCCCCCTGCTCAGGGAGTCTGCCTCCTGGTTCTCCACCCCCGGAATGTAGACCGCCAAGATGCA
The DNA here is from genome assembly GCA_027917425.1 of Gastrophryne carolinensis. NCBI lineage: Eukaryota > Metazoa > Chordata > Amphibia > Anura > Microhylidae > Gastrophryne > Gastrophryne carolinensis. Next base: position 226,645,866 of record CM051240.1, on the reverse strand, counting down.
AGGGACATTCTCTTCCACCCAAGACAGTATCAGGGACACTCCTCGTTTGCTCCGAGTCCCTCCCTGATGATTGATGTAGGCAACCACCGTCTGGTTGTCCGAGCTGATCTGAACAGCCCGACCCCGAAGGTGTGTGGTCAGCTGAGAAATAACCCACCTGATTGCCCTCAGTTCCAGAACATTGATGGGAGCATGGGCCTCCTGGAGAGCCACCGACCCTGGAACTTCAGAGACTTCCAACCGGTCAGACTGGCATCTATGGTGACAGTCTCCCAGCACGGAGGCAGAAAGGTCCTGCCCACTAAAAGGTTCCTTGAGTCCAGCCACCACGAGAGGGACCGTCTGGCCAGGGGGGACAGAGCAAATTCCTGAACCAGGGACACAGGTTCCCAATCCCAAACTGACAAGAGGTGCAACTGAAGAGGTCTCATGTGAAACTGAGCAAAAGGGACCGCCTCGAAGCAGGACACCATCAGACCCACTAACTGCATCCCTTGCCGGATGGAGGGATGGGGACACAAGAGCAGAGTCCGTGCCTGCTTCTAAAGGCCCTCCACTTTCTGCTGAGGCAGGAATACCTTGACCTGAAAGGTATCCAGAGTCATGCCCAGAAAGGACCTCACCAAAGACGGAGACAGTGAAGACTTGGGAAAGTTGATCACCCAGCCGAAGGACTCGAGAGTGGAGGTCACCACCTGAGTGTCCTTCTCGGCCTGATGCAGAGACTGAGCCACAATCAGAATGTCATCCAGGTAAGGGAGGATGCGAATGCCCTGATCCTGCAGCAGAGCCATCACGCCCGCCAGCACCTTGGTGAACACCCGAGGTGATACCGAACGGTAAAGCCACAAACTGGTAATGCTGATCCTCTAGAGCGAACCTCAGGAATCTCTGATGACCCGGAAAGATTGGCACATGAAGATAGGCATCCTTGATGTACACGGAGGTCATGAAGTCACCCGGGCGAAGGGTACTGACAGCCGAGCATAGCGTCTCCATGCGAAAGTGCTTGAACCTGACAAACTTGTTGAGACCCTTCAAGTCCAGGATGGGCCTCAAAGACCCGTCCTTTTTGGGAACTGTGAAAAGATTGTAGAAAAGAGTAGAACCCCTGACCCCGTTCCTGGGAAGGCACCAGGCAAATGACTCCTGACTCCAACAGACATTGAACTGCAAGGAGCAAAGCCTGAGCTGACAGAGGGTTTTGAGACATCCGGGATCTGAGGAATCTTGGGGGCAGCCAGGCTGCAAACTCTATCTTGTAACCGGAGGACACCACCTCCTGAATCCACCGGTCTGAGATGCGGAGCCTCCAGACGTGAACAAAGAGCCGAAGCCATCCCCCCACCCGGATGGGTGAGGGCGCCTCCTCATGCCTGAGGGGGCTTGGGAGGGGGTTTGGGCTTGGAACCCCATGAGAGACCGGGATGCCACGGGATCTGCCACGGCCCCAAGAACCTCTGCGGCTACCCGAGAAGAGGGAGCTACGACCTCTGAGAGCACGAAAGGAGGGGAGGGAAGCGGAGGGCCCCCGAAAGGGCCGAGGCTGCTTCCTACGCTGAGGTAGCCTACCATCCTTGGCTAGAACATCCAGACGCTCACCAAAGAGCCGCAGCCCCGCAAAGGGGAGCCCAGTGAGAACCTTCTTAGCAGCAGCGTCAGCTGCCCACTGACGCAACCAAACAGAGGGCAGAGGCCCTACCACCCAGCCGTACCGCAACATCCATGGCAGTAAGGACAAAGGCAACAAAATCAGAGCAAAGCAAGAGGGCCCTATAATCCTCCCTCCTCCTACCAGCCATAGCGCCATCAGTGAGACGCTTGAGCTTTTTCTTAAAGGCAATAGCTGTAATGGCAGCGGCGCAGACCGGACGCAGCCCAGCCCCCACAAACGTAAAAGCATGGCAGGCCAGCTGATCCATACGCCGGTCCTCGCTGTCCCGCAGTGTAGTAGTGTCAGGGGAAGGCATGACCGAGGTGTTGGACAGCCCTAGAATGGGAGCGTCCACCTCAGGGGGACACGACCATCGCTTGACCAAGTCAGCAGGGAAGGGATACCTCTTATCCAACCCTTTGGGCACCGCGGGCAATCTATTAGGACGTTCCCACTCCTTGAGCACCATATTAGAGAAATGGCCCTGCTCAGGGAACTCCAGACGCTGTTTATCAGACGGAAGAGCTCACCCTGCATCCTCTTAGCCACCTCAGGGGAGACAATGTGCAAGATTTCAAAAATGTCAGACAACAGTCTATCAGTGTCATCAGGGAACCATGAGTCCTCCCCGGACGCAGACCCAGGGTCACTGTCGTACCCCTCCTGCTGGTCCCCAGAGGAGTTAGAGTCCTGGAAAAGCTCCCCCTCCTCTAGGGAGTAACGGCCACCAAAGGCATCAATTCCCTCATCCTCCTCAGCAAAGAGGGAGGGCGTGGGAGCCAGGTGCCGCTTCTTGCTAGAGGCCTTACCTGGAACAGGCCTGGCAAGCTGCCTTTCAATGCTGGCCACACGAAGTGCCAGATCAGATTGTGACCCCCTGCTAGTATCCCCCTCACTGGGGGCTAAATGCAGGCGCGGAGGGGTAGGCGATGCCGAAGGGGGCGCAGAACTGGGAAGAGAAGTGGGCAGCCCAGCCTGGGACGCAATGATACCTTGGGCGCATCGCACGCACACCGTGGCACTGTTACACAAAAGGGATACCCCGCACATGGCACACAGCCGGGATTTCCCCAAAGGACCCCCGAGCACGCTATCCCCAGAAGCCTCCATATGGTGATTAACACAGGCGCAATAGGACAGCACAGGGTAAGGGCTAATAAAAAGCCACCCGGGATGCCCTCCCAAGGGATGCCCCCAGACCAGTAAGGGGGAGATGAGGGAGTGTAAGGAGCAGAACCGGGAGAAACCACAACCCCTAGTTGTCCCGCCTGAAAGATATAAGTAAAAAGCACATAAACATCCCGCAGCCCATGCCCCAAGGAAACAAAACCCCCAAAGGGGACTTACGGACCAAGTAGACCGAAGGATCATCAAGCCGCCAGACCACAGGAGGAAGCGACACAGGAAAGATCACCGCCGCAGCCAAGGGAGGAAGAGGGGCCCCGGACGAGCAGCAGACTCAAAATGGCGCCGGCAGAAAAACCTCGAGGGGCGGGCCACGGGAGGGGGGGATGCGATACGCGTCATCCCCCGGCCCCGCCCCCCCCCAAAGAGTTTGAAAACGCTGCTCACGTGACCGCGCCGGCACCATTGCAATACAACAAACGCCTCAAGTTATAGCGCCGCCCGCCGTGAGCGGAGTACAAAGCGGCAACGGCGGCTAAAAATACAATTCTGTGAAATACTCACCTGTAGAATTGTAGTATTATAAGTATACAGTACGTCCTGCTCTAGATAGATTACTTACACTTGGGTTATCCTCCGCCAGATGGCGCTGCACTGCAGAGACATGTAAAACAGGCTCCTCCCGGCCCCTCAAATACCCGGGGACCTCCCACAAATCCCCAGCATTGAAAAGCAGTGAACGAGAAGCCGGGAGAATTTAACCACCCAAACTGGTAACTATAACAATGATAACAATCACCATACAGGGGATCCAGAATAATGCAAAACCAAGGGTGGGGTGGAGCAGGACGTACTGTATACTTATAATACCAATTCTACAGGTGAGTATTTCACAGAATTGCATTATTCTTAGTATACAGTATGTCCTGCTCCAGATAGATTACTTACACTTGGGACATCCAATAGCAGTGTCCATAAAGTAGGGTGGGATCCCCAACAAAAAAGGTAGCAGCAGACAGTTTAAACCACTGCCGCCTGCAAGACCTTGCAGCCAAAAACAGCATCAGCTGAGGCCCTAACATCAACCTTGTAAAACTTTGAAAAGGTATGAACAGAAGACCAAGTAGCGGCCTTGCAAACTTGTTCAACAGAAGCCTGGTGCTGAAAAGGCCCAAGAGGCACCAATAGCACGAGTAGAATGAGCAGTAAGGCGGAAGAGAGGATTCTTCCCCTTAGCAGAATAGGCCTGAATCACAGCCTGGCGAATCCATTTGCTAATAGTAGACTTGGCAGGAGCCAAAACCCTTCCTGGGCCCAGAAGGGACCATAAAAAGAGCATCAGTTTTCCTGAAGGACGCAGTGACTACCAGGTAATACTTCAGACACCTGACCACATCCAAGGAATGCAGAACCCTTTCCTTAGTGTTGCTAGGATTAGGGCACAATGAAGGAAGAACAATATCTTGATTTAAATGAAAAGCAGACACCACCTTAGGCAGAAAGTCTGGCTTAAAACGGAACACCGCCTTGTCCTGGTGTCTCTCATAGTATGGGGGCTGAATAGACAGAGCCGCCAACTCAGACACACGCCTGACCGAAGTAATGGCCACCAGAAAGACAACCTTGAGGGTAAGCACAGCCAGAGCAGCATCCTGTATAGGTTCAAAGGGAGCACCCTGCAAGGCAGACAAAACCAAGTTCAAATCCCAAACAGGGACCATAGGTTTACGTGGGGGACACACATGAGTAACCCCCTGGAAGAAAGTCTTAACCAAAGAATGCTGAGCAAAAGACTTCTGAAAGAAAACAGACAGGGCAGAAACCTGACCCTTCAGAGTACTGAGTTGGAGTCCCGACTCCAACCCATGCTGTAAGAACCCTGGGAACTGAAAACACCCGACAGGGAAGAGACCTAGACTCACACCAGTCAAGGTAGGTATGCCATACCCTGTAATAGATGGAAGAAGAAGTTTTCTTCCGAGCCTTCACCATGGTATCCACCACCGAGGCGGACAAGCCTTTCTCCATCAAGATGGAGGTTTCAGCAGCCAGGCCGTCAAAGCCAGAGTTTGTAAATTGGGATGGCGTAAGGGGCCCTGAGTGAGCAGATCTGGCACTCCTGGCAGAACGTACTGGTCTACTGCCATCTGCACCACGTCTGCGAACCACACTCTTCTTGGCCACCTGGGGGCCACCAGAATCGCTGGCACCCCTTCCAGAGCAATCCTGCGCAGAACCCTGCCCAGCAGGGGGAATGGAGGAAAGACATACAGGGGCCGAAATTCCTGCCATGACATGGACAGAGCATCCGTGGTCAAGGCCAGAGGATCCGGAGACAGGGAGACAAAGGCCAGGAACTTGTGATTGTGACGGGACGCAAACAGATCCACATCTGGTTGACCCCAACGGTGACACAGGGGCTGGAATGCCCTGTTGCAGAGAGTCTGTCAGTATATTCTCTGCCCCCGGGATGTACACAGCCGAAATGCATTGAACACTGGCCTCCGCCCATGTCAGAATCCGCGACACCTCCTGGAGGGCCCCCCTGCTCCGGGTCCCTCCCTGATGGTTGATGTAGGCAACCGCCGTTCTGATGTCTGAGCGCACCTGCACAGACAGACCCCGCAGGTGGTCGGTCAACTGATCCAGAACCAATCTGATCGCCCGTAGTTCCAAAATGTTGATAGGTAAGTGGGCCTCCTGAGGCCCCCATCTCCCCTGGAACCGCAGGGACTTCCAGAATCCCCCCCATCCTGACAGACTGGCATCCGTGGTGACCGTCTCCCAGGAGGGGGCCAGAAAGGACCTGCCCCCCAGCAAGTCCCCGGAGTCCAGCCACCACGAAAGGGACCGCCTGACCAAGGGGGGGAGCACACAGACCCCATCCAAGGACGTTGGGTCCTTGTCCCAAACTGACAGAAGGTGAAGTTGTAGAGACCTCAAGTGGAACTGAGCAAAAGGCACCGCCTCAAAGCACGCCACCATCAGGCCCACCAACTGCATCCCCTGCCTGAGGGAGGGATGGAGGCACGACAGCAGGAACCTCACCTGCGCAGTTAGAGCTTCCACCTTCTGTAGAGGAAGGAATATCCTTGACTGAACCGTATCCAGAATCATTCCCAGGAACGGGGTCACCGAGGAAGGGGACAGAGAAGACTCCAGGGTGGACACCACCAGCTGAGTGTGCCAACTCTGCCTGCTGTAGAGACCGAGAGGTGATGAGTATGTCGTCCAGGTAGGGCAGCACACGGATGCCCCTTGACCTCATCAGAGACATCACCCCCGCCTGCACCTTGGTGAACACTCTGGGAGCTGAAGTGAGGCCAAATGGCAAGTCCACAAATTGGTAATGCTAATCTTCCAACGCGAATCTGAGGAACCTTTGGTGTCCTGAAAACACAGGGATGTGAAGGTAAGCGTCTTTGATGTCCACAGACGTCATGAAATCCCCTGGGCGCAGGGAGCTGATGGCCGAGTGCAGAGTTTCCATGCAAAAACGCCTGTTCTTGACAAATTTGTTGAGGATCTTTAAAACCAGAATGGGCCTGACTGACCCATCTTTTTTGGGAACTGTGAAGAGGTTGGAGTAGAACCCCTTGCCTCTTTCTCTTAAGGGGATCCTGCAAATGACCCCCAGACCCAGAAGGCCTTGCACGGCCTGCACCAACACCTGAGCTGAGGGAGGGTGCAGGGGGATCCGGGACCTGATGAATCTTGGGGGAGGCCGCACAGCAAACTCTATCTTGTAGCCGGAGGACACTACCTCCTGAATCCACCGGTCTGAGACGTGATGCCTCCAGATGTGAGCAAAGTGCTGCAGCTGTCCCCCCACCCTAACGGGCGAGGGCGTCCCATCATGCCTGAGGGGGCTTGGGAGAGGATTTGGGCTTAGCCCCCCAGGAGTGTGCCAGAAATCTGCCCCCGCGAAGGACACCCATTTTCCTTGTTTAGCACCACGGTAGGGGAGTGAAAGAGAGCCCTGGCCCCGAAAGGGCCAAGACTGCCGTCTGCGCTGGGGTAACTTACCTCCCTTAACAAAAAGGTCCAGGCGGTCCCCAAACAGGCGTAGCCCCTTAAATGGAAGCCCAGTGAGGGCCTTCTTTGCAGCATTGTCAGCAGCCTACTGCCGCAGCCAAACCGAGCGGCGTATAGCCACCACGAGGGCAGAAGTTCTGGCACACATTCTGATGGTGTCATCCAATGCTGATAGAACAAAATTTACAAAAGCAGCACAGCTGGAGAGTGCATTAAACGCCTCACAAGGGAAATCATCAGGGGCACTATTAAGCATATTTCTGATAAGGGTTTTAGTGGCCACAGCAGTAATAGCAGAGGCACAGATCGGGCGCAGCACAGTCCCCGCACATGCAAAGGCGTGGGAGGCCAGCTTGTCAATGCGCCGGTCCTCAGCATCCCGCAAGGTGGTAGAATCAGGGGAATTCATGACATAGGTGTTAGATAGCCAGCCCTAGGATCGGGGCATCCACCTCGGGGGGGGGGGGGGGGGGGTGACCAACATTTAACCACCTCAGCAGGAAAGGGATACTTCCTATCCCAACTCCTTGGAACCCCGGGAAGTTTACTGGGGCACTCCCATTCCTTGAGCACAAGGGTGTGGAAATGAGCCTGCTCTGGAAATTCCAAACGTGATTTTGCTGTATGGAAAAGCTCCCCTTTTCGCCTGGGAGCCTCACCAGGGAGAGAGATAGACAGAACCTCAAAGATCTGGGTCAATAATCTGTCAGTGTCATCCGAAGCCCAGGGGTCAGAGCCAGAATCGTCATGACCCCTTGGTCTCTCATCAGATGAGCCTGAATCAGAAAGGAGCTCCCCTTCATCAGACGGGGTATAGCCGCACAGATTCCTAAACTCCTCAGTCCCCATAGGGAAAACAGTAACATTAGGCGTCAAGTTCCGCTTCTTACCAGGGTCCTTACGCGCTAAAGACCTTGCAATAATCTGTTCAACAGTAGCCAGACTAGAAGACACCTCAGGCTGAGAATCCCCACTAGTATGCAAATCAACAGGAGTGAGATTTAAGCTTGGGGGAGTAGGTGAACTGAAACGAGGTGCAGCCACTGGCAGGCCAGATTGCAATGCAAGCACCTGCTCAGCACAGGGTACACAGACCCGCGCCTTGTCAGCGTCAGCATGAGGCTGCCCACACGCTACACACAGCCGGTCTTGTCCCAAAGGGACCCCGGTAACATTATCCTGGGATGCCTCCATATGGTGATTCTTAGGCACGATATGCCAGTAGCGATTGACGCTATAAGCAACCCTGGATGCCCCAATGACCCGCTAGGGAAGTGGGAGTAATTATACAAGGCCCAACTATCAATTACACCAGCCGGGAGAAGCCAATGGATTCACCCGTCTGAAAGACACAATGGGAAAAGGGGGTGTCAGAACCAAACACACTAAAATGAGTATAAGCCGCCTGCGAGGGCACTTACGGACCACGGTAAGTTGAAACGTCACACATGCGCGCGCGACCTGACAAAATGGCGCCAAGAGTACCTCGAAGGGCGGGCCAGAGCGAGCCGTGACGCATAACGCGCCGAGCCAGGCCCCGCCCCCCCGAAGCCCACAGACAAGCAGCCAATGAGAACGCATAAGCGTCTGAGGTAACGCCGCCGCCCGGCGCGGAACATCTAAATGAAGGAAAAGACACGCGCGGCGGCGGCGGCATTTGCAATAGTAAAGAAGACAAGTCAGTGCGGCGGCTGACAGCACATATACTAGTACAAAAAAAATACATGCTCACCCACACCCCCCCTTCTTTCCCCCCGAAGGCTACAGGGAGAATGAGGGAGGATGGTGGCCCTCTGTACAGGACCCACCGCTACACGGGGCATGGGACAATAATGCGGGAGGGGCTCACCATCAGCCTATACCGCCTACCCTTTGGTGGGGGATTGCGGCGGAGCAGCGCTCCTGAAGCACACATGGTGCTGCCTACCTTCACCCGACCAGCGCAGCCCAGGCTGGGAGGCACATCACACGAGGAACGGGTGGGAATAGTCCAACAGGGCCGCAGGCTAATAGCCCCGCTCACCTGCGAGAGAGTGATAATTTCATGTCTTCGCAGTAAGCACTGCAGAGAAATCTGGGGATTTGTGGGAGGTCCCCGGGGATTTGAGGGGCCGGGAGGAGCCTGTCTCTGCAGTGCAGCGCCATCTGGCGGAGGATAACCCAAGTGTAAGTAATCTATCTTGAGCAGGACGTACTGTATACTAAGAATAACACAGCTACCACCCCCCCCCCCCCGAACACATGTCGGGGAGAGGGGGGGGAGAGCGAGCAGGCAGTGGCGAGAGACAGGCCAGGGATGGGGGGGGGGGACCCAGACAAACAAGGCACACAGTCCCCAAAACACTCAGCCCCTCAGAAGCTAGGACAGGAACTCCGCATCCCTCAGTAGGCTCCCTCAGTAGGCTCACCATAAAGCCTATAGCCGGCTACCCTTTGTGGCACAGGGTCTGCGGCTTGGAGTAGCGCTCCTTGAGCACCTGACCCTAGTGCTCCTCTACCTTCACACAATCCGTCAGCCGAGGCTGGGAGGCACAGAGGGTCCGGAAACGGGTGGAAATAGACATGCAGAGCCGCAGGCTTGGTTGACCCGCTCACCTGCGAAATTTAAAGAGCCATCTTCTATCTCCGCAGAATCACTGCAGAGGAAACACTGGAGAGGTCTATTGGTGATCCTGTTTTTATATGGTACCGGGAGGAACCACAACCCTTCTGCAGTACACTGCGCCACCTTGTGGCGGAATATCCCATACGTAAAGACTTTTTGAAGCAGGCCGTGCCATGCAATAGGAAAAGAGGAATGGGCTGTAAAAAGTGCTGGTAAGGGACTGCCAGGTACCCAACACTTGCCAGACAAAAAGACACAGAAATGGATAGAGTAGTTATATATAACTGCACAAAATGTTGAAAAACTGGATTGGAAAGAGCCAAAGAAGACTGAAAAATGGTTATGAAGACATGCTGAAAGGTATGGAGAGGATCTGCAAATAGCCACAAAGCCCAGAAGATAGAAAAGGACCGCAATAGGACTACAAAAAGCTGCTGCGAAGAGTCACATTGAGCATTGAAAAAGAGCTGTAAAGAGCCACAGAAAAATACAATTCTGTGAAATACTCACCTGTAGAATTGGTATTATACGCATACAGTACGTCCTGCTCCATATATAATACTTACACGTGGGACATCCAATAGCAGTGTCCATAAAGTAGGGTGGGATCCCCATCAAAAAAGGCACAGCAGACAGTAAAGACGCTGTCACCTACAAACCTTGCTACCAAGTACGACATGAGCAAAGGCTCTAACGTCAATCAAATAACAAAACCTTTGGACAGGTATGAACAGAAAACAAGCAGCGGTCCAGCAAAACCTGTTTAACAGAAAACCTGGTGCTGAAGGGCCAAAGCTACCCAAGCACAAGTAGAACAGAATAAAAAGAGAGGAAGATTCTTCCCCTTAAAGGAATAGGCCAGAGTAATGGCCTGACCAGCCCAAATGCAACAGGAGCCTCGGTAAAACTTAGAACTCTCCCCAACGGGGAATTGAAAACTGGTCTCCCTCAAGACAGGCGGGGAGTACTGACCCCTACACTAACTAGGATCAGCAAGAAGCAGAAACCTTTACTCAGAACCAGAAGGGCAAACCATCCAAGTAAGATCAGGCCAAAGGGCGCGTAGGCCCTGGAAACGAACGAGATCAGGCGCATAATTATGGAGGCGCCTGCAGACCCCAAGGGGCATCAGTGCCCCTAAGGGACAAGAAACAACCAGGAAAACTTCAACCCTGTTGAGGGAATGTAGACCCCCTTACATCAGCATTACTAAGAATAAGGCCCATAGGCAGACTAAGAGGACTTAAATAATGATCATAAGACACCACCTTGGGCAAAAGGTCCGGCGTAAGGCGGTATACCACCACATCATGGTGTGTATATATATATAAAAAATGAATGAGGGCTAACTAAAAGAGCCACCTTCTCAGGCACACATCTGACTGAAGCAACAGCCCCCGGAGGGGCAACTTGAACTACGAAACAGCACAGACAGCATCCGGAATAAGTCCCAAAGGGAACAACCCGCAAGGCAAACGGAATGAAAATTGATCCCAACAGGGACCATAGAACTACTTGGGAGATGCAAGTGAGCAATCCCCTAGAGAAAGCTTAACCAGGAAGACTGAACAAGACTTCTACAGGAAAGCAGACAGGACAGAACCTGAACATTCAGAGTACCAAGATGGGGAGCCAACCCCAACCCATGCTGTAATAACTCTAGACCCCTGGGAACAGAGAACGTCCGACAGGGGAGAGACCAAGACACACGCCAACCAATATGGGTACACCATACCCTATAATAGATGGAGAAAGGAGAAGGGGAGAAACTTGCTCCTAGCCCCCCATAGACCAAGTCCCCCAGAAGATAAACCCGTCTCCAAAAGGGTGAATGAATCAGCTGTCAAGCCCTCAGACTAGAGCCTGTAGATTGGGGCGACATAAGAAGGAGCCTGACAAGGGCAGAACCGCACTCCTGAGAGAGCGTACAGGTCCGCTGACCTCAGCAGAAGCATCTGCGCACCACAGTCCACTAGGCCACCCAGGGGCCATCGATCTCACGGGTCTCTTTATCAGCGCACCCATGCGCAGAACCCCACATAGCAGGGTGAATGAAGAGAAGACATATAAAATAGAAAGTCCAGACATAAAATTACTAAGCCCCCATGACCAGAGTTAGAATATTCTGGGGCAGTAAAAACAAGGGCAGAGCCCCTGTGATATTAGCGAGACCCAACAGAGCCATCCTAGTTGGCTCTCAGAGGGACACCAGGATAGCACAACCTGCCACTGAAGGACAGCCATTGGACCGAATACCACTGAGGTGCAGGGAACGTAGACCCACACCCAGATCAGGATAAGAAACCTTCCAGGAGAATCATCCTGTTTCAAGTTCCAGACCAATAATAAATACAGGCCATAGTCCTCCGACAGGCCAAGAGTCCCCAAATAGACAGGTCCTGAAGAGGAGAAGTCCAACAATATAGAGCCAACTGAAGGCTCACTGTTTTAACAAATCAGTAGGTAAGATGGACCCTCTAAGGGACCCTACCTAGGAACCACGGGGGGTTTTGGAAGAAATCCCCCCCCCCCCCCGCCAAACCTGTGAGACTTGGTACCCAAGGTAACCATTCAAAGGAAGATGCAAGCAAAGAAGGGGGTGCCCCCAGACAGGGTCCGTGAATTTAACCAGCTCAAGAGGACCCACCGTACCAAGGGGGAATGAGCTCAGACCTAGCTCCAGGGGTGCAGGAACCCCATGCAGGATTAATAGCCTACTGTGCCAAAGAGCCGAAGGGCTCTGTATATAAGGAACATCATCTGATCCGCCACCAACGGGCCCACCAGCTGCAATCCTGCCTGGTGAAAGCAAGGTGTCAGCACAGAGGGACAGAGCCCGTGTAACCAGGAGTCCACCTATTGCCAAGGAAGAAGGTTCAAGCCTGAACCGAATCCAAGGAATGGAGATAGCGAATAAGGGACAATTGAGGTGACTGAGCACCCATCCAAATAACTCCCAGAGGACACCGCCAGCCGACTAACCCACTCGGCCTGGCGTAGAGATCGAGGAAGTAAGAAAGGACGATCCGGTAGGTCCTAGTGTGGACGCCCCACAGGCATGTCAGAGACATCACCCCCATCCGCGCCTTGGCGACTAGCCTGGGAGCAGAAGAGATGCCAAAAACGATCCGCAGGGTTGGTCCTTCAACCCTGACTAGTAATGGACTTGGTGTCCAGAAGACCCAGGGGAAACTAAAGGGATCTAGATCTCCACAGGAGGCCAGGAGCCCACCCTTGCACAGGGCGCCTGTGTCCCAAGACAGAGATATCATGCAGGGACTACCTGTGAGTGTAGAATTGCCAATCCTACCATAAGCCAGCAGGGCCCAAACTGCCTCGTCATTTTGAAGGAAAGAGGAAGGACAACTTAAAGACCATAGCCCCAGCCTGCTAAGGGCAACCTGCAAGTGATCCCAGACTCTGCAGGCCGAATACGGCCTGCACCAACTCCTGAGGGGAAAACAGGGGCTAGAAGCACCCTGACAACCTCTGAGAGGGACCGCCCAGCAATTTCTATCCTGTGTCCAGGGGAACTACCTCCTGGATCCACCGTAGGCAGCCTGTGCGGCACGTGCTGGTCATCCCCGCTCGAGTGAGACTCATCAGGAGTGAGATTTAGGTCCTGGGAGACAGGTGTATTGAAGTGAGGTGCAGCCACTGGCAAACCTGATTGCAGGGTCAGTGCCTGTTCAGCACACGGTCCGCAGACCCGTGCTCTGTCAGCATCAGCATGGGGCTGACCACACACTGTACACAGTTCTTGTCCCCGAGGGACCCCGGGTACATAATTCTGAGATGCCTCCATATGGTGATTATCTGAGCAGTATGCCCGCAGGGATTTATGCAATAGGCAACCCTGGATGCCCTAAGACCCACTAGGAATGTGGGAGAATTTTTTATGTGAACCCGCTATAATATATGTCAGGCCGGGCGAAGCCACTGAAATCTTGGCGTCTGAAAGACATAAAGAGGATAAGAGGGGGGTGTCAGTGCCATACGCAGCTGAATAAAAAATCATAGGAACCAAAAACCGCCAAGGAGGGCACTTACATGACCAAGGGAGGAGGCGGATCGCAACCACGCGCCGCGCGCACGCAAAGACCGTCGAAATGGCGCCAAGCGAACCTTGAGGAGCGGGCCTGATCTGGCCGTGACGCGGGGCACGTCACGCAAAGTCCCCGCCTCCCCCAAAGAGCGCGAAGCTCTAACCAGCGCAAAGTCAATGACAGCAGTGGATAGGACACACATACAGAGTGTAATTAAGGAGATTGCTCTCAAAACTAGAGAATGATGCTGCCGCCCGGGCTGCACACTTCTTGTAAATGAAAAGGACACACACGCGCGCAACCAGACAAGGGTTATGTGGAGCAAGGAGCGCGGCACTGACACCCAAGTTTAAAGCAAAAGGCAATGGCTATAAATGTGTATAACATTACGCTGGGACCGCCACACACATACCCCCCCCCCCCCCTTTATTTTCCCCCAAGCTACGGGAGGAAGCGAGGGAGAAAGCGAACCTGCACCCAGGGTTCATCGTTATGAGGGGCACGGGCAACAATGCGGGAGGGGCATCTAATGGAGGCTCAGCATCGGCCTAAACTGCCTACCCTATGGTGGGGGATTGCGGTGGAGCGTAGCTCCTTGAGCACACGAGGTGCTGCCTACCTTCACCCGACCAGCGCAGCCCAGGCTGGGAGGCAGATCTTATTGAAGAGGACGGGTTGGTAATAGTCCTGCAGGGCCGCAGGCTGTAAAAGCCCCGCTCACCTGCGAGAGAGTGATACTTCATGTCTTCGCAGTCAGCACTGCAGAGAAATCTGGGGATTTGTGGGAGGTCCCTGGGTATATGAAGGGCCGGGAGGAGCCTGTTTTTGCATGTCTGCAGTGAACAGCGCCCTCTGGCGGAGGATTACCCACGTGTAAGTATTATATATGGAGCAGGACGTACTGTATGCTTAGAATAGATTGGTGCTACAGATATACTCATGGATGAGTGGCTGTAAAACTCAAAGCTGGAAAAAGGCTACACAAGCTCAAAAGTGAATTGGAGGGGCAGCAAAGAAACACAGAGAGGGCATGACATTCTAGGTTTACTAATAGAGCTCTACTCAGCAACTGGTCTGGTCTGGACATGTGCAGAAAAAAGAAGGGGGGTGGAGGTCTTATTCTGGACAACTCACCATAGGATTGTGACAGTGGCTGCTTCTCCAGGTAAGGCCCGTCTCTATATCTTCCCTACTATCCAAAGGAAACTTTTGCATTGAGTCAAAAATCTACTAGTCCTCAGATATAGGGGAGGGGAAAACATTTTTATTTTGAGCATCTCATGGCAGCCCTGGAGTCACATACAAAACATAAAGAACACTGAAGTGGCTCCAAACCCAGCTCCAATCTGACAAACCGTAAAAGACACACTTCGGCTGCTGGCCTTTAAGATTTTATCTGGATATCAAACAAGAAATAAAGGAGTTAAAATCGGTTACACTTACTGATTCTCCGGCTGCGGCACTCTGCCACTGGGCTCAGATTCTGTAGAGAGGACATGGGAGAGATGTCACAGTATGGAGTGTGCAGCAGTAACAGGATGCCCTGGCAGCATATTGAATGCACAGGGGGAATTTACAAGGATATACATCCAGCAATAGATTAAAAGATAAATATAAAAAGTACATTGGCTTACCTGACATTTCGGTGCTGCATTGCCAGTTTCTGCTCCTTGGCAGACAACAGGCAACATACTGGCAGCAGATAAAGATTGAATTATTAATCAGAATTTGAGAAGGAAAGGAATTGTGCGATGAATGAATGAAATGGAAAGCAGGTAAGTGGTTAGCTGCTCTGTGCTCAGCTCGATGTTCCCCGGTATGCTGGACGCTTCATGGCCTGGGGTGAAGTTATACAATCCAGAGACTCAAACGGCAGCTGAATTCACAATGTTTAATCCTAGTTGGCCTTGGTCATCTTGGAAGCCTCAAATGCAACTACTGATATTATGTAATGTCCCTACATTATACATCTACTGCCCCCATTCTTTGTACCAGTACCCCCTTCAGCTATCCAGCACCCAACAAAAAGATTTGCACAGATGAAGATCAAGGATAACCATTGTTACCATCTTCTCTTTATTTTAGCTGGTTTAGAACAGTAGCAGACTACCATTACATTTTATAGGATAGTGCTCCTCTCCTATCATCCACTATAATAAAAGTACTTGCAAATTCAGCCTGGGAGAATCCTGGTCCACTAAACTAGCCTAACCAACCTGAGAATAGGTGGGTTAGGGTCCTTGCAGACCTGATCCTGGAACAGAGTTGCCACCCCTTGTGGTTGAGGTCATTCAACACACATTCAACCTCAGCACTGTATCCATTGCTTAGGGACTGCACTCATAGAGGCACACATGCATTTGCATGTGTGTGCAACTGAGACCTTGGTTTTCAACCAGAGCTGTCCTCCCTTACAGATGAGGTCCGCCCCACCATGTGCTCATACACATCCAAATGGTATCCATTGCTGTGTATGTCTTGAAAGTGGTGCTCTTAAATATTCGAGTAGCGATGGCACTAACAGAGACACCTTAATGCATCTTTCCATTTCCATATGAATGGAATTCTTGACTATAATGGTACTAAATAACTTAGTAGAGCAAATCAAGAAGCATAACTTCTGATGGAGGAAAGCACTGTACTGATACAGACTAATGTTGAGCGAACCCGAACCGCAAAGTTCTGGTTCTAAAACCTGAACACAGACATGGAAAAGCCGGTTGAGGTTTTCAATGTGCTAAGCCTGTTATTCTTTTTCTATTTGTTTGCAACTCTGTGTTATCAAAGAAAACAGATTTCCCCAGCAACAATGTGTTTACCTTAGCAATGTACATCAACTGGTGCATTTGATGTACAGATCAAAGACTTCACAATGGCTTCTTAATTTTCTGGCTAAGGCAAAGACGACAGTTTTAATTACTTCTGCTGTAATTCAACTTATTCGTACAGAGGGACTTGTGCTCCAGTAGCTAAAGGGTCACTGGCAGTGTTCTAATCTGGACTGCTAATTACTGCTGCTTGACTTCTGAGATTTGTAGTCAGTAGTTTTTACTTAAAGCCAGGAAAACCACTTGCACCTTAGGATGACAGACACACAGGAATATAGAAACATGGAAACAGTTTGCTGACACAAATGGTTATTTTACATTTCAGAAGAGGAAAACAATAAGGCAGAACACCTGACAAAAATTGAGTTTTCCTTTAAACGACATGGTCTGTGTCTATGTATAAATATGTTTCTATGTTTCTATGTGTCTATGTGTCTGTGTCTATGTATAAATTGAGTTTTCCTTTAAACGACATGGTCTGTGTCTATGTATAAATAAACTTAAAATGGGCCTTCAACCTGAATAAGAGCCTATCTTATATGTTTCCCACATCGTGTTCAGATTGCTCACATTAAAAATCATCCTACCTGCATGTTATGGGCCTTTAAACATCTAAGATGGCAGCTCATGGAGCATTAGGTAGCCTGCAAACAGGAAGTGTCTTCTGACTGTGTTGCTCTGCATTCTGGAATTGCTGTCATGCCCCTGACCCCAGCTCTGCTCTGTCTGTGCAAAGCACAGCTAAAACCCCGCCTCTGTGCTTTATCCCACTTTCCTCTCCTCAGTATGCGATGCTTCTGAGGCACGTGCTGCACCCGTATCCTAGAGTCCTGAACAGAGTTGCAGCCCAGTGGGTGAAAGAATAAGTACTACACTAGTTTACACCATGCACTATATCTTAGTAAATGCCTAGTCTGGCAAAAGGTATCATCACAATACCTATTGAACACGTAAATCTGCAAGGCCACTGGTTTCCGTTTCAAATTTACACTTGTGTAACCGCCATAGTAGAACAGTAGAACAGAACATAGAGCCATTGAATAGTTAATACGTTTTATTAACATATCTTAACATATCTTACAATGTTTTTTTAGATTTCGCTTTATACCTCACATGTATTAGAAAGAGCAGCCTAGCTGCTACAGTAATGTACTGTAATAAAATGATCATTCAAACATCAGAGCACACAGATACAGCTGGAGATACACACACACTTTATTATATTTTACAAGACAATCTGCAAAGCTGGATCCACAGTGAGAAAGGATGAGAGTAGGGTGAAAGCGACTCGGCAACTAAGGTAGAGTCCCCTGTATCAGCAGCATGCATACAATGCAGAGCTTAGCCAAGGAGTAGGATCCAATTATATTGTTTTTATCATCAGTTAGTATATGAATAGAGAAAACTTACCAGGACCCACACAACCAGCCATACCTCATAGGTCATCCTTGCAACTCCACAATTAGTTTGAACTACTCTTCAAATTTACAAAGATTGAAACATGTGGGACTAAGGTGTGTATATGCAGAGAATTGGGTGTGGCAATGTTGGGGGTGTAGACAAAACGCATTTACAAAATGTGTGGGCCAAATACACATAGCTCAAGGCTAAGGCGGACATCAGGCAATTTTGTAAACAGGATTTGACTCCACTAAACTGGAGACTTTTTTTCTTCAGATCACAAAAAGTTTCCTGTGAAACATTTAAAGCAGCAGCCAGCCTGTGTGAAACCACCTGTTCATAAAAACTCACCTTTCCAGGCTCCAGCGGTGCATGCACAGGCTCTTATCCAGTGACAGCAGCCTGTTGTGACTACATCCTTCTGCAGACGATTCTAATTGTTTGGAATGGACTTGAATGGGAAGCGTGTGCAGGACATAAGGGGATGCAGCAATCCCCATTTAAAGGAGCAGTATCGCGAAATTTGCATTAAAAAAGATAAATAATTAAATAGCCAAACAATAGCTTCTAACATGAGTATAAATAATCTGGCGATAGAAAAAGGAAAAAATATATGCCTTACTTTTAAATTGTATAATGACAATGGCTCAGTCCATTTGCTGAATAGGGGGATCTGCTGAGTTGTATTTAGTGAGCTGCTTCATTTAGCCCACTGGTTTCCTAGCAACACTTTACCTCAGAGGCTGACACTGTAATCAGTGGTAATGGCTGTGTGTGTGTGAGGTGCTGCTTTTGTTATGAGACCAGGTGACTCAAATGTGTAAAATATATACAAAATACTAAACTGACTGCAAATGACTGAAATTCTTCTTTGAATAACTGTGCAGGAAAATCTAAAGGTATTAAAGTGGAACAAAACCCTGGGTGGCCGACCCTGAAGTCTATAAGACCCGGCCATTGACCTTCCCCCTTGGGCATTCTAAATCAGGATGCCCACTGTGTGAAACAACCCCTGGATAACCACAGATCCCCCCATTTTTCTGGCGCGCTCGCGCAGATAGTCATTTAGACAGGCTGGGCGGCCAGGAAGGTTACTGCTCAGGCTCCCCATCTGCATGCAAGCATAGCTGATTGGATGAGAGCCCGTGCATGCGCTGTGGGACAGGGAAAGGTACATTTTCACAGGTGAACTTGGGGATTTCACATATCAGGGCATCCCAAGTCAGGGTGCCCCTAGGGGCACAAAACAAAACTCCAGATAGTGAAAATCCTGGGTTGGGCTTTGCTCAAAACACACAAAGCTGAAATAAAGATCATATGGAAAAATGAAAAATAAGAATATGAAAGACAAAATGGTAAACTGAAAGATTCTGCAGCAGAGCCAACATGTAGGGAAAACTGTCAAAATCAGCTAAATGACTTCTAGAGCTTTTCTCTCTGTTTTAGATATATGAGTTCTGGCCAGGCAATGTTGTTTTCTTATGCTGGGTGACTGCCAGCACTCAACAGCTGATACTTTGATACATTGTTTCTCCCTCTCCTCAGCGTGGAACAGGCCAGAGTGTCGCCCGACACTAAGAAGACATAAACATGAGATATTAGTCTCCAGCTGCTCAACACACACATCATTTTTTTTCTAAATTTGTAATTCTTACTCCAACACTTACCTACATTCAAAGTACCATTTAAATATAAGTCAACAAGAAAAATTTGCGATACTGCTCCTTTAAGTCAATGAGAGCTGTCTGCCAAATGACGTAGTCACAGCAGGCAGCTCTAATTGGACGAGAGCCTGCACATGTGCCATTGGAGCCTGGAAAGGGGAGTTTTCTTAGGGGAACTGGGGGGGTTACACACAGTGGGATGCCCCAGGGGCACAGAACAAAACCTGGGAAAGTCAAATTCTGTGTTTCGCTTTAAGGAGTTTGATTGGATTGGTTGCAGGTATAAATGATTGAAGTAATATTAGCGCAGGCACAAAACTATACCAGCAGGACATCTCTACTAGCCCCTGTTGGCTCTATATCTGCCTGGGCCTGGTCTAAAGCCAGGCATATGCTTCTGCTACCAACAGCAAGATTAAATTGTAAGGGGGGTGGCCTAAGCCATAATTCTGTGCATATATAGATAGTACATGAGTTTCCAGGCTCAGAGGTGTCAAAAGGAATCACAATCAGTTGCAAGGCTTAGTATACCATTACTACATTGCAGATGCAAATAAAGACTTGTTTAAATTTAATGTCCAGGTTCTTTCTTTTTTTTCCTACAGTATGTGTATACACACAACCTGGAGATGCTATACAGACAAGAACAAGACAAGAAAAAAAAAAAAAAACTTACTGCCCTTTTCTCACCTGCAGCTTATCTTTATCCACCAGCAACCTCAAATGTGAATGGCCGCCTCCAGGGTCGATCATAGTGCCTTAAAAACTCCCACTCCATTTTTGCAAGCCGAGGACTTACACCCCCCTTTATTTCAGTGAGAAGGTGTTGCAAGTCACAGACTGATGCTGCGGGTGGCCATTCCCGGAAGTTGGCGGTTAATGGACTTGGGCAACAGTTGTGTTTTGCACTTGTAAAAAACTAGGACCGATAAGCGAAGGTAAAATAGTCTTAGCTAAAAATTCAAAGGAAGACAGATGGCTCTAAGGACTGAGTCGCTTACTATATTTTTTCACTAAGGGCTTCTCTACCAGAGGCCTCTTAGGCTCTATTCTCACTTATACTTGTACATTAGGCAACGCAGTCACAATGCAAGGGAAAATGCGTTCTAATGCGCCAGTTCACATATAAATACTGTGTATGTATGTGAACTGGCCCATTAAAAATTATGGGCAGCATTTTTCCTTGCGTTGTCATAGCGTTGCCCATAGCAGCGCAAGCGGAGAGGTGTGAATAGTGCCTTAAAAAGACTAAACAATGTTGTATATTCTGGGTTATAAGAGTCAAACCAGAATCTAGTCCAAGCTAAAGAAAATTTATTAAAATTTTGTTTATGTGGTCAAAGCCAGAACTGGGGTGCAGCCATGCTCCTTGCAAAAGATCTGGGCAGTCCAAAAAACAACAGGGACAATCCATAGCTATGTTTGTAACATCTACATACCAAGCAAATCTTGACCAATGTAGAGCGACTAGAAAAGTTATTGTGTAGATGTAGATCGACAACATCCTTCAAAGGATTACAGGTTAATCCAAATATATCCACTTTCAGGGAAACACAAATATGTCTATATTTGGGGACCTTGTCAGCAACAGGTCCTAGTAAATCTTTTGGGATGGTCAAATCCCACTTCTAACATCTCTCACATACTCTTTACAATTGGAGTGGAGATATTTACGAATACGAATACTTTATTGGTCGCCAAGTATGTACAGAATACAACATGGAATACTTTTTGGAAGGGAGGTTCTCCATAGAGCTTAAACAAACGCTAGACCTACGACTATATACATATATATATCAACAGTAGTTAGTTTTACATATTTACAGTGGAACTATGTACATGCAATGTTCCTTTAAGTGGCTGGGGATCAGAGGTTTTCCAGGAGTCTTAGAGGTGGTTGTTCAGGGCTTTAACGGCTAGCGGGAAGAAACTGTTTTTATACCGAGAGGTTCTGGTCGAGATGGCCCGGAACCTTCGTCCAGATGGTAGAAGATTGAAGAAGGGGTTGCCTGGATGTGTGGGGTCGCCTACTATTCTCTTTGCCTTAGAGCGGATCCTTTCCCTAAATTGTTCATCTAGGTCAGGTAGGGGACACCCTATGATCTGCTCAGCGGTCCTGGTGATCCTCTTCAGCCTGATCTTATCCTTGGCAGTGATCCCACAATACCAGGTAGTGAAGGAGGAGCTCAGGAGTGAGCCTACTGCGCCGATGTAGAAGGTCTTCAGAATCCTTTTGGACATTCCGAATTTCGCAAGTTGTCTAAGGAAATACAGTCTCTGTTGAGCCTTCTTTAGGACAACGGCGGCATGCCTACTCCACTTCAAGTCATTAGTGATCACTGTTCCGAGGAATTTTGCGCTGGTAGCGATATTGACCTCATCCTTACCCATGGTGATGGGACGGTGCGCTGGGTGGGACTGCGTGAAGTCGACAATCAGCTCAACCGTTTTCTGGGTGTTCAGGATGAGGTTATTCTCATCACACCAGGTTACCAGGCTATTTATTTGTGTTCTGTACGGAGTCTCGTCTGTGTTGCTGATAAGGCCTACTAGGGTGGTGTCGTCTGCAAACTTGATGATTTTGGTTGATGGGTCTGTTGACGTGAAGTCGTTTGTGTATATGGAGAAGAGGAGGGGGGACAGAACGCAACCTTGTGGTGCGCCTATGTTTGTAGTTCTGCATGAAGAGATAAAGGGACCTAGTTTGACTCTCTGGGTTCTGTTTGTTAGAAAGTTGGTGATCCAGTCAGAGAGATCTGGTGAGATGCCCAGTGAGAGCAGTTTCCTATTCAAAATTTGGGGATCTAGTATTGAAGGCGGAAGAGAAGTCTACGAATAGGAGTCTGGCGTATGAGTTGGGTTGATCCACATGATTTAGTGTGAGTTGCATTGTGTGGTTGACCGCGTCTTCTGCAGATCTGTTCGCTTTATACGCGAACTGCAGTGGATCCCACTTTGAGCTGATTAGCCTCCTTTAGGACTGGTATTATCAAACGCTCGAAGACTTTCATCACCACTGGGGTCAGAGCGATGGGTCTGTAATCGTTCAAGGCTGTGGCAGTTGATGTTTTAGGAACTGGGATAATGACTGAGTCCTTCAGGCAGTTCGGGACTATGCCCGCCTTCAGTGAGCCCCTGAATATATCTGTAAGGATTGGGGCCAGCTGATCCGCACACACTTTTAGGCACGTTGGAGAGATCCCATCAGGGCCAGATGCTTTCTTGGTGTTGAGCGTGAGTAGGACCTTCCTTACATCTGACGTTCCTAAGTTTAGTTCGGGCATAGCCATCCTGTTGGGTGTACTACTCATCATTGGAGGGGGGCTCACTGGATTTTTCCTTAGCATCATTGTATCAAATCTGCAGTAAAACTGATTCAGTTCTTCTGCGAGATCCATGCTCGGGTTGATGGTAGGGGCGGTGCCCTTGAAGTTTGTTACTTGCTTAACACCCGCCCATAAGGCTCTAGAGTTGGATTTTGAAAATGTATTTTCTAATTTATGCGAGTATTGTCTTTTTGCAGCTTTTATCTCCTTGGTAAGGAGATTCCTATATTTCCTGTACTCGGTAAGATTGCCTTGTTTGTGTGCTGACTCTTTTTTCCAAGGTTTGTTTTGTGGTAGTTTCTTATAGGTCCTGGTTGGAATCAGCATGTCTTCGCAGAATTTAATGTACGACGTGACCTTGTCAGTCCAGTCATTGATGTCCTCGGTGTTTTCAAAGATCTCCCAGTTCGTTGTGTCGAAGCATGCTTGTAAATTGGTCGCCGCTTCAGCTGTCCATCTTTTTGTGGTGATGAGTGAGGGTCTGCAGAATTTCAGTTTCTGCCTGTATGCTGGGACTAGATGAATGAGTGCATGATCTGAGTGGCCTAGTGCGGCTTTAACTACAGGTTTGTAGGCACCTTTGATGGTGGTGTAGCAGTGGTCTAGGGAGTTCGTTCCTCTGGTGGGGCAGATGATATGCTGGAAGAACTTTGGGAGTTCCGAGTTTATATCTCAGTCTTATATACCAAGTAACCCCCAGTTAGAATCTTCTGTCTAAAATGTATATCATAAGATATCCTATGTGCTGATGATACGGGTGCAAGGCGCTTTAAAGCAGACCTTTAGCATCATTTAATGAAAAGCCCTTAAACTATTCCCCAGCATCTAAAATTAATATATTTTAAGATTTTAGTTTCTTTTTATTCTTTCGTCTGCTGGGCTGCAAGGACTCTAGGATATGGGCGTCGCCATCTTGCCTCAGAAGCATCACACACACTGAGTAGAGGAGAGATGGGTAAAGCACAGCGGGGTGGGTTATAGCTGTGCTTTGTACAGGCAGAGCAGAGCTGGGGTCAGGAAAAGGACAGCAATCCCAGAATGCAGAGCGGCATAGTCAGAAGACACTTCCTGTCTGCAGGCTGCCTGATGCTCCATGAGCCGCCATCTTGGATGTTTAAAGGCTTGGAATACACAATAATACAATTCTGTGAAATACTCAGCTGTAGAATTGGTATTATAAGTATACAGTACGTCCTGCTCCAGATAGATTACTTACACTTGGGTTATCCTCCGCCAGATGGCGCTGCACTGCAGAGACATGTAAAACAGGCTCCTCCCGGCCCCTCAAATACCCGGGGACCTCCCACAAATCCCCAGCATTGAAAAGCAGTGAACAAGAAGCCGGGAGAATTTAACCACCCAAACTGGTAACTATAACAATGATAACAATCACCATACAGGGGATCCAGAATAATGCAAAACCAAGGGTGGGGTGGAGCAGGACGTACTGTATACTTATAATACCAATTCTATTTCACAGAATTGTATTATTCTTAGTATACAGTACGTCCTGCTCCAGATAGATTACTTACACTTGGGGCATCCAATAGCAGTGTCCATAAAGTAGGGTGGGATCCCCAGCAAAAAAGGTAACAGCAGACAGTTTAAACCACTGCCGCCTGCAAAACCTTTCGGCCAAAAACAGCATGAGCTGAGGCCCTAACATCAACCTTGTAAAACTTCGAAAAGGTATGAACAGAAGGCCAAGTAGCGGCCTTGCAAACTTGTTCAACAGAAGCCTGGTGCTGGATGGCCCAAGAGGCACCAATAGCACGAGTAGAATGATCAGTAAGGCGAAAGGGAGGACTCTTCCCCTTAGCAGAATAGGCCTGAATCATGGCCTGACGGATCCATTTGCTAATAGTAGACTTGGCAGGAGCCAAACCCTTCCTGGGCCCAGAAGGGACCACAAAAAGAGCATCAGTTTTCCTGAAGGACGCAGTGACCACCAGGTAATACTTCAAACACCTGACCACATCCAAGGTATGCAAAACCCTCTCCTTAGCGTTGCTAGGATTAGGGCACAAAGAAGGAAGAACAATATCTTGATTCAAATGAAAGGCAGACACTACCTTAGGCAGAAAATCTGGCATAAAGCGGAACACCACCTTGTCCTGGTGTCTTCCCAAAGTATGGGGGATGAATAGAAAGAGCTACCAGAAAGACAACCTTGAGGGTAAGAACAGCCAGAGCAGCATCCTGCATAGGTTCAAAGGTAGCACCCTGCAAGGCAGACAAAACCAAGTTCAAATCCCAAACAGGGACCACAGGTTTACGTGGGGGACGCACATGAGCGACCCCCTGGAAAAAAGGTCTTAAAGAATGCTGAGCAAAAGACTTTTGAAAGAAAACAGACAGGGCAGAAACCTGACCCTTCAGAGTACTGAGTTGGAGTCCCGACTCCAACCCATGCTGTAAGAACTCCAGAACCCTGGGGACTGAAAACACCCGACAGGGAAGAGACCTAGACTCACACCAGTCAATGTAGGCACGCCATACCCTGTAATAGATGGAAGAAGAAGTTTTCTTCCTAGCCTTCACCATGGTATCCACCACCGAGGCGGACAAGCCTTTTTCCATCAAGATGGAGGTTTCAGCAGCCAGGCCATCAAAGCCAGAGTTTGTAAATTGGGATGGCGTAAGGGGCCCTGAGTGAACAGATCTGGCACCCCTGGCAGAACGTACTGGTCTACTGCCATCTGCACCACGTCTGCGAACCACACTCTTCTTGGCCGCCTGGGAGCCACCAGAATTGCTGGCACCCCCTCCAGAGCAATCTTGCGCAGAACCCTGCACAGCAGGGGGAATGGAGGAAAGACATACAGGAACTGAATGTCCTGCCATGACAGTGCAAAAGCATCCGTGGTCAAGGCCAGAAGATCCTGGGACAGGGAGACAAAGGCCGGGAGCTTGTGATTGTGACGGGACGCAAACAGATCCACATCTAGTTGGCCCCAACAGTGGCACAGAGATTGGAACACCCTGTTGCAGAGGGGCCATACTCCCTGGCGAGAGTTTCCCCTGCTCAGAGGGTCTGCCAGCAGATTTTCCACCCCCGGAATGTACACCGCTGATATGCAGGGAACATTGGCCTCCACCCAGGTCAGGATCAGAGACACTTCCTGGAGGGCCCTCTTGCTCCGGGTCCCTCTCTGATGATTGATGTAGGCAACTGCCGTCTGGTTGTCCAAGCGCCCCTGAACAGGCAGGCACTGAAGATGAGTAGTCAAGCGAGCCAGAACTAACCTGATCGCTCGCAGCTCCAAGACATTGATAGGTGTGTGGGCCTCCTGAGGGCCCCACCTCCCAGGAAGGGGCAAGAAAGGATCTGCCCCCCAACAGGTTCCTTGAGTCCATCCACCACAAGACAATAGGCCCATACAGACAATAGGTGAAGTTGCAGAGGCCTCAAGTGGAACTGAGCCTAAGGGACCGCTGCGAAGCACGCCACCATCAGGCCCACTAGCTGCATCCCCTGCCTGATGGAGGGATGGGGACAAGCTATGAGGGACTGAGCCTGTGCAATCAGATTGTCCACCTTCTGCTGAGGAAGGAAGATCCTTACCTGAACTGTATCCAGATTCATTCCTAGGAATGGAGTTACCAAGGAAGGGGACAGTGAGGACTTGGGGTGGTTGATCACCCATCCAAATGACTCCAGAATGGGCACCACCAGCTGAGTATCCAACTCTGCCTGATGTAGAGACTGGGAAGTGAAGAGGATGTCGTCCAGATAGGGAAGCACGCTGACACCCTGACATCTGAGTAGAGACATCACGCCAGCCAGCACCTTGGTGAACACCCTGGGAGCTGAAGTGAGGCCGAAGGGCAAGGCCACAAATTGGTAATGTTGATCCATCAGAGCGAACCTGAGGAACTTTTGATGACCTGGGAACACAGGAATATGAAGGTAAGCATCT
Source organism: Gastrophryne carolinensis (assembly GCA_027917425.1). Taxonomy (NCBI): domain Eukaryota; kingdom Metazoa; phylum Chordata; class Amphibia; order Anura; family Microhylidae; genus Gastrophryne; species Gastrophryne carolinensis. Next base: position 226,619,262 of record CM051240.1, on the reverse strand, counting down.
TTGATGTCCACAGAAGTCATGAAATCCCCTTGGCGCAGGGAACTGATGGCAGAGCGCAGAGTCTCCATGCGAAAGCGCCTGCCCCTGCCAAAACTTGTTGAGAATCTTTAAGTCCATCCTTTTTGGGTACTGTGAATAGGTTGGAATAAAAGCCCTTGCCTTTTTCTCTTAAAGGCACCTGGCAGATGACCCCCAGCTCCAGGAGGCCTTGCACTGCATGCACTAGCTCCTGAGTTGACACAGGGTCCTGAGGAATCCGGGACCTGATGAATCTTGGAGGGGGATCGGCAGCAAACTCCAACTTGTAACCGGAGGACACTACCTCCTGAATCCACCGGTCTGAGACATGAAGCCTCCAGAGCGAAGTGCTGCAGCCGTCCCCCCACCCGGATGGGTGAGGGCGCACTATCATGCCTGAGGGGGCTTGGGAGAGGATTTAGCTTTGGGACCCCAGGAGGAGCCAGGACGTCCACGTCCTCTGCCTCTACCCCAGGAATCTCCCCGGGCCCCAGGGAAAGATAACCCCCTTTCCGGTCTTGCGCCACGGTAAGGGGAGGAGAGGGAACCCTGACCCCGAAAGGGCCGAGGTTTCCGCCTGCGCTGGGGTAACCTGCCTCCCTTAGCAAAAAGGTCCAGGTGGTCACCAAACAGACGCAGTCCTTTAAAGGGAAAACCAGTGAGGGCCTTCTTGGCAGCATTGTCAGCAGCCCACTGGCGCAGCCAAACCGAGCGGCGTATAGCCATCATGAGGGCAGAAGTTCTGGCACACATTCTGATGGTGTCATCCAATGCTGACAGGACAAAATTTACAAAAACATCACAACTGGAGAGTGCATTAAACACCTCACAAGGCAAATCATCAGGGGCACTATCAAGCATATTTCTGATAAGGGTTCTAGTGGCCACAGCAGTAATAGCAGAGGCACAGACCGGGCGCAGTGCCGTCCCCGCACATGTAAAGGCGTGGGAGGCCAGCTGGTCAATGCGCCGGTCCTCAGCATCCCGCAGGGTAGTAGAATCAGGGGAATGCTTGACAGAGGTGTTAGATAGCCCTAGGATCGGGGCATCCACCTCGGGGGGGGGGGGGATGACCAACATTTAACCACCTCAGCAGGAAAGGGATACTTCCTATCCCCACTCTTTGGAACCCCGGTAAGTTTACTGGGGCGCTCCCATTCCTTGAGCACAAGGTTATGGAAATGTGCCTGCTCTGGAAATTCCAAACGTGATTTTGCTATATGGAAAAGCTCCCCTTTTTGCCTGGGAGCCGCAACAGGGAGAGAGATAGACAGAACCTCAAAGATCTGGGTCAATAATCTGTCAGTGTCATCCGGGGCCCAGGGGTCAGAGCCAGAATCGTCATGACCCCTTGGTCTCTCATCAGATGAGCCTGAATCAGAACAGAGCTCCCCTTCATCAGATGGGGTATAGCCAAACAGACTCATAAACTCCTCAGTTCCCATAGGGAAAATAGTAACATCAGGCGTCAAGTGCCGTTTCTTACCAGGGCCCTTACGCGCTAAAGACCTCGCAATAATCTGTTCAACAGTAGCCAGTCTAGAAGACACCTCAGGCTGAGAATCCCCGCTGGTATGCAACTCAACAGGAGTGAGATTTAAGCTTGGGGGAGTAGGTGAAGTGAAACGAGGTGCAGCCACTGGCAGGCCAGATTGCAATGCAAGCACCTGCTCAGCACAGGGTACACAGACCTGTGCCTTGTCGGCGTCAGCATGAGGCTGCCCACACGCTACACACAGCCGGTCTTGTCCCAAAGGGACCCCGGTAACATTGTCCTGGGATGCCTCCATATGGTGATTATTAGGCACAATATGCCAGTAGGGATTGACGCTATAAAGCAACCCTGGATGCTCCAATGACCCGCTAGGGAAGTGGGAGTAATTATACAAGGTTCAACTCTCAATTACACCGGGCCGGGAGAAGCCAATGGATTCACCCGTCTGAAAGACACAATGGGAAGAAGGGGTGTCAGAACCAAATACACTACAATGAGTATAAAACCGCCCGCGAGGGCACTTACGGACCGCGGTAAGTAGAACCGTCACGAGCGCGACCTGACAAAATGGCGCCGAGAGTACCTCGAAGGGCGGGCCAGAGCGAGGCGTGACGCAGGGCACGCCAAGCCAGGCCCCGCCCCCCCGAAGAGCGCGAAGCCCACATACAAGCAGCCAATGAGAACGCAGAAGCGTCTGAGGTAACGCCACCGCCCGGCATGGAACATCCAAATGAAGGAAAAGACGCGCGCGGCGGCGGCATTTGCAATAGTAAAAAAAAAAAAAGACAAGTCAGCGCGGCGGCTGACACCACATATACTAGTCAAAAAACATGCCAAACGCTGTATGCACGAATTACGATACACGCTCACCCACACACCCCCCCTTCTTTCCCTGCCGAAGGCTACGGGGAGAATGAGGGAGGATGGCGGCCCTCTGTACAGGACCCACCGCTACACGGGGCATGGGACAATAAAGGGGCATCCCATAAAGGCTCACCATCAGCCTATACCGCCTACCCTTTGGTGGGGGATTGCGGCAGTGCAGCGCTCCTTAAGCCCACATGGCGCTGCCTACCTTCACCCGACCAGCGCAGCCCAGGCTGGGAGGCACATCACACGAGGAACGGGTGGGAATAGTCCAACAGGGTCGCAGGCTAATAGCCCCGCTCACCTGCGAGAAAGTGATAATTTCATGTCTTCGCAGTAAGCGCTGCAGAGAAATCTGGAGATTTGTGGGAGGTCCCGGGTATTTGAGGGGCCGGGAGGAGCCTGTTTTACATGTCTCTGCAGTGCAGCGCCATCTGGCGGAGGATAACCCAAGTGTAAGTAATCTATCTGGAGCAGGACGCACTGTATACTAAGAATAGCTGCATATAGGATTGATCTTTAATGTGGGCAATTTGTATGTGCAGGGTGGGGGGACATATAAGATAGGCTCTTATTTAGGGTGAAGGTCCGGTTTAAGTGGGAAGTGTGCTGAGTACATAAGTACTGGCCTCTATAAATTGGAAGTCCCAGCCCCAAGATGGCTGCCGGAAGATCTTCAAAGGATTTGTCTTCCTGTGCCTTATTCTTTGTTCCACCGAAACCCTCGTCCTTTTATCTCGATTCTTAGTTGATGACCCATGTCTATAATTCGACTTTGCCTGTTCTCTGCCTGCCTTGGCTCTTTGCCTAGATACCACATTACGCCTGCCCATGACCTTGCTACAGACTTTCGTTACTGAACCATTGCTGCCATCCCACTTACCATGCCTTCATTCACCACGCTACCTGGCTCAGGGGCTCTCACTGCTTGCCTACCCAGTCCCTTGACTCCCTGGCTACTATGGTGAATGGTAGGTGATGTCATTGCCACACCTATGCAATAACCAGTCATCTGTCATCTTATATTGATGCTGCAGAGGTGTCACCACCATTTTCCCTCTAAAGCACTCCCCATCATCTTTAAGGCAAAGCCACGGCACTGGCCAGGGGCCAGAATTGTGCAACTGCCATGGTTAATTTTGGGGGCTACAGGGAAGCATGCAATGATGATATAGGGACCTGTGGAAAGGGAAAGCAAAGAATCGGTGTTCCAGGACTATTCGGAAGGTGAAAATATCCATTTCGAGTGTTACAACCCAAGAGGGGAGTATTGGCAGGGGCTTTGTCTAAATCTATTTTACAAGTTCAATGGATTTTGAACCTACACCCAACACATCAAAGTACTCTTCTAAGGTTTGGCTAAAAAGCCCTTATAGTGGATCAACATCCTTACAAGAAACAGTGCTCATGCATGCAGTTTTTCCAAATATGCAAGGTTGTTGGTCCGGTTTAAGTACGTACTTGAGGATTTCTCGGGTAGTTTCAGCAGGTCTGTTTTTGCTATCAATTCCCCAAAAAACTTTATTAGGACTTCGATCAATTCTATAGCAGCCTTACTAACCCAAGGACAGGCAAATGTAGGCCTGAGCCTAAGACCAGGTCATCGAAGGATTTGGAGTGGAATTCTGAGTTACCAAGCTGTCTGCGAAGAATATTAAACATATATCTTGGACAGTTCCAAGAGAAAACATTCAGTCATGGTCTAGTAACAAAACCATGGCTTGTTATTCTACCACCCATCACTCACTGGATCCAAGGGGAAAATACATGGAAGTATAGTACATCCCAAAAAGTCCTGCAGTAAGAAAAGAGAAAAAATCAAATTTGAATCTGTATGATGATCCCAAATATTGTGAAATGCAAAATATCCACTGACAGTTTCAAAGACAAATGTTCCAACGTTCATAGATTGGGACAGTTGAATGGATAATTATTTTTATGCACAAAAGAGAAAATTAGAAGGTTTATTTTTTATGTATTTATTTTTATTTATTTAATGAAGAAATCACTGAAATAATTTCAATGTGTTTGGAAGGAAAGGATAATGAAGTTTATCTCAACCTGGGGTATACAGGGGTTTTCAGGAGCACAACAAGGAGCATCTGACTGGTCTGGTTCATTATTTTACCAGTGACACAATCCCTTTTGCTTCAAAATTACTACTATTACTATTTATTTCGGTCCTATTAATAATTGATCACTTGGTTGGAACTCCTTGACTCTAGGGGGTACTTGGCTTGTTGAGAACTACTGGTCTAGGGGATAGAAAGAGTTGTTGCCAGTTGGTAACCTACAGAGGGAGATCATATATGCACTTAATTTCTTAAAGTGGGCCAAAACCCCCAAAAACTTAATCCATTTTGTTCCCCCACCCCAGGTACATTATCATTTGGATGTTTTCTGCTCTCATTGCTGCTTAGTATTCCTGCTATAGTGATTTTAATTTTTATTTTCTCCGGGAATGCCATTGGTTTTGGACAGGATATCAGTTTTTTTTGTAATAAAAAATGTAAGTTTGTCAATAAAATCTTATTGTGTGTGAAACCCCGATTTCTCCCGGTTACAGCGGTACCACATATGTATTGGTAGACACCCTTTCCTGCCCAGGAGACTCCCCCAAATCGAAACAGCGCTTTAGGGGATTTGCAGATAAAATACAACTGCGATATGCGCACCTTGTAGTTTTTCCAGAAAAACAACCCTTTACATTTGAAATACCCCCAACAAACTATATATTCTCTGGAAGTACACACCTCAAGCTTTCTAGGTGTACCAGGCTTGTTGATGTGGCCACAGTTTTCTGGAAGTAATTCCTCAATGTAATCTTTGGTTGCAAAGAGTTTCCCTAAAAAAGGATAAAAAAGCAGAACCAAAGCCACATTTTCCTAAAAAAAAACTATATACAAACAAGAAAAAACAAGTTTAATCTGAAAAAGCAAGGTCCCCCGTACAGGGCACACCTTGCGATTTTTCAACCAAAACAACCCTTTACATTTGGAATATCCCCCATAAACCATATATTCCCTGAAAGTACACATTTTAAGCTTTCTAAGCATACCCAGCTTGTTGTAGTGGGCTCATCTTTCTGGAAGTAATTCCTTGAAGAATTCTTAGGTTGCACAGGGTTTCACAAAAAAAATGGATAAAAAAGCAGAATAAAAAACACCTTTTCCTAAAAATACCATTTTGTGAGTACTCACCTGAAAAATGGATATTGTTGGTGTGCCACACACCCGGCTTCACCTTTAATATTCTTCACGATTGGGTTACTCACCGCCAGGTGACGCCGTTGCAGAGAGGAAGTCTTGTAACGAGCCCCCTTCCGGCCTATATATACCTGGTACCTCCCACTTATCACCATTGATTTAAAAAGCAGAAAGACAAGGTACCAGCATTTTAACGGTAACCTCAAAATAAATAAAAGCTTCACCATATAAAGGATTCGGGATACCGAAAAGGGTGGGAGTGAAGCGGGGTGTGTGGCACACCAACAATATCCATTTTTCAGGTGAGTACTCACAAAATGGTATTATTCTTGGTGTGCCACACACCCCGCTTCACCTTTAATATTCTTCACGATTGGGACATCCAAAAGCAGTGTCCACAAGGGATGGGCATCCCAAGGCAAGGTGAAGCATAACTTAAATGACTGCAGTCTGCAGAACTTTGCGGCCAAAAACAGCATCCGCTGAGGCTCGCACATCAACTTTGTAAAACTTAGAAAAAGTATGAACAGAAGACCAAGTGGCGGCCTTACAAACTTGTTCAACAGAAGCTTGGTGCTGAAAAGCCCAAGACGCTCCAACGGCGCGAGTAGAATGAGCAGTGATACGACAAGAGGGAACTTTCCCCTTAGCAGAATAGGCCGCAATAACGGCCTGACGTATCCATTTGCTAATGGCAGATTTGGCTGGTGCCAAACCCTTCTTAGGCCCACAGGGCACAACAAAAAAGGCATCCATCTTACGAAAAGGAGACGTGATAATCAAGTAGTACTTAACACAGCGTACTACATCCAAACAATGCAAAACCCTCTCTTTGTCATTCTTAGGATTAGGACACAAGGAGGGAAGAACAATATCCTGATTCAAATGAAAAGCAGAAACAACCTTAGGAAGAAAGTCTGGCTTGAACCGAAAGACCACCTTATCCTGATGCCTCTCAAAGTAGGGCGCCTGGATAGACAAGGCCGCCAACTCCGAGACACGCCGGACCGAAGTGATAGCTACCAAAAAGACAATCTTCTGAGTCAGGGTAGACAAAGCAATATCTTGCAGAGGCTCAAAAGGAGGAGCCTGCAGAGCAGAAATAACCAAATTCAAATCCCAAACCGGGAGTAATGGTTTCCTGGGAGGCCGCACATGCGTAACCCCCTGGAAAAAAGTTTTAACTAAAGGATGAAGCGCAAAACTCTTCTGAAAAAAGATAGATAAGGCAGAAACTTGCCCTTTCAAAGTACTTAGCTGAAGACCAGAGTCCAGCCCAGATTGTAAAAACTCCAGAATCCTGGAGACAGAGAAGACCCTACAAGGAAAGGATCTAATCTCACACCAAGCGATATAGGCCTTCCAAGTCCTATAGTAGATGATAGAAGAAGACCTCTTCCGGGCACTGATCAAAGTTTTAACGACTGAGTCAGAAAGACCCTCCTCCTTCAAGATGGAGGTTTCAGCAGCCAGGCCGTCAAACCCAGCGCTGGTAAATTGGGGTAACACAACCGACCCTGAGTGAGCAGATCGGGCCGAAGAGGCAGAACGAACTGGTCCACTGCCAGCCGAACGATGTCTGCGAACCACACTCGCCTTGGCCACCTTGGGGCCACGAGAACGGCGGACACCCTTTCCAGAGCTAACTTCCGAAGCACCCTGCCCAGCATGGGTATCGGAGGAAACAGGTATAGAAATCCCAGATCCCCCCAGCTCAGGGACATGGCGTCCACTGCCAGAGCCAGAGGATCCCGGGAGAGCGACACGAAGTTCGGGAACCTGTAATTGTGACGAGAGGCAAACAGGTCCACCTCCGGTGTCCCCCATCAGAGACACAGTGAGCGAAAAACCTGAGGATGGAGAGCCCATTCTCCCAGACGGGGAGAGCCCCTGCTCAACCGGTCCGCTCCCTGGTTCTCCACTCCTGGAATGTATACCGCCGAGAGACAAGGAACATGGGCCTCTGCCCAGGTCAGGATCAGGTACACCTCTCTGAGAGCACTCAGACTGCGAGTCACTCCCTGATGATTGATGTAAGCAACCGCTGTTCGATTGTCTGAACGCACCTGGACCGGAAGGCCCAGAACGTAATGAGTCAGGAGAGCAAGCACCCGACGAATGGCTCTCAGTTCCAGAACATTGATGGGTAAGTGGGCCTCTTGAGGTCCCCACTGCCCCTGGAACTGAAGCTCCTTCCAGAATCCGCCCCATCCCGAAAGACTGGCGTCCGTGGTGACAATTTCCCAAAGAGGGGTCAGGAAGGACCTGCCCCTCACAAGATTGCCCGAGACCAACCACCACTGGAGGGACTGCCGGACCCGGAAGGACAACTGGAAGGACTGGTCCAGCGACCGAGGCTGCCAGTCCCAGGACGCCAACAGATAAAGCTGAAGCGTCCTCGTGTGAAATTGAGCAAAAGGAACTGCCTCGAAAGAGGCGACCATCAATCCTACCAGCCTCATCCCCAGATGGATGGACGGCCGAGGATTGGAAAGAAGGACCCGAGCCAACTCTTGAATCAGATGAATTTTGGACTGGGGGAGAAACACTGTGTTGAAGAGAGTCCAACTGCATCCCCAGAAAGGACACCACCCTGGCCGGAGCGAGGGAGGATTTGGGGAAGTTGATCACCCAACCAAAGCTTTCCAGCATGGAGACCACCATCCTGGTGTCCGTCTCCGATTGATTGAGCGACGGAGCCATGATGAGAAGGCCGTCTAAATAAGGTACGACCCGAATGCCCCGAGATCTGAAAATGGCCATCACCCCTGCCAGCACCTTGGTAAACACTCTTGGAGCCGAGGTAAGGCCAAATGGAAGTGCCACGAATTGAAAATGCTGATCTTTCATCATAAATCAAAGAAAACGTTGATGAGCGTGGCAGATGGGAACATGAAGATAAGCATCCTTGATGTCTATGGACGTCATGAAGTCCCCCTGCCGAAGGGAACAGACGGCCGTACGCAAAGTTTCCATGCGAAACTTCCGAAAACTGATGAACTTGTTGAGTAATTTCAGATCCAGGACGGGACGAACCGACCCGTCCTTTTTGGGGACTGCGAAAAGATTGGAGTAGAAACCGAGGCCCATCTCTAAGCACGGTACCGGCCAGATGACCGCCATTTCTAACAGATTCTTTACCGACACCAGGAGCCCCTGTGCGGCCAAAGGATCGATGGGCACCCGAGACCGAAAGAACCGTGAAGGAGGGCGAGACTCGAATTCCAGCTTGTAACCGGACGACACTACCTCCCGGAATCTCCTGGTCCCAAACCTGGGAGAAGTGTCGCAATCGTCCCCCCACCCGCACGGGTGAGGGCAGCCCCTCATTGCTGAGCGGGCTTACCGGCAGGCTTGGTGCCCCAGGACTGAGCGGGACGGCCACGGCCCTTCCCCCGAGTCCAACCTGCACCTCTGGTAGCGGGAAAGGAAGCCCCCCTACCCGCTCTGAATCCCCGAAAGGAAGGCCTACCAGAACTTGCCCCCCGAAAGGGACGACGAGGCCTCTTAGGTTGCAGCATTTTACCACCTTTTGCAACTGAATCAATTTTATCACCAGTCGCAATCCCAAAAAGGGGAGAGCTGTGAGCACTTTTTTAGAAGCTTTGTCCGCCGACCACTGGCGCAGCCATACTGCCCGACGAACAGCCACCAGCATTGCCGCTGTCCTGCTACTCATAGCCAGCGCATCGTCCTGAGCGGACAGAACATAGGAAACAAAAGACTCACACTGCCTGAGAGCAGTAAACTCCTTACAAGTGGGATCAAGATCCACACACAGATCCTGAATAACAGATCTAACCGCCAATAGAAGAAGCGCCGAAGCACGAACCGGGCGCATCGTTGACCCGGCATAAATAAAACCATGGCGAGCGTACTGGTCAATCCAACGATCCTCACCATCCTTAAGGGCAGTGGTTTCAGAAGAATGCACCATAGCCGTGCTAGAAAGCCCTAGTACCGGGGTATCGACATCAGGAGGAACCGACCAAAGCTTCACCAATTCTGGCGGAAAAGGATAACGTTTCTCCCAACTGGAAGGAATTCCAGTTAACCGCGTGGGATGTTCCCATTCCTTAAGCACAACCCTCTCAAAGTGGTGTTGTCTGGAAAAAAACAAACGCGGCTGAGGCACATTAAACAACTGACCCTTTGGCAGGGTGACGGCCTCAGGCGGATCTAAATTAAACATTTCAAACATTTGAGCCAGAATGGAGGGAGTGTCAAGGGAAACCCCCGCAGACAAATCACCAATAGCATCATCCTCAAGCTGATCTGCAGGCTCATCTGACTCCACCAGGAATTCTCCCTCCTCGTCCAGGGAGCAATCGGACCAATCCACAGGCTCACATACTTCATCCTGTGAAGCCGGAGGTACAAGAGAAGGGTGCTTCCGTTTCGCAATGGCCTTCAACCCTGCTTTAACGGAAATTATCTTCTCGAGGTTGGCTAATCGTGCAGACACCTCGGATTGCGAATCCCCACCTTTGACAATGTCACACGGGCTCCGGAACAGGGAGGGAGGGGTAGGGGATGATGGAAGTTGCGAAGAGCCAGCAGCCGGAGCGACGGACTGACGCGCAATATTCTGCCTTGCACAAGGAATGCATACTATAACATCATCGCCTTGGAGCCCCAAGTCCCACAGCCTCCACACACCATAGATGGCCCAGAAGAACCATTTCCGGTATTATCGGAAGCCTCCATATGGTGATTTATGGTATTCGCAAAATCCTGGGTTTAAGGCATAAGCCACCCGGGATGCCCCTTTTATGTAAAAGTCCCGGGAGGGAGGATTTAATTTATAATAAAGATCCCCTTTAAAAATAATTAACTTAATAAATCATTATGTCGTATATATACAACTTTTTTTAATATATATATGTATATATATATATATTTATTTATATAAACATATAAATATGTCCCAATTTGGAGAAAAAAAGGACTAGCCAGGCAAAATAGAACCGGGAGGCCACTGTATTGAGGGAATCCCAGGATCTGTGGGGGAAGTAAAAACCAACAGTAAGACCCCCAGAAACAAATGGCAACATGCAATACAAAATTCATACACAGCACCAGAGTGCTTTGAAGAGGCAAAGAAAACTGGCCTCTGATTTTCCTCTTTTTTTTTTTTTTTTTTTTTAAATAAAAGTATTTCTCCATTATATATATCTTTTTTTTTTTTTTTTTAAACAGTCAGACATAATAAAAATAGACGTCCCCACGCCAGGTGAGGCCGCTTACCTGCCCAAGTAAGGCTAAAAAAGCCCAGCACCCGACCAGTAGAAGTGGTGGAAAGACAGGCAGCAATGTCAGCTATGTAGTAGCAGCAGAAGGAGCGAAGGCGGCAGTGGCAGAAGCGGCGGAGTGGCCAGCAGCAGCACACATATGCGGCTGAGAGCCCCGCACGCGTCCTCCTGATAACAGGAAGGAAGTGCGGCTGGGGCTGGTAAGATGACGCGCCGCCGGAACGACGCCCCCACCCCTGACGTCATCCGGGCCCCGCCCTCCCGCCGAATTTGAACAGTGCGGCCTGCCGGACGGCAGTGCCAAGACAACAGGAGGGCTAGCAACGCCCTCAGTAAAAGGAGAAGGGGGGAGGGGGAAACAGGAGTTCCTAGGCAGCCTGCGCTGCCCCCAAATACTGACACGCGGCCGTTTTAAAAAAAGGAGACAAGGGAAGGGGGGAGGGGGAGCTGTATAACCTGGGAAAGGCGCAGGCAGCCTCAGGCAAGCCTGACACAGCGCAGCCTGCCCCGGCCACCCTTAAAGCTGACCCAAAACTCTGGCCCTACAGGCCAGCAGCAGCAGCCCGCATAACAGAGACTGCCATGTAAGGAGGAATTTTAGTCAGGCCAAACGCACCCTCGCTTGCGGTGCAGCCTGACAAACGTTGAAATAAGTAAACACATGAAATAAACATACAGTAAAAACATACATACAATACACATCCCTCTACCCCCCCCCCCCCCATAGTGAAGGGAGAAGGGACCGTAATGGGAGAGCAAGGGGCCAAGGGGAACCTCGGGACAGGGGCATCCCAAATCCGGATCACCATGCCGGACAGCCGCATTGCCCCCAAAACAGGGGGTCGAGCGGAGGAGATAAGCTCCTAGGCACCTATAGTGCCGTCTACCAATTGCCCAGTGAGCAGCCTAGGCTGGGAGGCTTCCATTTAACCACAAAGGTAACAACAATCAAAATCGGGCAGAAATAGACCAAAGGGGGTGCCGGGGTAAGACCCCGGCTACCTGCAAGCAGGAGACTTCAATCTTCTGTCTTGTCGTCATGCAGAGAGAAAAACACTGGTGATAAGTGGGAGGTACCAGGTATATATAGGCCGGAAGGGGGCTCGTTACAAGACTTCCTCTCTGCAACGGCGTCACCTGGCGGTGAGTAACCCAATCGTGAAGAATATTAAAGGTGAAGCGGGGTGTGTGGCACACCAAGAATATATCAATATGCAAATAAGAAAAAACAAGCTAAATCTGAAAACGAAAGGTCCCCTGAGCAGAACAATACCCAACATGCATAGGTACTATTAACCCTTTTAATTTCCAGCCTACTTGAAGTTTTCTCACCCTCTGTTGACAGGTCATTTTTCCCCATTTTGCGCCATGTTTAACCGTAATTTTTGCCGGAATTTCCAGGAATATATATATATATATATATTTGCAGCAGAGTTTAGGCTTTAACATGAAATGTCTTGTTTGTAATTTTTCTACTATTTTTTTAAATACTTTTGCATAAAAAAACAAAAAAATAAATAAAATAATATTTTTTAGACAATTTATTTTAAATAAAACATTTGTTTTATTAATGAAAACCATATTGCACGTGAAAGCCCCATTTCTCCCGATTACAACGGTATGACATATGTATCGATAGCCCCCCCATTCTTGCCCAGGAGACCCCCCCAACTTAAAAGAGCACTTTGTAACATTTACAAATAAAATACTACTATCCACACTATAAATATAAGGGGTACATTTTAAAAGAAAAAGACATAGGGTCCCCCCTCCCAGGGGGGGAGGGGGCATTTTTTTGGGAATTTTAAGGGTTAAAACCCCTTAAAAAAATGACGTAGGGTCCCCCCTACCCGAAATAACCAGCCCGGGACCAGCTATGAGAGCTTGTAAAACAGGGTGCAGGGGCCAGCTCTGGTGGCCCCCCCACCCGGCAGCCTACAAGCCCACATACCCTGTGTGGGCCTGGGCTCCTCTGCCCCCCTCCCCCCTGGGCTTTGGGGAGGCAGGAAATTGGTGTGCCGGGGGTTAATGGCAAGTCACCCGCTAGCGCAGGTGAATTGCCAACCCCCAGCCTTGTGAACTGGTATAGGGGTTAAATGTAAAAAAAACACAAACACATGGAGAAAAAAAATACCATTTTGTGAATACTCACCTGTAAAATGGGTATTATAAGTATGTCACACACCCCGCTTCAAGACATTCATAACATGTGGGTATACTGACCTGTAGATGGGACCCGGTCCATAAATACCTGGGACCTCCCACTCATTCTCCAGTATAAAGATAGCAGTAAAGTAAAGGGACCAGGAAAGCCAATTAAAACTAACAAAGGTTCACCATATAAAGGATCCAGAATACCAAAGGGCAGGGTGAAGCGGGGTGTGTGACATACTTATAATACTCATTTTACAGATGAGTATTCACAAAATGGTATTATTCTAAGTATGTCACACACCCCGCTTCAAGACATTCATTACATGTGGGACATCCAATAGCAGTGTCCATAAAGGGCAGGGATCCAAAAACAAGGCAACAAGGCACAAACTCAAACCACTGCAGCTTGCAGAACCTTGCGGCCAAAAACAGCATCCGCTGAGGCCCGCACATCAACCTTGGAAAAAGTGTGAACCGAAGACCAAGTAGCAGCCTTACAAACAACAGAGGCCTGGTGCTGGAAAGCCCAGGACGCCCCAACAGCACAAGTAGAATGAGCAGTAACACGAAAAGGGGGACTCTTCCCCTTAGCAGACTAGGCCCCAACAATGGCCTGGCGAATCCATTTACTAATGGAAGACTTGGCGGGAGCCAAACCTTTCCTAGGCCCAGAGGGCAGCACAAAAAGGGCGTCAGTCCTACGAAAAGAGGAAGTAGCCACCAAATAGTACTTCACACAGCGAACCACATCCAAAGAATGCAAAACCCTCTCCTTGTCATTGCTAGGCTTAGGACACAAGGAGGGTAGAACAATGTCCTGATTAAGATGAAAAGCAGAGACCACCTTAGCAAGGAAATCTGGCTTGAAGCGGAAAACAACCTTGTCCTGATGCCTCTCAAAGTAAGGGGCCTTAATGGACAAGGCCGCCAACTCCGATACACGCCGAACGGAAGTGATGGCAACCAGAAAAATGTTGTGAGTACTCACCTGTAAAATGGTTATTACGAGTATGTCACACACCCCACTTCCAAATATTCATGACACTTGGGAACCCGGCCTGTAGAGGGCGATCTTGCAGAGATGACATGGAAAAAGGAGCCCCTCCTGGTCCATAAGTACTGAGTTCCTCCCACTATTCCTCAGTCTTTTTAAAAAGCAGTGAAGAACCAGGAAGAGCAAATTATATTCAATAATTGAAAAATAGTTTGAAAATAACAATCACCATATAAAGGATCCCTTAGAACAAAAAAGGGCGGGGGAAGTGGGGTGTGTGACATACTCGTAATAACCATTTTACGGGTGAGTACTCACAAAATGGTATTATTCCTAGTATGTCACACACCCCACTTCCAAATATTCATGACACTTGGGACATCCAATAGCAGTGTCTATAGTGGGTGGGGATCCCCAAGGAATAATGCATAACTTAAATTACTGCAGCTTGCAGAATTTTGCGGCCAAAAGCAGCATCTGCTGAGGCCCGCACATCAACCTTGTAAAACGTAGAAAAAGTATGCACAGAAGACCAAGTCGCAGCCTTGCAAACTTGTTCAACAGAAGCCTGGTGCCGAAAAGCCCAGGAAGCTCCAATAGCACGAGTAGAATGAGCGGTGACACGAAAAGGGGGAACCTTCCCCCTAGCCATATAGGTCCCAATGATGGCCTGACGTATCCACTTACTAAGGGAAGATTTGGCAGGAGCAAAACCCTTCTTGGGCCCAGAAGGCACAACAAAAAAGGCATCCGTCTTGCGGAAAGCCGAAGTAGTAACTAAATAATACTTAACACAGCGAACTACATCCAAAGAATGTAAGACCCTTTCCTTGTCGTTACTAGGTTTAGGACACAAGGAAGGAAGAACTACATCCTGATTTAGGTGGAAAGCAGACACCACCTTAGGAAGGAAATCCGGTTTAAAACTGAAAACCACCTTATCTTGATGCCTATCAAAATAAGGGGCTAGAATAGACAAAGCCGCCAGCTCAGAAACTCGGCGGACAGAAGTAATAGCAACCAAAAAGGCAACCTTCTGAGTAAGAATAGGAAGAGGAATATCCTGCAAAGGCTCAAAGGGAGCAGCCTGCATAGCTGAAAGCACCAGGTTAAGGTCCCAAACAGGAAGCATAGGCTTTCTGGGAGGCCGCACATGCGCAACTCCTTGGAAACAGGTCTTAACCAAAGGATGAAGAGCAAACGACCTTTGAAAGAAAATAGCCAAGGCAGAGACTTGCCCTTTCAAAGTACTAATCTGGAATCCCATATCCAGACCTCGTTGCAGATAGTCCAGAATTCTAGGAATAGAAAATACTCTACAGGGCAAAGCCCTGGATTCACACCAATCAATATAGGACCTCCAAGTCCTGTAATAAATGACAGAGGAAGACTTCTTCCTAGCTCTAATAAGAGTCTGAATAACCGCATCAGAAAGACCTTCTTCTTTCAAGATGGAGACTTCAGCAGCCATGCTATCAAAGCCAGCATTTGTAAATTGGGGTAACAAAGTTGAGCCTGAGTGATGAGATCTGGAAGAGGCGGCAGATGGAAACGATCCACTGCCAGCCTTACGACGTCTGCGTACCACAGACGTCTTGGCCACCTTGGCGCCACCAGAATTGCTGGCGTCTCCTCCAGTGCTAACTTGCGCACCACCTTGCTGATCATGGAGAATGGGGGAAACAGATATAGGAACCCCAGATCCTTCCAGGCCAGAGACATGGCATCCGCTGCCACTGCCAGAGGATCCTGGGATAGAGACGCAAAAGCTGGCAGCTTGTGATTGTGGCGAGAAGCAAACAGGTCCAACCATGGAGTCCTCCACTTGTGACAGAGGAACTGAAAGACCCTTGGATTGAGAGACCATTCTCCCTGGCGAGAACATCCCCTGCTCAGGGAGTCTGCCTCCACATTCTCTATCCCTGGAATGTAAACTGCTGATATGCAGGGAACATTGATCTCTGCCCACTGAAGGATCAGAGACACTTCCCGGAGGGCACCCCAACTGCGAGTCCCTCCCTGGTGATTGATGTATGCAACAGCTGTTCGGTTGTCTGACCGAATCTAAACTGGGAGACCCTGTAAAAAATGGGTCAGTCGAAGTAGAACAAGACGTATGGCCCGAAGCTCTAATACATAGATTGGAGAATGAGCCTCCTGAGGCCCCCACAATTCTTGGAACTGATGCTTCTTCCAGAAGCCCCCCCAGCCTACCAGGCTGGTATCCGTGGCAACCAGTTCCCAATGCAGAGTCAGAAATGACTTGCCCTTCTGGAGGTTTTGCGATATTAACCACCACTGAAGGGACTGCAAAACGTGGGGAGACAATAGACAAGTCTGATTTAATGATAGTGGGCACCTGTCCCACTTTGCCAAGAGGAAGAGCTGAAGCGTCCTTATGTGAAACTGGGCAAATGGGACTGCCTCGAATGCAGCTACCATCAATCCCACTAGTCTCATCCCTAGACAGATGTATAGACAAATCAAGTCCTGAATCAGAACCGTTCCAGAATCAGGCCCAGGAAGGGAATTTCCCTGGATGGACAGAGAGAGGATTTGGGGTAACTTATTACCCATCCGAACCTCTCTAGCGTAGAGACCACCATCCTGGTGTCCAACTCTGATTGAGAGGAGGCCGCGATAAGAAGATCGTCCAGAAAAGGCACAATGCGGATGCCCTGGACCCTGAATATAGCCATCACTCCTGCCAGCATCTTGGTAAAGACTCTTGGGGCCGAGGTAAGGCCGAATGGCAGGGCCACAAATTGATAATGCTGGTCTTCTATCGAGAATCTGAGAAATCTCTGGTGACCCGGAAAATAGGAATGTGCAAATAAGCATCCTTGATGTCTATGGATGTCATGAAGTCCCCCTGACGGAGAGAATCGATCGTTGATCACAGAGACTCCATGCGGAATTTTCTGAAACTGATAAATTGATTGAGTCTCCTTAGGTCTAGGATAGGCCGAACAGAGCCGTCCTTTTTGGGTACCGTGAATAGGTTGGAGTAAAACCCTAAACCCATTTCCGCTGGAGGCACTAGGCCGATGACAGCCATGTTTAACAGATTCGCTACTGCTGCCCGCAGTTCCTGCGCAATTGCCGGATCTGACGGCATCCGGGACATGAAAAATCTGGGAGGAGGCCAGAACTCGAATTCCAGTTTGTAACCGGAAGAGACTACTTCCAGAACCCAATTATCTGATACCTCCTGAACCCAGACCTGGAAGAAGAACCGCAGCCGTCCCCCGACCCGCAAGGGTGAGGGCGTCCCCTCATTGTTTAGCAGGCTTAGTGGCAGATTTGGTTTTGGACCCCCAATTCTGACTTGGACGGCCACGTCCCTTTCCTCTATTCCATGCATTCCCTCTAGGGGCTGAAAAGGCCGATCCTCTACCGGATCTAGACCCCCGAAAGGAAGGGTTAAAAGAGGCCACTCCACGAAAGGAACGACGTCGTTTCTTACGCTGAGGTAATTTACCTCCTTTAGTGACAGAATCCAATTTTTTCACCAAAGAGGCGCAATCCCACAAAAGGGAGCGCTGTAAGCGATTTCTTGGCTACAATATCAGCTGCCCACTGCCGCAACCATACTGACCGCCGGATGGCGACTAACAAGGCAGAGGTTCTGCTGCACATGAGCAGAGTATCATCTAAGGCAGAAAGTACAAAAGATGCAAACATCTCACATCGCTTAAGAGCGGCGTACTCATCAGAGGCCGGATCAAGCCCTGAGTAATTCATTAGGTCTCTCACAACAGACCTAATAGCCACTGTCATGAGTGTTGAAGCACCAACAGGCAGCAAGGCCGAGCCCACACTGGAAAAAGCGTGGCACGCCATTTGATCAATACGCTTATCCTCTCCATCTTTAAGTGTAGTGGAGTCAGGAGAATGCAACACAGAAGAATTGGATAAATTAAGCACAGGGGCATCCACCACAGGTGGTGATGACCAACGCTTAACAGTATCAGCTGGGAAGGGATATTTCTTTTCCCAGCCCAAGGGAATGCCAGGAAGCCACGCAGGCTTCTCCCATTCTTTAAGAATAATTTCATCAAAATGCTTTTGATTTGGAAATTCTAAACGAGGTTTAGAGACTCCAAAGAATTCCCCTTTTTGAGGAGGGACTACTTCAGGAGGAGTGATAACCAAAACCTCAAATAATTGAGCAAGAGCCTTTGGGGTATCCACAACACTAGCTTCACCCTGCTCAATCACAGTACCAACAAACTGCTGTTCATCAGAAACATCTGATTCCTCATATAATTCTCCTTCTTGAAGGATCAGACCAATAAAGCATTTCACAATTATCCGACTCACTTACCGGAACGGCCTGAGTCAAATGTTTCCTTTTAGCCGAGGCCTTCTTGGCCACAGAGCTAGACATTAATTTTTCAAGATGAGCCAATCTGGCACATAAATCAGAATGTGACTCACCACCCATGACAATATCACTGGGGGTTCGGACAGGACATGGCGGAGTAGGAGATAAGGCAGAAGCCGCAGACGCCGAAGCCTGGGTCCCAGTTTGCTGCATAATAGTTAATTGAGCACAAGGGACGCAAAGAATTGCGTTATCCCCAACAAGGGATGCCCCACATCCAAAACATTGCCGAGTCTGTGCAGAGGGAACTGCATGCCCGTTGTCCTGAGATGCCTCCATATGGTGTTTAGTATTATACTATAATTGATTATAGTCGCCAAGTATATATGGGATTTACGCAATTGCTACCCGGGATGCCCCTTTAAATAGTCCCAAGTGGGAGGATATTAACACAAATGGACCCCCAAATAAGGCTTTAAGCGCTGAAGACCAGGAGAAACCCCTTTTTAAAATAAAGAGTTTCTACCTACAAAGAAAACAAACAGTCACCAATGCACACAATAAATGACAAAGCATGAAAAAAAATGGCAGAAAACTCCCTTCAGCAAGCTGAGGGGTACTCACAGCACCAAAAGTATCCTACTTGTAACCTGTGCCAGAGTCTTCTGGGCAAATGGACAAATCTGTCCCACACTTGTTTCCTGATTGAAGATTTCAAGGGCCATCAGGCTGGCTGACTTGATGACAAAGCTCATGGTTAGGCTTAAGTATTCCAAATAAAGGAAGGTGTCAGATTAGAACCCTAGTAAGGATTGTCTAGGGAAGACCATAGGGAAGCAACAGGAGCCAGGCAGACAAAGAGCACACCAGGTGCTCTGGGAATGAAATGATGCTGTGTGCCTAAGCCCCGCCCACCCCCAGAATCACATGACCAAGAATGGAGGGAAATTCAAATCTGAACACAGCCAGAAACAAAGAGCTTTAAAAGGTAAGCAAAAAGGAATGCTGCCTAGACAGAAATAGGAAAATCTAAATAAAACATATCCTATTAAATAGTATAGTAAACATACATAATAATATATATGTAATAAAGATTTATTTTATATATCTTTTTTTTTTTTATTTGTGTGCATGGTGACAAATAAGCCCAGATATCGCCCCCCCCCCCCCTCCTTTTTACCCCAGCAGGGTAAAGGAGAACTAAAGGGGAGAGGATAGAAATGCACCCATAAGGCACAAGGGGATTATAAAGGGACAGGGGCATCCCATGCCGGGAACACCAACCCGGAAACCGCCTACCCACATTTGGGTCTCACGGAGGAGTAAAACTCCTGTATACACCAGAAGGTGTATGTATCTACCTTTGCCTGAACCATACAGCCAGGGCTGGGAGGCATACAATATAACCAAACAGGTTTAAAGAGTTTCAGACAGAAATAGAGAAAAAAAGGGGCCGGGAGCAAACCCGGCTACCTGCAGCTTGAAGGAGAGTCATCTTCTGAATGCTTTGCCGACTGCAGAGACGAAAAGACTGAGGAATAGTGGGAGGAACCCAATACTTATGGACCAGGAGGGGCTCCTTTTTCCATGTCATCTCTGCAAGATCGCCCTCTACAGGCCAGGTTCCCAAGTGTCATGAATATTTGGAAGTGGGGTGTGTGACATACTAGGAATAACAACCTTCTGAGTAAGCGTAGAAAGTGCAATATCCTGCAAAGGTTCAAAAGGAGGACCCTGCAAGGCAGAAAGAACCAAATTCAAATCCCAAACTGGGAGCAAAGGCTTCCTAGGAGGCCGCACATGCATAACCCCCTGGAAAAAGGTCTTAACCAGAGGATGAAGAGCAAAAGACTTTTGAAAGAAAACCGCCAGGGCAGAAACATGCCCTTTCAGCGTACTAAGCTGCAATCCTAGGTCCAGACCATATTGCAGAAATTCCAAAACCCTAGGGATAGAAAACGCCCTGCAAGGCAAGGCCCGGACCTCACACCAATCAATATAAGACCTCCAAATCCTATAGAAAAATGGCAGAGGAAGACTTCTTTCTAGCCCTAACCAGAGTCTGAATGACAGCATCAGAAAGACCTTCCTCCTTCAAGATGGAGGTTTCAGCAGCCACGCTGTCAAAGCCAGCGTTGGTAAATTGGGGTAGAGCAGTGGACCCTGAGTGAGCAGATCCGGCAGAAGGGGCAGATCTAACTGATCCTCTGCCAACCTTACCACGTCTGCGAACCAAACCTGTCTTGACCACCTTGGAGCCACCAGGATTGCTGACGCGCCCTCTAGGGCCAGCTTGCGCACCACTTTGCCCACCATGGGAAACGGAGGGAACAGGTACAGAAACCCCAGATACCTCCAGTTCAGAGGCATGGCATCCGCTGCCAGAGCAAGCGGATCCCGCGAGAGAGACACAAATGCGGGAAGCTTGTGATTGTGACGAGAGGCAAAGAGGTCCACCTCCGGAGTCCCCCACCGGTGGCAAAGCGACCGAAACACCTTGGGGCTGAGCGACCATTCCCCCCGGCGAGATGACCCCCTGCTCAGGGAGTCTGCCTCCATGTTCTCCACTCCCGGAATGTACACTGCCGAGATGCACGGGACATTGCCCTCTGCCCAATCCAGGATCAAAGACACTTCCCTAAGGGCACGCCTGCTGCAAGTCCCTCCCTGGTGATTGATGTAGGCGACCGCCGTCCGATTGTCCGACCGAACTTGAACCGGTAGTCCCCGCAACTGATGAGTCAAGTGAGCCAGAACCAACCTGATGGCTCTCAACTCCAGAACATTGATGGGATCGTGGGCCTCCTGAGGCCCCCACAGTCCCTGAAACTGAAGATCCTTCCAAATTCCCCCCCAACCAGACAGGCTGGCATCTGTGGTGACCATCTCCCAATGAGGGGTCAAAAATGACCTGCCCCCTCATCAGATTGCTGGGTTTCAGCCACCACCGAAGGGAACACCGTACCCGGGGGGACATCAGAAAGGACTGATCCAATGACAGCGGGGACCCGTCCCAGGCCGCCAAGAGATGGGGCTGGAGCGTCCTTGTGTGAAACTGGGCAAAGGGAACCGCCTCGAACGATGCCACCATCAATCCCACCAGTCTCATCCCAGCCGGATGGACGGGCGGGGGATGGATAGGAGACCCTGAGTCAATTCCTGAATCAGAAGAACCTTGGCTCGGGGGAGGAACACCCTGGCCTGAGAAGTATCCAGAGACATTCCCAGGAACTCCACCACCCTGGAGGGAGAAAGGCAGGACTTGGGATAGTTGATCACCCAACCGAAACTCTCCAGAGTGGATACCACGGTCCTGGTATCCAGCTGCGCCTGACTGAGGGAAGACGCCATGATGAGAAGATCATCTAGATATGGCACGATGCGGATACCCCTGGCTCTGCGAATGGCCATCACTCCTGCCAACACCTTGGTAAAAACCCTTGGAGCCGAGGTAAGGCCAAACGGAAGAGCCACAAACTGAAAATGTCGATTTTCCACAACGAACCTGAGAAATCTCTGGTGTGCCGGAAATATTGGAATATGCAGGTAAGCATCCTTGATGTCTATGGACGACATGAAGTCCCCCTGACGAAGTGAGTGGATGGCTGAGCGCAGAGTTTCCATACGGAACTTCCGGGGACGGACGAACCTGTTGAGCAACTTCAGATCCAGAATGGGACGAACGGAACCGTCCTTCTTGGGCACCGTAAACAAATTGGAATAGAAGCCCTGGCCCCGGTCTGAGGGGGGCACCGGACAGATGACAGCCATGTCCAAGAGACTTGCTACTGCCGTCCGAAGCCCCTGAGCGGCCCGAGGATCTGATGGCACCCGAGACCTGAAGAATCTGGGAGGGGGCCGGAACTCGAACTCCAGCTTGTAACCGGAAGACACCACTTCCTGAATCCACCTGTCCGAAACCGCTTGGACCCAGACCCGGGAGAAGAGTTGCAGCCGTCCCCCCACCCGCAAGGTAACTTACCTCCCTTCGCCACCGAATCCAATTTCTCTCCAAAGAGCCGCAACCCCACAAAGGGAAGGGCCGTAAGCGACTTTTTGGACACAAAATCAGCCGCCCACTGGCGTAACCAAACCGACCGCCGGATAGCCACAAGCAAGGCCGAAGCTCTGCCACACATCACCAATGTGTCGTCCAAGGCCGTCAGCACAAAGGACAAAAATAACTCACATCGCTTAAGGGCGGCAAACTCCTCACTAGCCGGGTCAAGCCCGGAAGAGGTCAACAGTCCTCTAACCACCGACCTGGCAGCTACCAATAAAAGCGCTGAAGCACAAACCGGCCGCAAGGCCGACCCAACACTGGCAAAACCATGACAAGCCATCTGGTCAATGCGTTTATCCTCACCATTCCTGAGAGTAGTGCACTCCGGAGAATGCAGGATTGAGGAGCTGGACAACCCCAAAACAGGAGCATCCACCTCGGGGGGGGGGGGGGGAATGGGGGATGACCAGTGCTTCACCGCGTCCGCCGGAAAGGGATATTTCTTGTCCCAACCCGGAGGGACACCCGGAAGCCGAGTCGGCCTCTCCCATTCCTTAAGAATGATACCATCAAAATGCTTTTGATAAGGAAATTCCAAGCGCAGCTTAGTCACCTCAAAGAACTCCCCCTTCAACGGAGGAGCCGCCTCGGGGGGAGAAATAGCCAGGACCTCAAACATATGTGCCAGGACCCTAGCGGTATCCAAGGAATCCCCCTGGCCCTGCTTGGTATCATCACCCACAAACTGCTGGTCATCGGAGCCCTCAGACTCCTCTAACAGCTCCCCTTCCTCAAGCGGGGAACAATCAGACCAATCCAGGGAGTCAAACTCCTCCATATCAAAGGCCTGCGTGGCTGTATACAAATGTTTTCGCTTTGCCGTGGCCTTTTTGGCAACAGCACTGAAAAAAAAATTTCAAGATTGGCCAATCTGGCACACACCTCAGATTGCGACTCCCCGCCAATGACCACATCACATGGGGTACGTGTCAAGCGAGGGGGAGACGGCGAGGAGATTGGCAGAGCAGAACCAGACGCCTGAGATCCGGACTGCCGCGTAATAGACCGATGTGCACAGGGTACACAAAGAAATACATCATCCCCCAAAAGGGATACCCCACACCCCAAACACAGCCTGGATTGCCCCGAGGGGGGCACAAGCCCAGTATCCGGGGAAGCCTCCATATGGTGATTTTTAATATATATATGCACAGTGCCCCGAGTGAATTACGCAGTAATGCAACCCGGGATGCCCCTTTAAGTCCCGCGTGGGAGGAATTTTCAGACAACTAAATTTAACCAGGGACCCTAGGACCGGGAGAACCCCCCTTTAATAGGAACGATGGTCCACCTGGAACACACACACAATCAGACCAACATAGCAATTGTCCAAAGGGGTTAATAACAGAAGCGTTGCCAAGCAACCCCAGGGAGGGGCATGATCAATAAGGAAAAAAGAATGGGACACAGGCCACTCACCAACCGTCACCACCTCCGGAGTCCCGCACGCCTGGCAGTAGGAAGGAAAAGGCGCGTAGGCAGAGGAAGAGGGAGGGTGGGCCAGCACGGTTCACGCCCGGCCCTGCCCCTCCCCCGTCGCTCCCGGCCAGAAGCCGGGACCTGAAACGCGGTGCCCGCAGCATGGGGGCGGGCCGTAGGCACGCGCGAGCGCCCGGCCCCGCCCTGAGGGGAAGAAGCTCCTCTTGGGCGCCTGAGAGAGCCACCATGACAAACGCCGGAGGCCGGCCTGAGTAACGCAATGCACTGTAAAGCACCACACACACATTATAAATAAATAAAGATGAATCCATAAGGGACCCGCCCCCCCCCCCCCTCTAAGGGTATCCAGGAGAGGGGGAATCCATGCTAGGGTGGGAGCCAAAGGAACGAGGCATCCCAAACCGGGGTCACCAACCCGGTTAGCCGCCTACCCCTTGTTATGGGGTCTCACGGCGGAGCGGAGCTCCTGAGCACCTAGGGTGCCATCTACCATTGCCTGGACCAGCAGTCTAGGCTGGGAGGCAAGTAATATAAATAAAAGAATCCAGGCAGGAATAGAACAATAGAGGGCCGGGAGTCATCCCGGCTACCTGCAAGGAGGAGACATCCATCTTCTGACTTGCTCGCCGTCTACAGAGGTGAAAGACTGGGGAATGAGTGGGAGGTCGCAGGTATTTATGGACCGGGAGGGTCTTACTTTTTTTATTGACATCTCTGCAAGATCGCCATCTACAGGTCAGTATACCCACATGTAATGAATGTCTTGAAGCGGGGTGTGTGACATACTTAGAATATATTTTATATTTTTTTTTCTATACTTTCCTCCCATCCATCCTTGGGCACAGTGTCTCACGCTGATCAATCTGGCTTCTGCTCTCCTGCTGCTGCTGGAAGCCTTTTATAGCATAGGGTCCCCCCTACCTGTCATAACCAGCCCGGGACCAGCAATGGGGGCTTGTAGGAACAGTGGAGGGGCCAGCTTTTGTGGCCCCCCCACCCTACAAGCCCACATACCCTGTGTGGGCCCGGGCTCTTCAGCCCCCCCGGGCTTTGGGGAGGCAGGTAATTGGGGTGCCAGGGGTTAATGGCAAGTCACCCACTGGCGCAGGTGAATTGCCAGCCCCCAGCCTTGTGAACTGGTAAGGGGTCTCATGGACCACTTACCAATTAACAAAGGGTTAACAGTAAAATAAAAGAGTAAAAATTTTATTTAAAAAAATACATTTTTTTCTTTACTCACCTCCGATCGTCAGCTCCTCTGTCCCTTGCTGATCTGATGACAGATGCCGGTGATCAGCAGCCAGAGGAGGAGGGGAGGCAGGAGATCAGAGGATCTCCTGTCCCCATCCTTCTCTGGCCACCGATCACCGGCATCTGACAGCTGAGAGGCCTGGAGCTGTCATGACACCGGCAGAGTGACGACATACGCACCGCCCCCAAAAGGGGCGGGGCTTCGCTGCAAGATGGCGGTGCCCGTCGGAGGAAGAGGGGAGAGAGCCTTTGCAGGCGCTAGCAGGGGGCAAAGTAAAATTTACGTGGCTGGCGGTTAACTGCAGGTCTATAAGATTCCCGGGCCGATCACCTCACACACCGCGGGACATCCGAGATCGGGATGTCCCGCGGGGTGTAAACCCCCCAAAACCCCCGAAAAACCTTACCTCTCCAGCCGCTGCTTCCGCCGCCTCACTCGCGCTCCTCCAGACGTGCGCGCGCCCGCGCCGGCCGTCTCTTAATGGCCGGCGCGAGTGCGCACACGTCAAGAGTGACGCGCGGGAGGCGCCGACGGGCAAGCTGCTTGTACGTCGCTGTCAATCAGCTTGTCCGTCGGCGCCAATTGGACGGCGCGGCCACGTGGGAGCGGGGAGAGGTGAGTTTTGGGGGCTTTCTGGGGGGTTTCACACAGCGGGGCACCCCCGATCGGGGTGCCCCGGGGAAGTGGACCAATACCCAGCATAGTCAAAATCCTGGGTGTTGGTCCACTTTAAAGGCATTCTGCAGGCAGGGAAAATAAAAAAAGCAATACTCTACAGAAGGGGTCAACCTCGAATATATAATGAAAGTCATATAACAACTAGAAACTGTTCCAAATAACGACCCAGTACTCAAAATAATAAAACATAACAATTTTGCTTGCATGTTGTTCTAATTCCAAAAAATACAATTCTGTGAAATACTCACCTGTAGAATTGATATTATTTGTACACAGTACGTCCTGCTCCAGATATAATACTTACACTTGGGTTATCCTCCGCCAGATGGCACTGCACTGCAGAGACATGCAAAACAGGCTCCTCCCGGCCCCTCAAATACCCGGGGACCTCCCACAAATCCCCAGCATTGAAAAGCAGTGAACAAGAAGCCGGGAGAATTTAACCACCAAAAAACTGGTAACTATAACAATGATAACAATCACCATACAGGGGATCCAGAATAATGCAAAAACCAGGGTGGGGTGGAGCAGGACGTACTGTATACAAACAATATAAATTCTATAGGTGAGTATTTCACAGAATTGTATTATTCTTAGTATACAGTACGTCCTGCTCCAGATATAATACTTACACTTGGGACATCCAATAACAGTGTCCATAAAGTAGGGTGGGATCCCCAACAAAAAAAGGCAACAGCAGACAGTTAAAAGCACTGCCACCTGCAAAACCTTGCGGCCAAAACAGCATGAGCTGAGGCCCTAACGCCAACCTTGTAAAAACCTTTGAAAAGGTATGAACAGAAGACCAAGTAGCGGCCTAGCCAACTTGTTCAACAGAAGCCTGGTGCTGAAAAGCCCAAGAGGCACCAAAAGCACGAGTAGAATAAGAAGCAAAGCGAAAAGGAAGATTCTTCCCCTTAGAGGAATAGGCCTGAGTAATAGCCTGACAATCCAAACGCTAACAGTAGACTTGGCAAAAGCCAAAACCTTTCCTAGGACCAGAAGGAACCATCCCATCCAAGTAATGACCAGGCCCAAAGCCGCCTAACCCCCCGAGATCAGGCACATTCAGGATGGAGTGGCCGTAGGCCCAACAAAGCATCAGTTCTCCTAAAGGACACAGGGACCACTAAGGAAAAACTTCCAACACCTGTCCAAGGAATGCATAACCCTTTCCTCAGCGTTGCTAGGAATAAGGCACAGAAGGATGAACCATATCTTGAATCAATAAACATAAGACACCACCTTAGGCAGAAAGTCCAGCTTAAAGCGGAACACCACCTTATCCCGGTGTATCTCAAAGCATGGGGGCTAGATAGACAGAGCCGCCAGCTCAGACACACGTCTGACCGAAGTAACAGCCACCAGAAGGACAACCTTGAGGGTAAGAACAGCCAGACAGCATCCTGAATAGGTCCAAAGGAAACACCCCGCAGGGCCGACAGGATCAAATTCAAATCCCAACAGGGACCATAGGATGACGTGGGGGACGCACATGAGTAACCCCCGAAAGAAAGTCTTAACCAAGGAAAACTGAGCAAAAGACTTCTAAAGGAAGGCGGACAGGGCAGAACCTGACCCTTCAGAGTACTGAGTTGGAGAACCAACTCCTACCCATGCTGTAAAAAACTCTAGAACCCTGGGAACAGAGAACGCCCGACAGGGAAGAGATCTAGACACACACCAATCAATAAGGGTACTCCATACCCTATAATAGATGGAAGAATAAGAAGCTTGCTCCTAGTCTTCCCATAATCTCAATCACCGAGACAGATAATCCTGTCTCCATCAAGATGGATGTTTCAGCAGTCAGGCCGTCTAGGCCAGAGTCTATAGATTGGGGTGACGTAAAGAGGCCCTGAGTGAGCAGAGCTGGCACTCCTGGCAGAACGCACAAATCTACTGCCCTCAGTACCACGTCTGCGAACCACACTCTACTAGGCCACCCGGGGGCCACCAGAATCACTGGTCCCCCCTTCCAGAGCAAACTTGCGCAGAACCCTGCCTAGCAGGGGGAATGGAGAAAAGACATACATAACAGAATGTCCTGTCATGACGTTACTAAGGCATCATGACCACGGCCAGAGGATCCTGGGACAGGGAAACAAGGGCCGAGAGCTTGTGATAGTGACGGGACACAAACAGATCCACAACTGGTTGGACCCCATAGTGACACAGGGATTAGCACATCCTGTCGCAGGGGGACCCCCACCAAATACCACTGATATGCAGGGAACATTGTCCTCCACCCAGATCAGGATCAGAGACACTACCTGGAGGACCCTCCTGCTCCAGGTCCCTACCAGAAGATTAATGTAGGCCACAGTCGTCAGACAGACCGAGTGCCCCCGAACAAGCAGACCCTGAATAGGAGTAGTCAAGCGAGACAGAACCAACCTGAACGGTCACTGTTTCAAACATTGATAGGTGTATGTACCTCCTAAGGGCCCCACCTCCCCCAGAACCGCAGGGAGTATGAGAAGAAAATGCCCCCCCTTCAACCTGATAGATTGGCATCCATGGTGACCGTCTCCAGGAAGGGGCAAGAAGGGAACTGCCCCCAGACAGGTTCCTTGAGTTCATCCACTCCAAGAGGGACCTCCTTACCAGGGGGGGAAGGCACACAGGCCCTTCTCCAGAGACGTTGGATCCCTGTCCTGTAGTAACAATAAAAGTTGCAGAAGGCCCCAAGGGGGACTGAGCATAAGGGACCTCTTCAGAGCAAACCACCAAAGGACCCACCAGCTGCATCCCTGCCTGGTGAAGGGACGGGAACAACTATGAGGGACTGATTGTCCACTTTATTGCTGAGGAAGTAAGATTCTTGCCTGAACCGTATCCAGATTCATTCCTAGGAATGGAGTTAACAATTAAGGGGACAATGAGGACTTGGGGTGATTGATCACCCATCCAAATGACTCCCAATAGACACCACCAGTCTAGTATACAACTTAGTCTGACGTAGAGACTGAGAAGTGAAAAGGAAGTCCAGGTAGGTCATCGTGCGGACGCTCCTTGGTCTCATCAGAGACATCACCCCCGCTAGCACTTTGGTGAGCACTCTGGGAGCTGAAGAGAGGCCAGTAACAAGGCCACAAATTAGCAGTGTTGGACTTCCAACGTGAACCTGAAGAGCCTCGGTGTCCAGAAGACACAGGGATGTGAAAATAAGCATCTTTGATCTCCACAGACAGCAAGAAGCCCCCAGGGCGCAGGGAGCTGATGGCCCAGCTAAGAGCCTCCATGCAGGAACTGCCTGTAATTGACGAGTTGCCGAAATCTGTGAATCCAGAATAGGCCAGACTGACCCATCCTTTTGGGGAACTGTGGAAAGGTTGGTGTAGCGGCCCCTGCCTCTGCCTGTTAAGGGCAATCTGCAAGTGACCCCCAGACCCCGCAGGCCTTGCATGGCCTGCACCAGCACCTGAACAGAGGCAGGGACCAGGAGTACCCGGAACCTGAAATCTTGGGGGGAGGCCGTGCAGCAAACTATCTTGTATCCGAAGGAAACTACCTCCTGAATCCACCAGTGTGAGGCGTGATGCCTCCTGACAAGAGCAAAGTGCCGCAGCCATCCCCTCACCCAGACGGGCGAGGGCGCCCCATCATGTTTGAGGGGGCTTGTTGGAAGATTTGGGCTTAGTCCCGCCGGAGGGGCCAGGGCATTGTCTGCTGCTCCTGGGGCAGGAGTCTGAGCGAGCCCCCGCGAAGGACACCCCTGGCTCTTGTTTGACACTATGGTAGGGGGGGAGGAGGGGTGCCCCTGCCCCGAGGGGGCCGAGACGGCCGCCCGCGTTGGGGTGACTTACCCTTCTTACCAGACGGGCCCCAAACAGGCGTAGCCCTCTAAAGGGAAGCCCGGTAAGAGTCTTCTTAGCAGCATCGTCAGCACCCCACTGTCGCAGCCAGACCAAGCGACGTATAGCCACCACAAGGGCAGAAGTTCTTGCACACATTCTAATGGTGTCATCCAGTGCTAATAGGATAAATTTTACAAACACATCACAAGTGGAGAGTGCATTAAACACATCCCAGGGGAGATCATCAGGGTGACAATCAAGCATCTTTCTGATGAGGGTTCTAGCGGCCACGGCAGTAATAGCCGCGGCACAGACCGAGTGCAGCGCCGTCCCTGCACTTGTAAAGGTGTGGGAGGCCAGCAGGTCAATGCGCCGGTCCTCAGCATCCCAAAGGGTAGTATAAGCAGGGGCTGCGATAAAGGGGGGGTTAGGAACCCCTATGATCGGGGCATCCACCACGGGGGGGGGGGGGGGGTATGACCAACAATTGGCCACCTCAGGGGCAAAAGGGTACTTCCTATTCCAGTCCCCTGGAACCCCTGGAAGATTACTGGGGCACTCCCATTCCTTGAGCACAAGAGTATGGAAATGTGCCTGCTCTAGAAATTTCAAACGTGCAGTCGCTGTATGGAAACGCTCCCCTCTCTGCTTTGGAGCCTCACCAGGGAGAGAGATAGACAGAACCTCAAAGACCTTGATCAACAAATCGTCAGTGTCACTCTGGGCCCAGTAATCAGGGCCAGAATCGTCATGACTCCTCGGCCTCCCATCAGATGAGCCTGAGTCAGAGAAGAGCTCTCCTTCATCAGAAGGGTTATAGCCACACAGAGGAGTGAACTCCTCAGTTCCCAAAGGAAAAAACAGTAACATGAGACGTCAAGTGCCGCTTCTTACCAGGGCCCTTGCGCTCTGACAACCTCGCAATAATCTGTTCAGCCGTAGGCAGTCTGGGAGCCGCAACAGGCAGCAAATCCCCGCTTGTATGCGACTCAGCAGGAGTGAGATTTAAGCATGGGGAAATAGGTGAATTGAAACGAGGTGCAGCCACTGGCAGGCTAGATTGCAGGGCCAGCGCTTGCTCAGCACAAGGTACGCAGACCCGTGCCCTGTCAGCGTCAGCATGGGGTCGTCCACACGCTATACACAGCCGGTCTTGTCCCAGGGGGACCCCGGTCACATAATTCTGAGATGCCTCCAAATGGTGATTTATTAGGCTCAATATGCCAGCAGGGATTGACGCTATAAAGCAACCCTGGATGCCCCAATGACCCGCTAGGGAGTGGGAGAATTTTACAAGGCCCGCTATCAATTACACCGGGCTGGGAGAAGCCAATGGTGTTCACCAGTCTGAAAGACACAATGAGAAGAGAATGGTGTCAGAACCTAAACACTACAATGAGTATAAGCCGCCCGCGAGGGCACTTACGGATCACGGTAAGCAGGAACGTCGCACGCGTCGAGCGCGAATAGACAAAATGGCGCCGAGTACCTTGAAGGGCAGACCAGAGCGTGCCATGACGCGGAGCGCGCCAGACCAGGCCCCGCCCTCCCGAAGAGCGCGAAGTCCAACCAGCAGCCAATGAGAAGCCAGAGGTGTCTGAGGTAACTCCGCCGCCCGGCGCGGAACATCCAGCTAAGAAAAAAACCCGCGCTGCGGCGGCAAATACACAAGTTGTACCTCATGGACTATGATACTGCCGCTGC
Source organism: Gastrophryne carolinensis (assembly GCA_027917425.1). Classification (NCBI taxonomy): domain Eukaryota; kingdom Metazoa; phylum Chordata; class Amphibia; order Anura; family Microhylidae; genus Gastrophryne; species Gastrophryne carolinensis. The sequence continues at coordinate 226,588,012 of CM051240.1, read as the reverse complement.
GCAAGTTAAATACAAAACAGCGTCTGACACCAAGCACAAGTCAAAAATACATTACAGTCCAATGCATGAATCACAATACAGTGGCACCAACACCCCCCCCCCTTTCTTTCCCCCCGAGCTACGGGGGGAACGAGGGAGGATGGCGGCCCTTTGAACAGGGCCCACCTCTACACGGGGCATGGGGCAATAACGCGGGAGGGGCATCCCCTAGAGGCACACCATCAGCCTATACTGCCTACCCTTTGGTGGGGGACTGCAGTGGAGCAGCACTCCGTAAGCACGCAAGGTGCTGCCTACCCTCACCCGACCAGCGCAGCCCAGGCTGGGAGGCACATCACAAAGAGGATGGGTGGGAATAGTCCAACAGGGCCGCAGGCTTCAACAGCCCCGCTCACCTGCGAGAGAGTGATACTTCATGTCTTCGCAGTCAGCACTGCAGAGAAATCTGGGGATTTGTGGGAGGTCCCCGGGTATTTGAGGGTCCGGGAGGAGCCTGTTTTGCATGTCTCTGCAGTGCAGTGCCATCTGGCGGAGGATAAGCCAAGTGTATTATATCTGGAGCAGGACGTACTGTATACTAAGAATAATGTGAGGTTGGGTACACCGAATGCAGGACTGGAAGCTGGCAAGACAGGTAAGCCAGCACTTGTCTGCCTGCATTAGCCCAATGCATGGTGCTGACAGTGCCCAACCTTGGGTGTCATGTAACCCTGAGCTATAGGTAGGGGAATCACCTGCTCTATAGCTATATTTTAATTTCTTAATTCCCCACAGGCGATCGCTACTAGTCTGGTGCCGATACACTTACCCAAATGTGCGATCTTGTACCACGCAGTCCTCGCCATCTTCAGCAGCTTATTCAACAACCGATGGAATGGCCAACGCCATCATCACAGGAACTATGCCACGCTCCCCTCCATTCACGGCAATAGAGGATAAGTGTGCCATGGCGCCACAGGTCATGGATTAGGCGATCTAGTCTTTTTTTGACTGGAGAATAACTTTAAGAAGTAATGTTCAGGTCAGATTTTAGACCACAGTGCCTGTCTTGATATCTCAATAGCTGTGGCCCTGTGGTACTTGTCAATGAATGTGCCTTTTGGCCCAAGCAAAACTTTTTGGGAGAAGATGGAATGCTCGGAGGCACTTGATAAAACTGATACCCTGAACTTTATTGGTATTTGGTCAAAGGTTAGATAGGCTCATTCTGTGTAGATGACCTTAGTGAATCCCACATACACTTCTCTGCATCCAAACCAGTCCTGATGGTGTCATCGCCTCCATGATCTTGCCTTTTCCAATCTTCATCACACAAGGCGATGCATTTCCCTGCATGCATGCTACACTTTGACAGATGCCATTTAATAAAATACCAAGCAGCCATTCATTTCAGTAAATCAAGCAGGACATGGATGACTGCATAATGCAACACAATCTATTTTTTATTTTTGGCAGACAACATGACGGCCGTGTCTTTCGTGTTGTCTGTCGCCGATATGTGTGACTGGTCACAGCGAGTATGCCTTAAATTCAATTTTGCTGTCACATTTCTTAAGCAAAATAGACATGATGAGCTCTGCTTCGGTTTTCATTTAAACTGGCTGCAGTACATACGTTAAGTAACAATGTACCGACCCTTGCAGAAAATGATAGAGATGAGCGTAAAGGAGAAAAACAGCAATCTTATCGTATCACATTTGACTTCTCTATCAAGAGTCTTTAATTCCTGAGAAAGAATTCAGTTGTAGCCAAGCTTTCAAAGCTTTTCAAAAAGTAACGCACAAAGTAACGCACTTGTGTAAATGTCCCTGAATGCATGTATTTTCCTTCTATACACACATACAGATATATTTATATATGATTACATCTCAATTTAAAAAGGATTCAATGATAACATCTGAACTATACAATATTTCACAGGAAAAAAGTATGCATTTTAAAGCAAATTTCTAATTACATAGAAACACAGACACACACACAAATACACACATAAAAGGACTGACAACACACAGTATTAGAACAGCGTGAGCTGGATAACCCCAGCCTCTAGCTCTTATGGGACTACAAGTCCCATCAAGCTCAGCGAGAGATTGCTGGGAAACCTAGTCCTCCCGCTGCCGGCAGGCCAAAGATGCCAGGCCTAAAGTGAGCTTATCAAACAATTAAAAGTGCAGTCCCAATGAGCAATTCTAATGAACACAAAACCGTCACACTACCCTAGTCCCGTTAATCGATTGCCTTGGTAAGAACAGAATGAAAAGGCTCAGAAGCCAATTTAAAAGGCAAGCGAGCCAAGCGCACACAGCGTTCACAAGAGATGCTCCTCTTCTTTCCTGGCTTGTTTGTAGAATGACCTGCACAAATTCACAATGTCAGTATGCCTGTATTCAATGCAGAGCTCCGCAAACAAGGATGCTGAAAGCTAGATCAGGGAAAATAAAAATGTCCAAAACTACAAAGAAATTCTAGACAGAAGAAGCAGCATAACGCCTTAAACATTCATTTATCGTTGTGCTTCCTGGACAATGCAGGCCATAGTGTTCTGCAGAGCTAAATAACGTTCAGATATTTCTGCTTTCATGGTACATTATTCCCTTTTTCCAGTGCTTGTGGGGAGGTGTTTATTAGCACAATAGCACCTAAATAACTATGAAGCTCTAGAGATGGGTTTTAGCCGCTCTCTATTTTCCACGGGAAGCCCTTTGCTTCTTGCTAGCAATTCCATTTGTGATTGTTCTGATCCTCATAATCCATTGTAATGAGGCCCCCACCTCTTACTGATGTGATCAAACGTGTGCGTCACCCACTGCTGCTCCAGCACATTGTATCGCTCCTTACAGATGTAAAGAGGTTTGCCACGTCTGAGAAGAGAAAGAAGTTCAGGTAAGATACAATTATTATAGATAGAGTCAAAATGGGATGAGAAATTAAAACCATCAAATCTCCTTGTTGCTGTAAAAGACTTACCTGTATTCAGGGGCCCGCGAAAGGCGTCTGCTGCCGAGCGCGGCACGTCACTCTAACAGCCTCCCCTGCCCCTTTCTAGCTGTGCAGGCGCGCGCAGTCTATCATTTTTGCCACTAGGAGGCGCTGCGCGGTGAGTGGCAGGCGGTGCAGCGTCCTCCACACCTGATTGAATCAGGAGCTGGTCAGTGTTGTTGTTGCACCAATCAGCACATACACGCTCCCCCAGGGCAGCCATTGGTCAGTTCCCCAATAAATATGGAGTCAGCCCAGTACTCAGTGTGCGTGATATTCGCTTGTGATTAGGGTGTGATTCCGTTAGTGATTATCTGTTTCCGACACGGCTTTATTCGACCAGCCCTGTCCGCTGCCTGTACCTACCTTTGCTTTGTCTGACCTCGAACCTGCCTGCTCCTTTGGATACCCCGCGATCTCCGACCTCCCGGCTCGAGCCTTTGGCTACCCCTGACTACGCACCTGTCTCATCCCTGTACTCTGACGCACCATCCAGACTGTCTTCCCGTGTCCTCGGCTTTGGGATACTCTCGTGGTTCATCGACCTTCACCATAAAAGCAGACATCCTTTTCACCTATTAAGGCATGGGGGCAACCATGTCTGGCGAGGCGTTCCTAGCGTCCCTGCAAATGGGGGCTTGACTATAAGCAGAAGAGGTGGTGGAGATTGGGGGTTGCCTGCTTACAGAAGGCTGGTGTCCCACTGGGCATCACATTTGCCGTTTCCAGCAAAGGCTATTAAAATGGACCTAATTAACACCTATGTGTTATATCCACTTAATGAAGACTAACCACAATTTATACTGGCCTCAAAGTTTAACCACAAGAGTTATGTAGACTGGACTGTCCCTTTAAGCAGACCAAAACCCAAAGGGAGGTGGTGTGGGTAGGAATTTGGTCAGCTTTAAAGTCCTTCAGCAGCCACCTAAAAAAAACATAACAAAATGGATTTGATCGGCCGCAGCCCTTGCTTCCCATGCAGTCTGAGACCTGAACATGGAGGTGGAACTGATGGCGCACCGGGCTTGCGACCTGCCTTCACTCACAGGAGCGCTGCTATGCCCTTCATTAATTGTAATGGAGGTGGTGTGTCTAGGCCTGACACACCCCCTCCATTGGAGTGAATGGAGAGGGCATGGTCATTACCCTGTGAATGATGGTGTGAAGCAGGAACCAAATATTTACCACTGGTAAATAGAGTTCAAGGCTCGGGATGGCGCGGTAAGCAAGGGCTGTGATGTGTGCTTGGATCCAGCGTCCGGGCTGGTCGCTAGAAAAGCGCCGATCAGCAGCAGTGGACAAAAGGTAAGTACCCTTTTGTTTCCTTTAGCTGGATGCTGAATTACTTTAAGAAAAAAAAAAATGATTATATTTAGGTTTATTCAATTACCCCAACTGTAGGATCACTAAATTACCTGAGTTCTCTGTCTTCCTCGCCGTGTGCATCAAGATAAACAGAACCCCAGAGGCAAAAGCGATGTCCCCGAATGATAATAATTACAGAGGCGTTTATTAGCAGGAATATTCCAGTGCCAGCCCCACAATTCTGAGAATGCTGCAGAAAACATCAAGAAAAAAAGTTAAAAAGCAAATCCAGGGAAGGTTTTTGCTTGCACAGAGCAGGGAAAGCATTAAGGCGGAACAAAACCCGCGATCTTGACTATCCTAGGTTTTGTTCCATGCCCCGCTATGGGAACCCCCACCCCAAACGCCTGTACAAACTCACCTTTCCCTGGTCCTACAGCACATGCAGGACGCAATGCTCAGTAAGGCTTCATTTACTTAAAGTGGACCAAAATCCACATTTTTAACTTGCATCCCCTGCATTGCTCCCCCCCATGAAGAGCACATTTTGCTCATTTTCACTGCTCCTGCTTCACTCTAATCCCAGCCCCGCCTCCTCCATTCATTGCCACTGTTGTGATGTCATAGACACACCAATGCAATGACTGATTGCCTGATTGACATCTTACAGAGAGGGACAGCCAAAAAAATCTGTGTTCCAGGACAATTTGAAAAGCGGAAATATCCATTTCTAGTTCTACACCCTACAAAGGGAGTATTGGCGGAGGCTTGGCCAAATGTATTTCACAAGTTCAATGGCTTTTGGTCCTCTGTAAATGAAGAAGGCCTGCAAGGCACACATCACATCCCTTAGATTGCAGCGATTGGAGCGGGTCTGGCCCGTCACTGTGACGGAACGGGGATGGCCTTATGACGAAGAACGATGATCCTCAATCTTGGTCACCAGTAAGTTCTTTTTAAACCAGAGAGAGGCAGAAGTGGGGGGGACAAAATGTGAGACTTGTATTAGATTTTCATTTTAACATGCAAGCAGCCATTGGGTGGAGAATTCGCTTAAAGAAGAACAAAACCAATCTCGTAGATTCCAGGGCCGGCCTTCTCCAGGGGATTGAAAATCGGGATACCCCACTGCGTACAACCCCCCCTCCCCGAGTCACAGCAAAAATCACCTTCTTCCTGGCTCCGTCACAATGTAAAAATTGGCGGATGCATCGACCGCATCTCTGGGCTGTGATGCACTCCTGCCTCCAGTCATTTATATATGGGAATGTGCTCTTTCTGCACATTGCCAGGCACAGAGCTATTTCAAGAGAAATAAAGTGCAACCCACCTGGGCCTTCCCCCAGGGCATTCTGTAATTGGGATACTGCGCCGCATGAACCCCCCCAGGGTCCCGTAAATGCTCACCTTTCTCTGCTCCAACGGCGCATGCAAAGGCTCTCGTCCAACAAGAGCCGGGTGCCATGACTATGTAATTTAAAAAATGGCTCTCATTGTTGCCAGTGGCGTGCGGCCGCATCCCCTGTATCCCGGCGTTGTGCGCGCGCTCCTGCCCCAGCCACTGGGGATGTGGTAGAGCACGGTCCTCATTCTAGGCAATGAAAGCCGAATGACAGTCATAGCAGATGCCTCTCATTGGACAAGGGCGTGTGCATGAGCCGTTGAAAGCAGGGAACAGGTAAGTGAAAAGCGGAATTCTTGGGGTCTTCCCTCAGAGGGGTATCCCAACACTGGGGGAAGAGAACAAACCCCAGAAAGTTAAATTCCTGGATACAAAGGACCACACAGGGTGCAGCTGGGGCCATATTTAGTATTCATGCTGCCCTAGGTACTTTTAGATTGTGTGTCCACTTTTGTTGGGTCAGGTTGGGATTCATGAGCAAAAAAAAAAAAAAGGGCTTTTACTATAGCATGTACAGCGTGCACTCTTTGGAGCCCCCTGCAGGTGGCCGGTCTAGGCACAAGACTAGGGTTGCCTAATAGGAAATACAGCACTGGGTGCAGCATAACAAAAAATATTTACATAGATGTGCAATAGTAATATAAATACAACCACAAAATCTGCTGCTGGAGGCAGGAATAGATTTTGGATTTTCATTGAAAAGAGCTTCCAGTGACACAGAAGTGAGGCTACGTCTCTCTTACAAGACTGAAGGCAACAGCCAAGGGGAGGGGCTTAAACCCAATCCTCAGCAATAAAGGTAAGGCAGATTGAACTTTATTGATGTGCCTATGGTCTAAGAGCATAACACTCATCCACCTAATATTTTGTCGGAGCCATTTCCTCCTAGTGATTGCAATCATAGCAAATGGTTGCAGTGGGTACAGTTTGAGCACATTTAATGTTGGGAAACCCAGGCTTGACACCCACACGCACAGGCACCATTAGTGATAAAGGCTCCCTTGTGGGCCCCAAACAGGAAAGGGACTAAACTGAACACAGCGTAAAATGGTTGTGAAGTATACATTTATCAATGAGTCACATCACATTGGCTCAGAAACAAGATTCCATCTCTAGGATGAGGTTACACAATCCAAAATGTTTTACTTGTAGTTAAATTCCTTAGAACAATGACATATATGATACCACAAAAACTCCGGTGGGCATATTATGGGCGCAGCATTGCTTTAGAATGATTACTTAATTTTAGTTGATTTATTTCCTCCATGTTTTTATATAAAAGTGTGGCTTTAATAAACCCAGTTGTAGTTTTTTTTAAAAAGCAAAACTAAACCCTCTCAGGTAGGTTTCAGGTCTGCAAGGGTCCTCCTACCCCATCTGTCCATGAGTGGACCTTGCATTTAGTTGAGTTACTCACCTAACATCTCATGCATCCGTCCCTTCCTCTCACCTGACACCACTAAAATGCTAGTGCATGCCCTGGTCATATTCCGACTGGATTACTGCAACATCTTTCTTTGTGGCTTACCAACTAACAGACTGGCACCCCTCCAATCTATCCTGAATGCTGCTGCTCTCCTTATCCATCTCTCGTCCCGCTCATCCAGCTATGCTCCTCTCTGCCAATCCCTGCACTCCCTGCCAGTCCCACAGCGAATCCTGTTCAAAACTCTAACTCTTGCCTACAAAGCTCTCTCCAACCAGGCCCCTCCCTACATCTTATCTCTAATCCAACAATATCAACCTAGACGCAGCCTCCGCTCTGCTGCCGACCTTCTCCTGTCCTTCACCCTAGTCACCTCCTCTCATGCCCGCCTCCAGGACTTCTTGCATGCAACTCCAATCTTCTGGAATGCCCTCCCCTACCCAATTCGACACTACACAACTTTCAAAACCTTTAAAGGTGCCCTTAAAACTCACCTACCGGTATTTAGACAAGCATATAATCTGGCTCAACCAATTTTCTAAAGGGCACCTGCCACAAAACTGACTGTGATCCTTCCCCCTCGTCTCCACCCCTTATCCTTACTGTAAGCTCGCAAGGGCAGGGCTCTCTTTCCTACTGTATCTTATATTCAGAATATCCATTGTAAACTCTGTAACATTGCATCTGAAATAGTCTATGTACTGTATGTTTCTACCCTGTCTGTAATTACTACTTTGTACAGTGCTACGGAAGATGATGATAATAATAATGCAGCTCTATTGGATAGGGGGACAGGATATTGAAAATCACAAATCTAGAACGTACCAGAACACATTCACAGTAATTCTGTTGCTTGCAACAAAGGCCCTTTAAGCAGACAAACGTGCCGCAGACTAGACACAGTGCTGGATCCTTGGGAACCTTATTGCAGACACTACAGGCCTTCCGATGGTAATATTGAAAAATAGTGTTATAGATTTCTGGCATCTGAAGTAGTCTAGGTAAGTCCCACGTTGTGTCTTGAATGAGCAAGGCCTGAAAAGAAAAACTAAATTTAGCAAACCTGTAGACTAAACACTATGCAGCCCTGTAATATATATTCCTTTATCATATAATGATGACAAAATAAAAGAGAAGAAAAGATGAATACAAAAAAGATTAAATAGGAAGATAAAAATCCATCAAGCATATATTATCTCTAATTGACTTGTTAGAGATCTAAGGGGGCACAGCAGCAGAAGCCTCCCCCCCCCCCCATCAGTGTGGCAGATCCTATAACGAATAATTAAAACCCATCAGCTAGTGAAAAGTCACACTGTTTTTGACACTAGATTAAATACTTCGGTGGCCATCAGAATATGGGAATATGTCACATCTCCATGGTGACCAGCATTGTAGGAAGGCGCAAGTATGTCTGACTTGGATGCTAATGCACTGTTAAGGCAAGCTGTACAAGCTATAAAAAGGCTAAACCTCTATTTGTGGAAAATATTAATCCAATAAAACAAAATACATACAGTACAGCCAGTGCACATGGTCACTCTTTGAATCCTAGACAACAGACAAAGAAGCCCCAGCATCCAAACCTTGCGAGTCAGCAAATGTGTGCAACACTCTGCTTCTAACTTAGATTTTAGAGACAGGTAATAGGACTTGTTTACTGACAGAGTTGGGATGCCTTTAAATGTTGTCGTGGAGGCTGATTCACTACTAGTGGCAGGTATTGCCAGATGAGCGTCTGTATATCGGCGCTTAGAGCGACCGCTAGTAGCCGCTGTAAGCGGGTATCGGGCGCTGTAACCTAGCATTGTGGTTGCTGTAGTAACCTGGCCGGCATTGATGAATATGATGTGTGTTGGGTGTTCTAACACCAGCACAATGCTGCAGTGGGCAAGAGATAGCACCAGCTCAGTGCGTCCAGCACTCGGCGCTCCACACCATATTTAACAAAAAACTACACAAACACACAGCGTTGGCACTCTAAAGCTGGTCCATGTCTCAATGGGGAACAAAGTGGCCATTTATAAAAAAAAACTCAGGGCTCGGTTACAGAAAGTGGCCTGGATCTCTGCTTTATCCAGAAGCACACCAGGATAAATCATCTGCATGACAAGCAACAATGATATGATTTTACACTTAGTTTGGCCTTTAGACCTAACCAATGCTGCATACCTTTGCTTGGTCTGAATTATTATTTTCTGTGAACTGGTTTAATTCGGAGCACCACTGAGCCATTAGGTCAAACGCTGAAGCTGGCCAGTCCAGACAAGAGGCACTGAGGAATTCACACGATGTCTGGCGGGCCGACTGCAGAATTCCTAAACAGCTGCAAAGAGCAGTAAACTCTTCATCTTCCTGTGAAATAAAGGGAAGGTGAATGACTTACTTCTGCAACTCTATGTCATATTTTTATAAAAATGTAATATAAATGTAATATAATCTAAAATAATACATACTAAACAATCAGTACATCTAAATACCTGACAGCTGGGAATATCTGATCCAAACACATGATGCTGGAGGAGACTGGTGATCCTGAGGAAGGGCAGGCAGAAACGCCGCAAGTATTGCTCAATGGACTGTGAAGACCAGACATTTGGGCTGACCTGAAAACAAAATCAGCGTACATTGAATCATCTGTAAACAGGATGGCAAAACAAAAAAATAAATATTAAAGCGGCCCTTCACACTGAATAAGAGCATTTTTTATATGTTTCCCACACTCTGTACATACAGATTGCTCGCATTAAAAATCATCCTACCCGCATCTACTGCATTTTATGAGCCTTTAACATGGCGAGTCATGGAGCATCAGGCAGCCTGCAAACAGGAAGTGTCTTCTGACTGTGTTGCTCTGCATTCTGGGATGGCTGTCCTTTTCCTGACCCCAACTCTGCTATGTCTGTGCAAAGCACACCCCCTGTACTCTCCTCAGTATGTGATGCTTCTGAGTAAAGATGGCGACGCCCATATCCTAGAGTCTTGAACAGAGTTGCAGCCAAGTGGGGAAAATAATAATAAGTGACTAAGAACTTAAAATATATTAATTTTAGATGCTGGGGAATAGTTTAAGGTTTTGAGCTTTTCATTAAATCATGCTGGTCTGGTTTAATAATATACATTTTATGTGTATGCATTGTACAAAGCAGGAAGTGGTGCCATCTAAGGAGGATAAGCATAGGACACCTATTCTCTGCCAATAATGAATAGCTTATAGTGATCCTATACTCAGATCCCAAGCTTATGTCGTCGCCTTCTATCCACAGCCTGGTGCCCCAAAACAGTATGTGTTTCTTTTTTTCTTTTTTACTAAAGCCTTTGCCCAATATTTCCAAAAACACTAACAGGAAGCAGTATGATTTCCGAGTGGCAGCAATATGCACACTTTGGTCACTGCAATGAAACTTAATTTTCCTTGTCCTCCTACGTAAAAAAAAAAAAAAAAAACTCGGACAGGTTGGCTAGGGGAATATTTGGAGAACTAAGGCACGCAGCATGTGTATTGGTGGCATATGTAGGGAATGTCACATATAAATCTGATAATAGGGTGGTGAGTTAGGGGGACCTAAAAGTGTAAAAAAGTGTATAAAAGAGAAATTAATTCTACAGGTGAGTACTCACAGAATTCTCTTTTCTCTTCCATTTTACTTCAGGCCATCGAATACGAATGGAGACGAATGGGACCTCCAAAAGCAGTACCCTAATTCGGGTGGGATCCCCAAACCTTATTACTTTCAGGAACAAGACATTCCAAAAAATACCATTTTGTGAGTACTCACCTGAAAAATGGATATTGTTGGTGTGCCACACACCCCGCTTCACCTTTAATATTCTTCACGATTGGGTTACTCACCGCCAGGTGACGCTGTTGCAGAGAGGAAGTCTTGTAACGAGCCCCCTTCCGGCCTATATATACCTGGTACCTCCCATTTATCACCAGTGTATTAAAAAGCAGAAAGACAAGGTACCAGTAATTTAACGGTAACCTCAAAATAAATCAAAATAAATAAAAGCTTCACCATATAAAGGATTCGGAATACCGAAAAGGGTGGGAGTGAAGCGGGGTGTGTGGCACACCAACAATATCCATTTTTCAGGTGAGTACTCACAAAATGGTATTATTCTTGGTGTGCCACACACCCCGCTTCACCTTTAATATTCTTCACGATTGGGACATCCAAAAGCAGTGTCCACAAGGGATGGGTATCCAAAGGCAAGGTGAAGCATAACTTAAATGACTGCAGTCTGCAGCACTTTGCGGCCAAAAACAGCATCCGCTGAGGCTCGCACATCAACTTTGTAAAACTTAGAAAAAGTATGAACAGAAGACCAAGTGGCGGCCTTACAAACACTTGTTCAACAGAAGCTTGGTGCTGAAAAGCCCAAGACGCTCCAACGGCGCGAGTAGAATGAGCAGTGATACGACAAGGGGGAACTTTCCCCTTAGCAGAATAGGCCGCAATAACGGCCTGACGTATCCATTTGCTAATAGAAGATTTGGCTGGTGCCAAACCCTTGTTAGGCCCACAGGGCACAACAAAAAAAAAAGGCATCCGTCTTACGAAAAGGAGACGTGATAATCAAGTAGTACTTAACACAGCGTACTACATCTAAACAATGCAAAACCCTCTCTTTGTCATTCTTAGGATTAGGACACAAGGAGGGAAGAACAATATCCTGATTCAAATGAAAAGCAGAAACAACCTTAGGAAGAAAGTCTGGCTTGAACCGAAAGACCACTTTATCCTGATGCCTCTCAAAGTAGGGCGCCTGGATAGACAAGGCCGCCAACTCCGAGACACGCCGGACCGAAGTGATAGCTACCAAGAAGACAATCTTCTGAGTCAGGGTAGACAAAGCAATATCTTGCAGAGGCTAAAAACGAGGAGCCTGCAGAGCAGAAAGAACCAAATTCAAATCCCAAACCGGGAGTAATGGTTTCCTGGGAGGCCGCACATGCGTAACCCCCTGGAAAAAAGTTTTAACTAAAGGATAAAGCGCAAAACGCTTCTGAAAAAAGATAGACAAGGCAGAAACTTGCCCTTTCAAAGTACTTAGCTGAAGACCAGAGTCCAGCCCAGATTGTAAAAACTCCAGAATCCTGGAGACCGAGAAGACCCTACAAGGGAAGGATCTAATCTCACACCAAGCGATATAGGCTTTCCAAGTCCTATAGTAGATGATAGAAGAAGACCTCTTCCGGGCACTGATCAAAGTCTTAACGACTGAGTCAGAAAGACCCTCCTCCTTCAAGATGGAGGTTTCAGCAGCCAGGCCGTCAAACCCAGCGCTGGTAAATTGGGGTAACACAACCGACCCTGAGTGAGCAGATCGGGCCGAACAGGCAGAACGAACTGGTCCACTGCCAGCCGAACGATGTCTGCGAACCACACTCGCCTTGGCCACCTTGGGGCCACGAGAACGGCGGACACCCTTTCCAGAGCCAACTTCCGAACCACCCTGCCCAGCATGGGTATCGGAGGAAACAGGTATAGAAATCCCAGATCCCCCCAGCTCAGGGACATGGCGTCCACTGCCAGAGCCAGAGGATCCCGGGAGAGCGACACGAAGTTCAGGAGCCTGTGATCGTGACAAGAGGCAAACAGGTCCACCTCCGGTGTCCCCCATCGGAGACACAGTGAGCGAAAAACCTGAGGATGGAGAGCCCATTCTCCCAGACGGGGAAGAGCCCCTGCTCAACAGGTCTGCTTCCTGATTCTCCACTCCTGGAATGTATACCGCCGAGAGACAAGGAACATGGGCCTCTGCCCAGGTCAGGATCAGGGACACCTCTCTGAGAGCACTCAGACTGCGAGTCCCTCTCTGATGATTGATGTAAGCAACCGCTGTTCGATTGTCTGAACGCACCTGGACCGGAAGGCCCAGAACGTGATGAGTCAGGAGAGCAAGCACCCGACGGACGGCTCTCAGTTCCAGAACATTGATGGGTAAGTGGGCCTCTTGAGGTCCCCACTGCCCCTGGAACTGAAGCTCCTTCCAGAATCCGCCCCATCCCGAAAGACTGGCGCCCGTGATGACAATTTCCCAAAGAGGGGTCAGGAAGGACATGCCCCTCACGAGAATGGCCGAGACCAACCACCACTGGAGGGACTGCCGGACAACTGGAAAGGCTGATCCAGCGACCAAGGCTGCCGGTCCCAGGACGCCAACAGATAAAGCTGAAGCGTCCTCGTGTGAAATTGCGCAAAAGGAACTGCCTCGAAAGAGGCGACCATCAACCCTACCAGCCTCATCCCCAGACGGATGGACGGCCGAGGATTGGAAAGTAGGACCCGAGCCAACTCCTGAATCAGATGAATTTTGGACTGGGGGAGAAACACTCTGTGTTGAAGAGAGTCCAACTGCATCCCCAGAAAGGACACCACCCTGGCCGGAGCGAGGGAGGACTTGGGGAAGTTGATCACCCAACCAAAGCTTTCCAGCGTGGAGACCACCATGCTGGCGTCTGTCTCCGATTGATTGAGAAATTTCAGGTCCAGGACGGGACGAACCGACCCGTACTTTTTGGGGACTGCGAAAAGATTGGAGTAGAAACCGAGGCCCATCTCTAAGCGCGGTACCGGCCGGATGACCACCATCTCTAACAGATTCTCTACCGACGCCAGGAGCCCCTGTGCGGCCAAAGGATCGATGGGCACCCGAGACCGGAAAAAACGTGAAGGAGGGCGAGACTCGAACTCCAGCTTGTAACTGGACGACACTACCTCCCGGATTCATCTGTCCGGAATCTCCTGGACCCAAACTCGGGAGAAGTGTCGCAATCATCCCCCCACCCGCACGGGTGAGGGCAGCCCCTCATTGCTGAGCGGGCTTACTGGCAGGCTTTGGCTTGGAGTCCCAGGACTGTGCGGGGTGGCCACGGCCCTTCCCCCGAGTCCAACCTGCACCTCTGGTAGCGGGAAAGGAAGCCCCCCTACCTGCTCTGAATCCCTGAGAGGAAGGTCTACCAGAACCTGCCCCCCGAAAGGGACGGCGAGGCCTCTTACGTTGCGGCATTTTACCACCTTTCGCAACTGAATCAATTTTATCACCAAACAGCCGCAATCCCAGAAAGGGGAGAGCTGTGAGCACCTTTTTAGAAGCTGCGTCCGCAGACCACTGGCGCAGCCATACAGCCCGACGAATAGCCACCAGCATTGCCGCTGTCTTGCTACTCATAGCCAGGGCATCGTCCTGAGCGGACAGAACATAGAAAACAAAAGACTCACACTGCCTGAGAGCAATAAGCTCCTTGCAAGTGGGATCAAGATCCACACACAGACCCTGAATTACAGATCTAACCGCCAATAGAAGAAGCGCCGAAGCACACACCGGGCGCATCTTTGACCCGCCATAACTGAAACCATGGCGGGCGTACTGGTCAATCCGACGATCCTCACCATCCTTAAGGGCAGTAGTCTCAGCAGACTGCACCAGAGCCGTGCTGGAGAGCCCTAATACAGGGGTATCGACGTCAGGAGGAACCGACCAAAGCTTCACCAATTCTGGTGGAAAAGGATAACGTTTCTCCCAACTGGAAGGAATTCCAGTTAACCCCGTGGGATGTTCCCATTCTTTGAGCACAACTCTCTCAAAGTGGTGTTGTCTGGGAAAAAACCAAAGGCGGCTGAGGCACATTAAACAACTGACCCTTAGGCAGGTTAACGGCCTCAGGCGGATCTAAATTCAAAATTTCAAACATCTGAGCCAGAATGGAGGGGGTGTCACGAGAACCCCCCGCAGACAAATCGCCAATAGCATCAACCTCAAGCTGATCTGCAGGCTCATCTGACTCCACCAGAAATTCTCCCTCCTCGTCCAGGGAGCAATCGGACCAATCCACAGGCTCACATACTTCATCCTGTGAAGCCGGAGGTACAGGAGTCAGGTGCTTCCGTTTCGCAGTGGCCTTTAACCCTGTTTTAACGGAAATTATCTTCTCGAGGTTGGCCAACCGTGCCGCCACCTCGGATTGCGAATCCCCACTCTTGACAATGTCACGCGGGGTCCGGAACAGGGAGGGAGGGGTAGGGGATGATGGAAGTTGCGAAGAGCCAGCAGCCGGAGCAACGGACTCTGCTTTGCACAAGGAATGCATACAAAAACATCATCACCTGGGAGCGGAGTCCCACAGCCTCCACACACCCTAGATGGCCCAGAAGAACCATTTCCGGTATTATCGGAAGCCTCCATATGGTGATTTATGGTATTCGCAAAATTCTGGGTTTAAGGCATAAGCCACCCGGGATGCCCCTTTATGTTAATGTCCCGGGAGGGAGGATTTAATTAATAATAAAGATCCCCTTAAGATAATAGTATATATATATATTCCCTTTTTTTTTATATATATACAAGTATATATATATATAAATATATAAATATGTCCCAATTTGGAGGAAAAGAGACTAGCCAGGCAAAAATAGAACCGGGAGGCCACTGTATTGAGGGAATCCCAGGATCTGTGGGGAAGAGACAAACCAACAGTCAGACCCCCAGAATGGCAACATGCATATACCACATAATACAGAGCACAAGAGTGCTTTAAAGAGGCAAGGAAAAACCTGGCCTCTGATTTATTTATTTTTTTTAAATAAAAAAGTATTACTCCATACAAATTTTTAACCCTAAACAATCAGAGACCATGAAAAAAATAGACGGCCTCACGCAAGGTGAGGGCGCTTACCTTGGCAGCAAATGTCAGCGCAATGGCAGGCGGCGGAGCGGGCAGCAATAGCAGCAGAAACAGAGACATGCGGCCCCGAGCCCCGCACGCAGCCTCCTAATGAACCGGGAGGAAGTGCGGCTGGGGCCGGTGAACGACGCGCCGCCGGACCACGCCCCCACCCCTGACGTCATGCGGGCCCCGCCCCCCCGCCAAATATGAAAAAGTGCAGCCCGCCGAACGGCGGAAAAAAGCAATCAGAGGGCAAAACAAGCCCTCCGTAAAAAGGAGAAAGGGGGGAGGGAAACGGAGACACTAGGCAGCCTGAGCTGCCCCAGAAAATCCCCACGGCCCGCACAAAGAGACAAGGGGAAGGGGGGGAGGGGGAGCTGAAAAGGGCGCAAACCGCAAGCCAGAAACCAAACAGCCCGCCCCAGTCCCCCTAAAGCTGACCCAAAGCTCTGGCCCTACAGGCCAGCAGCAGCAAACATACAGTGAACAAACACACCATACACAGCCCTCTACCCCCCCCATAGTGAAGGGAGAAGGGACCGCAACGGGAGAGTAAGGGGCCAAGGGGACCCTCAGGACAGGGGCATCCCACCTCCGGATCACCATGCCGGATAGCCGCATTGCCCCCAAAACAGGGGGTCGAGCGGAGGAGATAAGCTCCTAGGTATCTATAGTGCCGTCTACCAATTGCCCAGTGAGCAGCCTAGGCTGGGAGGCTTCCATTCCACCACAAAGGTAACAATCAATCAAAACCGGGCTGAAATAGACCAAAAGGGGGTGCCGGGGTAAGACCCCGGCTACCTGCAAACAGGAGACTTCAATCTTCTGTCTTGTCGTCATGCAGAGAGAAAAACACTGGTGATAAATGGGAGGTACCAGGTATATATAGGCCGGAAGGGGGCTCGTTACAAGACTTCCTCTCTGCAACGGCGTCACCTGGCGGTGAGTAACCCAATCGTGAAGAATTAAAGGTGAAGCGGGGTGTGTGGCACACCAAGAATATATTGTAGAGCTTGTGCTCTTCAAAAGGTTGAGCACCCCTAATTAAATCAGGTAAAAAATGGTAGATTCTCTGTTAGGATGATTCAGCGGCAGGTGAGAAATGTGTGCTACATTTTAGTAGAGAAAAATACAATTCTGTGAAATACTCACCTGTAGAATTGGTATTATAAGTATACAGTACGTCCTGCTCCAAATATAATACTTACACTTGGGTTATCCTCCGCCAGATGGCGCTGCACTGCAGAGACATGCAAAACAGGCTCCTCCCGGCCCCTCAAATACCCAGGGACCTCCCACAAATCCCCAGCATTGAAAAGCAGTGAACAGGAAGCCGGGAGAATTTAACCACCAAAACTGGTAACCATAACAATAACAATCACCATACAGGGGATCCAGAATAATGCAAAAACCAGGGTGGGGTGGAGCAGGACGTACTGTATACTTATAATACCAATTCTACAGTTGAGTATTTCACAGAATTGTATTAATCTTAGTATACAGTACGTCCTGCTCCAGATATAATACTTACACTTGGGACATCCAATAGCAGTGTCCATAAAGTAGGGTGGGATCCCCAACAAAAAAGGTAGCAGCAGACAGTTTAAACCACTGCCGCCTGCAAAACCTTGCAGCCAAACACAGCATCAGCTGAGGCCCTAACATCAACCTTGTAAAACTTCGAAAAGGTATTAACAGAAGACCATGTAGCAGCCTTGCAAACTTGTTCAACAGAAGCCTGGTGCTGGAAGGCCCAAGAGGCACCAATAGCACGAGTAGAATGAGCAGTAAGGCCGAAGGGAGGAACCTTCCACTTGGCAGAATAGGCCTGAATCACAGCCTGACGAATCCATTTGCTAATAGTAGACTTGGCAGGAGCCAAACCCTTCCTAGGCCCAGAAGGCACCACAAAAAGAGCATCAGTCTTCCTGAAAGCCGCAGTAACCACCAGGTAATATTTCAAACACCTGACCACGTCCAAGGAATGCAGAACCCTTTCCTTATCGTTGCTAGGATTGGGACACAATGAAGGAAAAACAATATCCTGATTCAAATGAAAGGCAGACACCACCTTAGGCAGAAAGTCTGGTTTAAAACGGAACACCACCTTGTCCTGGTGTCTCTCATAGTACGGAGGCTGAATAGATAGAGCCGCCAGCTCAGACACATGCCTGACTGAAGTAATAGCCACCAGAAAGACAACCTTGAGGGTAAGAACAGCCAGAGCAGCATCATGAATAGGCTCAAAGGGAGCACCCTGCAAGGCAGACAAAACCAAGTTTAAATCCCAAACAGGGACCATAGGTTTACGTGGGGGACGCACATGAGTGACCCCCTGAAAGAAGGTCTTAACCAAGTGATGCTGAGCAAAAGACTTCTGGAAGAAGACGGACAGGGCAGAAACCTGACCCTTCAGAGTACTGAGTTTTAGACCTAACTCCAAACCATGCTGTAAAAACTCCAGAACCCTAGGGACTGAAAACTCCCTACAGGAAGAGACCTAGACTCACACCAATCAATGTAGGTACGCCATACCCTATAATAGTTGGCAGAAGAAGTTTTCTTCCTAGCCTGCACCATGGTACCCACCACCGAGGCAGACAAGCCTTTCTCCATCAAGATGGAGGTTTCAGCAGCCAGGCCGTCAAAGCCAGAGTTTGTAAATTGAGATGGCGTAAGGAGCCCTGAGTGAGCAGATCTGGCGCCCCTGGCAGGAGGTACTGGTCTACTGCCATTTGTACCACGTCTGCGAACCACACTCTTCTTGGCCACCTGGGGGCCACTAGAATCACTGGTACCCCTTCCAGAGCAATCTTGCGCAGAACCCTGCCCAGCAGGGGGAATGTCGGAAAGACATACAGGAGCCGAAACTCCTTCCATGACATGGACAGAGCATCCGTGGCCAAGGCCAGAGGATCCTGAGACAGGGAGACAAAGGCCGGGAGCTTGTGATTGTGACGGGATGCAAACAGATCCACATCCGGCAGACCCCAACGGTGACACAGGGACTGGAATACCCTGTTGCAGAGGGACCACTCCCCCTGACGGGAAGTCCCCCTGCTCAAAGAGTCTGCTAGCAGATTCTCTGTCCCCGGGATATACACAGCCGAAATGCATTGGACATTGGCCTCCGCCCATGTCAGAATCCGTGACACCTCCTGGAGGGCACCCCTGCTCCGGGTCCCTCCCTGATGGTTGATGTAGGCAACTGCCGTCCTGTTGTCTGAGCGTACCTGCACCGACAGACACTTCAGGTGATGGGTCAACTGCTCCAGTACCAACCTGACTGCCCGTAATTCCAGAATGTTGATGGGTAAGTGGGCCTCCTGAGGGTCCAACCTCCCCTGGAAGCGCAGGGACTTCCAGAATCCCCCCCAACCTGATAGACTGGCATCCGTTGTGACCGTCTCCCAGGAGGGGGCCAGAAAGCACCTGCCCCCTAGCAAGTTCCTGTGGTCCAGCCACCACGCAAGGGACTG
This sequence comes from Gastrophryne carolinensis, assembly GCA_027917425.1. Classification (NCBI taxonomy): domain Eukaryota; kingdom Metazoa; phylum Chordata; class Amphibia; order Anura; family Microhylidae; genus Gastrophryne; species Gastrophryne carolinensis. Next base: position 226,568,747 of record CM051240.1, on the reverse strand, counting down.
TCTGACCAAGGGGGGAAGCACACAGACCCCGTCCAAGGACGTTGGGTTCCACACTGACAGAAGGTGAAGCTGCAGAGGCCTCAAATGGAACTGAGCAAAGGGCACCGCCTCGAAGCACGCCACCATCAGGCCCACCAGCTGCATTCCTTGCCTGATGGAGGGCTGGGGGCACGAGAGCAGGAACCTCGCCTGCGCAGTCAGAGCTTCCACCTTCTGTTGAGGAAGGAATATCCTTGACTGAACCGTATCCAGAATCATTCCCAGGAACGGAGTCACCGAGGAGGGGGACAGAGAGGACTTGATTACGTAATCAATAATCACCCAGCCGAAGGACTCCAGGGTGGACACCACCAGCTGAGTGTCCAACTCTGCCTGCTGCAGAGACCGAGAGGTGATGAGTATATCATCCAGGTAGGGTAGCACGTGTATGCCCCTTGACCTTATCAGGGACATCACCCCTGCCAGCACCTTGGTGAACACCCTGGGAGTCGAAGTGAGGCCGAATCGTAAGGCCACAAATTGGTAATGCTGATCCTGCAGCACAAATCTGAGAAACCTTTGGTGTCCTGGAAACACCGGGATACGAAGGTAAGCATCTTTGATGTCTACGGACGTCAAAGTCCCCTGGGCGCAGAGAGCCGATAGCAGAGCGCAGAGTTTCCATGCGAAAGTGCCTGTTCTTGACAAACTTGTTGAGGATTTTTAAATCCAGAATGGGCCTGACTGACCCATCCTTCTTGGGTACTGTGAAAAGGTTGGAATAGAACCCCTTGCCTCTTTCTCTTAAGGGGACCTTGCAAATGACCCCCATACTCAGAAGGCCTTGCACGGCCTGCATCAAAACCTGAGCTGAGACAGGGTCCTGGGGGACCTGATGAATCTTGGGGGAGGCCACACAGCAAACTCTATCTTGTAACCTAAATGGAAGCCCCGTAAGGGCTTTCTTAGCAGCATTGTCAGCAGCCCACTGGCGCAACCATACCGCGCGGCGTATAGCTACCGCCAAGGCGGAAGATCTGGCACACATCCTAATAGCATCATCCGATGCAGACAGGATAAAGCTTACAAACACATCACAGTTAGACAGTGCATTAATAGTATCATGTGGCAACTCATCTGGGCCATCAAGTGCATTCCTGACCATGGCCCTGAGCGCCACAGCAGTAATGGCCAAAGTGCAAACCGGGCGCAGCGCCGCCCCCCCAAATGCAAAGGCATGGCATGACAATTGGTCAATGCGCCGGTCCTCAGAGTCCCGCAGCGTAGTAGTGTCAGGGGAGTGCATAATAGAGGTGTTGGACAACCCTAGAATAGGAGCATCGACCTCGGGGGGCGATGACCAGCACTTGACCATATCAGCAGGAAAGGGATACTGCCTGTCCAAACTCTTAGGGATCCCGGGAAGTCTACTGGGATGTTTCCACTCCTTAAGCACGAGGTTATTGAAATGGGTTTGCTCAGGAGATTCCAAACGAGCCTTAGCAGCCTTTTACCATAGCAGAAATAGCTCACCCCTTTGCCTGGGAGCCGCAACAGCGGGAGAGATGGACAAAACCTCAAAAATCTGAACCAGCAGTTTGTCAGTATCATCCGGGGTCCAGTGATCAGAACCAGAATCGTCATGACCCCTTGACTTCTCGTCAGATGACCCTGAGTCAATGAACAGCTCCCCTTCGTCCAAGGGGGTATGGCCATATAGATGCAAAAACTCATCAGACTCCGTAGGGAAAAGAGCAGAGTCAGGGGTTAAGTGCCGCTTCTTTGCAGTGGCCTTACGCGCTAAGGAATTAGCAAGCAATTTTTCAACACTGGCCAGTCTAGCAGCCATATCAGGATGAGAATCCCCGCTTGTATTGGGGGTTAGACTCAGGCTTGGGGGAGTAGGTGAAGTGAGGCGAGGTGCAGGCCCAGCCACAGGAGGGGCGGGAAGTACCGTTAGCGCCTGCTGTGTGCAAGGAACACAGACCTGTGCATTGTCACCGCTGACAGGTGAGACCCCATAAGCTACACACAGCCGGACTTGTCCCGAAGGAACCCCGGTCACATTATCCTGAGATGCCTCCATATGGTGATTAATAGGCACAATCGGCCAGTAGGGATTGACGCTGTAAACTACCCTGGATGCCAGAGCAGGATGTCAGAGCCATGCGCAAAAAGGCAAGATCATGAAAATCGCCCGCAAGGGCACTTACAGACCGAGGGAGGAGGAGGACCGTTACCACGTGCGCGCGCGACTAGCATCAAAATGGCGCCAAGCGAACCTCGAAGGGCTGGCCAGAGCGGGCTGTGACGTGGAGCGCGCCAAGCCAGGTCCCCGCCCCCCCAAAGAGCGCGAAGCTCTAAGACAATAGTCATGTTGCCAATGAAGACGCCGCAGCGTCTGAAGCGCCGCCGCCGCCCAGCGCAGCACATCCAATAAAGGAAAAATACACGCGCAGCGGCGGCAGATACACAATAAGAATGCAAACAGTGCGGCGTCTGACACCCAGTCTACAAGTCAAGGGAAAATACTAAGGCCATGAACACAACAATGAGACCACCACACACACACCCCCCCCTACGAGGGAGGATGGCGACCCTTTGTACAGGGCCCACCGCTACACGGGGCATGGGGTAACAATGCGGGAGGGGCATCCTCTAGAGGCTCACCATCAGCCTAAACCGCCTACCCTTTGGTGGGGGACTGCGGTGGAGCATGGCTCCATAAGCACGCATGGTGCTGCCTACCTTCACCTGACCAGCGCAGCCCAGGCTTGGAGGCACATCACAAGGAGGACGGGTGGGAATAGTCCAACAGGGCCGCAGGCTTAAAAGCCCCGCTCACCTGTGAGAGAGTGATACTTCATATGTCTTCGCAGTAAGCACTGCAGAGAAATCTGGGGATTTGTGGGAGGTCCCTGGGTATTTGAGGGGCCGGGAGGAGCCTGTTTTGCATGTCTCTGCAGTGCAGCGCCATCTGGCGGAGGATAACCCAAGTGTAAGTATTATATCTGGAGCAGGACGTACTGTATACTAAGAATATTGTCATTCATCTTCATTGTCTACCTTGGGGTTGATGCAGCACCAGGTGAAAAAAATATTCTATTTACATTGGCTGCATAATCACCCCCAAGGATAAAAGTGAATGGTAGTTTTCTCACCTGGTGCTGAATCGACCCCTAGGCCTTAGTGACATTTACACAAAATGTCTTACAAGTCCACGTCAACATACCGTGACCATATCCTCCGTCTCTTCATTGTCGAATACCTTCCCTCTCGATAATTCATTAATCACAAAGCTGAGCAAAGCTTCCCATGACTTCCCCGGAGAATAGGAACTCTGTCAACCAAACAGCAAAACAGATTAATCTCTGTACTTCATTTTTTGCCACCGCTGTGACCTGAAGATAAAAAAAAGTGGCCTAGAGACACAAGTAAGTTCATTTGGGCTTTCCACATGCCAGCTGAATTCTATATATACATTTCACTCAGTCACTTGTACACAAAGCATGTGGATAGTCATACTATGAGCCATAACTATGGACAATCCACAAAAAAAACCCTTTATGGATATTATTGGGATCAGGGTTTGGATTCATTTTTGTTGGAGAGCAGGTCCAGCCTTTGCTCTCTAAAGTGTCATGACTGCACTAGATTGATGACTTTGGAAGTAAACTATTAGGGTCAAGAATAGAGATGAGTATAACGATTAAGAAACTTTGTCCCAAATTTTCTAAAAAAGGTCCTAAATTTTGGATCTGTTGTGAGCATTGTTGGATCATTGTGAGCAATGAATAGAGCCGGACTTCCTTTAACATCTAGAAAGTTGGCAGTTTCCTCCACATCCTAGGAAGTGTCATGCTGTGTCATTTTGACTATGCTGGGTCTTGGTCCTTGCCCCTGGGACACCCCGATCGGGGATGCCCCACTGTGAGAAACCACCCTAGGTTGCCAAACCAAGTCATCCTTCCCCTGGTAATACGGCGCATGCGTTGCTTCTCGTTCAATCAGCACACTCCTGCCCCTTTTACCATAGTAGTATAGTAGTAGTATATATACCTTTTATCAGATATACAGTGGTGCTTGAAAGTTATTGAACCCTTAAACTCATTTGTTTGCTTTGGTTCTCTCTACTGCCAGAGCTTGTGTGAAAATCTGATGCAGGTTTAATAAAATTTATGCAAAAATATCAACAACTCATGGTTTACATACTTTCAAGCACCACTGTAAAATATAACAAAGATAATTTACATTGTCAACCATCCCAAATTTTAATGCAAAAATACCATTTTGTGAGTACTCACCTGAAAAATGGATATTGTTGGTGTGCCACACACCCCGCTTCACTTTTAAATATTCTTCACTTAATGGGTTAAGTCACCGCCAGGTGACGCAGTGCAGAGAGGAAGTCTTGTAATGAGCCCCCTTCCGGCCTATATATACCTGGTACCTCCCTTCAATCACCAGTATATTAAAAAAGCAGAAAGACAAGGTACCAGTATTCCACCGGTAACCTCAAAATCAATTTGATATAAATAAAAAGCTTCACCATATAAAGGCTTCGGAAATACCGAAAAGGGTGGGAGTGAAGCGGGGTGTGTGGCACACCAAGAATATCCATTTTTCAGGTGAGTACTCACAAAATGGTATTATTCTTGGTGTGCCACACACCCCGCTTCACTTTTAAATATTCTTCACTTAATGGGACATCCAAAAGCAGTGTCCACAAGGGATGGGCATCTCAAGGCCAGGTGAAGCATAACTTAAATGACTGCAGTCTGCAGAACTTTGCGGCCAAAAACAGCATCCGCTGAGGCTCGCACATCAACTTTGTAAAACTTAGAAGTATGAACAGAAGACCAAGTGGCGGCCTTACAAACTTGTTCAACAGAAGCTTGGTGCTGAAAAGCCCAAGACGCCCCAACGGCGCGAGTAGAATGAGCAGTGATACGAAAAGGGGGAACTCTTCCCTTAGCAGAATAGGCCGCAGTAACGGCCTGACGTATCCACTTGCTAATAGCAGATTTGGCTGGTGCCAAACCCTTCTTAGGCCCATGGGGCACAACAAAAAAGGAATCCGTCCTACGAAAAGGAGACGTGATAATCAAGTAGTACTTAACACAGTGTACTACATCCAAACAATGCAAAACCCTCTCTTTGTCATTCTTAGGATTAGGACACAAGGAGGGAAGAACAATATGTTGGTTCAAATGAAAAGCAGAAACAACCTTAGGAAGAAAGTCTGGCTTGAACCGAAAGACCACTTTATCCTGATGCCTCTCAAAGTAAGGCGCCTGGATAGACAAGGCCGCCAACTCCGAGACACGCCGGACCGAAGTGATCGCTACCAAGAAGACAATCTTCTGAGTCAGGGTAGACAAAGCAATATCTTGCAAAGGCTCAAAAGGGGGAGCCTCCATTTCCATCCCTAAGGGCTTTTCTCCTTATGTAGGATACGTTTTTCACATTATTATTTTTCATATTTTTTATTTCCAAATGTTGTATGGTTATTTTTATAGGTTTTTCATGTATAATCTTCTTAAATATCCTGCAGTTGCGTTCTTCTTTAAGACACCGCCACACTGGGGTCGGGTGCAGAAGCTGATGCTCTGCCTCCAGCAAAGCTTTTGCTGGAGATAGAGTGCTAGCTCTGCTACACCCGAGAGCCAATCATTTGGCTCCTGGGCAGCGTCATCGGTTACCAGGCAGATTTCCCGGGACCTGTGACATCACGCCTGACCTTCCCTGATTGGGGGACAGCATAGGGTTGCTTGGCAACCCCCTGCTGACAATAGCGGCGGTGCCCTGCAGATTCTATTGGCAGGGGCGCCTAGCAGAGGTAAGCCGGGACCTCAAGGGGCCCCTCTATTGTCATTTACAGCATTAATTTACATTCTTATTGATATGCTAATTTCCGAGCGCCGGTGACGTCATTGATGACGTCAGGCGCGAATTTTTGAATGGTTATGGGCCAGTAGGCCCCCTTTTTGTATATAATGGCTGTTCACTGCCTGTTCTGGTTGTATGTGGTTGGTCCTGAGGAAGGGGGCCACAGTGCACCCCGAAACGTCGACCAGAAACCAATCCCTGTTTTGCACGATTTATGGTGTTTGGATTACAAATATAAGCTCAGCGACAGCCACTAGAAAATTTGCTGTGACTGGTGACGCTGACTGTCTGCACCTACCATATTTGTGGATTATTGGACAACTATTGCTCCCCTATGGAATTTCTACATGGTATTGATGGCAACCCGTATATATGTGCCAAAACAAGGACATTCAACCAGGAGGAGATTGATGCCATACTTTTTCCCCCTGACCCTGCTGCAGCATTTGGAAAGGACACACCAGTGGATCTGGTGCGGGAACTAAAGAAACTAAAGAAAAGGAGGACGGAATTGGAATTACATGGACTCACTCTGTCTGAATATTACAGAGCCAAAAAGATCCCCAGAGGCTTCAGGATCCGTAATCAACCAACCATCGGACGTAATAAACCAGAATTCTGTGCCCGCTGGTGCGAGGTATCCAACCAAAATTCATTCAATTATATGTTACTGGTCATAGAGGAGGTGAGGACACAATTATGCCAACTTAACAGAGAAATTAATAGCTTGGAACTGCGTATCAAAGACAATACCACTCCCACCCCCAAACTCTCTGAGGACCTAGAAAAATTGGAAAAGGACATTACTTCATACACAGAGCATTTAAAGAAATATAAGCGAGAGAAATTTAAGCAGGTCTGTGAGGACTATAAGGAGGGCCATGTATACCTCTGGCTTACTGGGAAAGAGGAACCAACAACCAGGAGGCGACCCCGGCGGTTCGCATATAAACCTAGGGGTAGACAGCCCCAGGAAGAAACCTCAACAGACAGTGAAATACCCACAGAGAACTGGTCATCTGACAGCGAGAACCCGAGGGGGGCAAGGCCCAAAATCCGAGACTCTCGGGATCCCTCCCTTTTTCGGACAGCCCCTGGATCAGACGACCCAGGAGGGGCGGCCGGCGGCATCATCCCGGCACCCAGCATTGCACGCCAGACGCGACAAACCTCCAGGAAAGCCCCGTCATGAACCTCTCATCAAGACAGCTCACCGTGGATGAGGTAAGCCTGCTCTCTCGCGGCCTCTCTTTTTGTCCCACCTCAAAATTTGATCTATTCCAGTTTGACATAGACTTGTTTAAGTATGAGAGACGTTTAAAGTTGAAACAATTTTTTAACGCAGACACTAGTGCCAGTGATACCAGCACTGGAACAAGAACCTTTAAACTTAAAAGCAAATTCATACCTCAGGGCAATTTCGGTTCAATCGAGTCATATATTCGGACGATCAGAGCTGACACTATACAAATGGCATCCAAAAGACGGTTTCATAGTAATCTCTCAGTTCAAGAGATTGGAGCCCTCAAATCTCTCAAAGCAGATAATAAAATTATTATAAAGCCCGCTGATAAAGGGGGAGCAATAGTGGTCTTGGACTACGCTGAATACAAGAAGGGCATGCAAGAGATGCTATCTGACACCGTCAGCTACAGACGAATAAGTGATAACCCCACCCACCAGGTACAAGAAATGGTTAAGGATTATATTGATATGGGCTTGGCCAATAGATGGGTCACGAAAGATGTTGCTGATTTTCTTCATATGGAATATCCTATTATTCCTGTTATCTATGGGTTACCTAAGATCCACAAAGGCCTATGCCCGCTGAAGTACCGCCCAATTGTAGCAGGCACGGACTCTGTTACACAACCTCTGGCACAATGGATAGACATTTATTTGCAGCCATATGTGTCTGAATTACCTTCCTATCTGAAAGACACAGGGGATTTTCTGCAAAAACTGAGTACAGTTATGACAACAGGGGCATCCCTAATGGTCACAATGGACATTTCATCATTGTATACAAACATCCCCACTCAGGAAGGCCTGAGAGCTGTGAAGCATTTTCTCTCTAGAAAACCTACCTCTATCCCTACAGAGTATATCTTAATGGGACTTGAGATGGTACTGACCAATAACTTCTTTAAGTTTGAGAAGCAGTTTTTTGAGCAAATGGTCGGGACGGCGATGGGGAGTGCAGTCGCACCGGCGTTCGCAAATCTGTTTATGGGATTCATAGAGGAAAGTTATATCTACCCCACACCTCAATATGAGAAAAGCGTGACCTTTTGGGGGCGCTATATTGATGACATCATTATGATCTGGCAAGATGATGAGGAATCAGCCCAGCAGTTTATTGCAATGCTGAACTCAGTGTTCCCGACCATTAAATTTAACCCTGAAGTGTCAAGGGACTATGTCACATTTCTAGATGTGGCACTTCACAAGGACTCCACAGGCCGAATTAAGACGGGCCTGTTTACTAAACCAACGGACAGAAATACTCTCTTGAAATATGAGAGTTCACACCCCAGACATCTGGTTGACAATTTGCCCATTTCACAGTTCTTTAGAGTCCTTCGGATACACTCTGATAGTGAGACACTGGAGGAGCAACTTAAAGCCATGTATAACAAATTCAGAGAACGAGGGTATCCCAAACAGATCTTGACCGCGGCCATAACAAAAGCTCGCCACATCTTCAATAATGAGAATCCTAAACAGAAAAAGGAAGAACGTATTCCGTTTACGCAGACATTTTGCTATACCTCAGCATATATTGAACGTATTACACGCAAACATCACAACATTCTTACTGCAGACAAGACCCTGGCACCCATGGTCAGAAGACCACCACTGAGAGTTTATAACCGTAGCCGTAATCTGAGGGACTTACTCATAAGAGCGGATCCTGTGGAGAAATACAATCCACAGAGACAGGTACTTTCATCCAAGTTGGGATGTTATAAATGCTTCAATTGCAATGTGTGCAATTCACTCATTATAGGCACACAATTTTCACATCCGCATACGGGATGCCCAATAAAACTTAGAGGCTACTACAACTGCAACACGGATTTCTGTGTATATATCTTAAAATGCCCCTGTGGTCTCCTATATGTGGGAAAGACGATCGGCCCTTTCAAAAAACGCTTCCAAAAACACAAAAGCGATGTACGAGTTCATCAGGAGAAAGCAAGAAATGGAGAACCGGTGGACATGGAAAAACCTGTAGCTGTACATTTTTATATACATGGCCATCAGACACATGAACTAAAGGGCATGGTGATTGAACACATCCCCAGACCACCGAGGGGGGGTGATAGGAATCGTCACCTGCTCCAACGTGAAACTTACTGGATCCATAGACTGGACACTGTTGCTCCACGAGGACTCAATACATCATTTGGATTCAGCAGCTTCTTGGATACTAGATGAACTAATCTTTTTTTCTCCCCAATTCTAGATGAACTAACCTTTTTTTCTCCCCAATTCCAGATGAACTGACCTTTTTCCCCCCATTTCCAGATGAACTAACCTTTTCCCTCCCCCCTTTTCAGATTAATTAACCTTTCCCCCTATCTTTAGGACTGGCTGTATATACCCCAATTCTCCAGTCCAAGCAAATTATTGGTGTTCCATTTCCATCCCTAAGGGCTTTTCTCCTTATGTAGGATACGTTTTTCACATTATTATTTTTCATATTTTTTATTTCCAAATGTTGTATGGTTATTTTTATAGGTTTTTCATGTATAATCTTCTTAAATATTCTGCAGTTGCGTTCTTCTTTAAGACACCGCCGCACTGGGGTCGGGTGCAGAAGCTGATGCTCTGCCTCCAGCAAAGCTTTTGCTGGAGATAGAGTGCTAGCTCTGCTACACCCGAGAGCCAATCATTTGGCTCCTGGGCAGCGTCATCGGTTACCGGGCAGATTTCCCGGGACCTGTGACATCACGCCTGACCTTCCCTGATTGGGGGACAGCATAGGGTTGCTTGGCAACCCCCTGCTGACAATAGCGGCGGTGCCCTGCAGATTCTATTGGCAGGGGCGCCTAGCAGAGGTAAGCCGGGACCTCAAGGGGCCCCTCTATTGTCATTTACAGCATTAATTTACATTCTTATTGATATGCTAATTTCCGAGCGCCGGTGACGTCATTGATGACGTCAGGCGCGAATTTTTGAATGGTTATGGGCCAGTAGGCCCCCTTTTTGTATATAATGGCTGTTCACTGCCTGTTCTGGTTGTATGTGGTTGGTCCTGAGGAAGGGGGCCACAGTGCACCCCGAAACGTCGACCAGAAACCAATCCCTGTTTTGCACGATTTATGGTGTTTGGATTACAAATATAAGCTCATTTACTTTTACCTTTACATTGGAGTGCTGGTTCTTTACAAAATTCTTGGACTTTGGCGGTGTCTCCGCGGACCGCGCACCCACCCGACATGGGATACATATGAGTAAGAGTGCGACAGCCACTAGAAAATTTGAAGAGCAGAAAGAACCAAATTCAAATCCCAAACCGGGAGTAATGGTTTCCTGGGAGGCCGCACATGCGTAACCCCCTGGAAAAAAGTTTTAACTAAAGGCTTAAGCGCAACACGCTTCTGAAAAAAGATAGATAAGGCAGAGACCTGCCCTTTCAACGTACTTAGCTGAAGACCAGAGTCCAGCCCTGATTGTAAAAACTCCAGAATCCTGGAGACCGAAAAGACCCTACAAGGAAAAGATCTTATCTCACACCAAGCGATATAGGCTTTCCAAGTCCTATAGTAGGTGATGGAAGAAGACCTCTTCCGGGCACTGATCAGAGTCTTAATGACTGAATCAGAAAGACCCTCCTCCTTCAGGATGGAGGTTTCAGCAGCCAGGCCATCAAACCCAGCGCTGGTAAATTGGGGTAACACAATTGACCCTGAGTGAGCAGATCAGTCCGAAGAGGCAGAACGAACTGGTCCACTGCCAGCCGAACGATGTCTGCGAACCTCACTCACCTTGGCCACCTTGGGGCCACGAGAACGGCGGACACCTTTTCCAGAGCCAACTTCCGAAGCACCCTGTCCAGCATGGGCATCGGAGGAAACAGGTATAGAAATCCCAGAACTCCCCAGCTCAGGGACATGGCGTCCACTGCCAGAGCCAGAGGATCCTGGGAGAGCGACACGAAGTTCGGGAGCCTGTGAGAGGCAAACGGGTCCACCTCCGGGGTCCCCCATCGGAGACACAGTGAGCGAAACACCCGAGGATGGAGAGCCCATTCTCCCAGACGGGGAGAGCCCCTGCTCAACCGGTCCGCTACCTGGTCCTTCACCTCTGGAATGTAAACTGCCAAGAGACAAGGAACATGGGACACCGCCCAGGTCAGGATCAGGGACACTTCTCTGAGAGCACTCAGACTGCGAGTCCCTCCCTGATGACCGATGTAAGCAACCGCTGTTTGATTGTCTGAACGCACCTGGACCGGAAGGCCCAGAACGTGCTGAGTCAGGAGAGCAAGCACCCGACGGATGGTTCTCAGTTTCAGAATATTGGTGGGTAAGTGGGCCTCTTGAGGTCCCCACTGCCCCTGAAACTGCAGCTCCTTCCAGAATCCGCCCCAGAAGCCGGACCCGGGAGGACAACTGGAAGGACTGATCCAGCGACCGAGGCTGCTGGTCCCAAGACGCTAACAGAAAAAGCTGAAGCGTTCTCGTGTGAATTTGGGCAAAAGGAAGAAACACTCTGTGTTGATGAGAATCCAGGCCGGGACGAACCGACCCATCTCTCTCGGGGACTGCAAAAAGATTGGAGTAGAAACCGAGGCCCATCTCTAAGCGCGGCACCGGCCGGATGACCGCCATCTCTAACAGATTCCTTACCGACGCCAGGAGCCCCTGCGTGGCCAAAGGATCGATGGGCACCCGAGACCGAACGAACCGTGAAGGAGGGTGAGACTCGAATTCCAGGTCGTAACCGGCGGACACTACCTCCTGGATCCATCTGCCTGGAACCACTTGGTTCCAAACCTGGGAGAAGTGTCGCAATAGTCCCCCCACCCGCACGGGTGAGGGCAGCCCCTCATTGCTGAGTGGGCTTATCAGCAGGTTTGGGCTTGGTGCCCCAGGACTGAGTGGGCCGGCCACGGCCCTTCCCCCGAGTCCAACCTGCACCTCTGGTAGCGGGAAAGGAAGCCCCCCTACCCGCTCTGAATCCTCGAAAGGAAGGCCTACCGGAACCTGCCCCCCTAAAGGGGCCACGAGGCCTCTTGCGTTGTGGCATCTTACCACCCTTTGCGACTGAATCAATTTTCTCCCCAAACAGACGCAACCCCAAAAAGGGGAGAGCTGTGAGCACCTTCTTAGAAACTGCGTCCGCCGACCACTGACGCAGCCATACTGACCGGCGAATAGCCACCAGCATAGCCGCTGCCTTGCTACTCATAGCCAGCGCATCGTCCTGAGCGGATAGGACATAGGACACAAAAGATTCACACTGCTTAAGCACAGTAAACGGTTTACAAGCGGGATTGAGATCCTCATATAGCCCCTGAATTAAAGACCTAATCGCCAATAGAAGAAGGGCTGAAGCACACACCGGGCGCAACGCTGACCCGGAATAAATAAAACCATGGCGCGCGTATTGGTCAATCCGACGATCTTCCCCATCTTTATGGACAGTGGTCTCAGCAGACTGTATCATAGCCGTGCTGGAGAGCCCTAGCACAGGGGTATCGACGTCAGGAGGGACAGACCAAAGCTTTACCAACTCTGGCGGAAAAGGATAACGCTTTTCCCAACTGGAAGGGATTCCAGATAACCGCGTGGGATGTTCCCATTCCTTAAGGACCACCCTCTCAAAGTGGTGTTGTCTGGGAAAAACCCAACGCGGCTGAGGCTCCTTAAACAACTGACCCTTTGGCAGGGTGACAGCCTCAGGTGGATCTAAATTCAAAATCTTAAACATTTGAGCCAGAATGGAGGGGGTGTCAAAAACAACCCCTTCCGACCAATCACCAATCGCATCAGCCTCAAGCTGGTCTGCAGGCTCATCTGACTCCAACAGGAATTCTTCCTCGTCCGGGGATCCATCGGACCATTCCACAGGCTTACATAACTCGTCCTGTGGAGCCGAAGGTACCGGAGTCAGGTGCCTCCGTTTTGCAGCGGCCTTTAACCCTGCTTTAACGGGCACTACTTTCCGGGGGCTGGCCGACCGTGCCGCCACCTCGGACTGCGAATTCCCACTTTTGACAGTGTCATGCGGGGTCCGGAACAGGGAGGGCGAGGTAGGCGATGATGAAGGTTGTGATGGGCCAGCAGCCGAAGCACCAGACTTGCGCGCAATACTCTGCTTTGCAAAAGGGATGCAAATAAAGACATCATCAGCTGGGAGTAGAGCCCCACAACTTACGCACCCCCCGAATGGCTCAGAAGAACCGTTTCCGGCAATAACGGAAGCCTCCATATGGTGATTTATGGTATTCGCAATATTTGGGTTTTAAGGCATAAGCCAACCCGGGATGCCCCCTTATTTGTAAATGTCCCGGAAGGGAGGATTTTTATTTATATATATATATTTTTTTTTTCAAAAAGGAAGGTCCCCCTTAATAATTATATATATATATATATATATATATATATATATATATATATATATATATAGATTATATATATGCATTCTTAAATATAAAAATATCCCAATTTATTATTATTTTATATCTTTTTTTTTTTTTTTAAATAAAGACTAGCCAGGCAACATAGAGCCGGAGGGCCACCATAAACAGGGATCCCGGGATCTGTAAGGCAAAGAAAAAACCACAATCAGATCCCCACATGTGTGTAACAACCATATATGCATGGCACCAAAGCGCCTTTTAAAAGAGCAAAAAGCCATGCCCCTTAATAAAAAACAACTCACCACCATATCTATACATAAAAGATATACAATTCCCACTCAACGGCCCCACCAGGGGGCAGCAACCGGAGGGACGAGACAGCAGCCAGCAGCACAGGAGAAAATGAAACCAAGTGCGGCCGCGCGCCCCCACGTGACTTCCCCTTTGAAAGGAAGGAAGTGAAGCTGGGGGCGCCGCATGACGCCGGCGCCACGCCCCCGTCGCCGCGTCACCGGGACCCGCCCCCTACGCTGATCAGTGCGGCCAAATCAACTGGGGATTACACCAGATGAGCCACTACACGTGCACACAGGCAGGAAGCAGCGGAGGGGGGAGAAGAAAGAGGGGGGAGCAGGAGAAAAGACCGCATAGCGCAGCCATGCCAAAGCAGACTACATACAGTGGCCACAAGACCAGCGGGGAAGGGGGGAGGCGGGAGGGGGCTATTTAGGCGGCAAATAAAAATTTTTTTACAGTGCCTATAAATCTAGGTCCGTAAGACACCGCGCTAAGAACAGGTTAAAGGATTATAAATGGTACTTAAGAAGCTCAACGTGTGCAGAATTCCCAATCTGTAAAAGTATATATATCACAAAAAACACAGAGCTAATGAAAAGTTCATTCAATCAGAGCATGAGGCCTCTAGCCACAGCATCCCTCGGTGCATGTATCAATCTTTTGAACACGTGGGCCCACCACCACCAGGTTTATGCTCTTACCAGATGTCCCAGCTTTAATGGCATGAATGAATCAAATATAGTTCCATCTCCAGTAGCATCCAAATCAGATACAGGCTCCTGCCCAATAACTAGTAGCACCACTTCAGGTCTTCTTTAAAGTTCAAATCAAAGATTCTCATAGATAAGCTCCCACAAACAAGGCATGCAGCATGTAGGGAAGACACAAAATGCGAAGACTAGTGTAATATTGCTAAAAAAACATTTAATACTAAAAAGCAGTGGCAAATGCACTCACAAAAGTGTAATAAAAACCAGCATAGAATATCCAGCAAGGCCAATAACAGTGGATCTCACCGCTCGGCGCAGCAAACATCAGCCATAAAAGAATCCACAGCTCCCGCTGCAAAAAGGTAGATAAAAGGTCCAAATCCCAACGTGTTTCACCGCTGTAGTAACGGCTTTAACCAGGGTAATAAAGTTAAAAGTCCATACCAATTTTAAATAGGAAGATGGAGGGGAAATACTTCCGGGGTCAAATTCCGGATGCAACAACTTCCTCTCATTTGATCAGCAATCAAAGCTGCAGGCAAGAGGTGGTTAAGATGTAAAAGGGCAGGCGATTGGTTAAAGCCACCCATGGGGAGGTAATACTGTAAGAGAGCAGGCGATTGGTTAAATCCACCCAAGGGGAGGGGCTGAACCTCCAGATTCCCTCCAGCAAAGCATAATCAATTCAAGCAAGTTCAGGTCAGCCATGAATCAGGGATGCAGCTGCGCTGAACTAGAACCTGTCCTAGGCCCGGTATTACCTGCAAAACCCACATGTATATTTCGACGTGCCCCTTGCTTAAGGGATAAACTCACAAGGAGTTTTATTGATCCCCCTGGACATCTCGCTCTAGCTGCTGACTCTCTGAAAGGGTTTCACAGGTGTGGCACTTGCTTTGGGTGTAAAACCACCCGGTGTACACAGAAATCTTTTAGAACCTTTCAAAATTTTAAAACTGGCAAAAAGTTTGAAATTGCAGATTTGATCACTTTTAGCACCAAAAATGTGGTCTACCTTTTGTGGTGCCCCTGCAAAATGATGTATGTAGGTCGCACCACAAGGGAATTAAAAATTGAGGGATGCTGTGGCTAGAGGCCTCATGCTCTGATTGAATTAACTTTTCATTAGCTCTGTGTTTTTTGTGATATATATTTAGGCGGCAAGCCAACCTGCCCAGCGCGGTCCGCCCCCAAGCAGACCTAAACCATAGTGAAAAAGAGTGCACACATGCTGAAGTGAGCTCAATGCATAACGTAAACACACACATGTTGTAATAAAGTTATACTTGTGAAACACACATACCTAATGCACAACCCTCAAACCCCCCCCCCCCCCCCATAGTGAAGGGACCGTAACGGGAAAGAAAGGGGCTACGGGGACCCTCGGGACAGGGGCATCCCATTTCCGGATCACCATGCCGGATAGGCGCATTGCCCCACGCATGAGGTCGAGCGGAGGAGATAAGCTCCTAGGCACTTAAAGTGCCATCTACCATTTGCCCAGTGAGCAGCCTAGGCTGGGAGGCTTCCATTCCACCATCAAGGTATAAACACTCAAACCGGGCAGAAATAGACCAAAAGGGGGGTGCCGGGGTAAGACCCCGGCTACCTGTAAGCAGAAGACTTCAATCTTCTGTCTTGTCGTCAAGCAGAGAGAAAAATACTGGTGATTGAAGGGAGGTACCAGGTATATATAGGCTGGAAGGGGGCTCGTTACAAGACTTCCTCTCTGCACTGCGTCACCTGGCGGTGAGTTAACCCATTAAGTGAAGAATATTTAAAAGTGAAGCGGGGTGTGGCACACCAAGAATACAAACAATATAAAAGGTCCAATTGAGTCCAAATGACTCACAACACAAGGCAATTGAGCTGCTATACAAGCTTGTGTAATAATAAGATCACACGCTTGTATCCTTCGTATATAGCGAGCGCTCAATTCTCTTGCTGTCAGTAAATTATTTTCGTAGGCTGTTGGCTACTCAGAATATAAATTCTCAATGGTTCTGCCGCCGCTGCATGTTTACTGCTGACACTTTTTCGGAAGGGCTGATGTCTGAAAAATGTAACCTTTACTTTTAATAGCTTCACTCCTAACAGACCATCTCAATAAGACTTTCATCCTAATGGAATACATTGATTTCCCCAGTGGACTAGTCATTTTACCTTCAATATCTAGCTCTGCCACACAAATCAGATCCGCCGACGCTAGCAGAAATGTGGGTCCACTTTCTTCAATGCCAAATTTGTTTCTTTATGTAACTGAAAAACAGAGAATACTAACTTTTTGGTGCATTCCGTCATCCCTCCACGTAGTACGTTCTTCAGGCTGCAGCTCAAAGCTGAGAGCAACAAGCGCTTGGGTGTACAGGAGGGAATACAGCACTTTCACGGTGCATGTAAAATGTTCTGCAAATAAGACAACAAAAAAAAAGTTAATGAGGACAATCAAACGGATGCAAGGCCACCATCTTTGATAACGTTCTAGTGGATTCTGTACACAAGAATACCCACCAATCTTGTAATGATGTAACTGCTGAAATAAGGACATCAGAAAGTAAAAAAGGATGAAGTGGAATCAGATTCAGATTTATTATTGCGAAGGGGATACACAAAGGGACAAAATTGTTGATATCCTTCAGTTATTAATAGTTACACTATTACTATTATTACACTAGTTAAAGTCAGAAAAAACACAATGGTCACTGAAATAACATTATACATTTTAATTTTCTGAAAACCAATGAAAAATGGACAATTAATGAAATGGACACAGATAATAGTACCCTTAATTTAATATTTTGATTCACAACCTATAGAGGTGATCTAATGACTTATGCTCCTGTTCACAGTTATTTTGTCCCACTCCTTGTGAGGCCACAAGTTCGCAGGGTGTCATAATGAAGGTCTTTGACAGCTTAATGATGGCCTACCTCAAGGAAGTCACCTTATCACAATGGAAGGGTCCCAATTGTTCAATTTGCTTATAGATTCAATAGGTCTGCGGAGGGGGCTGTAAACTTGGCAATCAAATTAGCATTTGCTCACACAGACATGCCAGGTACTTATGACAGATTACCATTTGTGGATTTCTCAACTTTTAATACCATAGACCCATATATCCTTCAGGATGAGACCCCTTCCTCTCCCTTCCTCAGTATGTTAAGCTTGGACCCACTGTATCCTCCTTCAAGACGACCAATGTAGGGGCAGCTCAGGGCTGTGTAATGTCACCTATGCAATTCTCAGTATATACAACAGACTTAAAGCTGACCTTCACTCTGAATAAGAGTCTATCTTATATGTTTCCCACACCCTGTACATACAGATTGGCCACATTAAAAATCATCCTACCTGCATCTACTGCATGTTATGAGCCTTTAAACATCCAAGATGGCGGCTTATGGAAGCCGCCATTTTATCAGGCAGCCTGCAAACAGGAAGTGCCTCCTGACTGTGCTGTTTGGCATTCTGGGACTGCTGACCTTTACCTGACCCCAGCTCTGCTCTGTCTGAGCAAAGCACAGCTATAATCCGCCCCCCTGTACCTTATCCTACTCTCCTCTCCTCAGTAAGTGTGATGCTTCTGAGTCAAGATGGCGGCGCCCGTATCCTAAATTCCTGAACAGAGTTGCAGCCCAGTGGGGGAAAGAATAATAAGTTAGTGGCTGAAAACGTAAAATATATTAATTTTAGATGCTGGGGAACCGTTTTTTAAGAGTTTGGACTTTTCATTAAATCATGGTGAAGGTCCGGTTTAAGATTATGAAATTTGCTGATGTTACTACAGTCCTTAGACTCTTCAATGACGAATCTGCCTACCATACACAAGTTAACCACCTGTATTTATGTTGTAAAAACAATCTAATCCTGAACTTTAAGAAATTAGTAGTGACTATTGTGGATTTCAGGAGATCCCAAACGGTCCTGCGTCCAATCTGTAATTATAGCTAAGAGGTGAAAATTGTTCCTGTACATCTCTCACAACCTAAAATGATACAAACAATCACCTCTGTTCTGAAGAGAGACAGGCAGAGGCTATTTTTCCTTCACAAGCTGGGATGTCTAAGAAAGTTTTAGTGACTTTCTCTAATGCGGCCATTGGGTCTATTGTGAAATCATCATTCTTGGTCTGGTACAGGGGCAGATTGGTGGCCTGCACTGCTTTGGGGCAGTCTGGGCTGCTAACCTTTACCAACACTCCCATCCAATCCCAGTCCCCCAACTCCTTCACCACTCTATCCCCTCACCCAAGCAACCCCAGCCCATGTCTTGGAGCACACTGGTTGACTGGCTAGGAAGCAGCAAAGATGCTACTGGCTAGTCATGGGCCAGCCAGGTGCTGGTAAAATCCTGGGATTTCTTGGCCCCAGTCTGCCACTTGTCTGGCAACGTTGAGCTACCACTCATCTCAATCATGCTGCTGCCTGGATTCAACTGACAATGCACAGTAACAGGAAGCCCAGCAGCACTTCCTGCAGGTGGGCTACTTGGTGTTGATCGGACACTGGTGTACCCTGATCTTGAAGTTAAAGTGGACCAACAGTTAAAAATGACTTGAACCAGACCAACAGGATTTGGAAGAGAAAAATTAGAAAAAAAAATATTCTTAATCAAATTGTGTGCCACCCCCCCCAATAACCCTATTATAGAGAGTATGCAGAATTCTTCCAATCACACCATTACATATCTGACATTAGAGCCCGTGAGCGGTATCCCACATTAAAGGCATGGAGCGGTATCCCACATTAGAGGCAGTGTGCGGGCATCCCAATTGCAGGCAGTGTGCGGGCATCCCAATTGCAGGCAGTGTGCGGGCATCCCAATTGCAGGCAGTGTGCGGGCATCCCAACTGCAGGCAGTGTGCGGGCATCCCAATTGCAGGCAGTGTGCGGGCATCCCAATTGCAGGCAGTGTGCGGACATCCCAATTGCAGGCAGTGTGCGGGCATCCCAATTGCAGGCAGTGTGCGGGCATCCCAATTGCAGGCAGTGTGCGGGCATCCCAATTGCAGGCAGTGTGCGGGCATCCCAATTGCAGGCAGTGTGCGGGCATCCCAATTGCAGGCAGTGTGCGGGCATCCCAATTGCAGGCAGTGTGCGGGCATCCCAATTGCAGGCAGTGTGCGGGCATCCCAATTGCAGGCAGTGTGGGGGCATCCCAATTGCAGGCAGTGTGGGGGCATCCCTAATGCAGGCAGTGTGGGGGCATCCCTAATGCAGGCAGTGTGGGGGCATCCCTAATGCAGGCAGTGTGGGGGCATCCCTAATGCAGGCAGTGTGGGGGCATCCCTAATGCAGGCAGTGTGGGGGCATCCCTAATGCAGGCAGTGTGGGGGCATCCCTAATGCAGGCAGTGTGGGGGCATCCCTAATGCAGGCAGTGTGGGGGCATCCCTAATGCAGGCAGTGTGGGGGCATCCCTAATGCAGGCAGTGTGGGGGCATCCCTAATGCAGGCAGTGTGGGGGCATCCCAAATGCAGGCAGTGTGGGGGCATCCCAAATGCAGGCAGTGTGGGGGCATCCCAAATGCAGGCAGTGTGGGGGCATCCCAAATGCAGGCAGTGTGGGGGCATCCCAAATGCAGGCGGTGTGCAGGCATCCCAATTACAGGCAGTGTGCAGACATCCCAATTACAGGCAGTGTGCAGCATGCCCCCCCAATAATAAAGCAGGACTTTTATAAATGGGATTTCTGCACTATCTGTGCTTTTTATCCCAGACTATGCGGGTTATAGCCCCAGGTGCAAATAGCTCACACAGGATCTCCTTGTGGATCTTTAGCTATTGCCACTGGCTATCTCCAAAATATGGAGGGTTTTAAAAATAATAAAATAAAATAACAAACCGGCCGTTGACTAATAAGTATCAGCCTACACTCTGTCCCAGGGTTTCCTTAGGGAGGAAACACAAAAGAACTGAGGTGGGGAGGAAGGGGTGGGGCTTTTAAACTCTGTTTCCTGTTTTGTGTTTCCTCCCAGGGGTGGAGCATGATTCCTCTCCACGTGGTAAAGCTGAAGGATGACGGGGAAAAACACCTACATTCCCCAGCTCCCACGCAGTCTTCACACGCACAATCCACACTGGCATCCACTGCCTCCGCAATGCTGATGCTGCAACCTCCCTGTCCCGTAGCCGCCGCTGCCTGCCTCCTCAAGCTCCCACCAGTTCCGACTTCTGGGTGGGTGTAGCCCGTTTCAGTTCAGTGATGCTGGCAGGAGTAACAGGCCTCTCAGGGTCTCTGGGCATTTGGAGCAGCGGCGGCTACGCAGACAACTGCTGAGGCAGCGGCAAGCGGAAGCCGGTAATGTGTAATTCTGTGATTACTCACCTGTAGAATTGGTATTATGAGTATACAGTACGTCCTGCTCCAGATAGATTACTTACACTTGGGTATTACTCCACCAGATGGCGCTGTACTGCAGAGACATCGAAAATAGGCTCCTCAAATACCCAGGGACCTCCCACAATCCCCAGCATTGCATACTCAGCATTGTATACTCATAATACCAATTCTACAGGTGAGTAATCACAGAATTGTATTATTCTTAGTATACAGTACGTCCTGCTCCAGATAGATTACTTACTCTTGGGACAATAGCAGTGTCCATAAAGTAGGGTGGGATCCCCAAAGGTAACAGCAGACAGGTCATACCACTGCCGCCTGCAGAACCTTACGGCCAAAGGCAGCATCAGCTGAGGCCCTAACATCAACCTTGTAAAACTTTGAAAAGGTATTAACAGAAGACCAAGTAGCAGCCTTGCAAACTTGTTCAACAGAAGCCTGGTGCTGAAAAGCCCAAGAGGCACCAATAGCACGAGTAGAATGAGCAGTAAGGCGGAAGGGAGGATTCTTCACCATAGCAGAGTAGGCCTGAATCAGAGCCTGACAGATCCATTTGCTGATAGTAGACTTGGCAGGAGCCAAACCCTTCCTAGGACCAGAAGGGACCACAAAAAGAGCATCAGTTTTTCTGAAAGGTGTACCAGCCACCAGATAGTACTTCAGACACCTAACCACATCCAAAGAATGCAAGACCCTCTCCTTAGCATTACTAGGATTAGGGCACAATGACGGAAAAACAATGTCCTGATTCAAATGAAAAGCAGACACAACCTTAGGCAGAAAGTCTGGCTTGAAGCGAAACACCACCTTGTCCTGGTGTCTCTCATAGTAGGGGGGCTGGATGGAGAGAGCCGCCAACTCAGACACACGCCTAACAGAGGTGATAGCCACCAAAAAGACAACTTTGAGAGTAAGAATGGCCAGGGCAGCATCCTGCACAGGTTCAAAGGGAGCACCCTGCAAGGCTGACAAAACCAAGTTCAGATCCCAAACAGGCAACATAGGCTTACGTGGGGGACGCACATGAGTAACCCCATGGAAAGAAGTCCTAATCGGAGAATGCTGAGCAAAGGACTTCTGGAAGAAAACAGCCGAAACCTGGCCCTTCAGAGTACTGAGTTGGAGCCCCATCTCCAGCCCATGCTGCAGGAACTCCAGGATCCTGGGAATAGAGAACACACGATAGGGAAGAGACCTAGACTCACACCAGTCAATGTAGGCACGCCAAACCCTGTAATAAATGGAAGAAGAAGACTTCTTCCTAGCCTTTATCATGGTATCAAAAACAGAGGTAGACAGCCCCTTCTCCATCAAGATGGAGGTTTCAGCAGCCAGGCCATCAAAGCCAGAGTTTGTAAATTGGGATGGCGTAAGGGACCCTGAGTGAGCAGGTCTGGCACCCTGGGCAGAACGTACTGATCTACTGCCAGCTGCACCACGTCTGCGAACCACACTCTTCTTGGCCACCAGGGGGCCACCAGAATTGCTGGCACCCCCTCCAGAGCAATCTTGCGCAGAACCCTGCCCAGCAGGGGGAATGGAGGAAAGACATACAGGAGCTGAAAGTCCTGCCATGACATTGCTAGGGCATCCGTTACCAAGGCCAGAGGATCCTGGGACAGGGAGACAAAGGCCGGGAGCTTGTGATTGTGACGGGACGCAAACAGATCCACATCTGGTTGGCCCCAACGGTGACACAGAGATTGAAACACCCTGTTGCAGAGGGACCATTCTCCCTGGCGAGAGGTCCCCCTGCTCAGAGAGACTGCCTGCAGATTTTCCACCCCCGGGATGTACACCGCTGATATGCAGGGAACATTGGCCTCCGCACAGGTCAGGATCAGAGACACCTCCTGGAGGGCCCTCCTGCTCCGGGTCCCTCCCTGATGATTGATGTAGGCAACTGCCGTCTGGTTGTCTGAGCGCACCTGAACAGGCAGGCCCCGAAGGTGATGAGTCAACTGAGCCAGAACCAACCTGACGACCAAGGACCAAGACGTTGATAGGTGTGTGGGCCTCCTGAGGGCCCCACCTCCCTTGGAACTGCAGGGACTTCCAGAAACCCCCCCAACCTGACAGACTGGCATCCGTGGTGACCGTCTCCCAGGAGGAGGTCAGAAAGGATCTGCCCCCCAACAGGTTCCTTGAGTCCATCCACCACGAGAGGGACCGCCTGACCAGGGGGGAAAGCGCAAAGACCCGGTCCAGGGACGCAGGGTCCTTGTCCCATACTGACAAGAGGTGGAGTTGCAGAGGCCTCAAGTGGAACTGAGCATAAAGGACCGCATGCCACCATCAGGCTCACCAGCTGCATTCCCTGCCTGATGGAGGGATGATGACAAGATAGCAGGAACTGGACCTGCACAATCAGACTGTCCACCTTCTGCTGAGGAAGAAAAATCCTTGCCTGAACTGTATCCAGATTAATTCCCAGGAATGAAGTCATCAAGGAGGGAGACAGAGAGGACTTGGGATGGTTGATCACCCAGCCAAATGACTCCAGGGTGGACACTACCAGCTGAGTATCCATGATATCTGCCTGATGTAGAGACTGAGAAGTGATGAGAATGTCGTCCAGGTATGGCAGCACGCGGATGCCCTGAGACCTGAGCAGAGACATCACACCTGCAAGCACCTTGGTGAACACCCTGGGAGCTGAAGTGAGACCAAAAGGCAATGCCACAAATTGGTAGTGTTGATCTTCCAGAGCGAACCTGAGGAACATTTGATGACCTGGAAACACAGGAATATGAAGGTAAGAATCTTTGATGTCCACAGACGTAATGAAATCCCCTGGGCGCAGGGAACTGATGGCAGAGCGCAGAGTTTCCATGCGAAAGCGCCTGCACCTGACAAATTTGTTGAGGATTTTCAAGTCCAGGATGGACCCATCTTTTTTGGGCAAGGTGAAGAGGTTGGAATAGAAGCCCTTGCCCCTTTCTCTTAAAGGGACCTTGCAGATGATCCCCAGCTCCAGAAGGCTTTGCACCGCCTGCACTAGATCCTGAGCTGACAAAGGGTCCTGAGAAATCCGGTATCTGATGAACCTTGGGGGGGGGGGGGGCAGGCAGCAAACTATCTTGTAACCGGAGGACACTACCTCCTGAATCCACTGGTCTGAGACATAAAGCCGAGACGTGAGCAAAGTGCTGAAGCCGCCCCCCCGACCCGGATGGGTGAGGGCGCCCCTTCATGCCTGAGCGGGCTTGGGAGAGGACTTAAGCTTGGAGCCCCAGGAGGAGCCAGGGCGTCCACGTCCTCTGCCCCCACCCCAGAAGTCTCCTCGGGCCCCAGTAAAGGAAACCCCCCTCCCTTGTCTAGCACCACAGTAGGGGGAGGAAAAGGAGCCCTGACCCCGAAAGGCCCGAAACTGCCGCCTGTGCTGGGGTAACCTGCCTCCCTTAGCAAACAGGTCCAGGCGGTCCCCAAACAGGCGTAGTCCTTTGAAGGGAAAACCAGTGAGGGCTTTCATGGCAGCGTTGTCAGCAGCCCACTGGCGCAACCAAACCGAGCGGCATATAGCCACCACAACGGCAGAGGTTCTGCCACACATTCTAACGGTGTCATCCAAGGCAGAGAGGACATACGTCACAAAAACATCACAACTAGAGAGTGCATTAAACTCCTCATCAACTCCATCATCAGGGGCACCATCAAGGATACTTCTGAGCAGGGTCCTAATAGCCACAGCCATAATGGCAGAGGCACAGACCGGGTGCAGCGCCGTCCCCACACATGCAAAGGCATGGGACACCAGCTGATCAATGCGCCGGTCCTCAGCATCCCGCAGGGTAGTAGAGTCAGGGGAGTGCATGACAGAGGTGTTAGATAACCCTAGGACCGGGGCATCCACTTCAGGAGGGGATGACCAGCACTTCACCACATCAGCAGGAAAGGGATACTTCCTATCCCAACTCTTAGGTACACCGGGAAGCCTGCTGGGGCGCTCCCATTCCTTGAGCACAAGGTTATTAAAATGGGCTTGTTCAGGAAATTCCAAGCGTGACTTAGCAGTATGAAACAGTTCCCCCTGTTGCCTGGGGGCCGCAACAGGGGAGGAAATAGACAGAACCTCAAAAATCTGAGCCAACAGTCTATCAGTATCATCTGGGGCCCAGGGGTCAGAGCCAGAATCATCATGACCCCTGGGCCTCTCATCAGATAACCCTGAGTCGGAGAATAGCTCCCCTTCCTCCAAAGGGGTATAGCCAGACAGTTCCAAAAACTAATCAGCTTCCATAGGGAAAAGAGTGACATCAGGCGTTAAGTGCCGTTTTTTGCAGAGGCCTTACGCGCCAAGGTATTAGCAATCAAATTCTCAACACTAGCCAGTCTGGAAGACACATCAGGCTGAGAATCCCCACTTGTATGCAACTCAGTAGGAATGAGATTTAAGCTTGGGGGAGTAGGTGAAGTTATACGAGGCGCAGGCCCAGCCACTGGAAAACCAGGCTGCAGTGCAAGCACCTGCTGGGCGCAAGGTACACAGACCCGCACATTGTCAGCGCTAATAGGGGACACCCCACAAGCTACACACAGCCGGGCTTGTCCCGAAGGAACCCCAAGCATATTATCCTGAGACGCCTCCATATGGTGATTATAGCGGCACAATAGGTCGATAGGAATTGACGCTATAAAAGCAACCCGGGATGCCCCAATAACCCGCTAAGGAAGTGGGAGTAATTAACACTAGGCCTCCCAAGTTAATTAACTAAATAGAGGGAGTAGGGCCGGGAGAAGCCAAGAGGGTTCGGCCCATCTGAAAGACATAAGCAAAGGGGAGCTGTAAGTGACATGTAAATGACAATGGTAAATAAAACCGCCCACGAGGGCACTCACGGACCGTGGCAGGTAGATGCCCGTCATGTAGCAGCCGGAACCAACAAAAAATGGCGTCGGGTAAACCTCGAGGGGTGGGCCGCAGGGACAGTGACGCGGAACGCACCAAAAGCGGGCCACACCCGCCCCCCAAAGAGCGCGAAGCCGTACACGTGACAAGCAGCCAATAACGGTGCGCCAGCGCCTGAGGTAACGCCGCCGCCAAGCGCGGAACACAGTGGAAGCGCGCGTGGCGGCAAATTTAAGAATACAATCAGTGCAACCAAGTCAGTGCGGCGACTGACACCAATCATAATAACATAATACAGTGAAGCACAAAGCCAAAGCACATACACACACCCCCCTCCCCCGAGGGCTACAAGGGAGAGCGAGGGAGAACAGCGGCCACTTAACAGGACCCACCGATAGACAGGGGCAATAGTGCGGGAGGGGCATCCCATAGAGGCTCACCATATGCCTATACCACCTACCCTTTGGTGGGGGATTGCGGTGGAGCAGCGCTCCTAAGCACCTGACAGCGGTGCTGCCTACCATCACCCGACCAGCGCAGCCAAGGCTGGGAGGTGAATTACTAATGGAACGGGTGAGAATAGTCCTACAGGGGCGCAGGCTAATAGTCCCGCTCACCTGCAAGAAGAGAGCCATCTTCTTGTCCTTCGTAGTCTAGACTGCAGAGAAGATCTGGGGATTGTGGGAGGTCCCTGGGTATTTGAGGGGCCGGGAGGAGCCTATTTTCGATGTCTCTGCAGTCCAGCGCCATCTGGCGGAGTAATACCCAAGTGTAATCTATCTGGAGCAGGACGTACTGTATACTAAGAATATACATATATACCTGTGGGTGGAGGGTGAGATTATTATGCAGTTTAGGTTTACTTGCAGGTCAATAATTGCCAAATAATAACTCTTGCTGCATTATAAAGAATCTTCCCTAGTTCCCAAAGGTTCTCTTTGAGTCAGCAGTATAACAGTTCAATATTTGCGTACATACAATGTTCTCTGACATCAGTGCATTTGTTAGAATCATTTCTATCGCTGGCGCTTCTTCAGCGTTGTCTAGCTGCACCAATGAAGCTCTTCCGTTATTGCCTTCAGCTGTCCAATCAATCAGTCTTATAAAGCAAGCGTAAAGCAGGACTGTATTGAACATTGTAGCTTTAGCTGTGGACTGCACAATTTATTTATAGATAAGCAGGCAGCAATGGCCGCAAACAAAGAAATCATTCTTAGGGCTGAATTACATTAAAAGTGAAAGTTTTACTTAAAGCCGACCTAAACACTTTCCTTTTCTGATCGGATGAGGTACACTAAACAGCTGCAACACAGCTATTGCCCCATCATACAGGGCACCATGAGGAAAAGGTTAGAATATCCTAAAATTTGGGGCTCACAGACAGCAGGTGGGTTTGGATCCTGGATCCTACCTGGTTTAGGCCCATCTAAATAAGAGACTGTCCAAAAAACTAGTACTCACCTTTTTTTTCCCCCACAGCTGATCAGTCCTACGCCATGCACGCGCTCTATTCACAGACTGCTTCACATTTGGAGGTGGCTCCATGCTCTTTTATTTTATTGGACTGAAGTAAACAATGTATTTAAACTTGTGATGGCTGCTGGACTTTCCACATGTATATAAAAACCCCTTATCCTGCTATGTAAAATATTTATGCAGAATTTGAAATATATACCATAGTTGTGTTATAAAAAAAAAAACCAAAAACATCTCCTTACGTGGGGGAAGTACAAAGACCAAAAGCATGCTCGGGTAGAGATTTGTGGGGTTTCAGGGGCAGGTCTTTAGAAATAGACAAGTAGCACAGAGTTTGATTTACCCAATTAAAAAATGTCTGTTTAATTACCCCCTTAAATTTCTACAGATGGCTACAGACCCCGCATTGCACAAAAGTAATTTGCTCCTTCATGTGATAAATGTTAACAGCATAGTAAAAAGGCCAAAACTCTGGGCATGTAAAAGCTAAATGCTGAGTCCACGCTAGCTCCCACTGCAAGTGAATGCTGAATGAGAACAAAGTTGTAAATGGGGCTGCTCACACAGGGAAGGCGTTTGGAGACCCTGCAATTACAGGCTGCTCTTATAATGAAGATACGCCGTGATGTGTTAATGTGCAGTTAAGCATACTGCAAAAAGAAATCTAAACATATGACCAAGACAAAATAATGTCATGAGTAATACAGACTTAACTGAGTCACATACAAGGATGTTGAAAAAAATCAACCACTCCAGTGCCACTGTATTAAGATATTAAAGACTCACCACAGACCACCCGATCTCGCATAGCACTATTGGTTACCACACGTATGCGGTACTTGCATTAGATAATTTAGCATGGGGCACAAATAAAAAAAGCCATGGTAAAATTGGGTGACACTTAGAACCAGGGTACAACCCCTGTCCATTCACCACTGCCTGTGCTGGCCAAAGAAAATTAGGGCAACTTTTCAGACAGGTAAGTATAAGGGAGATGCCTTTTTGGCATGGTAGAGGGTCTCCACTTTGGCAAAGGGATTAAATTGAGCTTACTCTCAAATATTTTTCTTCTGGAGCAGTTTCATAAGAGATTAAGCAGCGAATCGGATACAAATGGATGGATTTGACAGAACAGTTTTGCCTCTAAGGTACATACGCCCCCGTCACTGTTGGGTAGTTCTGTAAACATATTGCCGGTGACACTGTGCTCTCATCGGCTGCACCTGGACAGAGGGCGATATACACTTGCCACTCCCTTGGTCAGGGGCAGCAGATTCTGTTAAGATTATTGCTTCTTCCAGTCACCAAGCTAGTAGGCTTCCTTCTAGCTGTCAATCTCAGAGGCTGCTAGACTCCCACCCTGGTCCCGAGGTAGTAGGCCCCTTTGCTTTTGGAGATGTTAGGTTGTCATCCCTAAGAAGTGCAGTGACCCAAATGGATTTCGATGCCACTGTTGGGGCTGCTGGGATCTCTCTGTCAATTCCTCCGCAGATAAGCCCAGTACCAGCTTCTTGAGGTTAGCTCCGTATCCCGCCTTGTATGTGCGATCCAGGTTTAGTTACTGCTGATCTTCGGATCTGTTTGGTTACTAAATACTCCAGTACGTCAACTTTTTACTGAAGTTCCGCTTTTATATGGCTCCCAAAGCAAGAAAGGT
This sequence comes from Gastrophryne carolinensis, assembly GCA_027917425.1. NCBI lineage: Eukaryota > Metazoa > Chordata > Amphibia > Anura > Microhylidae > Gastrophryne > Gastrophryne carolinensis. The sequence goes on along the minus strand of CM051240.1, from coordinate 226,539,955 downwards.
TGGGGACTTCTGACTAACCAACGCAAAAATACAATTCTGTGAAATACTCACCTGTAGAATTGATATTATTTGTATACAGTATGTCCTGCTCCAGATATAGTACTTACACTTGGGTTATCCTCCTCCAGATGGCGCTGCACTGCAGAGACATGCAAAAACAGGCTCCTCCTGGCCCCTCAAATACCCGGGGACCTCCCACAAATCCCCAGCATTGAAAAGCAGTGAACAAGAAGCCGGGAGAATTTAACCACCAAAAACTAGTTACTATAACAATGATAACAATCACCATACAGGGGATCCAGAACAATGCAAAAACCAGGCTGGGGTGGAGCAGGACGTACTGTATACAAATAATATCAATTCTACAGGTGAGTATTTCACAGAATTGTATTATTCTTAGTATACAGTATGTCCTGCTCCAGATATAGTACTTACACTTGGGACATCCAATAGTAGTGTCCATAAAGTAGGGTGGGATCCCCAACAAAAAAGGCAACAGCAGACAGTTAAAATCACCTGCAAAACCTTGCGGCCAAGACAGCATGAGCCGAGGCCCTAACATCAACCTTGTAAAATGTTGAAAAAGTATGAACAGAAGACCAAGTAGCGGCCTAGCAAACTTGTTCAACAGAAGCCTGGTGCTGAAAAGCCCAAGAGGTACCAAAAGCACAAGTAGAATAAGAAGTAAGGCGAAAGGGAAGATTCTTCCCCTTAGTGGAATAGGCCTGAGTAACAGCCTGACGAATCCATTCGCTAACAGTATACTTGGCAGAAGCCAAACAACCTTTCCTAGGAACAGAAGGAACCATCCCATCCAAGTAATGACCAGGCTCAACGCCGCCTAGCCCCCCGAGATCAGACGAGAACGGGCGCATTCAGGATGGAGTGGCCGCAGGCCCAAAGGAGCATCAGTTCTCCTAAAGGACACAGTGACTGCCAAGGAAAACTTCCAACACCTGTCCAAGGAATGCAGAACCCTTTCCTCAGCGTTGCTAGGAATAAGGCACAGAAGGAAGAACAATATCTTGGATCAATGAACATAAGACATCACCTTAGGCAGAAAGTCCGGCTTAAAGCGGAACACCACCTTATCCTGGTGTATCTCAAAGAATGGGGGCTAGATAGACAGAGCCGCCAGCTCAGACACACGTCTGACCGAAGTAACAGCCACCAGAAGGACAACCTTGAGGGTAAGAACAGCCAGACAGCATCCTGAATAGGTCCAAAGGGAACACCCCGCAAGGCAGACAGAATCAAATTCAAAACCCATCAGGGACCATAGGATTACATGGGGGACGCACATGAGTAACCCCCTGAAAGAAAGTCTTAACCAAGGAAAACTGAGCAAAAGACTTCTAAAGGATGGCGGACAGGGCAGAACCTGACCCTCCAGAGTACTGAGTTGCTGTAATAACTCTAGAACCCTGGGAACAGAGAACGCCCGACAGGGAAGAGACCTAGACTCACACCAATCAATATGGGTACGCCATACCCTATAATAGATGGAGGAAGAAGAAGCTTGCTCCTAGTCTTCCCATAGTCTCAATCACCGAGACAGATAAGCCTATCTCCATCAAGATGGATGTTTCAGCAGTCAGGCCGTCAAGGCCAGAGTCTGTAGATTGGGGTGATGTAAAGGGGCCCTGAGTGAGCAGAGCTGGCACTCCTGGCAGAACGTACAGATCTACTGCCCTCTGTACCACGTTTGCGAACCACACTCTTCTTGGCCACCCGGGGGCCACCAGAATCACTGGTCCCCCCTTCCAGAGCAATCTTGTGCAGAACCCTGCCGAGCAGGGGGAATGGAGAAAAGACATACAGAACAGAGTGTCCTGCCATGACGTTACTAAGACAACATGACCACGACCAGAGGATCCTGGGACAGGGAAACAAGGGCAGAGAGCTTGTGATAGTGACGGGACACAACAGATCTACAACTGGTTGGACCCCATAGTGACACAGGGATTAGCACATCCTGTCGCAGAGGGACCCCCACCGGAGCGAATACCACTGATATGCAGGGAACATCGTCCTCCACCCAGATCAGTATCAGAGACACTTCCTGGAAGACCCTCCTGCTCCGGGTCCCTCCCAGATGATTAATGTAGGCCACTGCCGTCAGACAGACCGAGCGCCCCCGAACAGGCGGGCCCCGAAGAGGAGTAGCCAAGCGAGTCAGAACTAACCTGAACGCTCACTGTTTCAAACATTAATGGGTGTATGGACCTCCTAAGGGCCCCACCTGCCCTGGAATCACAGGGAGTTTCAGAAGAAACCCCCCCCTCAACCTGATAGATTGGCATCCATGGTGACCGTCTCCAGGAAGGGGCAAGAAGGGAACTGCCCCCAGACAGGTTCTTTGAGTTTGTCCACTCCAAGAGGGACCTCCTTACCAGGGGGGAAGGCACACAGACCCTGCTCCAGGGATTCAGGATCCTTGACCTGCACTAACAATAGGAGAAGTTGCAGAAGGGCCCCAGGGGGACTGAGCATAAGGTGCTTCGGAGCAAGCCACCAACAGGCCCACCAGCTGCGTCCCTGCCTGGTGGAGGGACGGGGACAGCTATGAGGGACTGAGCCCATGCAACCAGATTGTCCACTTCAGTGCTGCGAAGGGAAGAGTCTCGCCTGCACCGTATCCAGATTCATTCCTAGGAATGGAGTTGCCAATGAAGGGGACAATGAGGACTCGGGGTGATTGATCACCCATCCAATTGACTCCCAATGGACACCACCAGCCGAGTATCCAACTTAGCCTGACGTAGAGACTGGGAAGTGATAAGGACGTCTAGGTAGGTCATCGCGCGGACGCCCCTTGGTCTCATCAGAGACATCACCCCCGTCAGCACCTTGGTGAGCACTCTGGGAGCTGAAGAGAGGCCAGATAACAAGGCCACAAACTAGCAGTGTTGGGTTTCCAACGCGAACCTGCAGAACCTCGGTGTCCAGAAGACACAGGGATGTGAAAATAAATATCTTTGATCTCCACAGACGGCAAGAAGCCCCCGGGGCGCAGGGAGCTGATGGCCCATCTAAGAGCATCCATGCAGAAACTGCCTGTAATTGACGAATTGCAGAAAATCTGTGAATCCAGAATGGGCCAGACTGACCCATCCTTTTGGGGAACTGTGGAAAGGTTGGTGTAGTGGTCCCTGCCTCAGCCTGTTAAGGGCAATCTGCAAGTGACCCCCAGACCCCGCAGGCCTTGCATGGCCTGCACCAGCACCTGAACAGAGGCAGGGACCAGGAGTACCCGGGACCTGATAATCTTGGGGGAGGCCACGCAGCAAACTCTATCTTGTATCCGGAGGACACTACCTCCTGAATCCACCAGTATGAGGCGTGATGGCTCCTGACAAGAGGAAAGTGCCGCAGCCATCCCCTCACCCAGACGGGCGAGGGCGCCCCATCATGCTTGAGGGGACTTGGAAGATTTGGGCTTAGCCCCACCGGAGGAGCCAGGGTGTTGTCTGGTGCTCCTGGGGCAGGAGTCTGCGCGAGCCCCCGCGAAGGACACCCCTGGTTCTTGTTTAACACTATGGTAGGGGGGAGGAGGGGTGCCCCAGCCCCAAAGGGGCCGAGGTGGCCGCCTGCGTTGGGGTGACTTACCCTTCTTACCAAACAGGTCTAGACGGGCCCCAAACAGGCATAGCCTTTTAAAGGGAAGCCCGGTAAGAGTCTTCTTAGCAGCATCGTCAGCACCCCACTGTCGCAGCCAGACCAAGCGACGTATAGCCACCACAAGGGCAGAAGTTCTTGCACACATTCTAATGGTGTCATCCAATGCTAATAGGATACATTTTACAAACACATCACAACTGGAGAGTGCATTAAACACATCCCAGGGGAGATCATCAGGGGGGTGATCAAGCATTTTTCTGATGAGGGTTCTAGTGGCCACGGCAGTAATAGCCGAGGCACAAACCGGGCGCAGCGCCGTCCCTGCACATGCAAAGGCGTGGGAGGCCAGCAGGTCAATGCGCCGGTCCTCAGCATGCCGAAGGGTAGCATAAGCAGGGGCTGTAATAAAGGGGGGTGTTAGGAACCCCTATGATCGGGGCATCCACCTCGGGGGGGGGGGGGAATGACCAACATTTAACCACCTCAGGGGCAAAAGGGTACTTCCTATCCCAGTCCCCTGGGACCCCTGGAAGTTTACTGGGGCACTCCCATTCCTTGAGCACAAGAGTATGGAAATGTGCCTGCTCCAGTAATTCCAAACGTGATGTTGCTGTATGGAAACGCTCCCCTCTCTGCTTGGGAGCCTCACCAGGGAGAGAGATAGTCGGAACCTCAAAAACCTGGATCAATAAATTGTCAGTGTCACTCTGGGCCCAGTATTCAGAGCCAGAATCGTCATGACTCCTTGGCCTCTCATCAGATGAGCCTGAGTCAGAGAAGAGCTCTCCTTCATCAGAAGGGGTATAGCCACACAGAGTAGTAAACTCCTCAGTTCCAATAGGAAAAACAGTAACATGAGGCGTCAAGTGCCGCTTCTTACCAGGGCCCTTGCGATCTAACAACCTCGCAACAATCTGTTCAGCCATAGGCAGTCTGGAAGACACAACAGGCTGAGAATCCCCACTTGTATGCGACTCAGCAGGATTGAGATTTAAGCTTGGGGAAATAGGTGAATTGAAACGAGGTGCAGCCACCGGCAGGCCTGATTGCAGAGCCAGTGCTTGCTCGGCACAGGGTACGCAGACCCGTGCCCTTGTAAATAATGGGCCTTCATGGAAAATCAATATTGCTAATAATGTTGCATATTTAAGTATAGGAATATACAGCAAATAGTTTACAATACCAGCATGCACAGGTGGCCGGGCAGGAATTGTATTCCAATCAGATAGGACAGCATCCTGCGACAATAAAGCAGGGCTGGGACAAGATTGAGAAGCCAGATTAGGAGAAGACTAGGGTCGTAAAAGATCAAAGGAATACCAGAAGCCCACTTTTAGTATAATTAGGAGAGGCAGAAGGAAGGGGGGGCAGAAGGGGAGACGGCTTGGACCGGAGACTGCTTGCACATGAGAAGGGCCCGGCGAGAGGCAGGAGGGCAACACAAGACAAAGAGGGAATGAAGGCTACCAGCTGAAAAGGTCGGCTGCTTGTGAGTGCCGTTTCAGGAGGGTAATGTGTCTTTCCCTATATATATGTATGCCAGTCTCATAACTGGATTGTATTGTGTTTGATTTGAGATTTGATTGCATTATTATGTTATTTTGTCAACAATATATCTCTTTATTTACTACGTGTCTCAGTGTCCCTTGCATATACCAGAAGTCAAAAGAACTACAGTCTTATGCGTGTATCCATTGCGTGATCATTGGTCAGATATTGATAATATTGGTATGTGTTGCCTATTTTAGTCGAGCCGGGCAGGATAAATATATATACAATATTATTAATATTTTAGATATTCATATTAATATTGTTTATGATATTAATATTGTTTACATAGTGGCGACCCAGGCAGGAGATTTATAGTTATAAATTAATATCTAATATTGATATAATATTTTAGTTATATTTAATTGGTTACATTTGGTGCGCCAGCCAGGAGATATTATTAATATTAGTTATTATTATTATTCTATTGTTTACATTTGGCCAGCCATTCAGGAGAGGTTCTATTGTTTACATTTGGCCGAGCGGCAGGGAGGAGATTAATATTGTTTACACCCTGTCAGCGTGGGGTTATCCACACGCCATACACAGCCGGTCTTGTCCCAGGGGGACCCCGGTCACATTATTCTGAGATGCCTCCATATGGTGATTTTTTTAGGCTCAATATGCCAGCAGGGATTGACGCTATAAGCAACCCTGGATGTCCCAAAGACCCGCTAGGGAAGTGGGAGAATTTTACAAGGCCTGCTATCAATTACACCGGGCCAGGAGAAGCCAATGGATTCACCAGTCTGAAAGACACAATGAGAAGAGAATGGTGTCAGACCCGAAACACTACAATGAGTATAATCCGCCCGCGAGGGCACTTACGGACCACGGTAATCAGGAACGTCACACGCGCGGACAAAATGGCGATGTGTACCTCGAAGGGCGAGCCAGAGCGTGCCATGACGAGGAGCGCGCCAGGCCCCGCCCTCCCGAAGAGCGCGAAGTCCAACCAGCAGCCAATGAGGACACAGAGGCGTCTGAGGTAACGCCGCCGCTCAGCGTGGAACATCCAATGAAGGAAAAAGCGCGCGCGGCGGCAGTTATACGAGTAAAAATACAAAAAGGCGCGGCGGCTGACACCATATATAAAAGTCCAAAGACAGAACAAAGGCCATATACGTGTAATCACCATACACTGACGCCACAGGCACACCCCCCCCCCCTTTCTTTCCCCCCGAGCTCCATAAGCACGCATGGTGCTGCCTACCTTCACCCGACCAGCGCAGCCCAGGCTGGGAGGCACATCACAAAGAGGACGGGTGGGAATAGTCCAACAGGGCCACAGGCTTTAATAGCCCCGCTCACCTGCGAGAGAGTGATACTTCATGTCTTCGCAGTCAGCACAGCAGAGAAATCTGGGGATTTGTGGGAGGTCCCCGGGTATTTGAGGGGCCGAGAGGAGCCTGTTTTTGCATGTCTCTGCAGTGCAGCGCCATCTGGCGGAGGATAACCCAAGTATAAGTACTATATCTGGAGCAGGACGTACTGTATAATAAGAATATGTACTTTTTTTTCTCTATTTCTGTAAACTAAAAGAAATAGACCTATTGGTGGCCAATCAAGGCTACTCCTGGACAAGCGAGTGCAGAGGTTTTTCCACACAACTTCCACTTAGTGTCTCTAACCAACACAAAATGCACATTTTGTTGCTCTCTATTTCTTTAAACTCAATGGAGGCATGATGTTAGGTCTAGAACAGGCTATTTATTAATTGTAATGTTTTAAACTTGATAGAGGCAGAATGATTTTACCTAACTACTATCTATATTTCTCATAACCCTGTTCTTTTTCCTTGAGAAATCAGCTTATATTTTGTTTTTGAAATCGTTTTCTCAGCTATGCACTGAGGTCCCATGTACTTCTCTGGACTCCTTAGGAACATTCTGCTCTTTAGATGCGACATGCACTGTAGCACAGTCGGGGCAGACCTAGCACCGTAAAGAAATGGCATCATTGCCTATAAATACTCTGACCTCTATCATAATAGACGCTGCTATAATAAAAGATGCAATTGCTGCTCTTCCATGGTGATGGGTTCAGATCAATTCAGCCTTAGATTGAGAAGCCTGAGTAGTATAATGACATTTACTTTAGTTTAATCAATGTAGGATTGAAAAAGATACCAAGTCTATCCAACTACTAATAAGGCAGCCAGCGGTATTCCCAGAGCTGCACTTCAAGGGCACTAGTAGGAGTTTCATGGAAAACGTTTTCCAAGTAATGCGTCTTATCTTAAAAAAAGTTTGCCGAGATGGTAGAGAAGTGGTAATACAGTATGTACCTTTCCTGAGATAAAGATTTTTCTGCGCAGCTGCAGACATAAAATTATTTTTTTTCTCATCAAGGGTCTATATATTTTTTATGATAAAGTACTATACCTTATTTTTTGCCCTCTGAGACGCACGTTTCCCCCCAAAAGTGGGGGGAAATGTCAGTGTGTCTTATCGGGCGTGTTCCCCCGAGCTAGCACTGATTCAGGGCAACGGGCAGGCATGGCCTGTATAGCGCCAGCTCCATTGACAACAATCAACGCTGGCCTGTGTCACAGGCCACTCCCACCTGCGGCCCTGAACCAGCGCTAGCTCGGGAACATGTGTCGTGGTGTAGGCGGCAGCGGGAACATGTGTGGCAGGGGCCACAGCGGTAACACGTGTGCGGCAGCGGAGGAGGGCAGCAGCAGAGCCAGCGGGAAAACGTGTCAGCAGAGGCGGTGAATTTTAAGATGAATGTGTGTGTGTCTCTGTCTGTCGGCAAAACCACGATGAGCAGGCGACCAGATGTTGGTAAGGTTGTGGGGGGGCTATGCCGCCCACTGGCTGTAATGTTATACCATTGGTTCAGAATATTTTTTATCTTATTTTCCTCCTCTAAAATGCAAAGGCATGTAGAGCTTACTAAGACATTAGATTTTATGCTTTTATATTTTTCTTTTCGTTTGCTGCCAAAATGACATCAAGGATAAAAAAAAAGCATTACAGTCAGAAAATACATTTCTGTGATTCTCACCTGTAGAATTGTTTTCTCTCTTCTTACACTCCAGGGTGTCAGGAAGTTAGAAACAAATAGGTTAAACTCTCCTCTGAAGGGTGGGAACTGCAAGATAAAAGGTGTGTTTTTTTCCTGCCTATATATAGTTCTGGTTACCCTCCGCAATCCAGTAACTGAAAAGCAATGCACAGAGCTGTTCAGGAGCATAAGGCATCCTAAGAAGCCCCACATTTAGTTGGTAATCAAGGAGAGACGAGAAAAGCTCCTCTCTTTCCTTTATTTTCAATTATCTTATCATTTCTTTTAATTCTCTCTTTTTTATGCTGATCAACTATTTACAAGCTCCACTAGGACTATGGCATCTGAGGAATGGATATAGTAGCTTAGCATTAAGGGGAGGTTCTGACTCCCTGGAGTGGAAGAAGAGAGAAAACAATTCTACAGGCTTGAATCACAGAATTGTATTTTCTCTCATATTGCACTCCAGGGAGTCAGGAAGTCAGAAACAAATGGGACCTCCAAAAGCAGTGCCCTTAATTCGGGGTGTTGATCTTATTCCTCTATGTGGAGGAGTAAACCACTATTAGAATCAAACCTTAGCTGAAGAGCTAACTACTGTCTGTAATACCTTTCTACCAAAGGCGGCATCTGCCGAGGCTCTAGCGTCTACCTTATAAAATTTGGTAAATGTATGAACTGAAGACCAAGTCGCAGCCTTGCATACCTGCTCTACCAAAGCCTGGTGCTGAAAGGCCCAGGAAGCTCCGATAGCTTGTGTAGAGTGAGCTGTAGCCCGAAAAAGAGGATTCTTCCCCTTGGAGATGTAGGCCCTTATCACTGCTTGTCTAATCCATCCGCTGGTTGTAGACAATTCCATGGCCCCTCAAATATAATAAATAAGGAGTTATGCGTAGCAGAGATATAATATTTAAGGGCTATGTCTAAGGAGTGCAGGACATCAGGAGGGTAAAACCACCTCCTCTCGTAAAGGTGGAAGGGGGAGACCAATTTAGGAAGAAAATCCTGTTTAAAATGGAAGACAGCCTTGTCTTTGTGCAGAACTAAATAAGGAGATATAACCGATAAGGCTGCTAATTCAGAAATCAATCGGACAGAGGTTTTTGCCACTAGGAAGATGACCTTAGTGACACGTCTGCCTGTGGTTCAAAGGGAGGACCCTGAAAGCCTGATAAAACCAAGTTTAGGTGCCAGACAAGCAGAAGAGGCTTTCATGGAGGTCGCACATGGGCAACCCTTTGCAAAAATGTCCTTATAAGCTTATTTTCATCAATGGGTTTCTGAAAAAAAAAAAAAGATGGATAAAGCAAAACCCTTGGATTCACACCAAGCGATAAAGACCCACCAGACTCTGTGGTAATTCCTTGACAAAGTCGGCCTTCGGCTTGAATCTTGGTCCAAATGACCCCGGTAGATGAACCTATTTTTGACAGGATGGAGGTTTCAATAACCACAATATCAAAGCCAGAACTTGTAAATTGTGCCATAGAGGCACATGCGTGAGGAGATCTGGATCGTCGAGAAGCCACCAATGATTGCATTCCTACATTCTTACTATTTTAATATTATTATTGATTTATATAGCGCTATCATCTTTCGTAGCGCTGTACAAAGTAGTAATTACAGACAGGGTAGAAACATACAGTACATAGACTATTACAAATGCAGTATTACAGAGTTTACAATAAATATTCTGAAAACAAGATACAATAGAAAAGAGAGCCCTGCCATTGCGAGCTTACAGTCTAAAGGATGAGGGGTGAAGACGAGGGGGAAGGATCACAAACATTCAGTATTGAGCTTTATGGCATGTGCCCTTTAGAAAATTGGTTAATCCAGATTATATGCTTGTCTTAATAGGGGGGGTTTTAAGGGCACCTTTGAAGGTTTTGAGAGTTGTGGAGTGGCGGATTGGGTAGGGGAGGGCATTCCAGAAAATTGCATGTGAGAAGTCTTGGAGGTGGGCATGAGAGGAGGTGACCAGGGTGGAGGACAGGAGAAAGTCGGTAGCAAAGCAAAGCCTGCGTCTAGGTTGATATTGTTGGATTAGAGATGAGATGTAGGGAGGGGCCTGGTTACTATGTCTGATCATCTTCTCCTTGGCTAACGGGGTGCCACCAGAAAGGTTGGGATTCCCTTGTGGGCTTTTTCAGTAGTCAACCTAGGAGTGGAAATGGAGGGAGCGCACAGAGAAGTCAAGGCAGGGTCAGTGCAGCTATTACTATAGCTAGAGGATCCCTGGGCCGGGATACAAATCTCAGGACCTTCGGATTGTGGCAGGACACGGAGAGATACACGTCTGGGAGAACCCAGCGCATGCATAGGGCTTGAAATATCCTCTGACTGAGGGACCATTCTCCCTGAATCAATACTGCCCTGCTTAGATGATCGGCTTGCATGTTGTCCACTTCTGGTATGTGGACCGCAGAGATGCACAGAATATGCTTCTTGGCCAAGAGTAAGATCCTGCTCACCTCCCTAAGAGCTCTCCTGCTTCAGCCACCGCTGTTAGGTTGTCGGATTGAATCCTGACAGGATGACTCGGAGGTCCAATGTGTGAAAGACAGTAGAATCGTTCTCAGTTCCAGGATATTTATTGGAAGTCTGCTAACCCCTGGCCCCCACTGTCCCTGGATTGTCCGAGACCCCATGACACCCCCTCCCCAACCAGTTAGGCTGGCATTTGTGGTGACCGTTTTCCATTGTACCGGAAAAAAGGATTTGCCCAACAGAAGAGGCTGGGGCCACCAGGCTAGGAACTGCCTTATTGAATGTGTCAGGCAAAGGGGATGATCCAGAGTCTCCGTGGTTCGATCCCAGATCTAAAACAATTCCGCCTGAAGGGGTTAAAAGGCACCGCCTCGAAGCAAGACGCCATCAGGCCCAACAGACTCATTCCTTGACGGATCGTCTGGTAAAGGCAGGAGAAGAGAGCCTGTGCCCTGGCCTGAAGTGAGAGTTTTTTTTCTGGTTCCCGGAAGAAAAACTCTGGCCTGAACCGTGTCGAATGTCATTCCCAGGAAGGAGATAATTCTTGAGAGAATGATATGCTATTCTGGATAGTTGACTATCCAACCAAAGCTTTTCAAAATTGTTAATACAATCTCTGTATCCCTCAAGGCCTCCCGAAAGGATGGGGCCTTGATTAAAAGATCGTCTAAGTAAGGGATTATTTGTATCCCCTGTATTCGGTAGATGGGCCATGAGACATGCCAGAACTTTGGTAAAAAGGCACAAACAAGAGTCACCAACTGAAAATGTAGGCCATCCACTGCAAAGCGCAAAAACCTTTGATGACCTGGAAAGATAGGGATATGTAGGTAGGCATTCCTTATAACCACTGTGGTCATAAGTGGAAGTGGCGGGCGAAACTGTTGAGGCCCTTGAGGTCTAATATTGTCCGAACATCCGAGACCTCTCTCTGAAGGGGGAATGTGACAGACTGCTCTTAGCTGCAACAGGTGAGCTATAGCGGATCTCAATGATTCTGCTTTTTCTGGATTCCAGGATACCCTTGACAGAAAAAACCTTTGAGGAGGTCTGGCTCCGAATTTGATCTTGTAACCTGAAGAACTATTTCCTGTTTCCAGGCATTGGTTACATGGAGCCTCCAAATGGGGGCAAAAGCTGCCCCCCCCCACCTGACAGGGTGAGGGCGTCCCTTCGTGCCTGAGGGGGCTTAGCCTTATTTTGACAGAAGGATTTGGCCTGGGCCACTAACAGAGCCAAACATCTAGTGTTTAGCCTGACCATATCACCCATTGAAGAAATTACATACCTATAAATTTCCATGCTGGACTTAAACAATTGAGAGCATAGATTACGAGAGAGAGCAGACGTTTATCCACTGGGTCTTTTAGGGAAGCACTGTCAGGGGTAGGAATAATAGTGTTAGCACTGTCAGAGGTAGGAATAATAGGGTTATTAGAAAGTCCTGAAACTGGAACATCCACCTCACCCATGACCTAATCAGGTCTGAGGGAAAAGGGTATTTTAGTGTCCAGGACTCACGGTGGGAACAGTGGGAAGCTTGTCTGGAATCTCCAATTACTTTTGGTTAAGTCTGGTAAAATGAGACTGCTCGGGAAAACAGTTGCTTCTGCTATATTAGTTTGTACAGATCTCCCTTTTTCTTCTTAGGGACTTTAGGGCCCAGGATATTCAAAATTTCTAAAATAGTAGTTATCAGACTATTTGCTCTCTAAAAAGAGACCCCTATTCAGATGACCCTGAATCAAAGTTACTCCCTTTCCTACTGGATGAGAGTTCCCCTTCTGAAAAATCCTCCTGAGATTCTAACGCATCATGAATAGCCTCCTCTGAATCAGAAGAGTCCCTAGAAACTAAATGCTTTTGTTTCTCTGATGCCTTCAAGGACCTTGAAACAGGAGGCTCTAAGGGACCATTCGCATTGTGGATCGTGGCTTTCCATGCGGGCCAATCTCTCCGATATATCAAACTGCATAGGAAATCCAGGACTATTAATGTGAGGCGGAGCTGCCGAAGGAGAAGTTAGCTCCGAGGGAACAGACCCAGAGGCTTCCATGCTGGGAATTTCTCTGAGGGGGCAACTGTCTCTAATCTGGAGAGTACCACCATGGCAGTGCATTCTGAACAAACAGGACTGTCCTATTCCAGGGTCCTTTGTAAGCACACAGGACAAGGGGCAACCCTCTCTGATAGAACATCATACCCGGATGCCCCAGATGCCTCAGACATGGTGAAGTATATGAGGAATCTCGATAGTCACAAGTGACTACTCCAAGACACTAGATATCTAAAAGACAGAAAAAGATAACAAAGTAGTATATCTAAAAGACAGAAAAAGATAACGTAGTATATACACCAAGGAGCAACCAAAAAATTATAGAAAAAAGACTGTCCATGGACCGACGGAGGAATGAAGCCAGCACGTGGGGCTCCGAGCCAACAACCTCCAGTAAAGATTTTCTCTGGACCGGAGGCAGCAAAGCTAGGCAATGAAGTTAGGCATAGGAGCAGGCGGGCGACAGCAGCCCACAAGAAGAGGCCCTACTAGAAAAAGGAGCTGAGCTGCAGCCTGGGGTGGATCCACAGTGCGGTGACAGCAGCAGCTCTATAAAGGAGCAAAAGCTGGACTCATAACCACTGCAGCGTGAATACTGGAAACTGCGACCTCCTCCTTCCTGTTTGCACAAGACATGCCCCGCCCATCATCAGCACGTTCCCGCCCCCCTTCCATGACGTGACATTCATTTGATCCTTTCTTCTGGATATTCCGCCACAAGTTAGTGCAGTGGACTGCAGAAGATTTGTGTCTCCTCCCGGCCCCATACAAAAACCAGGAATCGCCCAATAGACTGCCAGTGTTGAAAGTAGCAGTTATACAAGAAGCCGGGAGCTAATCAGATAAAAAAAATAAAAGCCTCACACAACTAAGAACAAATCACCATACAGAGGCAACCAAAGATAACGATAACAAGGGAGGGATGAAACAGGCCGTGCTGTGCATAGTAAAAACTTCTACAGGCGAGTACTCACAGAATTGTATTTTTCCTAATGCACAACACAGCCTGTTTCATTTAATCCTTACTTCTGGGACATACAATAGCAGTGTCCGTAAAAGTAGGGTGGGATCCCCAAAGAGTAACGGCTGGTAGTTCAAACCACTACCGCCTGAAGTACCTTGCGGCCAAAAGCAGCATCAGCTGAGGCATTAATCAACCTTGTAGAACTTGGAAAAAGTATGAACAGAAGCTGCGGCCTTACAAACATGTTCAAGCCTGGTTTAAGCCAGAAGCCTGGTGCTGAAAAGCCCCAGAAGCACCAATAGCTTGAGTGGAATGAGCAGTAACACGGAAGGGAGCTTCCATCCTTTTAGCAGAATAGGCTTGCACCACCGCCTGACGGATCCTCTTGCTGATAATAGATCTGGCCGGAGGCAAACCCTTCCTAGGTCCAGCAGGAAGAACAAAAAGAGCATCAGATTTCCTAAAGGACTCAGTAGCAACCAAATAAAACTTCAGTGCCCTGACAACATCCAGAAAATGAAGGGTCCGTTCCTTAGAATTAGCAGGGTTAGGACACAAGGAGGGTAAGACAATATCCTAACTGAGATGGAAAGCAGACACAACCTTGGGCAGGAAATCCGGTTTAAGTCGGAACACTACCTTATCCTGATGCCTCTCAAAATAAGGAGATTTAATGGAGAGCACCATCAGCTCAGAAACACGCCTGACTGAAGTAATAGCCACTAAAAAGGCCACCTTAAGAGTCAGAATGGGCAACGCAGCCTCACGTATAGGTTCAAAAGGAGAACCCTGCAGAGCAGACAACACCAAATTTAAGCCAAACCGGTAGCATAGGCTTACGCGGCGGACGCACATGAGTAACTCCCTAGAAGAAAGTCTTAACAAGCCTGCGATTGGCAAAAGATCTTTGGAAAAAAATTGCCAGAGCCGACACCTGCCCTTTGAGAGTACTAAGTTGAAGGCCCGAATCCAATCCATGTTGTAAAAACTCCAGAATCCTGGGGATAGAAAACACCTGACAAGGAAGAGATTTGGACTCGCACCAGGCAATATAAGCATGCCAGACTCTGTAGTAAATATAAGACGAGGATTTCTTCCGAGCCCGAATCATGATAACAACAGAGGCCGGCAAACCCTTGCTCATCAAGATGGAGGTTTCAGCAGCCAAGCCGTTAAAGCCAGCGTTTGTAAATTGGGATGGCGCAGCTGTCCCTGAGTGAGAAGATCTGGATCATGGGGTAAGACATAATGATCTACTGCCAACTGCACGACGTCTGCGAACCACACCCTCCTCGGCCAACAGGAGGCCACCAGAATGGCCCATACCCCCTCCTGGGCTATTTTGCGCAGCACCCGGCCCAGCAGAGGAAAGGGAGGGAAAACATAGAGGAGTCGAAACTCTGTCCAAGGAATTGCTAGCGCATCCGTGGCGAAGGCCAGAGGATCCTGTGACAGGGAGACAAATCTTGGAAGCTTGTAACTGTGACAGGACGCAAACAGGTCCACATCCGACTGACCCCAGCGGCAACACAGGGCGTGAAAGACCTTGTTGCTGAGAGACCATTCCCCCAGCCGATATGTCCCCCTGCTCAGGGAGTCTGCCGCCTGGTTCTCCACCCCCTAAATGTAGACCGCCGAGATGCAGGTAACATTCTCTTCCACCCAAGACAGTAACAGGGACACTTCTTTGAGGGCTTGCTTGCTCCGAGTCCCTCCGTCTGGTTGTCTGAGCGGATCTGAACAGCAAGACGTGTGGAGTCAACTGGGAGAGAACCAACCTAATCGCCCGCAGTTCTAGAATGTCGAAGGGTGCATGGGCCTCTTGGGGGCCCCACTGACCCTGTAATTTCAGAGACTTCCAAACTCCCCCCCCCAACCGGTCACACTGGCATGTGTGGTGACAGTCTCCCAGCACAGAGGCAGAAAGGTCCTGCCCACTAGAAGATTCCTCAAGTCCAACCACCACGAGGGGGACTGCCTGGCCAGAGTGGACAGAGCAAATTCCTGATCTAGGGACACAGGGTCCCGATCCCAAACTGACAAGAGAAGCAACTGAAGAGGTCTCATGTGAAACTGAGCAAAGGGAACCGCCTCGAAGCAGGACACCATCAGGCCCACTAACTGCATCCCCTGCTGAATGAGGACACAAGAGCAGGGCCTGTTCCTGCATCTGAAGGCCCTCCACTTTCTGCTGAGGGAGAAATACCTTGACCTAAGAGGTATCCAGAGTCATGCCTGGGAAGGACCTCACCAAAGATGGAGACAGTGAAGACTTGGGATAGTTGATCACCCAGCCGAAGGACTCGAGAGTGGACGTCACCATCTGAGTATCCTTCTCGGCCTGAAGAAGAGACTGAGCAGCAATCAGAATGTCATCCAGGTAAGGGAGGATGCGAATGCCCTGGTTCCTCAGAAGAGCCATTACGCCCGCCAGCACCTTGGTGAATACCCGAGGAGATACCGAAAGTTGCCCGGCCGAAGGGAACGGACAGCTGAGCGTAGCGCCTCCATGCGAAAGTGCTTGAACCGGACAAACCTGTTGAGACCCTTCAAGCCCAGGATGGGATCCGTCCTTTTTGGGCACCGTGAATAGATTGGAATAGTACCCCTGATCCTGTTCCTGGTGAGGTACTAGACAGACGACCCCAGACTCCAACAGGCATAGAACTGCTAGGCGCAACCCCTGAGCTGACAGGGGATTTTGAGAAATCCGGGATCTGAGAAATCTTGGGGGTGGCCAGGCTGCAAACTCTATCTTGTAACCGGAGGACACCACCTCCTGAATGCACTGGTCTGAGACGCGAAGCCTCCAGTCCCCCTACCAGGATGGGTGAGGGCGCCTTCTCATGCCTGAGGGGCCTTGGGAGGGGGGTTTAGGCTTGGAACCCCAAGAAAGACCGGGACAACCACGGGATCTGCCATGGCCCCAAGAGTCTCTGCGGCTACCACTGAAAGGGCCGGGACTGCTTCCTACACTGGAGGAGCCTACCATCCTTGGACAGAACATCCAGACGCTCACCAAAGAGACGAAGGGAAGGGAAGTCGGTGAGCGACTTCTTAGCAATGTCAGCTGCCCACTGGCGCAACCAAACAGACCAGCGCATAGCCACCAAGAGGGCTACCGCCCAGCCGGACGGCATCATCCATGGCAGCCAGCACAAAAGCAACAAAATCAGAGCAAAGCAAGAGGTCCCTATAATTCTCCCTTCTCCTACTAGACATGGCGCCATCACCAAGGCGCTTGAGCTTCCTCTTAATGGCAATGGTCGTAATGGCGGCACAGACCGGATGCAGGCCTGCCCCTACAAAGGTGAAATTATGACAGGCCAGCTGATCCAGACGCCAGTCCGCGCTGTCACGCACAGTAGTAGTGTCAGGGGACAGCATGACCAAAGTGTTAGACAAACCTAGAACCGGAGTGTCCACCTCAGGAGGGCACGACCAGCGCTTGAGCAGATCAGCCGAAAAGGGATACCTTCTGTCCAATCCCTTAGGCACCGTGGGCAATCTGTTAGGACGTTCCCACTCCTTAAGCACCATATTGGAGAAATGGCCCTGCTCCGGGAACTCCAAGCGTTGTTTGCCAGGACGAAAGAGCTCACCCTGCTTCCTCTTCGCCGCCTTGGGGGGGGGGTGATGTGTAATGTCTCAAAGATGGCCGACAACAGTCTATCAGTGTCATCAGGGAGCCAGGTATCCTCATCAGGGGGGACCCCAGGTCACTGTCATAACCTTCCTGATGGCCCCCAGGAGTCTGAATCATTTAAAAGTTCCCCCTCCTCTAGAGAGTCACGGCCGCCAAACACATCATGGCCCTCATCCTCCTCGGCAAAGAGGGAAGGCGCGGCATCAAGATGCCGCGTCTTGCCAGAGGCCTTGCCCGCCACAGGTGGGGCCAGCTGCCTTTAGTGCTGGCCACGCATAGTGCCATATCAGATTGGGACCCCCTGCTAGTATCCCCCTCACTGGGGGCTAAATGCAGGCGCGGGGGAGTAAGAGATGCCGGAGGGAGCGCAGAACTGGGAAGAGAAGCGCTCATCCCAGCCTGGGCCGCAATATACCTTGGGTGCACGGCACACAAACCGCGCCACCACCACTCAAAGGGAATGCCCCGCACATGACACATAGCCGATGTTGCCCTGAAGGACCCCCAAGCACGCTATCCCCAGAAGCCTCCATATGGTGATTATCACAGGCACAATAGGCCAGAAAGGGTAAGGGCTAATAAAAGCCACCCGGGATGCCCCCCAAGGGATGCCCACAGAGAAGGCCAGGAGGTAAAAAGGGGGGAGGGATAGGACCGGGAGAAACCACAACACACTGTTATCCAGCCTGAAAGACATAATCAAAAAGACACATAAGTATCCCGCAGCACATGCCCCAACAAGAAAACCCCCATGGAAGACTCACAGACCAAGAGCGCAGCAAGTGCAGCACACACAGGCGACCGGAGTACAGCCTAAGATCAGCGGAGGGTAGATCAGGAAGAACACTGCCGCAGCCCACGCTGAAAAGGAGCCTCCGGAACTCAGATCACAAGCAACGCAGCATGCAGACAAGATGGCGCCGCAGGAGTAGCACCTCGAGGGGCGGGCCGCGGGAGTATGACACGTAATGGGTCATCCCCTTGGCGCCGCCCCCCACGAAGAGCGCGAAAAACCGGCCACGTGACCAGGCACCCGCGCAATGACAGCCTGTCAGTAAAGACAGCAGTAAAGGTGCCGTGGCGGCGAGAGACAACCACGGAGGCACCACTCCACAAATCTTCTGCAGTCCACTGCACCACCTTGTGGAGGAATACCCAGAAGAAAGGATTAAATGAAACAGGCTGTGCATTAGGAAAATAAAGTGACAACCCGTAGCACCCAAAGGACCCTGGCACCTACCCTTAAATCACCCTGATCAACACTATTGGTTTAATTGTCTCCAGGAGGCATATGGGGGTCCACAGGATCAGCGGGACTGTAAGGACCTGGAAGACAGGGTTACATCCCTCGCTTCCCAAATAAAAACCTATATAAGAAAAAAACAAGTGAAGGAGAGGAAAAATACAATTCTGTGAAATACTCACCTGTAGAATTGGTATTTGTATACAGTACATCCTGCTCCAGATATAGTACTTACACTTGGGTTATCCTCTGCCAGATGGCGCTGCACTGCAGAGACATGCAAAACAGGCTCCTCCCGGCCCCTCAAATACCCGGGGACCTCCCACAAATCCCCAGCATTGAAAAGCAGTAAACAAGAAGCCGGGAAAATGTAACCACCCAAAACAACTGGTAATGATAACAATCGCCATACAGGGGATCCAGAAAAATGCAAAACCAGGGTGGGGTGGAGCAGGACGTACTGTATACAAATAATACCAATTCTACAGAATTGTATTATTCTTAGTATACAGTACGTCCTGCTCCAAATATAGTACTTACACTTGGGACATCCAAGCAGTGTCCATAAGTAGGGTGGGATCCCCAACAAAAAAGGTAACAGCAGACAGTTTAAACCACTGCCGCCTGCAAAACCTTGCAGCCAAAAACAGCATCAGCCGAGGCCCTAACATCAACCTTGTAAAACTTGAAAAGGTATGAACAGAAGGCCAAGTAGCAGCCTTGCAAACTTGTTCAACAGAAGCCTAGTGCTGGAAGGCCCAAGAGGCACCAATAGCATGAGTAGAATGAACAGTAAGGCAGAAGGGAAGACACTTCCCCTTAGCAGAATAGGCCTGAATCACAGCCTAACAGATCCATTTGCTAAAGCAGACTTGGCAGGAGCCAAACCCTTCCTGGTCCCAGAAGGGACCACAAAAAGAACATCAGTTTTCCTGAAGGACGCAGTGACTACCAGGTAATACCTCAGACACCTGGCCACATCCAAGGAATGCAGAACCCTTTCCTCAGCGTTTCTAGGATTAGGGCACAATGAGGGAAGAACAATATCATGATTCAAAATGAAAAGCAGACACCACCTCAGTCAGAAAATCCGGCTTAAAGCTGAACACCACCTTATTCTGGTGTCTCTCAGAGCATCGGGGCTGGATAGACCGGGCTGCCAGCTCAGACACACGCCTGACGCACATGAGTAACCCCTGAAAGAAAGTCTTAACCAAGTAATGCTGAGTAAAAGACTTCTGAAAGAAGACTGACAGGACAGAGACCAGACCCTTCAGAGTACTGAGTTGGAGACTCGACTCCAACCCATGCCGTGAAAACTCCAGAACCCTGGGGGCCGAGAACACCCGACAGGGACGAGACCTAGACTCAAACCAAACACTATAGGTACGCAATACCCTATAATAGATGGAAGAAGACGTGTTCTTCCAAACCTATACCATGGTCTCAATCGCAGAGGCAGACAAACCTTTCTCCATCAAGATGGAGGTTTCAGCAACCAGGCCGTCAAGCCAGAGTCTGTAAACTGGGATGGCGTAAGGGGCCCTGAGTGAGCAGAACTGGCACTCCTGGCAGAACGTACTGATCTACTGCCATCTTCACCACGTCTGCGAACCACACTCTTCAAGGCCCCCTGGGGGCCACCAGAATCACTGGCACCCCTTCCAGTGCAATCTTGCGCAGGACCCTGCCTAGCAGGGGGAATGGAAGAAGGATGCACAGAACAGAATGTCCTGCCATGACATTACTAAAGCATCCATGGCCACGGCCCAAGGATCCTGGGACATGGAGACAAGGGCCGGGAGCTTGTGATTGGGACGGGGCACAAAAACAGATCCACACATGGTTGGTCCCCACGGTGACACAGAAATTGGAACACCCTGTTACAAAGGGACACCCCCTGAAATGTATACCGCAGATATGCAGGGAACATTGGCCTCCTCCCATGTCAGAATCAGAGACTCTACCTGGAGGACCCTCTTGCTCAGGGTCCCTCCCTGATGATTGATGTAGGCAACTGACGTCAGATTGACCTAGCGCCCCTGAACAGGTAGGCCCTGAAAATGAGTAGCCAAGCGAGTCAGAACTAACCTGAATGCTCACAGTTTCAAAACATTGATAAGTGTATGGGCCTCCTAAGAGCCCCACCTCCCCTGAAACCGCAGGGACCTCCAGAAGACCCCCAACAGGTTCTTTGAGTCCATCCACTACAAGAGGGACCTCCTTACCAGGGGGGAAGACACACAGACCCTGTCCAGGGATGCTGGGTCCTTGTCCAATACAAACAGTAGGAGAAGCTGCCGAAGTCCCAAGTGGGACTGGGCATAAGGGGCCGCATCGAAGCATGCCCCCATCAGGCCCACCAGCTGCATCTCCTGCCTGGTGGAGGGACGGAGACTGCTACGAGGGACTGAGCCCGTGCAACCAGATTGTCCACCTTCTTCTAAGGAAGGAATATCCTTGCCTGAACTGTATCCAGATTCATTCCTAGGAATGAAGTTACCAAGGAAGGGGACAGTGAGGACTTGGGGTGGTTGATCACCCACCCAAATGACTCCCGAATGGACACCACCAGCTGAGTATCCAACTTAGCCTGATGTAGAGACTAGGAAGAAATGAGGACGTCCAGGTAGGGGAGCACGCGGACGCCCCTTGGTCTCATCAGGGACATCACCCCGTCAGCACCTTGTTGAGCACTCTGGGAGCTGAAGAGAGGCCAGATGGCAAGGCCACCAATTGGCAGTATTGGTCTTCCAACGCGAATCTGAGGAACCTTGGTGTCCTGAAAACACAGGAACGTGAAAATAAGCATCTTTGATCTCCACAGACGGCATGAAGCAAGGAGCTGATGGCCGAGCCCAGAGTTTCCAAGCAGAAAACGCCTGTACTGGAGGATTTGCTGAAGATCTGTAAATCCAGAATGGCCCAGACTGACCCATCCTTCTGGGGAACTATGGAAAGGTTGGTGTAGAGTCCCTTGCCCCTGTCTGTTAGGGGAATTTTGCAAATGACCCCCATACCCCGCAGGCCTTGCACGGCCTGCGCTAACACCTGATCAGAGGCAGGGACCAGGAGTACCCGGGACCTGATGATCTTGGGGGAGGCTGCACAGCAAACTCTATCTTGTAGCCGGAGGACACTACCTCCTGAATCCACCGGTGTGAGGCGTGATGCCTCCAGACATGAGCAAGGTGCCGCAGCCGTCCCCTCACCCTGACGGGCGAGGGCGCCCCATCATGCTTGAGGGGACTTGGGTGAAGTTTTGAGCTTAGCCCCCCCGGAGGAGCCAGGGTGTTGTCTGCTGCTCATGGGACAGGAATCTGCGTGAGCCCCCGCGAAGGACACCCCTGGTTCCTGTTTAACACCATGGTAGGGGGTAGAAGGGGGGCCCTGGCCCCAAAGGGGCCGAGACAGCCACCTGCGCTGGGGTGACTTACCTTTCTTACCAAACAGGTCTAGACGGGCCCCAAACAGGCGTCGCCCCTTAAAAGGAAGCCCAATAAGGGCCTTCTTCACAGCATTGTTAGCACCCCACTGTCACAGCCAGACCAAGCGACGTATAGCCACCACAAGGGCAGAAGTTCTTGCACACATTCTGATGGTGTCATCCAATGCCAATAGAATACATTTTACAAACACATCACAAGTGGAGAGTGCATTAAACACCTCCCAACGGAGATCATCAGGGGCACGATCAAGCATTTTGCTGATAAGTGTTCTAACGGCCACAGAAGTAATGGCCGAGGCACAGACTGGGCGCAGCGCCGTCCCCGCACATGCAAAGGCGTGGGAGGCCAGCAGGTCAATGCGCCGGTCCTCAGCATCCCGAAGGGTAGTATAATCAGGGGGATGCAAGACAGGGGTGTTAGATAGCCCTATGATAGGGACATCCACCTCGGGGGGGGGGGAACCAACATCTAACCACCTCAGGGGGAAAGGGATACTTCCTATCCCAATCCCTTGGAACCCCGGGAAGTTTGCCGGGGCACTCCCATTCCTTGAGCACAAGGGTATGGAAATGTGCCTGCTCTAGAAATTCCAAATGTGATGTTGCTGTATGGAAACGCTCCCCTCTATGCCTGGGAGCCTCACCAGGGAGAGAGATAGACAGAACCTCAAAAATCTGGATCAATAATCTGTCAGTGTCAACCTGGGCCCAGTATTCAGAGCCAGAATCGTCATGACCCTCCGGCCTCCCATCAGATGAGCCTGAGTCAGAAAAGAGCTCTCCTTTATCAGAAGGGGTATAGCCACACAGATTCATAAACTCCTCAGTTGCCATAGGGAAAACAGTAACATGAGGCGTCAAGTGCGGCTTCTTACCAGGGCCCTCGCGCTCTAAAGACCTCGCAATAATCTGTTCAACCGTAGGCAGTCCGGAAGACAAATCAGGCTGAGAATCCCCACTTGGAAGGCGACTCAGCAGGAGTGAGATTTAAGCTTGGGGAAGTAGGTGAAGAGAAACGAGGTGCAGCCACTGGCAGGCCTGATTTCAGGGCCAGCGCTTGCTCGGCACAGGGTACGCAGACCCGTGCCCTGTCAGCGTCAACATGGGGTTGTCCACACGCCATACACAGCCGGTCTTGTGCCAAAGGGACCCCGGTCACATAATCCTGAGATGCCTCCATATGGTGATTTTTAGGCACAATATGCCAGTAGGGATTGACGCTATAAAGCAACCCTGGATGCCCCAATGACCCGCTAGGGAAGTGGGAGTAAATTTACAAGGCCCGCTATCAATTACACCGGGCCGGGAGAAGCCCATGGATTCACTCGTCTGAAAGACACAATGAGAAGAGAAGGGTGTCAGAATGAAAAACTCTACAATGAGTATAAGGCCGCCCGCGAGGGCACTTACGGACCACGGTAAGTAAGAACGTCACACGCGCACGCGAAGAGACAACATGGCGCCGAGTACCTCGAAGGGCGGGCCAGAGAGAGCCGTGACGCGGAGCGCGCCAAGCCCGGCCCCGCCAACCTAATGGGCGCAAAGCCCAACAAGCAGCTAATGAGGACGCAGAAGCGTCTAAAGGCAACGCCGCCGCCCGGAGCGGAACATCCAAATGCAGGAAAAAGGCGCGCGGCTGCGGCATTTGCCAAGTAAAAAGAAAAGTCAGCGCGGCGGTTGACACCACATATAAAGTCCAAAGACATTACAAAAGGCCATATGCCCGTAATCACGATACACAGACACCCACCCACACCCCCCCCCCTCTCTTTTCCCCCGAAGGCTACGGGGAGAATGAGGGAGGATGGCGGCCCTTTGTACAGGACCCACCGCTACAACGGGGCATGTGGTAATAATGCGGGAGGGGCATCCCATAAGGGGCTAAACCGCCTACCCTTTGGTGGGGGCCTGCGGTGGAGCAGCGCTCCAAAAGCATACGCGGTGCCGCCTACCTTCACCCGACCAGCGCAGCCCAGGCTGGGAGGCACATCACACGAAAGGATGGGTGGGAATAGTCCAACAGGGCCGCAGGCTTAAAAGCCCTGCTCACCTGCGAGAGAGTGATACTTCATGTCTTCGCAGTAAGCATTGAAGAGAAATCTGGGGAGGTCCCCGGGTATTTGAGGGGCCGGGAGGAGCCTGTTTTGCATGTCTCTGCAGTGCAGCGCCATCTGGCGGAGGATAACCCAAGTGTAAGTACTATATCTGGAGCAGGACAGACTGTATATTAAGAATATAAATCCAGGCACAACCTTCGCAGTCCAGTCCATCTGCAAGAATGAAACTTGATTGTGCAGTCGAAAGTATTTATAGGCCGGGAGAAACCACACCTTTTATCTTGCAGTCCCTGCCCTTCAGACGAGAGTTAACACATTACTTTCTGCCCTGAGTGAAATATGAGAGAAATACCCACACTTCCTTCATAACCTATCATGACACCGTTTCAAGGAGCAAGCATAATACAATTAAATTGCAAAACCACTTACATTTAAAATGGTGTCTCCTGCTTTTAGGTGAGGCTCACTAAATGTTTGACCACCTTTCTTCAAAACAAAGTCCACAACTCTTTGGTTCCCATCTCTATTGTCATGGCATGTCTAGCAGCAGCAATACTCTTAGGTCAAGTCATTCTGTAGCCAAATAAGATGCCAACAGTTTGGAAGCAAGCCACAAAATGGACAACAGATCCTGAAGATGGATTAGTAGCAGGGTGGTTACTGAAGAATTGGGCAGCAGAAATCAGTTTTACCCTATATTAAAGAACGTGTGTTTGACAATAATCTTCTTGGATACAACCGCTTAATCTGTAAATCTATGGCAGACAGACTGTCCATAAAATAGCCTGCAAGTGGCATTCCATCCAGTTAAAATATATTAACCCTTTAACTTTTTGCATGCTTTGTCCTTCAGATGAAATATGCTTTTGGCTTGGTTGAGAAAACTGGTGACCCTTACTGGCCCCTCACACTCTGCACTGTGTGTATCTGTAGAGATACAAATTTTTAGAAATGTGTTTTTTTTTCAATTTCACTAGGACAGTTAGGGGGATAAAGGGATTCATGGACAAGGTTCAAACAAATAATCACCAGCTTACCTTGCCAAGCGTTCCTCCAGTGCAGTGCCTCGTCTCAGCAGTGAATGAGCAAATCCACTTCCTTAACAGACCTTCCAGCGCCATCCTGTCAATGTGGACCACCACTAGTGATAGCACTATCGGAGCCCCCATTCAAGCCCACTCCTCCTAGCAAGTACTCTTGCTCCCAGCGCTGACATTATACTGGTTATTATACAGCTTTACAACTCCAAGGGCCACACCCACATGCTTCAGATAAGAAATTGTAAGGTAAAACTGTAAACTATCTTGGCCATTTCTTCAATTTTAAAATGGAAAACAGTTAAGAACAGTGCCAAACGTAGCCCGACACAATGGGATAAGAATTGGTTTTGCCTGAAATATCACTTTAAACATCACAGTGAGTCCAAACACCAAATTTAAACTTAACATAGTACACAAATAAGCAGCTGAACCCCCTTTCCAGCCATCAGACATTTCACCTCTCCTCATGGATGTTTCTTATGCCAATCCTCCAACAGAAGGCGCTAGCAAGAAAAGGTGCCCCTAAAAGCATTCTCCCTGCAGTGAGCCAAATGCCAGCAGGAAGAAAAATCAAAGCTGTGGAGGAGAAGCTTGTGCTGCAGCCCACCCCCCCACCCCCAGCTGAGCTGGATGCAGGCCTGTTTTAAACGTGCAGTTTCACAATAACCAATGAGACAAAGATAAGGTCAGGCCTGGTGAGGACAGCATGCAGTTACATTAACTGCAAACTCTTCCTACACAATTCTCCCGCTTACACCTTCAGGACTAAAATGCGCATAGAAAAAACAGACCACCACCAGGCTGAATTAAGTCTTTGATGCGGTCTAATATGCTTCCGTGGGTTACTACACTTTGCACTCCAGCTTTACTGAATACAAACTGACAAGTACATTTTAAATATAACTTCAAGGTAGGGAAGGCTTATCTGCAGCAAATGTGTTTCATTACGTGTGCTGAAATTAAATGGCTCCCTTATTATCTGTAGATGTGACCTCTAATTTCATATGATTGCAGCTGTCTGATCTCTGAATTTCAAAATCCTTTCACCTCTAAGCATTTGTATGCACTTGAAATATTAATCTGCCGCAATTCCAGATAAACATTTGGAGGTCGTGCAGAGGATTTGCTTTCTCCTCTCTGAGGTTTGCCTAGTTTATCCTCTGTTTTTCCTCCAGGACCTTGTGTCTTCGCTCTATTGAATGACGGATAATAGGAAAGCGACAGGGGACACTGATAAGCCAGTCAAACCACAAGTGAATTTCCAGCACTATGTCACTTTCTACTGATAAGGAACAATCATTATTTCTGTAGACAAATCAGACACGAGGGGACTTGAAGTAAATGGACATTTTTGGTCCACACAATCAACCCCCCTTCCCAAATACAATACCATGGGGACTAGATCTGCATACCTTTGTGCAAGGGTTGGGGCATTGTTAGGACCTGAATAAGCAGCATGGAGGTCACATCTCGGTAAAGCAAAGGAACTTCCATCCTCTCCTCTTCACTTGTCCTGAGAAACAAAAAATACAAATTAACTGTTTGATACAGGTGATTAAAAATAGAAAAAAAAAGATGACTGTAAGGTCGAAAGACAAGAGAAAAGTAAAACTGGAGAATCTTGCTGGATTTGATCATTTTTGTTAAAGGGATTGGCAACCCAAATTAAAAACAGAAAAGTTCTATTTAAGAGATTGCATCCCACGCCAGTCGGGATCACGCCCCTTCGCCATCAGTCAGAAAGGCGCTGCCACGTCCTCTCTATTCACTGCAATGTAGGGGGTGTGCTGAGGCCTGGCACGAGCCCTCCATAGAAGTGACTGGAGAGGGTGTAGCAGCGCCCTTGTGACTAATGGTGAAAGGGTGTGATCCCGAGACAGAAGTGCTGGTGACTGTATTTCAGGCATGGCCAGCGTGGGATGCAATCCAGTGATCAGGCGAGTTGCCTCACAGGAGTAGGACTGATAAGCTGCGGTGAACAAAAAGTGAGTAAACTTTTGTTTTTTATTTGGGAGGCCAATCCCTTTAAAGATCTGTTGAAAGCAGAGCTTGTAACCTAAGATGGTTATCTTATTGGCAGATGCCATATACCGGCAATACCACTAAAGTATTGAAGTGGTCCTACCTATTTCCTACCTAATTGGTGTTGAGCCGCATTGTGGAACACTCAGTGGGGCACCCAGATTGCTGGATGCCCCCCACACATAGACCCCCCCCCCCCCCACAACACCTAAAATACTTAACGGAACCTCAATCCCCCCGTGAAATGTGATCCAGGATTGCACTGTTTATTCCGTCCACTGGTTCAAGTGACCCCAGGTGGCCAATTGTGGGTCTGCATTTCGCCTGGGGGATAGATGTTCAGGTAAGTATTATGAGAGTTGCCGAGGGCTCCAGCAATCTGGATGCCTTCCCCCTGATACAGTCAATGCACCCCCACAACCATTAGGCAGGAAATGGGTGTGAGATCACTTTAAGAAGGTGGGAAGCGGCACAAATGCGGTGATGATCGTTACTTGCAAATCAAGCCTGATAAAATCTATTGGCTGTTCAAAAGGGATGCCACAGTAAATAGTAATAATATTAAAACCGAATACAAAGATTAATGGGGGAGAGTGGCTATTATTCACCAAAACTAAACCTTAACTTACCATGCATCTTTCATTGGCATTATCTGGGTTAGCTTTCTCCAGGGATTGAATTCAGAGTCGATGCTGTACAGCCTCATGTGCATCGCTAACACATGGAACAGCTGGTCTGTAAAAGAAAAGGATTTGTAACAAGACAATCCGCTGTTATTTGAGAAATGGCCCTACTCACATTTTGGACTACAAATTGGCTGGATAAGAACAATAGTAATAATATTAATAATAATAAAATATGCCAATGACAATAAACAATTCTCATAAGCAATTATCAAATCTAAAGTTCCTGGCAAGGGGCTAACTGAAACCTACCTCCTCTTTATAGAAGACCCTGTTAGGGTGCCTCGGGGGAGGGTAGAAACTAAATGGCAGAGACTGGATCCTGGTAAGGATCGGGATGACTGGGATGAAGTCATGGAAAATATCCATACCTCAGTGGTAGAGGCCAGGGATAGGTTAATACAGGCCAAATGGATTCACCAAGCATATATCACGCCGGCCTGGATGCATAGAATGGGCTTGCTGAAAAGGGATCAATGTCCACGGTGTGGGGGGGGGGGGGGTAATGCCTAATGCCTCATGGGAACATATGACCTGGTGATGCACTGTCCTCGCCCTATACTGGAGTGCGGTGCTGGGAGTGGTGAGCAAAGTGGTGGGGTTTCAGGTACAGGGTTTTGTTGTGCTCTGTCTCCTGGGAGTTAAGGGGCCGCTCTCAGAGGTTGGGTCGCTGAGGGTACTACTGAGGTTATTAATGTTTTATGCCAGGAAGTGTAAACTGCTGAACTAGAAACACCGGAGGTGCCATCGGTACAGACCTGGAAGAATCAGATTAACCAGAAGCTACCCCTCTATAAATTAACCTACATCGCTCGAGGGGTTCCTCAAAAAATCTGACAAGGTTTGGGAGCCGTGGTTGCAATGCATAGAGTCGGTGTCGGAGGGCGATTGAGGGGGGGGGGTCTCGTAGCCTTGCCCTCTCCTGGCTCCTGTCTTGGTTTTTGGAGGAGTGCTTCTTGGAGGTAAAGGTGGATCTTTGCCCCCACTGGGGATGGGGTGTGGGTCTGTGAGGAACCTCCTGGCCCACGGGGATTCTGGCTCTTCAGGCTCCTTGGACCCCCTTTCCTGATAATAGTTCCTGTCTGACGATGTCCCTGCTATGGCCAAGTCTCGGGAATGAATGGGTGTCTTTGTGGAAGGTTGAACAGTGTATGTATGGTGCCTGTTGCACCATGGTTGTATTGTTACTGTCGTCGTGTTTCCTCTTTTGAAAGCAAAATAAAAAAACTTCAAAAAAAAAGAAAAAAATCCAGGCAAAATTATAATGACTTGAAGCCAGTGGCAATGGCATGTAGTGTGGCTTAGAGCAGGCTGGTGTCTGAAAACTTTACCTAAATTTAGAGCTTTCCATTTGGCAGACAATATGTGGATTTACAACAACATACTGTTAAAGAAAGCAGATTGTAATAATACAGTAGCAGGGGGGCAAACTTCGATAAAGCCCTGCATCGGCTTCTACCATGCACTGCAGGAAATGGCAAACAGGCACATGGGATAGGCATCAGGAGAGCTGCTTCCTGCCCTATTATTGCTGTATAGTCCCTTTAAATTATATGGAAGACACAGCCTTATTAAGTTCTTTTATTCCACCACTGAAGAATTAGAAGAGGCCTTTGTCTTCAATACAAAGTAAAAATGATTTTCAAACTTGCCTTAAAATCTTTTTTTGAGGACCAGTTTACATTTCCCCATTACACTTTGATTGTATGGCAGTTCACTGTCCATATTAGCCTCTGGGCCCTTTCATACAGACAATTGTGGATCAGGGATCTGAAAAAGCATTGCCTTGAAAATCATTATTACAACAAAATGCCCCAGCGTGTGAACCCAGCGTAAGTTACATTGAAGACACAGGCATCTAATTCTTCAATGATCGGATAAAAAAAACAGGACATAACACATAAATGAAGAGTCAGGCTGGGCTCACATCACTGAATTGGCTTCACCTATGTGAAAAAGACCCATAATTGCCCTGCAATCAAAGAGTAATGCAAAAAAAAAAAAGCCTTGACACTGGACATGTTTTGATGGCTAACGGGCTCATCCTGGAAATATACCTTTGTGGGTCACATTATCAGCAGCCAAATAAATATCTAAAATGTAATGCCATACACACTCTTGTTAGATCTCGGATGTCATGGATTAAACCATTAACACGCACATTAACCTGTTAACCAAACCTGCAGTTATTGACAACAGTAATTATCCAATAGTGAAGATAGCAATTAATTAATTAATTTGGGCAAGAAACCAATCGCACATAAAATACAATTCTGTGATTACTCACCTGTAGAATTGGTATTATGAGTATACAGCACGTCCTGCTCCAGAATGATTCCTTACGGTTGGGGATTACCTCCGCCAGATGGCGCTGGGCTGCAGAGACAGCAAAAAAGAGGCCCCTCCCGGTCCCTTATATACCCGGGACCTCCCACAATTCCCCAGTATTGAAAAGCAGTCAAGGAGAACCGGGAGAACCTAAAAGATCAACTAAAAACTTCCAAGTACAACAATCACCATAAAGAGGATCCAACAGATAAAGGAACCAGGGTGGGGTGGAACAGGACGTGCTGTATACTCATAATACCAATTCTAAAAGGTGAGTAATCACAGAATTGTATTATTCTAAGTACACAGCACCAGCTCCAGAATGATTCCTTACGGTTGGGACATCCAATAGCAGTGTCCATAAGGTAGCCTGGGATCCCCGAAAAGTAACAGCGGACAGTTTAAATCACTGCCGCCTGCATAACTTTGCGGCCAAAAACAGCATCAGCTGAGGCCCTAACATCAACCTTGTAAAACTTGGAAAAGGTATGAACAGAAGACCAAGTAGCGGCCTTGCAAACTTGTTCAACAGAAGCCTGGTGCTGAAAAGCCCAAGAGGCCCCAATAGCACGAGTAGAATGAGCAGTAACACGAAAGGGAGAATTCCTTCCCTCAGCAGAGTAGGCCCGACACACAGCCTGACAAATCTATTTGCTAATTGTGGACTTAGCAGGAGCCAGACCCTTCCTGGGCCCAGAAGGGACCACAAACAAGGCATCAGTCTATCTGAAAGGTTCAGTAGCTACCAAGTAGAACTTCAAATTCCTCACCACATCCAATGAATGCAAAGCCCTTTCCTTTGAACTACCAGGATTAGGGCACAAAGAAGGAAGCACAATGTCCTGATTGAGATGAAAGGCTGAAACCACTTTTGGCAGAAAATCCGGCTTAAAGCGAAACACCACCTTGTCCTGGTGTCTCTCCCTCAAGATGGAGGTTTCAGCAGCCAGGCCGTCAAAGCCAGCATTTGTAAATTGGGATGCCGCAGCCGCTCCCGAGTGAGAAGGTCTGGGTCCAGGGGCAGGGCGTACTGGTCTACTGCCAACTGCACGATGTCTGCGAACCACACCTGTCTTGGCCAACGGTGGCCACCAGAATTGCTGGTACCCCTTCCTGAACCAACTTGCACAGGACCCTTCCCAACAGGGGGAACGGCGGGAAGACATACAGGAGGTGACAGAGGCAGAGCATCCACCACCAGAGCCAGGGAGTCCTGGGACAGGGAGACAAAGACTGGGAGCTTTCGATTGTGGCGAGACGCAAAGAGGTCCACGTCCGGCAGCACCCAACAGTGACACAGGGAGTGAAAAACTCTGTTGCTCAGGGACCATTCTCCCAGGCGAGAGGTCCCCCTGCTCAGAAAGTCCGCCTCCAGATTCTCCACTCCCGGGATGTACAAGGCCGAAATGCAGGGAACATTGTCCTCCACCCAGGACAGGATCTTGGACACTTCCTCGAGGGCACCCTTGCTCCGGGTCCCTCCCTGATGATTGATGTAGGCAACCGCCGTATGGTTGTCCCAGCTTACCTGGACTGGGCAGCCCCGAAGGTGTAGAGTCAAGTGGGCCAGAACCAACCTGACCGGCCTTAGTTCCAGGACATTGGTAGGGGCGACCCCAGAGCCCCTGGAATTTTAGGAATTTCCAGAACCCCCCCAACCCGTCAGACTGGCATCCGTGGTAACTCTCCCAACAGGGGGCCAGAAAGGATCTGCCCACCAACAGGTTCCTTGAGTCCAGCCACCACAAGAAGGGCTAGAGGGGAAAGGGCAAAGGCCTGATCCAGAGACAGAGGGTCCTTGTCCCACACTGACAAGAGGTGGAGCTAAAGAGGTCTCATGTGGAACTGTGCATAGGGAACCGCCTCGAAGCAGGACACCATCGGCCCCACCAGCTGCATCCCCTGCTGGATGGAGGGATGGGGACAAGACAGAAGGAACTGAACCTGAGCTTCTAGTGCTTCCTTCCTCCACCTTCTGCTGAGGAAGAAAAATCCTGGCCTGAACTGTATCCAGATTCATGCCCAGAAAGGATTTCACCAGGGAGGGTGACAGGGAAGATTTGGGATGGTTGATCACCCAGCCAAATGACTCCAGAACAGTCCCCACCCTCCGGGTATCCAGCTCTGCTTGCTGGAGGGACTGAGAAGTGATGAGAAGGTCGTCCAGATAGGGGAGAATGCGAATACCCTGAGATCTGAGAAAAACCATCACTCCTGCCAGCACCTTGGTGAAGTGAGACCGAAGGGCAGCGTCACAAATTGGTAGTGCTGATCCTCCAGCGCGAACCTGAGGAACCTCTGATGCCCCTGAAAAACTGGAACATGAAGGTAAGTATCCTTGATGTCTATGGAGGTCATGAAGTCCCCTGGGCGCAGCGAGCTGATCGCTGAGCACAGAGTCTCCATGCGAAATTGCCTGGGTTTGACAAATTTCTTGAGAAGCTTTAAGTCCAGGATGGGCCGGATAGAACCATCCCTCTTGGGTACTGTGAAAAGATTGGAGTAATAACCCCGGCCCCTTTCTAACAGAGGGACCCGGCAGATGACCCCCATTTCCATAAGGCCTTACACCGCCAGGACCAGAGCCTGAGCTGCCAGGGGGTTTTGAGGCATCCGGGATCTGATGAATCTTGGGGGCGGCCAGGCAGTGAACTCTATCTTGTAACCGGAGGACACTACCTCCTGAATCCACCGGTCTGAGACATGTTGCCTCCAGACATGAGCGAAGAGCCTCAGCCGTCCCCCCACCGGATGGGTGAGGGCGCCCCTACATGCCTGAGGGGGCTTGGGAGAAGACTTAGACTTGGAACCCCAGGAGGATCCTGGACGGGCACATCCTCTACCTCTTCCCCAGAAGTCCCCCCTGTGCTCAGCAAAGGAAACACCTCTCCCTGACCTGGAGCCACGGTAGGAGGGATGAAAGGAACCTGACCCCCGAAAGGGCCGAGACTGCCTTTTACGTTGAAGCAGCCTGCCACCCTTAGCAAACAGATCCAAGCGATCACCAAATAAATGCAGCCCCTTAAATGGAAAACCAGTGAGAGCCTTCTTGGCAGCTTTGTCAGCTGCCCACTGGCGCAGCCAAACCGAGCGGCGTATGGCCACCGCCAAGGCAGAGGTTCTAACACACATCCTAATGGTATCATCCAAGGCAGAAAGGATATAAGCCATAAAAACCTCACACTGCGAAAGGGCCCGGAACTCCGCACTAGAAGTATCATCAGGGGCCCCATCCAACACATTCCTGAGTCCTAACCGCCAAAGCCGGGATAGCAGAAGCACAGACAGGGCGCAGAGCAGGCATGAGAAGCCAGCTGATCAATGCGCCGGTCCTCACCATCCTAGAATCAGGGGAATGTACAACAGAGGTGTTAGACAACCCCAAAAGCATCCACTTCTGGAGGGGCTGACCAACGTTTAACCACCTCGGCGGGGAAAGGATCTCTCTTATCCCAGCTCTTAGGTACGCCGGGAAGTTTGCTGGGGTGCTCCCATTCCTTAAGAACGAGATTACTGAAATGGGACTGCTCGGGGAACTCTAACCGCGGCTTAGCGGTATGAAATAATTCCCCCTGCTGCCTGGGGGCCGCAGCAGGAAGGGAGATAGAGAGGACTTCAAAAATCTGAGCCAAGAGTCTATCAGTGTCATCTGAATCCCATGGGTCAGAGCCAGAATCTGCATAACCCTTAGGCTGCTCATCAGATGACTCTGAGTCTGAGAACAATTCCCCCTCTTCAAGGGGGGTATAGCCAGCCAGATCAAAGAATTCCTCTGCCTCCATAGGAAAAACAGACACACCAGGCGCCAAATGCCGCCTCTTAGAAGAGACCTTACGGGCCGTAGTATTAGCAATCAACTTCTCAATGCTAGCCAATCTAGAAGACACATCAGGTTGAGACTCCTCACTGGTATTCAGCTCACTGGGAGTCAAATGCAAGCGTGGAGGGGTAGACAAAGCCATAGGGGGCGCAGGCCCAGCCACCGGTAACCCAGACTGCAGCGTAAGCACCTGATGGGCGCTGGGCACAGGGCACACAGACCCGCACATCGTCACTTATAGGGGATACCCCACAAGCCACACACAGCCGGCTTGTCCTGAAGGAACCCCGAGCCCTATATCCTGGGAAGCCTCCATATGGTGATTATAGTGGCACAATTGGCCGATAGGAATTAGGCTATAAAAGCAACCCGGGATGCCCCAATAGTCCGCCTTTTGCAAGCAGAGTTTTCTTCGCAGTGCAGCCCATGGAAGTCTATGGGCATCACAGATAAGAGTGCAAGTAAAGTGCTTTACCTGCAGTGCTTTTGGTTAAGTAAAAGGGCCATACTTACCGCCACCTCCTGGTCCATTGCAGCTGCCCCTCTGATGAGGTCACAAGCCTCCGTTCTCTGGTGGGCACTTGCAATAGACACTTCTTTGGGTCCTTGTTACAGCAGAGGGCTGAAGGACCCTAAGAAAGTGGTCAATGCAAGTGCCCTGCTGGAGGGAGAAAGCTGGGGCCTGCCGCCACCTGTCTTCTTGAGGAGCCTGAGGCTGCTCCCTCCAATGCTGCCTCATGCTGGGTTCTGATGCTGTTTTTTTTCAGGAGCCCGAAGCTCATTCCTCTACTACTCTACCTCACGCTAGGTCCTGCTGCCTCTCTTCTTAAGAAGCCTAGAGCTCCTACCTCCGCCACTGTTTGCTTCAGTTGCCCGTGACGCTTCTGCTTTGTGGAGGGGGGGGGGGGGGTAGGGTTTTTTGGGGGACAGCAAACAATGGTCCGGTGCAGGGCGGTACAGTTTTGTATTGCACTCCGTTTGTGAAAGGGACCCGACACATTCATCTGTTCATACAGAATGAAAGGATGAGTAACCATTGACACTGGATCACTGCGCAGGCAACTGTAGAAACAACGGTCACATTTTGGGACATGTGGCTACTAGCCTAGAATTCGAAGGTATGAGTTAGTCATTGCAGGGATGGGAAAACGAAAGATATGGATTTACTAATAAATGAAGTGGACCTTACACAGATGATGCATGCAAATCAGGCATTCACCATCAGCGTGTTGCAAAAAGGTTAAGGTACTCCTAGTTTCCAAGGGAACAGTGTATTTACATTGGTGATTTTTTGAAGCTTTTACTAGGACAGCTCACAGCGGGTGTCAATGGAGCCTGCTGCTTGACCTTGTGAAGAATGTTCATGATGGCAAGGCAATATGCCCTCCCTTTAATCTGGGAAAAGAGAAAAGCTACATAAATGGTATAGTAAACTGGGATAGCGCTAGAAGCCCAAGGCTAAGAAATATGCTCATGTTGCCAGCACCAGTGCCAGATACAATGCCTTTATGGCAGCAGAACAGTATACCTATATATTAAAACTGAACGCTATCCCTGGAACTGGGATGGAGACATTAGTAAGAAATATAACTGCTTTAAAAGGAGCTGTATCATGAAATCACCTAAGGAATCAATATGAACTTGCTAGATAATGAGGTTAGAGGCTACTTATGTCCTGCCACTTGGTCTCCTGGTAGAAATAACGTTCAGGGATGACAGGTTTTAAGCATACAATTCCACTTTTACAGGGATGCCCTGTCCCATTCCAATGCCTGTCTTTCAAGCCAGCCTGTGATGTAGTTCTAAAATTATTAATACAATCCTGAGGAGTTTGGAGAAAGAAATTAACTTCTAATGGAACAGAGAAGTTGAATGTGATGGGCAGAACTGGCTTTATTTTAGAAGCCGATACAGGTAGGTCTATCAATCATAGCTTATTTACATTTCCCGGGTGACTTCCACGCTCACAGCTCAATCTACAAAAACAGTACTTGACCTGTTTGTTCCCGGCGCTTTTCCCTGATGCATTTTGCTGTAACAGCTCACCTGGGACAGCGCATTCCATTTAATGCAATATCTAATCGACAAAGTTAACATTTCTTACAAGACCTTATGGAGTGCTGTGCTTAATCACGGGAGAGACACCTCATTACTACTGGCGTGAGACGCTCCAAAGAGTAACGTGTTCACAGGAGTTTTAATTGACTCACAGTCGCCTCTGCAGAAACGTATGTTTTATTTCAAGGGTGTCCTTGACGCTGGAGGTTGATAGAATGCAAGCGTCCAAGTTTCCAAATTAATGAACTGATCCAGAAAAGTAACAAATTCAAAAAATATAAATTATTGATGCTCACTTTTGTGTGTTGGGCTGGATGTGATTATGCTATTCAGCTACTGGCTCTGATATGCTTCAAAGGGGAGCGAGAGAAAGGGGCACCCCCATTGGCATTTGAATGACTGGGGCGGGAAAGTGCGCACAGCTCAAAGATGAAGGGGATGCGGCCACTCTCGCAAACAATCTGACCATTTGCCGAGTTGCATAGGTACGGAGAACGGCTCTGATTGGAAATCTGTTCTGTGGGAGTGTGCAGAAATTCCATGTAACAATCTGATTAGCAAGCCATCCCTGACATGTTGCAGACCATGGTCCTTGACCCACATTTATGGGGGCATAGATTTAGTCTAGCCTCTTCTCTCCCACCAATACCCTTCCAAGGGGTGGGGTCTGCTGGGTGCAGATGAATTCTGGTTCCAATTGGAATAACAGGGTTTTATGACTGTGTTCAGATCATCAGCACCATATGTTCTCCTGATAACAAATAATAGCATTTTCTTAGGTTGTCCAGTTAAGTATGCATATAATGGTTCATTTGAATTCTGACTGGTCCCCTGAACATAAATTTGGAGTGTGTGATATTTATGGGCAGCTTAATATGTAGATAATCTGATGGATCACCTGTGCTTTCTTTGTAACTAATGTGGTGAGAATGAAAAAAAAAATTGGTTTCCCATGCAGAGCATAGTTTTTTGGCTGTGCCTGAGGGAATCAACTCCTTCTGTCCATGCTTCTCATCTTTGGTTCTCTTGTGTATAGCAGAACCATCCAACTTTTTGAAATTCCAATAGGGTGCAGCATTTCTCATCCAAATATGGGATGCACCAGCTCTCTGGTCGGGCGCTCGTGGATCACTTCTTCATTCAGCTTTCAATCTCTACCTGCTGACTTGGTCCTTGAATTAACCTTTAGTGAACCGAGAATGTAAAACACCCCCCACTCCCTCTCCAAATGTCCTGATTGGCTGCCTCTCTTTGCAGCTCTGAAACCCACCCCATCCTCCCACCTCTCTGGTCACACTATGTGCTGGTAGTAATAACTAGAGGCAAAACAATGGCCTAATTTTTTACTATGATAAATGTAAAGCACACAGGGTGCCTTCATCATATCCGCTGTTGCCATACAGACTGTTTCTCCAATGCTCTAGTACTTTTACAAATAACTTAGGGAACTATAGGGTCTTTTTGAAAACAGATTGAAGTTTAAGTGCAACGTGTAGCCAGAGACAATGGTGCCACAATTTTGCCTGCCTTTAGTACAACTAAGTTTGAAAAAAGAATTGAAAAAAAATGTATATCAAAATGTGTTAAAAAAACAATAATAAATAGGAGGAAAGAGATCAAATATAAAAAAATTCACAGCTAGGCTTTATTGGCCTGAGTCTTCCCTCCTCAATGGCGGTAAGAACTGAGAGGGCGGGGGTTATATGTAACAACCAGCCATGTGTCCCATCTCCAATCAGGCAGGTATTCAACCCTCATTATTGCTGCAGAGCTGTGTGCCTAAGTGAATGATAGGAAAAGTATAATTAGCCGATTGCTCCATCTTCCAACGTCTAGGGCCAGTCAGGTGGCACCCGGCACTCAGCCCGGGGGTCTGTTTTATGTAAATATAGGTCCCAGGTTGTCTGTCTAGAGCAGTAAGCCCCATAACTAACTTAACCCTTTTGTTGCCAAGCACGTAACACCTACGTGCTGGCTTGGCTGGGCCTTAAGTGCCAAGCCCGTAGGTGTTACGTGCTTGACTTTCCTCGCTTCTAGTTTAAAAAATAAAAATCAAAAATACTCACCTGACCCCTTGTTGGATCCGGCCGGGTCTCCTCTTTAATTTGGTGCCATCCGATCCCCCGTGGGGGGTCGGATGGCTCCAGGAGAGCCCCCGGAATAGGCCGCCCCCCCCCCGCTTCTGCAGCAGCAGCTGCTAACTGTAAAAAAAAATAAAAAATAAAAATGACATTCACTTACCTGTGTGTGCGCTGGCTCCCGCTGTCCCTCCTCTTCACCTGGGGGGCCTCCGATCCCCCCCCAGGACTTACCGATCTTCAGGAGAGAGCCTGGGAGGCTCTCTCCTCTCTTCTTCACGATGGTGGCAGCCATCTTGCCTCTAAGCCCCGCCCCCTTGGGGGCGGGGCTTATGACGTCATCCCGGTCCCGATCACCGGCTTCAGCTTTCTCAGCTTCTCAGATGCCGGTGATCGGTGCCCTGGAAGGAGGTGACAGGAGATCCTCTGATCTCCTGCCTTCTCCTTCTCTGGATGCCGATCACAGGCATCTGTCAGCTGAGCGGCGAGGGACAAGAGCTTGCAATCGAAGGTAAGTACAGTTAAAAAATTTTTTTTTTTTTTGAATAAAATACTTTTTATTATTGTGTGGTGTTTTTATTTCACATTAACCCTTTGTGAGCTGGTAAGGGGTCCATGAGACCCCTTATACCAGTTCACAAGGCTGGGGGGGTGGCAAGTCACCTGCCCTAGCGGGTGGCTTGCCATTAACCCCCGCACCCCCATTACCTGCCTCCCCAAAGGCCAGGGGGGGGCAGAAGAGCCCGGGCCCACATAGGCTATGTGGGCTCGTAGGCTGCAGGGTGGGGGGGCCACCAAAGCTGGCCCCCCCACTCTGTGCCTACAAGCCCCCATAGCTGGTCCCGGGCTGGTTACTTTGGGTAAGGGGGACCCCACGTCATTTTTTTTTTTGGATTTTTAAGGGTTTTTAACCCTTAAAAATCCAAAAAAAAATGGGGTCCCCCTCCCCGGGAAGGGGGACCCTATGTCATTTTTTTTTTTTAATTAACCATTTGTCATCCAGCAGCTATAAAAGGCTTCTGGGCAGGAAAGGGTGTCTACCTATACATATGTGGTATCGCTGTAACCGGGAGAAATTGGGGTTTCTCACGCAATAAGATTTTATTGACAAACTTACATTTTTTATTACAAAAAAACTCTACAAATTGTAAAAAAATATATATTTTTTAATTTTTTTCACACATTTCACCCAAAAATGTTGAGAATACACCTAAAAAATACAAACAAGACATTTCATGTTAAAGCCCAGACTCTGTTGAAAAAAACAATATATAATTTTCCTGGGAAATCCCTGGAAATCCTTTCAAAAATGACAGTTGAACATGTGTAGCGCGAAACAGTGAAACTCAGTCTGGCAACAGGGAGTGGGAAATGCTGCAGGTAGGCTGGCACTTAAAGGGTTAAAGTGGACCAACACCCACCCCTAATTGGCCCGGGAATCTATAAGATTTGCTCCCTCCCCGCGGGTCATCCGAAATCAGGATGCCCCACTGTGTGAAACCCCCCAGAAAGCCCCTGAAAACTTACCTTATCGGCAACGGACAAGCGACGGATAAGCCGCCGCCGCCTCCCGCTAGCAAGGCGCACACCCGCGCCGGCCGTTTGTGAATGGGATGCGTGAGATTTTAGGGGCTTTCTGGGGGGTTTCACATAGCGGGGCACCCCCGATCGGGGTGCCCCGCGGAAGTGAACCAACACCCAGGATAGTGAAAATCCTGGGTGTTGGTCCACTTTAAAACTCAAACTGTTACTTGTTGGGTCGAAAATTCACTTACTTAAACAGGATCTTTTTCCAGCAGAACTAGCTCCCCCAAGGCACAGATTATCCCCACGATGAACAAGTTCTAGTTCCAGATTTGTCCTGTTGGTACACAAAACGAGAAGAAAAAAAACGGGTTGGCAACAGTCTATCACAAGCAACAAAGAGTGAGTAATGGTTCTCAGTGAAACCCATGTAAAGTACAGTTTGACAGGTTACAGGGGAGCAACAACAGTTCCTGTCTAGACAAGACTTGCATTTCATAATATCAAAGCAGACATATCTTACCTCCAAATTTCTGCTTTGCTCCTGTATCAGAATTCGTGTTTTATTTAATTATCTCCTTTTCCAGAGCTGTGCCTGAATTTTTCTATCTAGTCTGTGTGAGTCACTGTCAGAGTGATACAATTCACTCTCTGAAACAACGGGTGTGCCTGTGTCTCTTCTGGTCTTCTCAGCTTCTGATAGCACAGGTGAAACATATTTTTTCTTTTTTTTGTAAGCTTGATCTCTGCTGAAGACACAGAGAAGGATGTGTCCCACTGAAAGGGTGGGGTTCCAACCACCTCTTCAACCAAAAAAAAAGGTGGTCATGCAAAAAAAAAAAATAATATGTTGGGCTAAAAAGCTGTTGCCCCGGCCCTGGAGTATTTTAGACTTTACAGCCAGGTTACTCAGATTTCTGATTTGCTTTAAAAAATCTTTAAAGTGGAGCAAAAGTACCAACAGTCCAGCAATGCCCAATTAGCAGCTGCGGGCGACATACTTTACCCATGAATGAATCTATGTGGCCACTACAACTTTATGGCTGCACCTGGAGGATTGTGGGTTACATACACCACCCGGCTGCAGCAAGGCGACATGGGAGCTTGTTGTCCAGGAGGAAGCAACCAAGTAAGATGAGGAAGGTAGGAATTTGATGAGCATGCAGTGGTTTGCATGCTGATCAATGTCCTTTTTAATTTTGCATGGTTAGAATAAAAAAAAAAAAAAAAAAAAAAGAAAACGCTAATAAAAACTGACTTTTGAGCTGCATTAATGCACAAACTTTTATTAACCAACAGCTTCTCAATAACCTATTTTAGCTCTTTATGTGTCTAAAATAATATTTCACAA
Source organism: Gastrophryne carolinensis (assembly GCA_027917425.1). NCBI lineage: Eukaryota > Metazoa > Chordata > Amphibia > Anura > Microhylidae > Gastrophryne > Gastrophryne carolinensis. Next base: position 226,498,966 of record CM051240.1, on the reverse strand, counting down.
TTGCAGAATTCACACAGGCACAACCACTGAATTCTTATGTCAGCAACTATTCAGAGGATCTTAAGAGATATTTCCACATTTCTCACAGAAGACAGCTTCTATGTATTAACGTCACTAAGTTTCTTCTGCTAATACCCCCAGTTTCCAAAGGAATGTTTTAATCCTCTCTACTCCTGTGGAAAAAAGCAATTTAGAAATGATAATACTCCAGCTCAGGGGTTGCATCTGGTCCCTACTGATAAGGGCATCCGTCTGCAGGGAAATTTTCTTTTTCTCTGGCAATTCACAAGGCTCGCAAAATGTCTACCGACTAAGCAATGGGAACAAGGGCAGAAAAAGAAAACCGTTTTATATATTTTTTTAGTCCAGATCCCGAAAGATATTACAAATAGCTAGCTGAATTGAAAATTAATATATATATATATATATATATATATATATATATATATATATATGTACACTGCTAATGTGCAGTGTTTTAAAGGAACACGCACATTTTTCGTTTGAGCATGAGGCTATCACAACTCTCCTCAAACTGTAGTTATGTGTCCAACTGGTGTTAGGATGCACGAGCCACAGGTATCAGGTTTCATGTAGGCCAACTTGAAATGAAAGGAGTACTGTAGGTCAGTACTCCCCACTTGTTATCATTCTCTTCATATTTTTGGTTCAGGGCCCACACCAAATTGCATCTTGAAATGGAATGGTTGCATGGGTTGTAGGCTCACAAACCTCTGCCCCTCTACCACCACTAATTTTCATTCTTTTCATTTCCTTGGAAAGGACTTCCAGCAAGTGAAGCCTTGGGACAGAATGACTGTGTAAGTAGGAAGCACTAGTTCAGGGTTATCCCATACTCTACCTTCAACTTCAATCACTGTATCCTTCCATTTGTTCTGATTCTTCACCTATCCTTTGACCAGAACACACTGTATGTGGCACCTCACGATACGTGTGCAAAAGTTTAGGAAAATCCATGCACATTACTGTGCAACTGCTGCCCGGCAGACATATGCTTGTGCACACAAAAGAACTTCTCCCCCACATATAACCAATCCATGCAGTCAGACAAACACAAGCAGTGAGGGCACACATGCCTGGAGCAGTAGCCTTCCCAAACCATGGCATTTAGGGAGTAGTTGGGGGGTGGGTGGGTTAGATGCTTTTCACAAGAGTCCTTCACTTTGGGAATCAAACCTGCAAATCTTTGGTCACAAAATGTGTTGCCTATACACTAGGCCATGAATGCTTATTTTGTTGCTCCATGGTCGCCATGAATCGATTACTGAAGAGGTAAGTATCGGGCAGTCCTGTTCTTAGGGTTACTGGCACCGATGCACATTGGGGCAGCCTAACCCAGACTGCTACATATGAAAGAGGGAATCATTTTTCTCCTTTTCATCTGGACCCACAGTTTATTACCTTGCCATGCATCCTGCCACATTTAATGTATATACCTGGCAAAATCAATGTAAATCTGTATGTGTGCATTTAGGAGAGGATTTTGAGCTGATGTGTAGCTTTATACCCCAGTTTACAGGGAGCGATTATCGACTGCAGTTAAGCAAAATTTACTCAGTGGAAACACCTGCTGCCAACAAACTATGAATGAGAATTGGTTCATCTGTCTCTCGTCATATTGTTTTGGCTGACAAAAAAATTCTCGTTCATCGCTTGTTTGCTAAAACCTGGAAACATAAATTGCCCAACAAACAATGTGTTGTGGTATGACAAAGACCGATTAACTAACAAATCTTCGGTGTCTGAACACAGATGTTCACTCACAAAAGATTTGCATGGTCAATCGCTCGCTGAGGGAGCAAACAATTTATCTGCTCTTGTAAATGGACCATTACTTTTACCAGTTACTATCTGAAATACCTGATTATTATATAAGAAAGTTGGGCCACTTTGAGGCCAAAAGGGCATAGCAGTCATCTTGGCAGGATTTTACTGACTTTTTATTTGAGGAAGTATACCTTTCTTCTTCGGATGCTAGCAACCCTAGACAGTAACAACCTATTAGGTGCACTCAGAGGACTATGTTTTATATCTTTATTTATAGTACGGTGTCAGGTTTTATCATCCTGTAGATTGTGGTCAATTGTTTCTATTGCTTTTTAACTTACTAAATATGTAGTTGAGTTTAAAGGAGCACTATCGCAAAACTGTGTAATCTTAAAAACCCATATAAACACGTCAGCTAATGAGGCGAGGGGTCACTTATACACCTTAACTGGTTTAATTAACCTGTCACCCCCTGATTTCTGCTTCCTTCCATTAAAAAAAAAAAAAAAAGCCTGGCTGGATATTTCTTGATACGGGGTGTATAAGTGCCCTCTCTTCCCGCCTATCCATCATATTTATATGGATTTTTATCATTGGGCCATTTTTTGCAATATAGAAAATATTTTTGTATTGGCTAGCCATTTTATTGTTACGCCTCCAACCTGTAATTGTTACCATTACATCATGTACACTGCACTGCATAGCTTGGCCTGTACTGCTGATGGCTTCTGGCATAAATCCGAATTAAAGCAGTATTGCAAAAATTTGCATTAAAAAAGCTAAATCATGAAATAGACCCAAAATAGCTTCTAACATGTGTATAAATAATGTGGCAACAGAAAAAGAAAAAAAATGTATGCCTTACTTTTAAATTGTAAAATAAAAATGGCTTAGTTCATTTGCTGAATTGGGGGGGGGGGGGGGGGGTCAGTCAGTTGATAGACAGCCGCAAAGTTGCAAAATTTAGCCCACTGGTCTCTTAGCAACAGCTGCAGTGAACTTGCTGCAGGTTTTTTCACAGGCAGAGGCTCTACACGGCATAACAGCTGTGTGTGAGGTGATGCTTCAGTGAGGAGACCACCAGGTGACTTAATAAATATATCAAATCTCTAAAAAATAAACTAAACTAACTCAACAAAACCCAAGCCAGGATGCCCCCGGAGCAAGAAACAAAACTCCGGATAGTAAAAATCCTGGGTTTTGCTGTGCTCAAAACACGCAAAGCTGAAAAGAATACATAACAAATGGCGTTGAGTAAACTGAAGACATAGGTATAGAGCAAATGTATAGAGCAAAGAGCAACAAAACCAGGATGAAAACACAAATTTTGGAATAAACTAAACCAAAAAAATTAAATAGTAGGGAGAAGGCTTTGAACTCAAGACTCATGATTTATAGTCAAGCACACTACCAATTGAGCTATCTAGCCTGCTGAAGCCAATCAAACTTTCATGGTTATAACTGATTCCCCCCTCCCCCCCCCCCCCTTTCCAGTTCTGACTGCCTCTCGCTATCAAACAACCCAATCACAAACATTCCAGACTGCCTCTCGTGGTCTCCCTCTCTCTCCAGTCCTGACTGCCTTTCGCTTATAAACAGCCCAAACCACGGACTGAAACTCCGCCTCCTTAGTCTGCACCTCCCCCTCCTCTGCCCCCTTCTTACCAGTAGGCTGTTTGCTCACCCCACACGCAGCGCCGGTGCGACGTGGCGGGGACCCGTCAACCAGCCGACATTTACAGCAGCACCCCAATATAGACTTACTTTTTAACTGTAGCTTACTGGCTCACTTGTTGATATAGTTGGAGCAGCATGTCAAACAAATCTTTATTTTTATTGTGTTCAATAACCACAGAAAAATCCAGCTCTTCAAACAGAGAGTGGGGGGCAGATACAGAGCTAACAATAAATCTTAACTTAAGAAACTACGCAGAATAGGTGCAAAATGAAAGCAAACACGTCTTACCTCCCAGTTAGCAGATTTTTGAGTCTGGTATGTTGCACTCACTTCAGCATGTATGCCAGAATGTTAAATTTTAGTTTCTGAAGAAAATGGGTCTGCCTGTCTCCTGGCCTGCTTTTATTTCAGTTGCTGCTCAACATACATCAAAAGTAAAATGTCTGCAACAGGATTTATAGTTTGGTGGCAGTTTATTTTACAATAAACTAAACAAATCAGAAAAGATCTCCTCTGCAGACACAGGCGTCTCACATGGTCTGACACAAGAGGGATGGAAACAGGTCCACCTCTCCGTGCTTAAAAAAAAAGGTGGTCATGTATAAATAAAATATGCAGGAGTGACATCAGGGGGCATCAGCATCAACAAACTAGTATGAATCAGCTGCATGGCAGGTGAGAACACCTTGTTTTAATTTTACACTTATTAGACTGAATAATCTCCATTTAGGTAAAGCAGATTGGGGAAGTGAATGGAGTACAGATTTTATTATTTGCCTAAAAAACATCACATGATATGTATCCAAGGACAGGACAAGCAAGACTCACCTGGCGACAGAGTACATAAAAAGGAAATCATTGTCTGGGGAACCGGGTGTCTTGCTGTAGTCTGTGTACTTTTTCTGTGTGGCACCCTTGATATCTTTCATCACTGCTTCCATTCCCTTGCTTAAATTGGTTTCAGACTAAAAGCCAAAAGAAGAAATGGAAGGCTAAGGCTGTAAGATTGGCAAGAAAGTATATAGGGCATACTTCAACAAAAACATTCTGGACTAAGTTACACAAGGAGACTGAAAGTGATCCTTTACCCAGAAAGGGAGTTTATGTAACATTCCATTCCGAAGCCCAGTGCCCCAAAAAGGCCAGTGTTTCTTTTTTTATGTTAAACTAAAGCCTTTGCCCAATATTCATAAAAACACTAACAGGAAGCCGTATGATATCCAGGTGCTCCTCATTGCTGAGCTGTATGTACTGTAACTAAATGTATCATTGGTAGAAAGCACCAGGGGACAGGGCTGCTCAGCAAGGGAGCAATATGTCTGACTACATCTAGTTCGTGTATTGAAAATTAGGCAAAGGCTTTAGTACTGCAGGCACTGGTTTGGGGGTAGAAGGTGGTGACAAACTTCCTTTCTGGATATAGGATCACTTGAAGTGCGCTTTCAGCGTCAAATGTAAGAAAAATATACTTACCATTCCCTCCAAGCCAAAAGGGTTCTTCCAGACTGATAAAGCCGATTAAAAAAAACTTAATAGCTGCCAGGCAGGGTGTGTTCACCTGCACACAAACAAATAGGAAGCTGCTCTCCTGTGATTGAATGCAGCAGAGCATAAAAAAGCCTATAGGAAACCAGACAGTTACTTGTGATGGAGTATACATGATCACCAAGGGCGATGGAACAGCAAAATCTTGCCTTTTCTCAGCCCTTTTCACTGATTGGTTAGTGCTGCTCACAGTGGCCCACTGTCTAACTTCAAAGTCGTCAGAAAAGTCTACATTTTTGTGTTCCCCAACAGTCAAACCCCTATGCTGGTTATGCTAGTTGGGCATCTCAGTCCCCACGTCTAGGGAACCTCTTACTCGAATCCCTAAGTACCGGTCAGTACACATCTAGCCGTGCTTTCTGCTGGATTTCAATTTCAGATCAGATATAAGATTCAGTGCATTCCATCAGGAAGAAACAGTCTTTCGTTTTAGGTGAGGTTGTTTACCTATCCTCCATCACATACTGCTTTCTGATGTACCACATACATCTGACAGGCTGTAAAGTATCCCATTGAATGAAAATTAACATGAATTATTTCTCACCCTAAAAAAATACTTTTCCTGGGTGATACTGCTCCCTCCCTTGCTAAGCTTCAAAAAAGCTCCTAAACATTTCCTGGGTATCAGCAGTCTAGACTAGCTCAAGGCTACACCAAAATACATTCCTTGAGCCGTGTCTACATGAATTATATATTCAAACATAAAATGCATACTGCTGCATTGCAATAATACAATTCTGTGAAACTCACCTGTAGAATTGTTTTTGAATATATCCAGTCCAGGTCGTCCCAGAAGTGATGACAATTGGGTATTCAGCCCCCAGGGGGCGCTCTACTGCTAGATGAAAAGCTGTCGCTCCTCCCAGCCCCCTATAAAAGCAGGTGTCTCACTATGATTTCCCAGTGGTTAAACAGCAGTAAGAGACAGGCCGGGAGGCCAAGAAACCATGTTACTTCACATAGCTTCAGCATGTACTCTCTTCAACAAAAAACCATAAGGACAACGGTCCATATATAAAATGTAATCACCATAACAGGCAAACAAGAGATAACGAAACAAGGGCGGGGTGGGACGACCTGGACTGGATATATTCAAAAACAATTCTACAAGTGAGTTTCACAGAATTGTATTTTTCACTATATCCAGTCCAGGTCGTCCCAGAAGCGATGACAATTGGGACATCCAAAAGCAGTGTCCATTAGGGCGGGATCCCCAGTGCGGAACAGCATGTAGTTCATTTCACTACCGCCTGAAGCACCTTCTGGCCAAAGACAGCATCAGTTGAGGCCCTAACATCAACCTTGTAAAATTTTGTAAAGGTATGAACGGAAGACGGCAAGTGGCGGCCTTACAAACTTGTTCAACAGATGCCTGGTGCTGAAAAGCTCAGGAAGCACCAATAGCTCTAGTAGAATGAGCTGTAACATGAAAAGAGGGTTCCTTCCCCTTGGCAGAATATGCTTGGACTACCTCCTGTCTGATCCAGTTACTGAGAGTGGACTTGGCTGGTGGCCATTCCCCCAGACGTGAGGCACTCCTGCTCAGGGAATCTACACCGCTGAGATGCAGGGAACATTCTCCTCTGCCCAAGTCAGAATCTGGGTCACCTCCTTGAGGGCTCGCTTGTTCCGAGTCCCTCCCTGGTGATTGATGTAGGCGACAGCCCTCTGATTGTCCGAGCGAACCTGGATCGCACGACCCCTTAAATGGGGAGTCAGGCGAAGAAGCACCAACCGGATCGCTCTCAGCTCCAGGTGATTTATGGGAAAGTGGGCCTCCTGCGGCCCCCACTGACCTTGGATCTTCTGCGTTTGCCAAAAACTTCCCAAGCTGGTCAGACTGGCGTCCGTGGTAACTATCTCCCACCGGGGAGTCAGAAAGGACTTGCCTACCATTAGGTTTCTGGAATCCAGCCACCACAAGAGGGACTGTCTGGCCAGGGGAGACAGTGAAAACTCCTGTTCCAGTGATTCCTGCGTCCGGTCCCAACCAGTCAACAGATTCAATTGAAGAGGTCTCATGTGGAACTGGGCAAAGGGCACTGCCTCGAAGCATGACACCATAAGGCTCACAAATTTCATCCCCAGACGGATCGACGGTCGCTGACAAGACAGCAAGGCCTGCACCTGCGTCTGGAGGCCCACCACCTTCTGCTGTGGCAGGAATACCTTTACATGAGAGGTGTCAAAAGTCATGCCCAGAAAGGACCTCACCATTGAGGGAGTGATAGAGGACTTGGGGTAATTGACTACCCATCCGAAATCCTCAAGAGTGGATAACACCGTCCGGGTGTCGCTCTCGGCTTGCTGAAGGGACTGAGCCGCAATCAGTGAATCGTCCAGAAAAGGCAGCACGCGAATGCCCTGGTTCCTCAGGATATCCCAAACGGCAGCGCCACAAACTGGTAATGCTGATCCTCCAGCGCAAACTTCTGATGCCCCTGGAATATCGGAATGTGCAGGTAAGCAACCCTGACGTCCACCGTGGTCATGAAGTTGCTGGGTCGAAGCGAGCTCACCGCGGATCGTAAGGTCTCCATGCGGAAATGTCTGACTCTGACAAACCTGTTGAGACCCTCCAGGTCTCAGCATTCCGTCCTTCTTGGGCACTGTGAACAGATTGGAATAAAATCTTTGACCTTGTTCCTGACGAGGTACAGGACAAATCACACCAAACCGCAGAAAGTGTAGGCCCTGTACCTTCAATGGGTTTGGGGATATCCGCGACTGAAAAAATCTTGAGGGCTGCCAAACTGCCAGCTCTATTTTGTAACCGGAGGACACCACCTCCTGAATCCACCGATCCGAGACGTGCTGTCTCCAGATATGAGCAAATAGCAGAAGCCATCCCCCCACCCGGATGGGTGAGGGTGCCTCCTCATGCCTGAGGGGCCTTGGCAGGGGGCTTGGACTTGGATCCCCAGGAGGGATTGGGTCGGCCGCGAGACCTACCTCCCCAGGAATCTCTGTGAGTACCGGAAAATGAATAGCCTCTTCCTCCTCGAAAGGAGCGATAGGCAGATGAGCCCCGAAAGGGCCGCGCAGGTTTCCGTCGCTGAGGGAGTCTTCCGTCCTTGACCAGGAGGTCCAGACGCTCCCCGAACAATCTGTGGCCCACGAAGGGGATACTAGTGAGCGACTTCAGCCGACCATTGCCGCAACCAGAGCGAGTGGCAAAGGGCAACAAGCAGGGCCGAGACCCTGGCACCGAGCCGGACACCATCATCCATGGCCGAGACAACGAAGGCAATAAACTCCACGCAAGCCTTGAGGTCCTTATACTCCTCCGCCCACTTGCGAGACTTAGCAATATCCACAAGACGTCTCACCTTCTTTCTGATGGCCAGGGAGACAATAGCCGTGGCACACACAGGCCGGAACCAAGCACTGGCAAAGGTGAAGGCATGACAGTCTAGCTGATCCATGCGCTTTTCAGCTGGATCACGTAGGGAAGCAGTATCCGGTGACGGCATGACCGTAGTGTTGGATAACCCCGACACAGGGGCATCCACCTCGGGAGGACGGGACCATAGCTGGACCAGCTCCTCAGGATAGGTATACCGCCTGTCCAGGCCCTTGGCCACCGACGGTAACTTGTTAGGCCTTTCCCACTTTTTGAAAATCATGTTAGAAAAATGGGCCTGCTCAGGAAAGACTTGTCTCTGTCTCTCAGGCCTAAACAAATCACCCTGCTTCCTCTTAGCCGCTCTAGGAGGGACAATGTGCAGCATCTCAAATACTGAAGCCAGCAACTTCTCCATATCATCAGGGAGCCACGTATCCTCATCCAAGGAAGAACCAGGCCCGCTGACATAGCCGGCAGAATAATCCACAGTGGAAATGGAGTCCTCATGCAACTCGCCTTCCTCCACGGAGCCCAGACCTCCAAAAAGATCATCGTCATCATCATTATCCGAGTAAACAGGCTCGATATGCCGCCTCTTGCTCGTGGCCTTCTTAGGAGCCGTGCGAGAGATCTGTCTCTCAAGGCTGGCCACCACTCTGGGGCCACCACCTCGCTGGGGGGAGCGGGGCGGGGAGTGCAGCAGCGGGGGTTTTGGAGAGGCCTCAGGCAATAAAGGGATAAGTGGTCCCCCCCCCCCATAGGCTCACCATCAGCCTATGGTCGGCTACCCTTTAGTCAGGGTCTGAGGCCCAGAGCCTAGCTCTGCCAACGCCTGACCCCGGCGTTCTCCCTACCGTCACCGTCCCGATCGGCCAAGGCTGGGAGGCAGTAGTGGGTCCACGGGATCAGTGGGAATAAGGCCGCAGTGGCCAACAGGCTAGGAGGCCCCGCTCAGCTGCAATATCCAGGAGAGAGTATTCAACGATCTTCAGCAGCCAGACTGCAAGATGAACATTGGGAAATAGTGAGACACTTTTTATAGGGGGCCGGGAGGAGCAACAGCTTTTGATCTTGCAGTCGAGCGCCCCCCCTGGGGGCTGAATACCCAATTGTCATCACTTCTGGGACGACCTGGACTGGATATAGTGAAAAATACAATTCTGTGAAATACTCACCTGTAGAATTGGTATTATACGCATACAGTACGTCCTGCTCATATAAATAATTACACGTGGGTAATCCTCCGCCAGAGGGCGCTGTTCACTGCAGACATGCAAAAACAGGCTCCTCCCGGCCCTACATACACCCAGGGACCTCCCACAAATCCCCAGCATTGAAAAGCAGTGAGAAAAGAAGCCGGGAGAAACCAACCACCAAACTGGTAACAATAGCAATGATAACAATCACCATACAGGGGATCCAGAAAAATGTAAAACCAGGGTGGGGTGGAGCAGGACGTACTGTATGCGTATAATACCAATTCTACAGGTGAGTATTTCACAGAATTGTATTATTCTAAGCATACAGAACGTCCTGCTCCACATATAATAATTACACGTGGGACATCCAATAGCAGTGTCCATAAAGTAGGGTGGGATCCCCATCAAAAAAGGCACAGCAGACAATAAAGGCGCTGTCACCTGCAAACCTTGCTACCAAGTACGACATGAGCAAAGGCTCTAATGTCAATCTCATAACAAAACCTTTGAAAAGGTATGAACAGAAAACAAGCAGCGATCTAGCAAAACTGTTTAACAGAAAACCTGGTGCTGAAGGGCCAAAGGTACCCAAACACAAGTAGAACAGAATAAAAAGAGAGGAAGATTCTTCCCCTTAAAGGAATAGGCCAGAGTAAAGGCCTGACCAGCCCAAATGCAACAGGAGCCTCGATAAAACTTAGAACTCTCCCCAACGGGGAATTGAAAACTGGTCTCCGCAAGACAGGCGGGGATACTGACCTCTACACTAACAAGGATCAGCAAGAAGCAGAAACCTTTACTCAGGACCAGGAAAGCAAACCATCCAAGGAAGATCAGTCCAAAGGGCGCATAGGGCCTGGAAGCAAACGAGATCAGGCGCATACAATGGAGGCGCTCGCAGACCCCAAGGGGCATCAGTCCCCCTAAGGGACAAGAAACAACCAGGAAAACTTCAACACCTGTTGAGGGAATGTAGACCCCCTTACTTCAGCATTACTAAGAATAAGGCCCATAGGCAGACTAAAAGGACTTAAAAAATGATCATAAGACACCACCTCGGCGTAAGGCGGAATACCACCACATCATGGTGTGTGTGTGTGTGTATATATATATATATATATATATATATATATATATATATGATGAACGAGGGCTAACTAAACAGAGCCACCTTCTCAGGCACACGTCTGACTGAAGCAACAGCCCCCGTAGGGGCAACTTGAACTACGAAACAGCTCAGACAGCATCCAGAATAAGTCCCAAGGGAACAACCCGCAGATGTTCCCTTGGTGCATAGAACTACTTGATGCACCTGAGCAATCCCCAAGAGAATGCTTAACAAGGAAGACTGAACAAGACTACTACAGGAAGGCAGACAGGACAGAACCTGAACCTTCAGAGTACCTAGATGGGGAGCCAACCCCAACCCATGCTGTAAGGACTCTAGAACCCTGGGAACAGAGAACGTCCAACAGGGGAGAGACCAAGACTCACGCCAATCAATATGGGCACACCATACCCCATAATAGACGGAGGAAGAAGAAGAAAAAGAAGCTTGCTCCTAGCCCCCCATAGACCAAGACACCCAGAAGATAAAACCGTCTCCAAAAGGGTGAATGAATCAGCTGTCAAGCCCTCAGACTAGAGCCTGTAGATCAAGGCGACATAAGAAGGAGCCTGACAAGGGCAGAACCGCACTCCTGAGAGAGCGTACAGGTCCGCTGACCGCAGCAGAAACATCTGCGAACCACAGTCCACTAGGCCACCCAGGGGCCATCAATCTCACGGGTCTCTTTATCAGCGCAACCGTGCGCAGAACCCCATGAAGAGAAGACATATAAAATAGAATGTCCAGACAAAAAAATTACTAAGCCCCCATGACCAGAGTCAGAATATTCTGGGGCAGTAAAAACAAGGGCAGAGCCCCTGTGATATTAACGAGACCCAACAGAGCCACCCTAGTTGGCTCTCAGAGGGACACCAGGATAGCACAACCTGCCACTGAAGGTCATCCATTGGAGCGAATACCACTGAGGTGCAGGGAACGTAGACCCCCACCTGGATCAGGTTCAGAAACCTTCCAGGAGAATCATCCTGCTACAAGTTCCAGACCAATAATAAATACAGGCCACTGTCCTCCGACAGGCCAAGAGTCCCCAAATAGACAGGTCCTGAAGAGGAGAAATCCAGCAAGATAGAACCAACTGAAGGCTCACTGTTTTAACAAATTCAGTAGGTAAGATGGACCCTCTAAGGGACCCTACCTAGGAACCGCGGGGGGGTTTTGGAAGAAACTCCCCCCCCCCCCCGCCAACCTGCGAAACTTGGTACCCAAGGTGACCATTCAGAGGAAGATGCAAGCAAAGAAGGGGGTGCCCCCTGACAGGGTCCTTGAATTTAACCAGCTCAAGAGGAACCACCGTACCAAGGGGGAATGAGCAGAGACCTAGCTCCAGGGGTGCTGGAACCCCATCCAGGATCAATAACCTACTGTGCCGAAGAACCCAAGGGCTCTGTATATAAGGGACATCATCTGATCAGCCACCAACGGGCCCACCAGCTGCAATCCTGCCTGGTGAAAGTAAGGTGTCAGCAAAGAGGGACAGAGCCCATGTAACCAGGAGTCCACCTATTGCCAAGGAAGAAGGTTCAAGCCTGAACCGAATCCAAGGAATGGAGAAAGCGAATAAGGGACAATGAGGGATTGAGGTGACAGATCACCTGTCCAAATAGCGCCCAGAGGACACTGCCGGCAGACTAACCCACTCGGCCTTGTAGAGATTGGGAAGTAATGGAGGACTATCCGGTAGATCCTAGTGCAGACGTCCCACAGGCCTGTCAGAGACATCACCTCCATCCGCGCCTTGGCGAGCAGCCTGGGAGCATCAGAGAGGCCAAAAACAAGGCCTCAGACCACAGAGTTGGTCCTTCAACACTGACCTGTAAAGGTCTCAGAGTCCCTAAGACACAGGGGAAAGTAAGAGGATCTTAGATCTCCACAGGTGGCAAGAGGCCCCCTTGCACACGGCGCCTGCGGCCCAACACGGAGATACCCAGCAGGGACTAACTGTGAGTGTAGAATTCCCAAGCCTAAAATAGGCCAGCATGGCCCAGACTGCCTCATTCTATTGAGGGAGAGAGGAAAAGTTAACTTAGAGGCATCGCCTCAACCTGGTAAGAGCAACCTGCAAGCGAGCCCAGACCCTGCAGGCCGAGAACGGCCAGCACTAACTCCTAAAGAGAAACCAGGGACTAGAATCACCCCGACACCTACGAAAAAGGACCGCCTAGCAACTCTATCCTGTATCCAGGGGAACTACCTCCTGGAACCACCAGAAGGAAGCGAGACGCTCTCGGACAGGAGCCAGGTGCTGAGGCAGTCCCCTCGCCCAGAAGGGGCGTCCCTTCATGCTTGGGAGGTCTTGGCAGATTTGGACTTAGTCCTGCCAGAGGGCCCAGGGCGTTGCCTGCCCGCCCTGGGGTGGTAATCTACGCCGAAAAGTTGGAAACACACCTCTGGTTCGTGTTTGACACTAACGTAAGGAGGGGGAGGGGTGCCCCTGCCCCGAGGAGGCCGGGACGGCCTTCTGCGTAGGGGTGCCTTGCCCCTTTTTCCAAAAAGGTCCAGACGGGCCCCAAATAGGCGCCGTCCTCTGAAGGGAATGCCAGTAACAGCCTTCTTTGTATGATCATCTGCTCCCCACTGTCACAGCCAGACCAGGCGGCGAATAGCTACCACGAGGGCAGAGGTTCTGGCACACATCTTAATGGTGTCGTCTAATGCCGAGAGGATAAACCTCACAAACACATCACAATCAGAGGGTGCATTAAAGACCTCCCAGGGGAGATCCTCAGGTTGGTGATCAAGTAGCTTCTTAATGAGGGTCCTGGCGGCCACCGCAGTGATGGCCGCGGCACAGAACGGGCGCAGAGCCGTCCCTGCGCACGAAAAGGCGTGGGAAGCCAGTCTGTCAATGCGCTGGTCCTCAGCATCCCGAAGGGTACGGTAATAAGGAGCAGTCATGAAGGGGGGGTTAGTAACCCCTATAATCGGTGCATCCACCTCGGGAGGTGCTGACCAGAAGTTAACCACCTCAGGGGGAAATGGGTACTTCCAATCCCAGACCCCTGGAACCCCTTTAAGTTTACAAGGCGATTCCCATTCTTTGGATATAAGAGCCTGGAAATGCTCCTGTTCCAGAAATTCCAAGCATGGTGTCGCTGTATGGAAACTCTCCCTCTTATGTTTGGGAGCCTCTCCAGGAGGAGAGATTGACAACACTTCAAAGATCTTTACAAGTAGTTCATCAGTGTCACACAGGCCCCAGGAACCGGGGCCAGAATCATCACGGCTCCAAGGCCTCTCGTCCGAGGAGCCCGAACCGGAGAATAGCTCACCTTCATCAGAAGGAACTAGGTCCTGCAAAGCAGCAGACTCTTCATTATCAGTAGGAACCAGAGAACCAGGAGGCGGCAGGGGCCGCTTCTTTCCAGAGCCCATGCGCTCCGCCAAACTGGCTATCACCTGCTCAGCCGTAGGCAACCTGCGCGGCACAACTTGCTGGTCATCCCCACTCGAGTGAGACTCATCAGGAGTGAGATTTAAGCACGGGGAGACAGGTGAATTGTAGCGAGGTGCAGCTACTGGCAAACCTGATTGCAGTGCCAGTGCCTGTTCAGCACACGGTCCGCAGACCCGTGCTCTGTCAGCATCAGCATGGGGCTGTCCACACGCTGCACACAGCCGGTCTTGTCCCCGAGGGACCCCGGATACATAATTCTGAGATCCATATGGTGATTATCTGAGCAATATGCCCGCAGGGATTTATGCAATAGGCAACCCTGGATGCCCCAAGACCCGCTTGGAATGTGGGAGAATTTTTAATATGAACCCTCTATAATATATGTCAGGCCGGGAGAAGCCACCGAAATCTTGGCGTCTGAAAGACATAAGGCAAATAAGGGGGGTGTCAGAGCCATGCGCAGCTGAACAAAAAGAACATAGAAACAAAACCGCCCAGGAGGGCACTTACATGACCAAGGGAGGAGGAGGATCGTAACCACGCGCACGCGAAGAACATCAAAATGGCGCCAAGCGAACCTCGAGGGGCGGGCCCGCTGTGGCCGTGACGCAGGTCGCGTCACGCCAAGTCCCCGCCTCCCCCAAAGAGCGCGAAGGCTCCAAACGGCGTTAACGCCAATGACAAGCAGTCAGTTTATGCTAAGGAAAGCGACAAAACGTTGCTGCGGCCCAGGCCGCACACTACAGTAAAGGAAAGACGCACACGCGCGCAACCTGACAAGAGGTTATGTGGAACCGGGAGCTCGGCTCTGACACCCATAATTGTAAGGGCTGGTATATGAACTCACAATACCTTGCCTCATAATCAGCACACTAACCAGTGAACCAAAACACTTGTTCAAGACAAAACAACGGTCATAAACGTGTACAACATTGCGCTGAGACCGCCACACGCATACCCCCCCCCCCTTTCTTTTACCGCGAGCTACGGGGGAAAACGAGGGAGAAGGCAACCCTTTACCCAGGGTTCATCGCTACGAGGGGCACGGGGCAATAGTGCGGGAGGGGCATCTATTGGAGGCTCACCATCGGCCTAAACCGCCTACCCTATGGTGAGGGACTGCGGTGGAGCATAGCTCCGTGAGCACACATGGTGCTGCCTACCTTCACCCGACCAGCACAGCCCAGGCTGGGAGGCACATCTTCATTGAAGAGGACGGGTGGTAATAGTCCTGCAGGGCCGCAGGCTGTAAAAGCCCAGCTCACCTGCGAGAGAGTGATACTTCATGTCTTCGCAGTCAGCACTGCAGAGAAATCTGGGGATTTGTGGGAGGTCCCTGGGTATATGAAGGGCCGAGAGGAGCCTGTTTTTGCATGTCTGCAGTGAACAGCGCCCTCTGGCGGAGGATTACCCACGTGTAATAATTATATATGGAGCAGGACGTACTGTATGCTTAGAATAAATCTGAAGTCAACGTGTGCCATAGAAGATAATAAAATCTATGATGTTCTGCCTAAAAATACAATTTCGTGAAACTCACCTGTAGAATTGTTTTTGGATACATCCAGTCGAGGTCGTCCCAATATCCTTACAGATGGGTGTTCGCCCCTAGGGGGGCGCTTGACTGCAAGATCAAAGATGTAGCTCCTCCTGCCCCCCTATAAAGGCAGCTGTCCCTCTATCATTCCCCAGTGGTTAAAAAGCAGTATTCAACAGGAGAGGACAGGCTGGGAGCCCTAAGAAACCATGTTACTTCACATAGCTTCAGCTTGTACTCTAAGCAAAATATTAGAACAAAACAATGTCCTATGACAAGAAAAAAAGTTTGATCACCATAACAGGCAAACAGGACATAATGAACACAAGGGCGGGGTGGGACGACCTGAACTGGATGTATCCAAAAACAATTCCACAGGTGAGTTTCACAGAATTGTATTTTTCCCTACATCCAGTCCAGGTCGTCCCAATATCCTTACAGATGGGACATCCAAAAGCTGTGTCCATATGGGCGGGATCCCCAGTGCAGAACAGCATGTAGTTCATTTCACTACCGCCTGAAGCACCTTTAGGCCAAAAATACCATTTTGTGAATACTCACCTGTAAAATGGGCATTATAAGTATGTCACACACCCCGCTTCAAGACATTCATTACATATGGGTATACTGACCTGTAGATGGCGATCTTGCAGAGATGTCAATAAAAAAAGTAAGACCCTCCCGGTCCATAAATACCTGGGACCTCCCACTCATTTCCCAGTATAAAGATAGCAGTAAGGTAAAGGGACCAGGAAAGCCAATTAAAACTAACAAAGGTTCACCATATAAAGGATCCAGAATACCAAAGGGCAGGGTGAAGCGGGGTGTGTGACATACTTATAATACCCATTTTACAGGTGAGTATTCACAAAATGGTATTATTCTAAGTATGTCACACACCCAGCTTCAAGACATTCATTACATGTGGGACATCCAATAGCAGTGTCCATAAAGGGCAGGGATGCAAAAACAAGGCAACAAGGCCAACTTAAACCACTGCAGCTTGCAGAACCTTGCGGCCAAAATCAGCATCTGCTGAGGCCCGCACATCAACCTTGTAAAACCAAGTAGCAGCCTTACAAACTTGCTCAACAGAGGCCTGGTGCTGGAAAGCCCAGGACGCCCCAACAGCACGAGTACAATGAGCAGTAACACGAAAAGGGGGACTCTTCCCCTTAGCAGAATAGGCCCCAACAATGGCCTGGCGAATCCATTTACTAATGGAAGACTTGGCGGGAGCCAAACCTTTCCTAGGCCCAGAGGGCACCACAAAAAGGGCGTCAGTCCTACGAAAAGAGGAAGTAGCCACCAAATAGTACTTCACACAGCGAACCACATCCAAAGAATGCAAAACCCTCTCCTTGTCATTGCTAGGCTTAGGACACAAGTAGGGTAGACCAATGTCCTGATTAAGATGAAAAGCAGAGACCACCTTAGGAAGGAAATCTGGCTTGAAGTGGAAAACAACCTTGTCCTGATGCCTCTCAAAGTAAGGGGCCTTAATGGACAAGGCCGCCAACTCCGATACACGCCGAACGGAAGTGATGGCAACCAGAAAAACAACCTTCTGAGTAAGTGTAGAAAGTGCAATATCCTGCAAAGGTTCAAAAGGAGGACCCTGCAAGGCAGAAAGAACCAAATTCAAATCCCAAACTGGTAGCAAAGGCTTCCTAGGAGGCCGCACATGCGTAACCCCCTGGAAAAAGGTCTTAACCAGAGGATGAAGAGCAAAAGACTTTTGAAAGAAAACGGTCAGGGCAGAAACATGCCCTTTCAGCGTACTAAGCTGCAAACCTAGGTCCAGACCATGTTGCAGAAATTCCAAAACCCTAGGGATAGAAAACGCCCTGCAAGGCAAGGCCCGGACCTCACACCAATCAATATAAGACCTCCAAATCCTATAGTAAATGGCAGAGGAAGACTTCTTTCTAGCCCTAACCAGAATCTGAATGACAGCATCAGAAAGACCTTCCTCCTTCAAGATGGAGGTTTCAGCAGCCACGCCGTCAAAGCCAGTGCTGGTAAATTGGGGTAGATCAGTGGACCCTGAGTGAGCAGATCCGGCAGAAGGGGCAGATCTAACTGATCCTCTGCCAACCTTACCACATCTGCAAACCAAACCTGTCTTGGCCACCTTGGAGTCACCAGGATTGCTGACGCGCCCTCTAGGGCCAGCTTGCACACCACTTTGCCCACCATGGGCAGTTCAGAGACATGGCATCCGCTGCCAGAGCCTGCGGATCCCGAGAGAGAGACACAAATGCCGGAAGCTTGTGATTGTGAAGAGAGGCAAAGAGGTCCACCTCCGGAGTCCCCCACCGGTGGCAAAGCGACCGAAACACCTTGGGGCTGAGCGACCATTCCCCCCGGCGAGATGACCCCCTGCTCAGGGCGTCCGCCTCCATGATCTCCACTCCCGGAATGTACACTACCTAGATGCACGGGAAATTGCCCTCTGCCCAATCCAGGATCAAAGACACTTCCCTGAGGGCACGCCTGCTGCGAGTCCCTCCCTGGTGATTGATGTAGGCGACCGCCGTCCAATTGTCCGACTGAACTTGAACCGGTAGTCCCCGCAACTGATGAGTCAAGTGAGCCAGAACCAACCTGATGGCTCTCAACTCCAGAACACTGATGGGATCGTGGGCCTCCTGAGGCCCCCACAGTCCCTGAAACTGAAGATCCTTCCAAAATCCCCCCCAACCAGACAGGCTGGCATCCGTGGTGACCGTCTCCCAACGAGGGGTCAGAAATGACCTGCCCCTCATCAGATTGCTTGGTTTCAGCCACCACCGAAGGGAACGCCATACCCGGGGGGACATCAGAAAGGACTGATCCAATGACAGCGGGGACCCGTCCCAGGCCGCCAAGAGAAGGAGCTGGAGCGTCCTTGTGTGAAACTGGGCAAAGGGAACCGCCTCGAACGATGCCATCAATCCCACCAGTCGCATCCCCAGCCGGATGGACGGGCGGGGGATGGATATGAGACGCTGAGTCAATTCCTGAACCAGAAGAACCTTGGCTCGGGGGAGGAACACCCTGGCCTAAGAAGTATCCAGAGACATTCCCAGGAACTCCACCACTCTGGAGGGAGAAAGGCAGGACTTGGGATAGTTGATCACCCAATCGAAACTCTCCAGAGTGGACACCACGGTCCTGGTATCCAGCTGCGCCTGACTGAGGGAAGACGCCATGATGAGAAAATTGTCCAGATATGGCACGATGCGGATACCCCTGTCTCTGAGAATGGCCATCACTCCTGCCAACACCTTGGAAAAAACCCTTGGAGCCGAGGTAAGGCCAAACGGAAGAGCCACAAACTGAAAATGTCGATTTTCCACGACGAACCTGAGAAATCTCTGGTGTGCCGGAAATATTGGAATATGCAGGTAAGCATCCTTGATGTCTATGGACGAGCCTGTTGAGCAACTTCAGATCCAGAATGGGATGAACAGAACCGTCCTTCTTGGGCACAGTGAACAAATTGGAATAGAAGCCCAGGCCCCGGTCTGAGGGGGGCACCGGACAGATGACAGCCATGTCCAAGAAACTTGCTACTGCCGTTCGAAGCCCCTGAGCGGCCAGAGGATCTGACGGCACCCGAGACCTGAAGAATCTGGGAGGGGGCCGGAACTCGAACTCCAGCTTGTAACCGGAAGACACCACTTCCTGAATCCACCTGTCTGAGACCGCTTGGACCCAAACCCAGGAGAAGAGTTGCAGCCGTCCGCCACCCACAAGGGTGAGGGCGCCCCCTCATTGCTGAGCCGGCTTGGCAGCGGCTTTAGGCTTAGAGCCCCAAGTGTGTCCTGGACGGGCCCGGCCCCTGCCCCTGGACCAGGAATCACCTCTGGACGAGGGGAAAGCCGAACCCCTGCCAACTCTAGCCCCACGAAAGGACTGAGAGAAGGAAGCCGCCCCCCGAAGGGGCGACCCAACACTGGCAAAACCATGACCAGCCATCTGGTCAATGAGTTTATCCTCACCATCCTTGAGAGTAGTGCACTCCGGAGAATGCAGGATTGAGACAACCCCAAAACAGGAGCATCCACCTCGGGGGGGGGGGGGGGGCGGGAGGGTGTTACGACCAGTGCTTCACCGCGTCCGCCGGAAAGGGATATTTCTTGTTCCAACCCGGAGGGACACCCGGAAGCCGAGTCGGCCTCTCCCATTCCTTAAGAATGATGCCATCAAAATGCTTTTGATAAGGAAATTCCAAGTACAGCTTGGTCCCCTCAAAGAACTCCCCCTTCAGCGGAGGAGCCGCCTCGGGGGGAGAAATAGCCAGGACCTCAAACATATGAGCCAGGACCCTAGAGGTATCCAAGGAATCCCCCTGGCCCTGCTCGGTATCAGCACCCACAAACTGCTGGTCATCGGAGCCCTCAGACTCCTCAAACAGCTCCCCTTCCTCAAGCGGGGAACAATCAGACCAATCCAGGGAGTCAAACTCCTCCATATCAAAGGCCTGCGTGGCTGTATACAAATGTTTTCGCTTTGCCGTGGCCTTTTTGGTAACAGCACTGGAAAACAATTTTTCAAGATTGGCCAATCTGGCACACACCTCAGATTGCGACTCCCCGTCAATGACCCCAACACATGGGGTACGTGTCAAGCGAGGGGGAGACGGAGAGGAGCCTGGCGGAGCAAAACCAGACGCCTGAGATCCGGACTGCCGCGTAATAGACCGTTGTGCACAGGGTACACAAAGAAATACATCATCCCCCAAAAGGGATACCCCACACCCCAAACACAGCCTGGATTGCCCCGAGGGGGGCACAAGCCCAGTATCCGGGGAAGCCTCCATATGGTGATTTTTAATATATATATGCACAGTGCCCCGAGGGAATTACGCAGTAATGCAACCCGGGATGCCCCTTTAAGTCCCGCGTGGGAGGAATTTTCAGACAACTAAAATTTAATCAGGGACCCTAGGACCGGGAGAACCCTCCTTTAATAGGTACGATGGTCCACCTGGAACACACAAACAATCACACAATCAGACCTACATAGCAATTGGGGGGTTAATAAAAGAAGCGTTGCCAAGCAACCCCAGGGAGGGGCATGATCAATAAGGAAAAACTAATGGGCCTCAGGCCACTCACCAATCGTCACCACCTCCGGAGTCCCACACGCCTGGCAGTAGGAAGGAAAAGGCGCGTAGGCAGAGGAAGAGGGAGGGAGGGAGGGAGGGCCGGCGCGGTTCGCGCGTCGCTCCCGGCCATAAGCCGGGACATGAAACGCGGCGCCCGCAGCACGGGGGCGGGCCGTAGGCGCGCGAGTGCCCGGCCCCGCCCCCCGAGGGGAAGAAGCTCCTCTTGGGCGCCTGAGAGAGCCGTCATGACAAACGCCGGAGGCCGGCGCCGCGGTAAAGCACCACACACACACATTATAAATAAATAGAGATGAATCCATAAGGGACCCACCCCCCCCCCCCCCCCTCTAAGGGTATCCGGGAAAGGGGGAATCCATGCTAGGGTGGGAGCCAAGGGACGGGGCATCCCAAACCGGGGTCACCAACCCGGTTAGCCGCCTACCCCTTGTTATGGGGTCTCACGGCGGAGCGTAGCTCCTGAGCACCTAGGGTGCCATCTACCATTGCCCGGACCAGCAGCCTAGGCTGGGAGGCAAGTAATATAAATAAAAGAATCCGGGCAGGAATAGAACAATAGAGGGTCGGGAGTAACCCCGGCTACCTGCAAGGAGGAGACATCCATCTTCTGACTTGTTCGCCGTCTGCAGAGATGAAAGACTGGGGAATGACTGGGAGGTCCCAGGTATTTATGGACCGGGAGGGTCTTACTTTTTTTATTGACATCTCTGCAAGATCGCCATCTACAGGTCAATATACCCACATGTAATGAATGTCTTGAAGCGGGGCGTGTGACATACTTAGAATAACAGCATCAGCTGAGGCCCTGACATCCACCTTGTAAAACTTTGTAAAAGTATGAACAGAAGACCAAGTGGCAGCCTTACAAACTTGTTCCCCCGATGCCTGGTGCTGAAAAGCCCAAGAGGCACTAATAGCTCTGGTAGAGTGAGCTGTGATCCGAAAAGGGGGGTCCTTCCCACTGGCAGAGTAAGCTTGTACCACCGCCTGTCTGATCCACTTACTGAGGGTGGACTTGGCTGGCTGGTGGCAAACCTTTCCTAGAACCCTCTGTTAGGACAAAGAGTAAATCCGATTTCCTAAAGGATTCAGTTGCAGCCAGGTAGTACTTTACGGCTCTGACTACATCCAAAGCATGGAGGGTCCGTTCCTTGGAATTAGCCGGTGCTGGACACAAAGATGGTAAGACAACCTCCTGATTAAGGTGAAAAGGAGTAACAAGGGTGGAGGGGAGGGTGTTACGACCAGTGCTTCACCGCGTCCGCCGGAAAGGGATATTTCTTGTTCCAACCCGGAGGGACACCCGGAAGCCGAGTCGGCCTCTCCCATTCCTTAAGAATGATGCCATCAAAATGCTTTTGATAAGGAAATTCCAAGTACAGCTTGGTCCCCTCAAAGAACTCCCCCTTCAGCGGAGGAGCCGCCTCGGGGGGAGAAATAGCCAGGACCTCAAACATATGAGCCAGGACCCTAGAGGTATCCAAGGAATCCCCCTGGCCCTGCTCGGTATCAGCACCCACAAACTGCTGGTCATCGGAGCCCTCAGACTCCTCAAACAGCTCCCCTTCCTCAAGCGGGGAACAATCAGACCAATCCAGGGAGTCAAACTCCTCCATATCAAAGGCCTGCGTGGCTGTATACAAATGTTTTCGCTTTGCTGTGGCCTTTTTGGTAACAGCACTGGAAAACAATTTTTCAAGATTGGCCAATCTGGCACACACCTCAGATTGCGACTCCCCGCCAATGACCCCAACACATGGGGTACGTGTCAAGCGAGGGGGAGACGGAGAGGAGCCTGGCGGAGCAAAACCAGACGCCTGAGATCCGGACTGCCGTGTAATAGACCGTTGTGCACAGGGTACACAAAGAAATACATCATCCCCCAAAAGGGATACCCCTCACCCCAAACACAGCCTGGATTGCCCCGAGGGGGGCACAAGCCCAGTATCCGGGGAAGCCTCCATATGGTGATTTTTAATATATATATGCACAGTGCCCCGAGGGAATTACGCAGTAATGCAACCCGGGATGCCCCTTTAAGTCCCGCGTGGGAGGAATTTTCAGACAACTAAAATTTAATCAGGGACCCTAGGACCGGGAGAACCCTCCTTTAATAGGTACGATGGTCCACCTGGAACACACAAACAATCACACAATCAGACCTACATAGCAATTGGGGGGTTAATAACAGAAGCGTTGCCAAGCAACCCCAGGGAGGGGCATGATCAATAAGGAAAAACTAATGGGCCTCAGGCCACTCACCAATCGTCACCACCTCCGGAGTCCCACACGCCTGGCAGTAGGAAGGAAAAGGCGCGTAGGCAGAGGAAGAGGGAGGGAGGGCCGGCGCGGTTCGCGCGTCGCTCCCGGCCATAAGCCGGGACATGAAACGCGGCGCCCGCAGCACGGGGGCGGGCCGTAGGCGCGCGAGTGCCCGGCCCCGCCCCCCGAGGGGAAGAAGCTCCTCTTGGGCGCCTGAGAGAGCCGTCATGACAAACGCCGGAGGCCGGCGCCGCGGTAAAGCACCACACACACACATTATAAATAAATAGAGATGATATAGGCGTGCCATACTCTGTAGTATATCATGGAAGAAGACTTCTTCCGTGCCTGAATCATTGTCTGCACAACCGTGGCCGTCAGGATTGAGGTTTCAATAGCCAGGCCGTTAAAACCAGCGTCCGTAAATTGGGGTGCCGCAGCGACCCCTGTGTGAGAAGGCCTGGGTCGTCGGGCATGATGTAGTGATCTACTGACATCTGGACTATGTCTGCAAACCAGCAAGGCCAGCAAGGAGCCACCAGGATGGCCGGGAATGCATACAGAAATTTGAACTCTGTCCAAGGAATCGCCAGAGCGTCTGTTGCAATGGCCAGAGGATCTCGAGAGGGAGACGAACCTTGGAAGCTTGTGATTGTGTCTGGACGCAAACAGATCCACGTCTGGCTGACCCCAACGGAGACACAGAGCGCGAAAGGTCTTGCTGCTGAAAGACCATTCCCCCAGACGCGAGGCACCCCTGCTCAGAGAGTCTGCCTCCCGGGGATGTAGGGAACATTCTCCTCTGCCCAAGTCAGAATCTGAGTTACCTCCCTGAGGGATCTCTTGCTCCGAGTCCCGCCCTGGTGGTTGATGTAGGCGACAGCCGTCTGATTGTCGAGCGAACCTGGATCCCACGACCCCTTAAGTGAGGAGTCAAGCATAGAAGCACCAACCGGATCGCTCTCAGCTCCAAGAGATTTATGGGTAAGCGGTTCCCCCGCGGACCCTACTGACCCTGGATCTTCTGGGTCTGCCAAACGCCTCCCCAGCCTGTCAGACTGGCATCCGTGGTAACTATCTCCCAATGGGGTGTCAGGAAGGACTTGCCCACCAGCAGGTTCCGGGAGTCCAACCAACACAAGAGGGACTGCCTGGCCAGGGGGGACAGCGAAAACCCGTGTTCCAGGGACTCCTGAGTCCGATTCCAGTCGGCCAGCAGGTTCAATTGAAGAGGTCTCATGTGAAATTGGGGGGGAAGGGCACTGCCTCGAAGCAGGACACTATGAGTGCAATCTCATCCCCAGACGTACCAACGGCTGCTGACAAGATAGTAAGGTCTGTACCTGTGTCTGGAGACCCAAAACCTTACAGATCCCGTAGCAGCCAGAGGCTGGGAGGCGGGAGTGGATCAGGAGGGATCCATGGAAATAGAGTCCACAGCGGCCAACGGGCTAGGTGGCCCCGCTCTGCTGCCAATATCTGAGAGAGTGTGCCAATGATCTGATGCAGCCAAGACTGCAAGATGAACAACTGGGGAATGATAGAGGGACAGCTGCCTTTATAGGGGGCCGGGAGGAGCTACATCTTTGATCTTGCAGTCAAGCGCCCCCCTAGGGGCGAACACCCATCTGTAAGGATATTGGGACGACCTAAACTGGATGTAGGGAAAAGTTAAACTAATGTGTTCAAATCAGACTCAATAACATGTAATATAAATGAAAACCATTAAGCATCATAAAAACCCTAAAAACAAACTTAAAAGCAGCTATTTCATTAAATCCAGCATTCTGGAAAAAACAGCACATATATAAACCTCTTAATGCTTGGCTAATATTTTTGCTTTTATTTTTCTCAAATGAGGCCACATACCACATTATACTTGCATAACTGTCTTGATGCTGTCACGGCAAACTAAAAGGGACCTCTCTGCTACTGTCCTTAGAGGACTTTTTTATCCTAAGCCTTCCTGGTGACAGATTCATTTTAAATTTAGAGGTAATTCCTCTAACAGAAGTGGGATGTTTAGTAAGTGATTAATCATCTCTCAACATTAGAAGAACTGATGTCTAGTAACGGATGGGGAGATAAGGTGACAGCAAAAATAGCAAGATGTCTCAGCCTTACACTAATGCTTACTGGGAATGTTCCCAGCTGCTCTTGGAGCTCCTCCACCTCTTTGATGAGCTCTCGCATGCTCTTGTTTCCATAAGAGTGACCCTGCCAATGGCTCCTCTCCACATGGTGTCCGGGAAAACAAGGAAGGACGCTGTTTGCAAACTGCCTGCAAAGAGGACACGTGAATTCTCCTTTCTCAACTGAGAAGCCCTGCAGGACCTGGTCATTCTGGAAAAAAAGTAAAGCAGCAGTTAATGCAATAATCATATTTCTCACTCATTTATCACTTGATAAAACTTACACGCAAGGACTCCATGTAGGACTTATGGCAGTCTAAGTGAAGGGTGTGACCGCAGGTCTGTACATATACACCTCCTTCCCAGCCTATAGATACTGACTGAAGACAAGAACTCTGGAACATGAAAATGAAAATGTATTGTGACAGTTACTTACAATCACGTCCTTTAATCTTTTACAAAGAATAATATGTTTCTATCCAAGTCAAATGTATGGACTGATTGTCATACTTATGTAAGGGTACCTCAAGTTACATAGAGGTTATTGTGACGCTATATGTATGGCCCTGTACTCATCTATGGGTACCTTGTATTAATCAGGGTTATTTTAGGGATTTTAATTACAGCGGAGGTCCCCAATGATTAGCGAATAGCCAATGTTGTACCCAACCATAGAAGAAGCCAGTAACTACAGGTCAGTTAGCATAACATCTGTAGTGTTAACGAAAACTCAGATATTTGCACATCTAAAAATTAACAATCAACTGGACATGTTACAGCACTGCTCTACTGAGGGCTGATCATATCAGACTAATCTTAAAGTGGAACTATACTCAAGTCATCACTTCCTCATTCACGGTGTATGGGACCAAATGGCAGTTATGATTTCCAACGGAAACCGTTTCGTTTTGATATGCAAGCCCACTGGGAAATCCTGGTCACCAGAAGTCACATGATTGTCAGCCACTAGTGAACGAGGAAGTGTTTAACATTTGGTTATAGGATTTCTTTAACTGATTTCTTTCACTATGTCACTAAAAATACAATTCTGTGATTACTCACCTGTAGAATTAATATTATGAGTATACAGTACGTCCTGCTCCAGATAAGAATCATTACACTTGGTTATTACTTGCCAGAGGGTGCTGGACTGCAGAGACCGCAAAATTGGCTTCTCCCGGCCCCTCAAATACCCGGGACCTCCCACAAATCCCCAGCATTGAAAAGCAGTTAAGAAGCCGGGAGAAAGATAACAGAACCAACCAGTAACTATAACAATGATAACAATCACCATACAGGGGATCCAAGGATAATGCAAACCAAGGGTGGGGTGGAGCAGGACGTACTGTATACTCATAATATCAATTCTACAGGTGAGTATTTCACAGAATTGTATTATTCTTAGTATACAGTACGTCCTGCTCCAGATAAGAATCATTACACTTGGGACAGCCAATAGCAGTGTCCATAAAGTAGGGTGGGATCCCCAAAGGTAACAACAGACAGATCAGACCACTGCCGCCTGCAGAACCTTGCGGCCAAAAGCAGCATCAGCTGAGGCCCTAACATCAACCTTGTAAAACTTTGAAAAGGTATGAGCAGAAGACCAAGTAGCGGCCTTGCAAACTTGTTCAACAGAAGCCTGGTGCTGAAAGGCCCAAGAGGCACCAATAGCACGAGTGGAATGAGCAGTAAGGCGGAAGGGAGGATTCTTTCACTTAGCAGAATAGGCCTGAATCACAGCCTGACGGATCCATTTGCTGATAGTAGATTTGGCAGGAGCCAAACCCTTCCTAGGACCAGAAGGGACCACAAAAAGAGCATCAGTTTGCCTGATGTAGAGACTGGGAAGTGATGAGAATGTCGTCCAGATAGGGAAGCACGTGGACGCCCTGACATCTGAGCAGAGACATCATGCCAGCCAGCACCTTGGTGAACACCCTGGGAGCTGAAGTGAGGCCAAATGGCAAGGCCACAACCCGGTAGTGTTGATCCATCAGAGCGAACCTGAGGAACCTTTGATGACCTGGGAACACAGGAATATGAAGGTAAGCATCTTTGATGACAGAAGTCATGAAATCCCCTTGGCGCAGGGAACTGATGGCAGAGCGCAGAGTTTCCATGTGAAAGCACCTGCCCCTGACAAATTTGTTGAGGATCTTCAAGTCCAGGATGGGCCTGACTGAACCATCTTTTTTGGGTACTGTGAATAGGTTGGAATAAAAGCCCTTGCCTTTTTCTCTTAAGGGGACCTGGCAGATGACCCCCAGCTCCAGGAGGCCTTGCACTGTTTGCACTAGCTCCTGAGCTGACACAGGGTCCTGAGGAATCCGGAATCTGATGAATCTTGGAGGGGGACAGGCAGCAAACTATCTTGTAACCGGAGGACACTACCTCCTGAATCCACCGGTCTGAGACATGAAGCCTCCAAACGTGAGCGAAGTGCTGCAGCCGTCCCCCCATCCGGATGGGTGAGGGCGCCCCATCATGCCTGAGGGGGCTTGGGGGATGATTTTGCTTTGGGACCCCAGGAGGGGCCAGGACGTCCACGTCCTCTGCCCCTGCCCCAGAAATCTCCCCGGGTCCCAGGAAAGGAAACCCCCCTCCCCTGTCTGGCACCACGGTAAGGGGAGGAGAAGGAACACTGCCCCCGAAAGGGCCGAGATTGCCGCCTGCACTGGGGTAACCTGCCTCCCTTACCAAAAAGGTCCAGACGGTCCCCAAACAGGTGCAGCCCTTTAAAGGGAAAACCAGTGAGGGCCTTCTTGGCAGCGTTGTCAGCAGCCCACTGGCGCAGCCAAACCGAGCGGCTTATAGCCACCACAAGGGCAAAAGTTCTGGCACACATTCTGATGGTGTCATCCATGGCTGAGAGGACAAAATTTACAAAAACATCACAACTGGAGAGGTCATTGAACACCTCACAAGGCAAATCATCAGGGGCACTATCAAGTATATTTCTGCTAAGGGTTCTAGTGGCCACAGCAGTAATGGCAGAGGCACAGACCGGGCGCAGGGCTGTCCCCGCACATGCAAAGGCGTGGGATGCCAGCTGGTCAATGCGCCGGTCCTCAGCATCCTGCAGGGTAGTAGAGTCAGGGGAATGCATGACAGAGGTGTTAGATAGCCCTAGGATCGGGGCATCCACCGCGGGGGGGGGGGGGATGACCAACACTTTACCACCTCAGCAGGCAAGGGATACTTCCTATCCCAACTTTTTTGAACCCCGGGAAGTTTACTGGGGCGCTCCCATTCCTTGAGCACAAGGTTATGAAAATGTGCCTGCTCGGGAAATTCCAAACGTGATTTTGCTGTATGGAAAAGCTCCCCTCTTTGCCTGGGAGCCGCAACAGGGAAAGAGATGGACAGAACCTCAAAAATCTGGGTCAATAATCTGTCAGTGTCATCCGGGGCTCAGGGGTCAGAGCCAGAATCGTCATGACCCCTTGGTCTCTAATCAGATGAGTCAGAAAAAAGCTCCCCTTCATCAGACGGGGTAAAGCCACAAAGATTCCAAAAGTCCTCAGTTTCCATAGGGAAAATAGTGACATTAAGCGTTAAGTGCCGCTTTTTAGCAGGGGCCTTACGCGCCAAGGTATTAGCAATTAACTTCTCAACACTAGCCAGTCTAGAAGACACATCATGCTGAGAATCCCTACTTGTATGCAACTCAGTAGGAGTGAGATTTAAGCTTGGGGGAGTAGGTGAAGTAAAACGAGGTGCAGCCACTGGTAGACCATATTGCAATGCAAGCACCTGCTCAGCACAGGTTACACAGACCCGCGCCTTGTCAGCGTCAGCATGAAGCTGCCCACACGCTACACACAGCCGGTCTTGTCCCGAAGGAACCTCGGTCACATTATCCTGGGATGCCTCCATATGGTGATTATAGCGGCGCTATACGCCGATAGGGAATAACGCTATATAGCAACCCCGGATGCCCCAATAACCCGCCAGGAAAGTGGGAGTATTAACAAGGCCTACTAGTTATATAACTAATAAAGGGCCGGGAGAAGCCAAAAAAGGGTTCGCCCCACCTGAAAGACATAAGAAGACAAGACCGTAAACACACAGTAATAAAAGAATATAAAGCCGCCCGCGAGGGTCCGTTGCGCATGGGCCAACCAAGCAGGTTAAAGATGGCATCGGTATACCTCGAGGGGCGGGCCGGTATCAGCGATGACGCGGAGCGAGCCATAGACGGGCCCCGCCCCCCCGAAGAGTGCAAAGCCAGGACGTGACAAGCAGCCAATGACGGCGCACCCGCGCCTGAGGTAATGCCGCAGCCAAGCGCGAAACAAGGTGTTGACAAAAAGAGCGCGCGGCGGTGGCAGCAATTTTAAAAGACAGTAAAAGGAAGCCAGCGCGGCTTCTCGTCCATTTCTTGTCCTTCGCAGCCAGACTGCAGAGAAATTCTGGGGATTCGTGGGAGGTCCCCGGGTATTTGAGGGGCCGGGAGGAGCCTATTTTCGATGTCTCTGCAGTCCAGCACCATCTGGCGGAGTATAACCCACTTGTAAGTATTATATTTGGAGCAGGACGTACTGTATACTAAGAATAGACAACCTTGAGAGTAAGAACGGCCAGGGCAGCATCCTGCACAGGTTCAAAGGGAGCACCCTGCAAGGCAGACAAGACCAAATTCAAATCCTGAACAGGCAACATAGGCTTACGTGGGGGACGCACATCAGTAACCCCCTGGGAAAAAGTCCTGATCAGAGAATGCCGGGCAAAGGACCTCTGGAAGGAAACAGCCAGGGCAGAGACATGACTCTTCAGAGTACTGAGTTGGAGCTCCAGTCCATGCTGCAGGAACTCCAGGATCCTGGGAATAGAGAACACACGACAGGGAAGAGACCTAGCCTCACACCAGTCAATGTAGGCACGCCAAACCCTATAGTAAATGAAGGAAGAAGACTTCTTCCTAGACTTTATCATGGTGTCAACACCAGAGGCAGATGGCCCCTTTTCCATCAAGATAGAGGTTTCAGCAGCCAGGCCACATGTGAAACTGTGCATAAGGAACCGCCTCGAAGCACGACACCATCAGGCCAGCTGCCTGATGGAGGGATGAGGGCAAGAGAGCAGGGACTGAACCTGCACCAGTAGACTGTCCACCTTCTGCTGAGGAAGAAAAATCCTTGCCTGAACGTTATCCAGATTCATTCCCAGGAAGAGTGTCACCAAGGAGGGAGACAGGGAAGACTTGGGATGGTTGATCACCCAGCCAAATGACTCCAGTGTGGGACACTGCTCGCCGAGTATCCAGCTCTGCCTGTTGGAGGGACTGAGAAGTGATGAGAATGTCGTCCAAATAGGGCAGAACACGAATGCCCTGAGACCTGAGCAGAGCCACCACTCCTGCCAGCACCTTGGTTAACACCCTGGGAGCTGAAGTGAGACCGAAGGGCAATGCCACAAATTGGTAGTGCTGATCCTCCATAGCGAACCTGAGGAATCTTTGATGACCTGGAAAAACAGGAATATGAAGGTAAGCATCCTTGATGTCTACAGAGGTCATGAAATCCCCTGGACGCAGGGAACTGATAGCAGAGCACAAAGTTTCCATGCGAAAGCACCTGCACCTGACAAATTTGTTGAGGATCTTCATGTCCAGGATGGGCCTGAGTGACCCATCTCGTTTGGGCACGGTGAAAAGGTTGGAATAGAACCCCTTGCCCCTTTCTCGTAAGGGGACCTGACAGATGACCCCCAGCTCCA
Organism: Gastrophryne carolinensis; assembly: GCA_027917425.1. Classification (NCBI taxonomy): domain Eukaryota; kingdom Metazoa; phylum Chordata; class Amphibia; order Anura; family Microhylidae; genus Gastrophryne; species Gastrophryne carolinensis. The sequence continues at coordinate 226,468,122 of CM051240.1, read as the reverse complement.
GAAGGCTTTGCACCGCCAGAATTAGAGCCTGAGCTGACATGGGGTCCTGAGACATCCGGGATCTGATAAATCTTGGGGGAGGCCAGGCAGCGAACTCTATCTTGTAACCGGAGGACACTAACTCCTGAATCCACCGGTCTGAGACATGAAGCCTCCAGACGTGAGCAAAATGCTGAAGTCGTCCCCCCACTCGGATGGGTGAGGGCGCCCCTTCATGCCTGGGGGCTTGGGAGAAGACTTAGGCTTGGAACCCTAGGATGAGCCAGGGTGTCCACGTCCTCTGCCCCTTCCCCAGAAATCTCCTCGGGCCCCGGTAAGGGAGACCCTCCTCCTATGTCTGGCTCCACGGTAGGGGGAAGAAAAGGAACCCTGGCCCCGAAAGGGCCGAGACTGCTGCCTGCGCTGGGGTAACCTGCCTCCCTTAGCAAACAAGTCCAGGCGGTCCCCAAACAGGCATAGTCCTTTGAAGGGAAAACCAGTGAGAGCTTTATTGGCAGCGTTGTCAGCTGCCCACTGTCGCAGCCAAACCGAGCGGCGTATAGCCACCACCAGGGCAGAAGCTCTGCCACACATCCTAATGGTATCATCCAAGGCAGAGAGGACACAAGTAACAAAAACCTCACAACGAGAGAGTGCATTAAACTCCTCACTAGACACATCATCAGGAGCACCCTCTAAGAGACTTCTAAGCAGGGTTCTAATAGCCACAGCTGTAATGGCAGAGGCACAGACCGGGCGCAGCGCCGTCCCCACACAGGCAAAAGCAAGGGACGCCAGCTGATCAATACGCCGGTCCTCACTATCCCGCAGCGTAGTAGTGTCAGGGGAATGCATGACAGAGGTGTTAGATAACCCTAGGACTAAGACATCCACCTCTGGAGGGGGACGACAAAAGCTTCACCACATCAGCAGGAAAGGGATACCTCTTATCCCAACTCTTAGGGACCCCTGGGAGCCGGCTGGGGCGCTCCCATTCCTTGAGCACGAGGTTATTAAAATGGGCTTGGTGCTGCTTCTTAGCAGAGGCCTTACGCGCCAAGGTATTAGCAAGCAACTTCTCAACACTAGCCAGTCTGGAAGACGCATCAGGCTGAGAATCCCCACTGGTATGCAACTCACTAGGAGTCAAATTTAAGTTTGGGGGAGTAGGTGAAGCCATACATAGCACAGGCCCAGCTACTGGTAAACCAGGCTGCAGCGCAAGCACCTGCTGGGCACAAGGTATACAGACCCGCACATTGTCAGCACTAGTAGGGGGACACCCCACAAGCTACACACAGCCAGGCTTGTCCCGAAGGAACTCGGAGCACATTATCCTGAGACGCCTCCATATGGTGATTATAGCGGCACAATAGCCGATAGGGATTCACGCTATAAAAGCAACCCGGGATGCCCCAATAACCCGCTAGGGAAGTGAGAGTAATTTACACACTAGGCCTCACATGTGTAATAACTAAAGGCAGTGGGGCCGGGAGAAACCCATAGAGTTTGACCCGCCTGAAAGACATAAGCGAAGAGAACCCCATAAGTGACATGTATAATGACATAGTGCAAACAAAGCCGCCCGCGAGGGCACTCACGAACCGCGGTAGGTAGATGCCAGCCACGCAGCAGCAGAATCCAGAGAAAAAATGGCGCCGGGTATACCTCGAGGGGCGGGCCGCGGAGACGGTGACGCGGAACGCGCCAACCACGGCCCCCCCCCCCCCCCCCAAAGAGCATGAAGCAGTACACGTGACGAGCAGCCAATGACCGCACAACAGCGCCTGAGGTAATGCTGCCGCCGCCAACTGCGGAACACAGTGGAAGCACGCGCGGCTAAAATGCAACCAGTGCAACCAAGTCAGCGCGGAGACTGACACCAACAAGCAGCACATAATACAGTGAAGCATCAAGGCATATACAACCCCCCCCCCCCCCCCCCCCGAGAACTACAAGGGAGAGCGAGGGAGGACAGCGGCCATTTAACAGGACCCACCGATAGACAGGGGCAAGGGGCAATTGGGGCGGGAGGGGCATCCCATAGAGGCTCACCATATGCCTATACCGCCTACCCTTTGGTGGGGGATTGCGGTGGAGCAGCGCTCCTAAGCACCTGACAGCGGTGCTGCCTACCATCACTCGGACCAGCGCAGCCAAGGCTGGGAGGCACATTTTAAAATGGAACGGGTGGGAATAGTCCTACAGGGCCGCAGGCTAATAGCCCCGCTCACCTGCGAGGAGAGTCATCTTCTTGTCCTTCGCAGTCCAGACTGCAGAGAAATTCTGGGGATTTGTGGGAGGTCCCGGGTATTTGAGAGGCCGGGAGGAGCCAATTTCGCAGTCTCTGCAGTCCAGCACCCTCTGGCGGAGTAATACCCAAGTGTAATGATTCTTATCTGGAGCAGGACTGTATACTAAGAATACCGGACCAATAGCCTGGCACAGTTGGAAAAGAAAACTCCTCAAAAACTCCTTTCCTTCATCTGCATGTATTAAAACTGAACCATTGTCAGCACTTACATTTGCTCCTGCATCCTCTCAAAGCTAAAATACTGCCTCAACAATTTTCTAGTGGTAGTGGCTGCCTGGATTCAACTTACATAACTGAAAATGCACAGCAGCAGGAACCCACCAGCACTTCCTGTTTTCAGGAGGCCTGCAGCTCTAGGAGACGACATTTTGTTTTTAAAACTGACCATAGAAGGAGTTACAAAAAGGTAAAATAAAGTGGCAAAGGTAATTGTTACACTATTGCGTCGGGCTACATTTGGCACAGTCCTAAATCGTTTTTAAATTGAAGTAGTTTAACCTCATGATTTCTCTTCTGAAGAAAATGGGCATAACCCTTGGATCTGTGAGGCTACATAATAATAATTAGCATAATGGGCGGGGTATGTAAGATTCCCAGAACTTGCCTAAGACACCCTAGCTGTGTTTCTCCCCTCTCCCCATTGCTAGGCAACATGAGTCTAGACCAGCACACCCCCAAATTGCATGCGCACCCTCAACGGGTGCAGTTCTGCATGCAGCTGGCTGCCGGAGAGGGTAGCTGCAGGGGATTGTTGGCATCCGCCGAGGCATGATTTTTCTCTACCCACCCCTCACACACACAAGTGCATTGAAGCATTGAAAAGCAGTGAACAGGAAGCCGGGAGAATTTAACCACCAAAAAACTGGTAACCATAACTATGATAACAATCACCATACAGGGGATCCAGGATAATGCCAAAAACCAGGGTGGGGTGGAGCAGGACGTACTGTATATTCATAATACCAATTCTACAGGTGAGTATTTCACAGAATTGTATTATTCTTAGTATACAGTACGTCCTGCTCCAGATATAATACTTACACTTAAATGTACAAAATAGGGATCCTAGACTGATCCCCGGACCCTTAGAGATGGCCGCACACTAATTATAAAAATATATTAGCTTTAATGAATGTAATATACATAAAAAGAAGACACTCATCTACATACAAGATTAAAAAACATAAAAGACACAAGCTAAGGGGACCCGGTGTGTGGTGACTAACATATATACATAATGATGCCGTCGCAATTAAATAATATAATGAGCTAAATGATAATGGTATGCCCAGATATAGCAGCAATGAGTAATAAATATATACCCGTATAGCAGTAATGAAATGGATGTGCTGATAAGGTGAATAAAAAAACTAAAGTGTAAAAAAGAGAAAAAGAACAATTAAGTGCATGTGCTCTATGGCCATAAATGAAAACAAACTATGTGATGTGTGCAGAATGGCAACGTGAGTATGTGTGCAAAAAGGCAATGTAAAATATGTGCAAAATAGCAATGTAACAATGTATCCAAGGCTGTTTAAAAAATGTGCAAAATAACAATATAACAGTATATCCAGGGCTGTGTGTGTTAGCCCAACACTGGACAACAGTGAATGCAAGTTATAGACAGAATATGTAAGCAAAAGAAAACAGGCTTTATATTGAGTAAAGCCCAGCTGGGCAACCAAGCAATCAATAATAAATCACAGCGACAGCATGTAAAAATAAACACTTGATTACGTCACCGTATCGCAAGGGATCCCCCGCCGCAGCCGCCACCGGCGCGTTGCGTGTCACAGGGACACTTCGCCAGGGTGTATCGGCTGCCGTCCTCACCCCTCCTTAAATACCCCGGAGATGAAAGCGCTGGCCAATGCGGCGCCGCCACGCAACAGCCCGCACGTGCGCCCCGCCCGGCCAATGGGGATGGCCGTAAGGGCAGCACGTCGCAAGGGATCCCCCGCCGCAGCCGCCACCGACGCGTTGCGTGTCACAGGGACACTTCGCCAGGGTGTATCGGCTGCCGTCCTCACCCCTCCTTAAATACCCCGGAGATGAAAGCGCTGGCCAATGCGGCGCCGCCACGCAACAGCCCGCACGTGCGCCCCGCCCGGCCAATGGGGATGGCCGTAAGGGCCCATTGGCCGGGCGGGGCGCACGTGCGGGCTGTTGCGTGGCGGCGCCGCATTGGCCAGCGCTTTCATCTCCGGGGTATTTAAGGAGGGGAGAGGACGGCAGCCGATACACCCTGGCGAAGTGTCCCTGTGACACGCAACGCGTCGGTGGCGGCTGCGGCGGGGGATCCCTTGCGATACGGTGACGTAATCAAGTGTTTATTTTTACATGCTGTCGCTGTGATTTATTATTGATTGCTTGGTTGCCCAGCTGGGCTTTACTCAATATAAAGCCTGTTTTCTTTTGCTTACATATTCTGTCTATAACTTGCATTCACTGTTGTCCAGTGTTGGGCTAACACACACAGCCCTGGATATACTGTTATATTGTTATTTTGCACATTTTTTAAACAGCCTTGGATAAATTGTTACATTGCTATTTTGCACATATTTTACATTGCCTTTTTGCACACATACTCACGTTGCCATTCTGCACACATCACATAGTTTGTTTTCATTTATGGCCATAGAGCACATGCACTTAATTGTTCTTTTTCTCTTTTTTACACTTTAGTTTTTTTATTCACCTTATCAGCACATCCATTTCATTACTGCTATATGGGTATATATTTATTACTCATTGCTGCTATATCTGGGCATACCATTATCATTTAGCTCATTATATTATTTAATTACGACGGCATCATTATGTATATATGTTAGTCACCACACACCGGGTCCCCTTAGCTTGTGTCTTTTATGTTTTTTAATCTTGTATGTAGATGAGTGTCTTCTTTTTATGTATATTACATTCATTAAAGCTAATATATTTTTATAATTAGTGTGCGGCCATCTCTAAGGGTCCGGGGATCAGTCTAGGATCCCTATTTTGTACATTTGAGTTTCTGGTTTCCCTTACGGCTGGCACCTATATTTAAATAGTGTTGCGGTGCACCCTCCACATACGTTTGTAGACTTTTTATAATACTTACACTTGGGACATCCAATAGCAGTATCCATAAAGTAGGGTGGGATCCCCAACAAAAAGTTAACAGCAAGCAGTTTAAACCACTGCCGCCTGCAAAACCTTGCGGCCAAACACAGCATCAGCTGAGGCCCTAACATCAACCTTGTAAAACTTCGAAAAGGTATGAACAGAAGACCATGTAGCAGCCTTGCAAACTTGTTCAACAGAAGCCTGGTGCTGGAAGGCCCAAGAGGCACCAATAGCACGAGTAAAATGAGCAGTAAGGCGGAAGGGAGGTACCTTCCCCTTGGCAGAATAGGCCTGAATCACAGCCTGACGACTCCATTTGCTAATAGTAGACTTGGCAGGAGCCAAACCCTTCCTAGGTCCAGAAGGCACCACAAAAAGAGCATCAGTTTTTCTGAAAGCCGCAGTGACCACCAAGTAATACTTCAAACACCTGACCACGTCCAAGGAATGCAGAACCCTTGCCTTATCGTTGCTAGGATTGGGACACAATGAAGGAAGAACAATATCCTGATTCAAATGAAAGGCAGACAACACTTTAGGCAGAAAGTCTGGTTTAAAACGGAACACCACCTTGTCCTGGTGTCTCTCATAGTATGGGGGCTGAATAGACAGAGCGGCCAGCTCAGACACACGCCTGACCGAAGTAATAGCCACCAGAAAGACAACCTTGAGGGTAAGAACAGCCAGAGCAGCATCATTAATAGGCTCAAAGGGAGCACCCTGCAAGGCAGACAAAACCAAGTTTAAATCCCAAACAGGAACCATAGGTTTATGTGGGGGACGCACATGAGTGACCCCCTGAAAGAAGGTCTTAACCAAGTGATGCTGAGCAAAAGACTTCTGAAAGAAGACGGACAGGGCAGAAACCTGACCCTTCAGAGTACTGAGTTTTAGACCTAACTCCAAACCATGCTGTAAAAACTCCAGAACCCTAGGGACTGAAAACTCCCTACAGGGAAGAGACCTAGATTCACACCAATCAATGTAGGAACGCCATACCCTATAATACATGGCAGAGGAAGTTTTCTTCCTAGCCTGCACCATGGTATCAACCACCGAGGCAGACAAGCCTTTCTCCATCAAGATGGAGGTTTCAGCAGCCAGACCGTCAAAGCCAGAGTTTGTAAATTGGGATGGCGTAAGGAGCCCTGAGTGAGCAGATCTGGCACCTCTGGCAGGACGTACTGGTCCACTGCCATTTGTACCATGTCTGCGAACCACACTCTTCTTGGCCACCTGGGGGCCACTAGAATCACTGGCACCCCTTCCAGAGCAATCTTGCGCAAAACCCTGCCCAGCAGGGGGAATGGCGGAAAGACACACAGGAGCCGAAACTCCTTCCACGACATGGACAGAGCATCCGTGGCCAAGGCCAGAGGATCCTGAGACAGGGAGACAAAGGCCGGGAGCTTGTGATTGTGACGGGATGCAAACAGATCCACATCCAGCAGACCCCAACGGTGACACAGGGACTGGAATACAGTGTTGCAGAGGGACCGCTCCCCCTGACGGGAAGTCCCCCTGCTCAGAGCGTCTACTAGCAGATTCTCTGCCCCCGGGATGTACACAGCCGAAATGCATTGGACATTGGCCTCCGCCCATGTCAGAATCCGGGACACTTCCTGGGACATCACCCCTGCCAGCACCTTGGTGAACACCCTGGGAGCCAAAGTGAGGCCGAATGGCAAGGCCACAAATTGGTAATGCTGATCCAGTAGCGCAAATCTGAGGAACCTTTGGTGTCCTGGAAACACCGGGATATGAAGGTAAGCATCTTTGATGTCTACAGACGTCAAAGTTCCCTGGGCGCAGCGAGCCGATGGCCGAGCACAGAGTTTCCATGCGAAAGTGCCTGTTCTTGACAAATTTGTTGAGGATTTTTAAATCCAGAATGGGCTTGACTGATCCATCCTTCTTGGGTACTGTGAAAAGGTTGGAATAGAAGCCCTTGCCTCTGTCTCTCAAGGGGACCTTGCAAATGACCCCCAGATCCAGGAGACCCTGCACGGCCAGCATCAAGACCTGAGCTGAAGCAGGGTCCTGTGGGATCCGGGACCCAATGAACCTGGTGGGGGGCCGCACAGCAAACTCTACCTTGTAACCGGAGGACACTACCTCCTCAATCCATTGGTCTGAGACGTGATGCCTCCAGACGTGCTCGAAGAGCTGTAGCCGTCCCCCCACCCTGGCGGGCGAGGGCACCCCATCATGGCTGAGGGGTCTTGGCAGGGGCTTTGGGCTTGGACCCCCAAGAGGGTCCAGAACATCGTCCTCTGTTCCTGTGCCAGGAGTCTGCGCGGGACCCAGCGAAGGACACTCCTTTTCCTTGCTTAGCCCCTCGGTAGGGGGTTGAAAGGCGGCCCTGGCCCCGAAAGGGCCGAGATTGCCGCCTGCGCTGGGGTAACTTACCTCCTTTTGCAAAGAGGCCTAGGCGGTCCCCAAACAGGCGTAGCCCCTTGAATAGAAGCCCAGTAAGGGCTTTCTTAGCAGCATTGTCAGCAGCCCACTGGCGCAACCATACCACGTGGCGTATAGCTACCGCCAAGGCGGAAGATCTGGCACACATTGTGATGGCATCATCTGATGCAGACAGGATAAAGCTTACAAACGCACCACAGTTAGACAGTGCATTAATAGTATCAGGTGGCAACTCATCTGGGCCATCAAGTGTGTTCCTGACCATGGCCCTGAGCGCCACAGCAGCAATAGCCAAAGCGCAAACCGGGCGCAGCGCCGCCCCCCCAAATGCAAAGGCATGGCATGCCAATTGGTCAATGCGCCGGTCCTCAGAGTCCCGCAGCGTAGTAGTGTCAGGGGAGTGCATAATAGAGGTGTTGGACAACCCTAGAATAGGAGCATCGACCTCGGGGGGCGATGACCAGCACTTGGCCATGTCAGCAGGAAAGGGATACTTCCTGTCCAAACTCTTAGGGATCCCGGGAAGTCTACTGGGATGTTCCCATTCTTTAAGCACGAGGTTATTGAAATGGGTTTGCTCAGGAAATTCCAAACGAGCCTGGCAGTATGAAATAGCTCACCCCTTTGCCTGGGAGCCGCAACAGGGGGAGAGATGGACAAAACCTCAAATATCTGAACCAGCAGTTTGTCAGTATCATCCGGGGTCCAGTGATCAGAGCCAGAATCGTCATGACCCCTTGACTTCTCGTCAGATGACCCTGAGTCAATGAACAGCTCCCCTTCATCCGAGGGGGTATGGCCATATAGATGCAAAAACTCATCAGACTCCGTAGGGAAAAGAGCAGAGTCAGGGGTTAAGTGCAGCTTCTTTGCGGTGGCCTTACGCGCTAAGGAATTAGCAAGCAATTTTTCAACACTGGCCAGTCTAGCAGCCATATCAGGATGAGAATCCCCGCTTGTATTGGGGGTTAGACTCTGGCTTGGGGGAGCAGGTGAAGTGAGGCGAGGTGCAGGCCCAGCCACAGGAGGGGCGGGAAGTACAGTTAGCGCCTGCTGTGCACAAGGAACACAGACCCGTGCATTGTCACCGCTGACAGGTGAGACCCCACAAGCTACACACAGCCGGACTTGTCCCGAAGGAACCCCGGTCACATTATCCTGAGATGCCTCCATATGGTGATTAATAGGCACAATCGGCCAGTAGGGATTGACGCTGTAAGCTACCCTGGATGCCCCAATGACCCGCAGGGAAGTGGGAGTAATTATATTAGGCCCAACAGGCAATTACGCCGGGCCGGGAGAAGCCACAGGATTCAACCGTCTGAAAGACATAATGGGAATAAAGGATGTCAGAGCCATGCGCAAAAGGCAAAGAACATGAAAATCGCCCGCGAGGGCACTTACAGACCGAGGGAGGAGGAGGACAGTTACCACGCGAGCGTGCGACTAGCATCAAAATGGTGCCAAGCGAACCTCGAAGGGCGGGCCAGAGCAGGCTGTGACGTGGAGCGCGCCAAGCCAGGTCCCCGCCCCCTCCGAAGAGCGCGAAGCTCTAAGACAGTAGACCTGATGTCAGGAGAAACGAAGTGTATGACACACCAAGAAAAGCGATTTGCCAGTGAAGACGCCGCAGCGTCTGAAGCGATGCCGCCGCCCAGCGCAGCACATCCTTAATAAAAGGAAAAAAGACGTGCGCGGCGGCGGCGGCAGACACCAATAAGAATGCAAACAGCGCAGCGTCTGACACCCAGTCTACAAGTCAAGGGACAACACTAAGGCCATGAGCGTGTAATCAAACAACACTGAGGCCACCACACCCCCCCTTTCTTTCCCCCCGAGCTACGGGGGGGAACGAGGTAGGATGGCGACCCTTTGTGCAGGGCCCACCGCTACACGGGGCATGGGGTAATAATGCGGGAGGGGCATCCTCTAGAAGCTCACCATCAGCCTAAACCGTCTACCCTTTGGTGGGGGACTGCGGTGGAGCATTGCTCCATAAGCACGCATGGTGCTGCCTACCTTCACCCGACCAGCGCAGCCCAGGCTGGGAGGCACATCACAAGAGGACGGGTGGAAATAGTCCAACAGGGCCGCAGGCTTTAATAGCCTCGCTCACCTGCGAGAGGGTGATACTTCATATCTTCGCAGTAAGCACTGCAGAGAAATCTGGGAATTTGTGGGAGGTCCCTGGGTATTTGAGGGGCCGGGAGGAGCCTGTTTTACAAGTCTCTGCAGTGCAGCGCTGTAGCGATAACCCTTATCGCCGGAGGGCTTCACTGCCCCGAGACGTCCTTTTCCCAATCGTAAGAGGTGCTGCAGGAGTCCCAGAGTCGTCCGTGAGGAAACAGGAACAGCCCTTACAAGGGCTAGTGAATTGTAATATAGCGTTTCCCCCAATAAGAGACAGAACTCAGTATTGAGGGTGAAGGTGAAGTGTGTTTTTATTAGTGCCACTCTAGGCCTTATATACACAAGTCTCCATGCAATGGGACCTCCCCCGTGGACCTCATGACAAATACACAGACCAACTCTGCTGGTGACGCAATCAGCAAAACAATAGGCGTCTGTAATACACTCAATCAGAACAATGCCATTGCCTGTGACGTAATCAATTAACACAAAGGCAGTTTATAATACAATCCAAACTACAATGACCTAATTAAGAAAAGGCCAGTGAATGACCCGGTGGGCAACTGAATAGTGATGACATCCAAAAGACAGAGCGTCTGTCACAAGCGCCATCTGGCGGAGGATAACCCAAGTGTAAGTATTATATATGGAGAAGGACGTACTGTATACTAAGAATATAAGCCCTAGATACAATTCCTAATCTAGCTGCCGGGCTTCAGCAGAGGGACGGGAACGGCTTTAAAGGAGGGTGAGGACATATCACAGCTGCAAAGAGGATACATCCCCCTCACCCCCTCCTCCCCCACCAGTGAGCTCTGTGCATGTACTGTACCAGAGCTGCTGTACTGCTGCCACCAAATTAAGCTCTAGCACCTATTTTAGGAATTGAATATGCAATATATAATATATTTTTGTTGAAACACGGTAGATAATTTATTGAAAAATGGAATTAAATTCTATATAGTTCAGTGGATTCACAGCTGGCTGAAGGATAGGTATCAGTGTTGATGTTAATGGTGTGCAAATTAAAGACAGGCTGGTTGCAAGTGGCGTACTGCAAGGCTCTGTCCTGGGCCCCATTATTTTTAAAAGTGATAGGGAGGATATTCCTGGAGGGGTCTGCAACATTGAAATTCATTTTACTGGATGAATGGTCCCTACATGTAAATTGATGCACTTTACTGGAATATTATATGGGTAGTACTGTGTTAACCAGGACTTCAGAAGAGATGAGTTTAGGGGTACTGATTACAGATTTAAGATGAATGAGCAGAGTAACCAGGCAGTGAGGAAAGCAAGCAGGATGCTCAGCTGCATAGCTTGAGGCACCACCAGTAGGAGGAGAGAGGTTGCGATGCTGCTGTATAAAGCTCTGGTGAGGCCACTTCTGGAAAATTGTGTACAGTTTTGGAGACCTTAGCTACAAAAAGACATTATTTAAACACATGTCCATAGGCAGGCAACAATAATGGTGGAAGGACTTCGACTAAAAACAGGAGAGACTTCAAGAACGTAATTTGTACAGTCTGGCGGAAAGACGAGAAATGATCGTGACCTTTACATATTTGAAAGCATTGACTAAGGCAAAGAAAGGAAGGGAGTCAGAGACTGAAGCTAGTCAGATGGAAGATCAGGGGTTTTGTCAGGAAATATACAGTTTACTAAAAGAGTAGTAGATGCCAGCAGAGGTGGTTAATTAACAGTAAGCAAATTTAAACGAGGACACTAGCTGGACCATGTGCTCCCTTCTGCCGTCAGCCTTTTATGTTATCCCTAACAGTGTCGGTGAGAATTTCGTTTTTTTCTAGCATAATGGTACCAGCTTTCAGGTCATATAGGCGCTCTCTAGCAAGAAATAAAGATATATACACCAGGGCAGGAACGCATTTCTTTATCCCTGGATTTACTGCAGGCTAAACTGAAAGAACGTATCAGTACTGGCTGAAGACAAGCAGAGCCGCAGGCACCTAAGAGTGATTTCTATGCTGTGTAGCAGTCAGTTATCGACTACAGGTTTACTTTGAAATACGAGGTATTATATTGAACTCTAAACCGAACAAATCAAGCAACAGGCCTGTTCTGTGATGTATTGTTTGGCTGATCCAGAAGTGGCAAAAGTGGGCGAGAGCTCTGCCTGGGTAAAAAAAACATGTGGGGTCACTAGAGAAATGTCATTAAACAAAGGAAATGATACAGCATAATACATCAGCCTTCACCTTCTATCCACAGCCAAGTGCCCCAAAACAGCCTGTTTCTTTTTTTAATAAAACGCAATATTCATAAAAACACTAACAGCTGTATGCCGTTGAATGGCATGCCATATACTAATTTTTTCGGTTCCAAGGTAAACTGCCACGTAATGGCAGTTATAACTGATAAGGCTGACCCCCAATGCTGAATTGTGTTTAACTGAATGTATCATTGCTTGAAAGCACCATTTGAACAGCAGACTGCAGCCAGTGTGTTTTTATGAATATTGGGCAAAGGCTTTAGCAAAAAAAATGTAAAACGGAGCTGGAGATAGAAGGTGACGACAAACTTCCTTTCTGAGTATAGGATCACTTTAACCCATGTTTGCCTGGTTGCTTACCCCCATCCATGCTTCCTAGGTGGATGTGCAGGCTTGCAACCAAACTGAACTCTTCTAGATCTGAATGGAAACAAGTCCTGGGTGCCTCCCACTGGCCACTCCCCACTGCTGTGCGCACCCACTGCTGTGCGCACCCACTGCCAGCCATTCGGATGTTATAGGGAATGAGTGTACCCGGACATACAAAGCTTCATAAGGAAAATATTTCTCCTAAATTTAGGGTCCACAAAAAGATAGGTGGATCAGGGCCCTTCTGGACTTTATCCAGCAGAGTTGCCATGGGGGGTTGAGGTTGAGATCTGTTTTAACCCTTTAAGTGCCAGCCTACCTGGAGTTTTTGTCACCCTTTGTTGCCAGACCATTTTGCACTATTTTGCGCTCCCCATGTTCAAATGTGATTTTTGAAAAATTATATTTTTTTTCAGCAGAGTCTGAGCTTTAACATAAAATGTCTTGTTTGTCATTTTTTAGGTGTATTCTCAATATTTTGGGGTGAAATATGTGCAAAAAAAAATATATATATATTTTTTACAATTTGTAGTTTTTTTTGTAATAAAAAATTTAAATTTGTCAATAAAATCTTATTGCGTGTGAAATCCTAATTTCTCCCGGTTACAGCGATACCACATATGTATAGGTAGACACCCTTTCCTGCCCAGGAGACTCCCCCAAACTGAAACAGCGCTTTAGGGGATTTTCAGATAAAATACAACTATGCTATGCAATATGCGCACCTTGCAGTTTTTCCAGAAAAACCCTTTACATTTGAAATACCCCCAAAAAACTATAGATTCTCTGGAAGTACACACCTCAAGCTTTCTAGGTGTACCAGGCTTGTTGATGTGGCCATAGTTTTCTGGAAGTAATCCCTCAATGGATTCTTTGGTTGCAAAGAGTTTCCCTAAAAAAAGCATAAAAAAGCAGAATCAAGGCCCCATTTTCCTAAAAAAACTATATACAAACAAGAAAAAACAAGTTTAATCTGAAAACGCAACATCCTCCGAACATAACGACACCCAACATGCATTGCTACTGTCAAGGGAAGAGTTGCCAAACACCCCAAAGTAAAGCATGTGCGTAACGGTAATTTTACTTGAAAATTTCAGCTCTGCAGACAAAGTGCGCACCTTGCGATTTTTCAAGCAAAACAACCCTTTACATTTGAAATACCCCCAATAAACTATATATTCTCTGGAAGTAAACACATCAAGCTTTCTAGGTGTACCAGGCTTGTTGATGTGGCCATAGTTTTCTGGAAGTAATCCCTCAATGGATTCTTTGGTTGCAAAGAGTTTCCCAAAAAACGGATAAAAAAGCAGAATCAAAGCCACATTTTCCTAAAAAAAAACTATATACAAACAAGAAAAAACAAGTTTAATCTGAAAAAGCAGCATCCTCCGAACAGAACGATACCCAACATGCATAGCTACTGTCAGTGGAAGAGTTGCCAAACACCCCAAAGTAAAGCATGTGCGCAACGGTAATTTTGCTTGAAAATTTCAGCTCTGCAGACAAAGTGCGCACCTTGTGATTTTTCAACCAAAACAACCCTTTACATTTGGAATATCCCCCATAAACCATATATTCCCTGAAAGTACACATGTTAAGCTTTCTAAGCGTACCCAGCTTGTTCTAGTGGGCTCATCTTTCTGGAATTATTTCCTCAAAGAATTCTTTGGTTGCGCAGGGTTTCCCTAAAAATTTATAAAAAAGCTGAATAAAAAACACCTTTTCCTAAAATATAAATATTCAAACCAGAAAAAAACAACCTAAGTCTGAAAGCGCAAGGTCCCCTGAACAGAACAATACCCAACATGCATAGCTACTTTTAACCCTTTTAATTGCCAGCCTACTTGAGATTTTGTCACCCTCTGTTGACAGGTCATTTTTCCCCATTTTGCGCCATGTTTTGCGCCATTTTTGCTGGAACTTTCAGGAAAATTGTATATATTTTTTGCAGCAGAGTTTAGGCTTTAACATGAAATGTCTTGTTTGTAATTTTTTTTTTTTTTACAATATTATTAAGTAAAAAAAATTAATAAAATTTTTTTTTTAGAAAGTGGACTCCTTTATTTTAAATAAAAAATGTATTTTATTAAGGAAAACCATATTGCATGTGTGAGCCCCATTTCTACCGATTAGAACAGTACCACATATTTATCGGTAGCCCCCCGTTCCTGCCCAGGAGACCCCCTAACTGAAACAAGTACTTTATAACATTCACAAATAAAATACAAATACCATCCACACTACAAAGGGTTAAATCGAGAAAAAAAATGACAGTCATTTTTTTTCTTATTTTTATGGGTTAAAAACCCTTAAAAATCAAAAAAATAAAATTGACGTGGGGTCCCCCTTACCCAAAGTAACCAGCCCGGGACCAGCTATGCAGGGCTTGTAGGAACAGGGTGCAGGGGCCAGCTTTTGTGGCCCCTGGCCATGCAGGCTACAAGCCCGCGGGCCCGGGCTCTTCTGCCCCCCCCGGCCTTTGGGGAGCCAGGTAATGGGGGTGCCGGGGGTTAATGGCAAGCCACCCGCTAGTCGGGGGTTAATGGCAAGCCACCCGCTAGTCGCAGGTGACTTGCCATCCCCCCAGCCTTATGAACTGGTATAGGAGTCATGGACCCCTTACCAGTTCACAAGGGGTTAAATGTAAAAAAAAAAAACACAGACACACACAGGGAAAAAAATATTTTATTATTATTTTTTTTTTTTATACTTACCTCCCATCCATCCTGGAGCACTGTGTCCCTCTGCGATCACTGGATCCTGCTCACCTGCTGGAAGCCTTTTATAGCTGCTGGGTGACAGAACACAAAGGGTTAATAAAAAAAAAAAAATGACATAGGGTCCCTGGGGGGGAAAAAAAAAATAATAAAAAAAAAAATTGACGTGGGGGCCCCCTTACCCAAAGTAACCAGCCCAGGACCAGCTATGCAGGGCTTGTAGGAACAGGGCGCAGGGGCCAGCTTTTGTGGCCCCTGGCCCTGCAGGCTACAAGCCCGCATAGCCCGTGGGCCCGGGCTCTTCTGCCCCCCTGGCCTTTGGGGAGGCAGGTAATGGGGGTGCCGGGGGTTAATGGCAATCCACCCGCTAGTCGCAGGTGACTTGCCATCCCCTTAGCCTTGCGAACTGGTATAGGGGTCATGGACCCCTTACCAGTTCACAAGGGGTTATAGTAAAAAATGACACAGACACATTTTTTTTTTTTTTTTTTTTTTTTTTACTGTACTCACCTCCGATCCGGCGTCCCTGACAGATGCCGGTAGTGATCGGCGCAGGGCGGGTGACAGGCGAGGGGGCTCCAATCGCCCTGCCCTGCTCCGATCACCACCGGCATCTGACAGATGCCGGAGCTCGGAGGGGTTATAGGAGGAGCGGGATGACGTCATCCCACTCCTCCCACAATGGGCAGGGCTAGGGGGCGGCGGCCATCGCCGCCATTACAAGAGGTGAGGACCCGGAAGAGGGTCCTCACCTGAAGGGGGATTGGACCCCCCACCCCTGGTGAAGAGGAGACCCCGGCAGAAGGCTCGGGTGCGGAGGTGAGTAAATGACAGTTTGTTTTTTGTTTACAGCGCCGATGTCAGCGCTGGAAACGGGGGGGGACGGCTGGTTTCGGGCGAACGAATGCCCCCCCCCCCCCAGGAAGAGGGGACCCCAAGCTTCACGGGGATACCAGAGGTAAGTGGGGGTTTTTTTCTATTTTTTAACTGTTAGGGGGAAATGCCAGGCACGTAGTTTCTACGTGCTTGGCACTTAACGGTAGGAGAAGCAACCACGTAGAAACTACGTGCTTGGCATTTAAAGGGTTAAAGTACAGACCTCTCTTCCCTCTGAAACAGGAGCACATACGGTACATAAAACTCAAGTCTAGAAGTAGTGCAGAAAGAGAAAGATAAAGGTAGTCTGTAAGGAACTTCAAGTTTTACTTAATGAATGGCTTATAGCAGGACACCATTTTCTCTTACTGGCTGAGTGCCAATGTTCATAATGCAAGTTGTATCTGCTTCTGGTCTCGTACTGCAATTTGCAGAATAATTGTTTGGAATATCGAGCTCATAAATCTCCTCACCGGCAAGATATGTTCGACACATGATGGATGACAGCATAGAGCCTGAGGTGAGAGACGGCTTGAAATGGAACAGATGGGTAAAAATAGCAAAGTGCTTTTTCGATCGGCATGTGAAAGGCGCGCAGGTGTAAAACAAATCCAATACAGCTGGGAAGATTTCATACATCTCAGAAGTATTAAAAGGGAATCTAGTCTCTATGCAACCCCCCCGCACCCTGCCTCCCTTGTGCTCAGGCAGGACCGGTGGGGGGGTGGTACAAAAAATAAACACCTTACGTCGTCCGGGATCCAATGCAGTTTCCAGAGCATCTCGGGGTCTAGGAGCAGCCATCTTGGAGGGACAGGTCTGTCACCCAATGCCGTGCAGCAGCGTGTACAGGTCATTCACTCAAGTCCAATTGTCAATCAGTTCAGGGGAGGTGTACAGTGATCAGGCGAGTTGTTTGATTATTTTAACACTCAAAACGGGCTTAGCACTGGGGAAGCCACCAACAGGTTAGGTTTTGCAGATCTCCTCAATGATGCACAGGTGGAGTAATTACAGCAGCAGCAGAGCTACAGAAGCGTCTATGTGGAGATCCACAAAACATGAGCTCTCCAGAAGAGGGATGGGGAATACTGCTGTAGACTATGTAGCAGGGAGCGTGCATATGGAGGTGGTCAGGAAGGAAAAGAGGGGAAATGAGGAGCAAAGTTTGGAGACCTGCTACAGCATCTATAGTGCGCTGCAGGAAATGGAGGAGAAGCAAATGTTTCAGGTAAGCTCCTTTTGGCCTTATTATTGACAACGCCTGAACTGTCCCTTTAATGCGTCTTGAAGGTAATCATGCATTTTCCTGTAGGAGGCGGTAAGTAGTTCTGTGTGATATCATGCAACCTTCCACTCTTCGCACACAGGGACATCCCCAATTAGGATTTTTGACTGGTGGTCTGCTGGAGAAGTAAAAGTGGGATACCTACCGGATGTTGTTCTATAGATTCACAGTGTCTGTGGGGTCCTTCCCACAACTGCCACAGTAACGGATCCTTCAATACTAAAGCTTCAGTGCCATCCAGATAGGCCGAGCATTTCACAGGGAAACCAGGGATGCATCAAGCAGGGTGGCGCATGACATCTGGCAGCCTTAAGATGAGCCAATCAAGGATCTCAAAACTGCCAGCGGGCGTAGCTTCGGAGGTGGAAAAAAACATTAAAAAAATAAAATACACAGTACACCACCGAGCCAGCAGCATTGCCCGATGTACTTGAGCAGGGAGGGTGGGAGTTAAAAAAAAAAAAAAAAAAAAAAAAAAAAAAAGGGCTTTGTTCTGCTTTAAAGTGGACCAAAACCCAGGACACCCCGCTGTGTGAAACCCCCCCGGATCGCCGCAGCCAACTCACCCCTTCCCGGTCCCACGGCACGTCTAAGAGCAGCGGCTCAGACAGCTGCATCCTCCACTTCCCTCTAGCAGTGCGCATGCCTGGGCCAGGCATTTTTGAATGGTCTGCGTCGGCACGCTCGACACATGGACACTCCTAGACACTTTAAGTTCTTAACGCTTGACTATGAGCTACAAATTCGCCAACAAATTCTCACCTGAGTGTTTTAAAGTTGGGCTATATATTCAAAGAAACATGGAGTATATAAAACGGATAATGTGTCATCAGAATCGAGCTCCCATAGGATGTAGTGCCTGTAATTTTCTGTACCATTCTGAGGTTGGCCGCACACTTTATTGTCAGAACTCAGGAATGGTTCGAAGTTAGGCAACGTCCTTTCCTTTCATGCTTGCTTAATATTATACTTCTCACCTGAGCACTGTATATTTAATAAATAGCCTAAGTCGTATTTTATCATCATTATTATTTAAAGTGGACCAAAACCCAAATTTTTAACTAGCATCCCCTAAATTGCTCCCCCCATGAATAGCAACTTTTGCATATTTTTACTGCCTATTTCTACTGCTCCTGCTTCACTCTAATACCAGACAATGCCACCTGTTTTAGCTGTAAAGCTCTGCCTCCTCCATTCATTGCCACTGCTGTGTGTGACAATGATGTCGTTGCCACACTTATGCAATGACTTATCACCTGCAATCCTAGAGAGGGACAGCGGAAAAAAAAAGTGTTCCAGGGCGATTTGATAAGCGAGAAATACCCATTTCTAGTTCTAGAAGTATTGACAGGGGCATTGGTCAAAAGTATTTCACAAATTCAGTGTGTTTTGGTCTGCTTTAAGTAAAGTCCCCTTGTTCTCATTAAACTTTCTGCTGTCATTAATGACTTTTCACAGTCTTTTTGAATCCTGCATTTTTACGTCTGAACAAGCCCAACTAAATATACCTAAAGTAACTGCAGCTATTTAAAGAGCTTTTCTGGTGACCAGTTGTAACCACCTCATCATCACAAATACTCCTAACATGCAACACAAAACTTTACACAAAAATATTGAACCAATTAGAATGTCAATTCATCCATGCAGATACAGAGGCAGAGAGACTTCGGGTGCTGATCTACGGGCACGATCACACCGTAAAGCGCACAAAAAAAAAAACAGTTCACTGGGATGAATGCATTTTATCCATTGTGCTCAGTGGGCGCATTGGGAATCGCAGACACAATTTTTAAAATTGCGCTGCACAATTTAAAGTGTGCCCCGCCCAGCAAAGTTAGCAGTGTACAACGGGATCACAAAGTATTTGATAGCGACTGCTCACAACCCTTATAACTGTTTTTTTTTTAATTGCTTTCATTATACTCACATCTTTAAAGTGTCGCTGTAATACCGTAAGCCGGATGTCATGTACTGCAGCACATGTCCCCTCTTGGTATATCTGTTCTTCTTCACTAGTAGGAAGCTTCTTTGGCTCAGTCACTTTGCGTCTGTGTCCTAAAACTAAAAACATTTGGTACAAATAAACAAAAAAATAAAATGTAAATGTCTCATGCACTAAGGATGCATTTAAATGCCAGAGAGGGATTTAGAGCAGAACAACAACCTACCAAGACAACAGAAAGGACTTTGTGTTGTCTGGCATGCAAAAGAATGTAAGTTGAGTCCATCTGTCAAGCATAAATATATTTTGATGCATCACCCAGGGGGGCCTGATATATTTTATAAATGGATTTTAAAAACAGCACACAGTTGCCTTTAAACCGGACCTTCACCATGATTTATTAAAAAGCCCAAACTCTTATAAAATGATTCCCCAGCATCTAAAAATACAATTCTGTGATTGCTCACCTATTGAAATGTTTTTGCGGTGTACAGCACGGCTTGCTTCATTTCAATTCTTTACATGTGGGTAATCCGCCACAGGCGGCGCAATCAACTGCAGGAAGACTTGTGGCCCCTCCCGGGCCCATAAAAGGGCCATAATT
Source organism: Gastrophryne carolinensis (assembly GCA_027917425.1). Taxonomy (NCBI): domain Eukaryota; kingdom Metazoa; phylum Chordata; class Amphibia; order Anura; family Microhylidae; genus Gastrophryne; species Gastrophryne carolinensis. The sequence continues at coordinate 226,448,147 of CM051240.1, read as the reverse complement.
ACCCAGAAGACCCCAGTGTTTGAAAGCAGTAATGCAAGAAGCCGGGAGGCAAGGACCATGTTAGTAAAACACAGCCCGAAAAAGGAAACTCTCTCAACAAAAATCACCATAACAAGGCAAAAGAGAACAATGATTACAAGGGTGGGGTGAAGCAAGCCGTGCTGTACACCGCAAAAACAATTCTACAGGTGAGCAATCACAGAATTGTATTTTTCCAGGTGTACAGAACGGCTTGCTTCATTTCAATTCTTTACATGTGGGACATCCAACAGCAGTGTCCAAAAAAGATAGGTGGGATCCCCATTGAGCAATGGCAGGCAGTTCAAGCCACTACCGCCTGAAGAACCTTGCGGCCAAAAACAGCGTCAGCTGAGGCCTTAACATCAACTTTGTAAAACTTGGAAAAAGCATGAACCGAAGACCAAGTAGCGGCCTTACAAACCTGTTCAATTGAAGCCTGGTGCTGGAAGGCCCAAGACGCACCAATAGCCCTAGTGGAGTGAGCTGTAACACGGAAAAGGGGTTCCTTACCCTTAGAGTATGCTTGCACCACCGCCTGTCTAATCCACTTACTGATAGTGAATTTGGCTGGAGGCAAGCCCTTCCTAGGTTCGGAAGGAAGGACAAAAAGAGAATCAGACTTCTGAAATGACTCAGTGGCGACCAAATAATACTTGAGTGCCCTGACCACATCCAGAGAATGAAGGTTCCATTCCTTGGAATTAGCAGGGGCAGGGCCAAAGAAAGTTAAGACAATGTCCTCATTGAGATGAAAGGCAGAAACAACCTTGGGCAAGAATTCCGGCCTAAGACGGAACACCACCTTATCCTGATGTCGCTCAAAATAAGGAGGTTTCATGGAAAGCGCCGCCAGCTCAGAGACGCGACACACCGAAGTGATAGCAACCAAAAAGGCCACCTTAATAGTCAGAAGAAAAAGAGCAGCATCGCACAGGGGCTCGAAGGGGGGGACCCTGAAGAGCAGAAAGCACCAAGTTCAAATCCCACACTGGTAGCAGAGGCTGGAGGTGGACGTACATGAGTGACTCCCTGGAAAAAGGTTTTGACAAGCCTATGATTAGCGAAAGATCTTTGGGAAAAAATTGCCAAGGCAGAAACTTGTCCCTTGAGGGTACTCAGTTGAAGACCGTGTTGAAGAAACTCCAGAATCCTGGAAAGGGAGAAGGTGCGGCAAGGGAAGGCCTTAGACTCACACCAGGCAATGTAAGCGTGCCAGACCCTGTAATAAATTATAGAAGAGGATTTTTTTTGAGCCTGAATCATAGTACTGACGACCAAAGCTGGAAAACCCTTATTCAGCAGGATGGAGGTTTCAGCAGCCAAGCTATCAAAGCCAGCGTTTGTAAATTGGAGTGGCGCAGCTGTCCCCGAGTGAGGACCTCTGGAACGTCGGGCAGGACATACTGATCCACCGCCATCTGGACGACGTCTGCAAACCATACCCTCCTCGGCCAGCGGGGGGCCACTAGGATGGTCGGTACCCCCTCCTGGGCAATCTTGCGCAGCACACGACAGAGGGAAGGGAGGAAAGCCATAATGGAGTCGAAACTCCTTCCAAGGAAATGTCAGCGCGTCCGTGGCGAAGGCCAGAGGATCTCTTGACAGGGATATGAATCTCGGAAACTTGTGATTGTGACGGGACGCAAACAGGTCCACATCCAGCTGACCCCAGCGGCGACAAAGGGCTTGAAAAATCTTGTTGTCAAGAGACCATTCCATTAGGCGAGACGTCCCTCTGCTCAGGGCATCTGCCTCCTGGTTCTCCACCCCGGGGATGTAAACTGCCGAGATGGAGGGAACCGTCTCCTCCGCCCAAGACAATATCAGGGACACTTCCTTGAGGGCTCCTTTGCTCCGAGTCCCTCCCTGATGATTGATGTAGGCGACCGCTGTCTCATTGTCCGAGTAGACCTGGACCGCACGAACCCGAAGGTGGGGAGTCAACTGAAAGAGAATCAACCTGATCGCTCTCAACTCCAAGAGATTGATAGGCGTGTGGGCCTCTTGAGGGCCCCACTGGCCCTGGAACTTCAGCGATTGCCAAACCCCTCCCCAACCAGTCAGACTGGCGTCTCCCAGCACGGAGGCAAAAAGGACCTGCCCACTAGAAGATTCCTCGAGTTCAGCCACCACGAGAGGTGTGACATACTCGTAATAACCATTTTACAGGTGAGTATCTCACAAAATGGTATTATTCCTAGTATGTCACACCCCCCACTTCCCGATATTCATGACACTTGGGACATCCAGTGTCTATAATGGGTGGGGATCCCAAAGGAATAATGCATAACTTAAATTACTGCAGCTTGCAGAACTTTGCGGCCAAAAACAGCATCCGCTGAGGCCCGCACATCAACCTTGTAAAACTTAGAAAAAGTATGCACAGAAGACCAAGTCGCAGCCTTGCAGACTTGTTCAACAGAAGCTTGGTGCTGAAAAGCCCAAGAGGCTCCAATAGCACGAGTAGAATGAGCGGTGACACGAAAAGGGGGAACCTTCCCCTTTGCCATATAGGCCCCAATGATAGCCTGACGTATCCACTTACTAAGGGAAGATTTGGCAGGAGCAAAACCCTTCTTGGGCACAGAAGGCAAAACAAAAAAGGCATCCGTCTTGCGGAAGGCCGAGGTAGTAACTAAATAATACTTAACACAACGAACTACATCCAAAGAATGTAAGACCCTTTCCTTGTCGTTACTAGGTTTAGGACACAAGGAAGGAAGAACTATATCCTGATTTAGGTGGAAAGCAGACACCACCTTAGGAAGGAAATCTGGTTTAAAATGGAAAACAACCTTATCTTGATGCCTCTCAAAAAAAGGGCTTGAATAGACAAAGCCGCCAGTTCAGTAACTCGGCGGACAGAAGTAATAGCAACCAAAAAGGCAACCTTCTGAGTAAGAATAGGAAGAGGAATATCCTGCAATGGCTCAAAGGGAGCAGCTTGCATAGCCGAAAGCACCAAATTAAGATCCCAAACAGGAAGTAAAGGCTTTCTGGGAGGCCGCACATGCGCGACTCCTTGGAAAAAGGTCTTAACCAAAGGATGAAGAGCAAACGATCTTTGAAAGAAAATTGCCAAGGCAGAGACTTGCCCTTTCAAAGTACTAATCTGTAATCCCATATCCAGACCTCGTTGCAGATTCTAGGAATAGAAAAATACAATTCTGTGAAATACTCACCTGTAGAATTGGTATTATAAGTATACAGTACATCCTGCTCCAAATACACTTGGGTTATCCTCCGCCAGATGGCGCTGCACTGCAGAGACATGCAAAAACAGGCTCCTCCCGGCCCTTCAAATACCCAGGGACCTCCCACAAATCCCCAGCATTGAAAAGCAGTGACCAAGAAGCCGGGAGAAATTAACCACCACAAAACTGGTAATGATAACAATCACCATAGAGGGGGTCCAGAATAATGCAAAAACCAGGGTGGGGTGGAGCAGGACATACTGTATACTTATAATACCAATTCTACAGGTGAGTATTTCACAGAATTGTATTATTCTTAGTATACAGTACGTCCTGCTCCAAATATAATACTTACACTTGGGACATCCAATAGCAGTGTCCATAAAGTAGGGTGGGATCCCCAACAAAAAAAGGCAACAGCATACAGTTTAAAGCACTGTCACCTGCAATACCTTGCGGCCAAGAGCAGCATGAGCTGAGGCTCTAACGTCAACCTTATAAAACTTTTGAAAAGGTATGAATAGAAGACCAAGTAGCGGTCTAGCAAACTTATTCAACAAAAGCCTGGTGCTGAAAAGCCCAAAAGGCACCAAAAGCACGAGTAGAATAAGAAGAGAAGCGAGTAAGAAGATTCTTCCCCTCAGTTGAATAGGCCTAAGTAACAGCCTGACAAGTCCAAATGCCAACAGTAACCTTGGCAGAAGCCGAAAACCTTTCCTAGGACAAGAAGGAACCATCCCATCCAAGTAATGACCAGGCCCAAAGCCGCCTAACCCCCCGAGAACAGACGAGATCGGGCACATACAGGATGGAGTTGGCCGTAGACCCAAAGGAGCACCAGTTCTCCTAAAGGACACAGTGACTACCAAGGAAACACTTCCAACACCTGTTCAAGGAATGCAGAACCCTTTCCTCAGCATTGCTAGGAATAAGGCACTGAAGGAAGAACAATATCTTGAATCAATGAACATAAGACACCACCTTAGGAAGAAAGTCCGGCTTAAAGCGGAACACCACCTTATTCTGGTGTATCTCAAAGAACGGGGGCTAGATAGACAGAGCCGCCCGCTCAGACACACGTCTGACTGAAATAACAGCCACCAGAAGGACAACTTTGAGGGTAAGAACAGCCAGACAGCATCCTGAAAAGGTCCAAAGGGAACACCCCGCAAGGCAGACAGAATCAAATTCAAAACCCATCAGGGACCATAGGATTACGTGGGGGAAGCACATGAGTAACCCCCTGAAAGAAGTCTTAACCAAGGAAACTGAGCAAAAGACTTCTGCAGGAAGGCGGACAGGGCAGAACCTGACCCTCCAGAGTACTGAGTTGGAGAATTCCAACTCCAACCCATGCTGTAATAACTCTAGAACCCTGGGAACAGAGAACGCCCGACAGGGAAGAGACCTAGACTCACACCAATCAATATGGGTACGCCATACCCTATAATAGATGGAGGAAGAAGAAGCTTGCTCCTAGTCTTCCCATAGTCTCAATCACCGAGACAGATAAGCCTGTCTCCATCAAGATGGATGTTTCAGCCGTCTAGGCCAGAGTCTGTAGATCGAGGTGACATAAAGGGGCCCTGAGTGAGCAGAGCTGGCACTCCTGGCAGAACGTACAGATCTACTGTCCTCAGTACCACGTCTGCGAACCACACTCCACTAGTCCACCCGGGGGCCACCAGAATCACTGGTCCCCCCCATCCAGAGCAATTTTGCGCAGAACCCTGCCTAGCAGGGGGAATGGAGAAAAGACATACAGAACAGAATGTCCAGCCATAACATTACTAAATCATCATGACCATGGCCAGAGAATCCTGCCAAGAGCTTGTGATATTGACGGGGCACACACAGATCCACAATGGTTGTAACTCATAGTGACACAAGGATTAGCACATCCTGTCGCAGAGGGACCTCCACCGGAGCAAATACCACTGATATGCAGGGAACATTGTCCACCACCCAGATCAGGATCAGAGACACTTCCCGGAGGACCCTCCTGCTCCGGGTCCCTCCCTGAATATTTAATGTAGGCCAAGGCCGTCAGATAGGCCTAGCTCCCCCGAACAGGCAGGTCCTAAAGAGGAGTAGGCAAGTGAGTTAGAACTAACTTGAACGCTCATAGATTCAAACATTGATAGGTGTATAGGCCTCCTAAGGGCCCCACCTCCCCTGGAACCGTAGGGACTTCCAGAAGAAGACCCCCCTCAACCTGATAGATTGGCATCCATGGTGACCGTCTCCCAGGAAAGGGCAAGAAGGGACTGCCCCCAGACAGGTTCCTTGAGTTCATCCACTACAAGAGGGACCTCCTCACCAGGGAGGAAGGCACACATACCCTGCTCCAGGGATGCTGGGTCCTTGTCCCGTAGGACAAATAGGAGAAGTTGCAGAAGGCCCCAGGGGTGACTGAGCATAAGGGGCCTCTTCGGAGTACGCCACCAACGTGCCCACCAGCTGCATCCCCTGTCTGGTGGAGGGACGGGGACAGCTATGAGGGGCTGAGCCCATACAACAGATTGTTCACTTTATTGCTGAGGAAGGAAGATCCTTGCTTGAACTGTATAAAATTCATTCATAGGAATGGAGTTACCAATGAAGGGGACAATAAGGACTTGGGGTGTTTGATCACCCCTCCAAATGACTCCCAAATGGACACCCTCCAGCCGAGTATCCAACGTAGCCAGACGTAGACACTGGGAAGTGATGAGGACATCCAGGTAGGTCATCAATCGGACGCCCCTTGGTCTCATCAGAGACCACACCCCGACGCGCAAGGAGCTGATGGCCGAGCACAGTGTTTCCATTGCAGAAACCGCCTGTAATTGACGAATTGCTGAAAATCTGTGAGTCCAGATTGGGCCAGACTGACCCATCCTTTTTTGGGGAACTGTGGAAAGGTTGGTGTAGCGGCCCCTGCCTCTGCCTATTAAGGGCAATCTGCAAGAGACCCCCAGACCCCGCAGGCCTTGCATGGCCTGCACCAGCACCTGAACAGAGGCAGGGACCAGGAGCACCCGGGACCCGATAATCTTGGGGGAGGCCGCACAGCAAACTATCTAGTAGCCGGAGGGCACTACCTCCTGAATCCACCAGTCTGAAGCGTGATACCTCCTGGCATGAGCAAGATGCCGCAGCCGTCCCCTCGCCCAGACGGGCGAGGGCGCCCCATCATGCTTGAGGGGATTTTGGTGGAAGATTTAGGCTTAGCCCCGCCAGAGGGGCCAGGGCGTTGTCTGCCGCTCCTGGGGCAGGAGTCTGCACGAGCCCCCAGGAAGGACACCCCTGGTTCTTGTTTTACACTATGGTAGGGAGGGGTTACCCTGCCCCGAGGGGCCAAGACGGCCACCTACGTTGGGGTGATTTGCCCTTTTTTACCAAACAGGTCCAGACGGGCCCCAAACATGCGTTGCCCTCTAAAGGGCAGCCCAGTAAGAGTCTTCTTAGCAGCATCGTCAGCACCCCATTGTCGCAGCCAAACCAAGCAACGTATAGCCACCACAAGGGCAGAAGTCCTTGCACACATTCTAATGGTGTCATCCAGTGCTAATAGGATACATTTTACAAATACATCACAACTGGAGAGCGCATTAAACACATCCCAGGGGAGATCCTCAGGGTGATGATCAAGCATCTTCCTGATGAGGGTTCAAGCGGCCACTGCAGTAATGACCGCGGCACAGACCGGGCGCAGTGCCGTCCCTGCAGAAGAAAAGGCACGGGAGGCCACAAATCAATGCGCCGGTCCTCGGCATCCCGAAGGGTACTATAAGCAGGGGCTGTAATAAAGGGGGGGCTAGGAACCCCTACGATCGGCGCATCCACCACGGGGGGTGATGACTAACAATTGACCACCTCAGGAGGAAAAGGGTATTTCCTATCCCAGTCCCCTGGGACCCCAGGAATTTACTGGGGAATTCCCATTCCTTGAGTACAAGAGCATGGAAACGAGCCTGCTCTAGAAATTCCAAGCGTGCTGTCGCTGTACGGAAACGCTCCCCTCTCGGCTTGGAGGCTTCACCAGGGAGAGAGATAGACAGGACCTTAAAGACCTTAATCAACACATCTCACACTGGCCCCAGTATTCAGGGCCAGAATCGTCATGACTCCTCAGCCTCTCATCAGATGAGCCTGAGTTAGAGACCAGCTCTCCTTCATCAGAAGTGGTATAGGCACGCGGAGTAGTGAACAAACAGAAAACAGGAGGCGTCAAGGGCCCCTGCGCCCTGACAACCTCGCAATAATCTGATCAGCCGTAGGCAGTCTGGAAGACACAGCAGGCTGCAAATCCCCACTTGTATGCGACTCAGCAGGAGTGAGATTTAAGCATGGGGAAATAGGTGTATTGAAACGAGGTGCAGCCACTGGCAAGCCTGATTGCAGGGCCAGTGCTTGCTCGGCACATGGTGCGCAGACCCGTGCCCTGTCAGCATCAGCATGGGGTTGACCACACGCTATACACAGCCGGTCTTGTCCCAGAGGGACCCGGTCACATAATTCTGAAATGCCTTCATATGGTGATTATCTAGGCACAATATGCCAGCAGGGATTTACTCAATAGGCAACCCTGGATGCCCCAAAGACCCACTAGGAAGGTGGGAGAATTTTACAAGGCCCGCTATAATTTAACCCGGGCCGGGGAAGCCACTAGATTCAACCGTCTGAAAGACATAATGGGAATAAAGGGTGTCAGAGCCATGCGCAGTAATAAAGAATCATGAAAATCGCCCGCGAGGGCACTTACAGACCAAGTCGCGCGCGACTAGCATCAAAATGGCGCCAAGCAAACCTCGAAGGGCGGGCCAGAGCGGGCCATGACGCGGAGCGCGCCAAACCAGATCCCCGCCCCCCCGAAGAGCGCGAAGCTCTAAGACAGTAGTCAATATTGTCAAGAGAAGCAAAGTGTATGACACACATAGAATAGATGATTTTGCCAATGGAGACGCCGCAGCGTCTGGGGTGACGCCGCCGCAAATCCAATAAAGGAAAGAGACGAGCGCGGCGGCGGCAGATACACAATAAAAAAGCAAACAGCGCGGCTCTGACACCAAGTTACAAGTCAAGGACAATACTAAGGCCATAATCGTGAAATCACAGTACACTTGAGACCGCCACACACACCCCCCCCCCCCTTTCTTTCCCCCCCGAGCTACGGGGGGGGGGAAAGAGGGAGGATGGCGACCCTTTGGATAGGGCCCACCGCTACACGGGGCAATAATGCGGCAGGGGCATCCACTAGAGGCTCACCATCAGCCTAAACCGCCTACCCTTTGGTGGGGGACTGCGGTGGAGCATGGCTCCATAAGCACGCATGGTGCTGCCTACCTTCACCCGACCAGCGCAGCCCAGGCTGGGAGGCACATCACAAGAGGACGGGTGGGAATAGTCCAACAGGGCCGCAGGCTGTAATAGCCCCGCTCCCCTGCGAGAGAGTGATACTTTATGTCTTCGCAGTCGGCACTGCAGAGAAATCTGGGGATTTGTAGGAGGTCCCTGGGTATTTGAAGGGCTGGGAGGAGCCTGTTTTTGCATGTCTCTGCAGTGCAGCGCCATCTGGCGGAGGATAACCCAAGTGTAAGTATATTATATTTGGAGCAGGATGTACTGTATACTAAGAATATACTGTACAGGGCAAAGCCCTGGATTCACACCAATCAATATAGGACCTCCAAGTCCTGTAATAAATGACAGAGGAAGACTTCTTCCTAGCTCTAATAAGAGTCTGAATAACCACATCAGAAAGACCTTCTTCTTTCAAGATGGAGACTTCAGCAGCCATGCCGTCAAAGCCAGCGTTTGTAAATTGGGGTAACAAAGTTGACCCTGAGTGATGAGATCTGGAAGAAGAGGCAGATGGACCGGATCCACTGCCGGCCTTACGTCTGCGTACCACAGACGTCTTGGCCACCTTGGCGCCACCAGAATTGCTGGCGCCTCCTCCAGTGCTAGCTTGCGCACCACCTTGCTGATCATGGAGAATGGGGGAAACAGATATAGGAACCCCAGATCCTTCCAGGCTAGAGACATGGCATCCGCTGCCACTGCCAGAGGATCCTGGGATAGAGACACAAAAGCTGGCAGCTTGTGATTGTGACGAGAAGCAAACAGGTCAAACCCTTAAGTCCCCCACTTGTGACAGAGGAACTGAAAGACCCTTGGATTGAGAGAACATTCTCCCTGGCGAGAACATCCCCTGCTCAGGGAGTCTGCCTCCACATTCTCTATCCCCGGAATGTAAACTGCTGATATGCAAGGAACATTGATCTCTGCCCACTGAAGGATCAGAGACACTTCCCGGAGGGCACCCCAACTGCGAGTCCCTCCCTGGTGATTGATGTATGCAACAGCTGTTCGGTTGTCTGACCGAATCTGAACTGGCAGACCCTGTAAGAAATGGGTCAGTCGAAGCAGAACAAGACGTATGGCCCGAAGCTCTAATACATTGATTGGAGAATGAGCCTCCTGAGGCCCCCACAATCCTTGGAACTGATGCTTCTTCCAGAAGCCCCCCCAGCCCACCAGGCTGGCATCCGTGGTAACCAGTTCCCAACGCGGAGTCAGAAATGACTTGCCCTTCTGGAGGTTGTGCGATATAAACCACCACTGAAGGGACTGCAAAACGTGGGGAGACAATAGACAAGTCTGATTCAATGATAGTGGGCACCTGTCCCACTTTGCCAAGAGGAAGAGCTGAAGCGTCTTCATGTGAAACTGGGCAAACGGGACTGCCTCGAATGCAGCTACCATCAATCCCACTAGTCTCATCCCTAGACGGATAGACTGACGAGGGTTGGACAAGAATAGACGAATCAAGTCCTGAATCAGAACCATTCCAGAATCAGGCCCAGGAAGGGAATTTCCCTGGACGGACAGAGAGAGGATTTGGGGTAACTTATTACCCATCCGAACCTCTCTAGCGTACAGACCACCATCCTGGTGTCCAACTCGGATTGTTCGAGGGAGGAGGCCATGATAAGAAGATCATCCAGAAAAGGCACAATGCGGATGCCCTGGACCCTGAATATAGCCATCACTCCTGCCAGCATCTTGGTAAAGACTCTTGGGGCCGAGGTAAGGCCGAATGGCAGGGCCACAAATTGAAAATGCTGGTCTTCTATCGAGAACCTGAGAAATCTCTGGTGACCCGGAAAATAGGAATGTGCAAATAAGCATCCTTGATGTCTATGGATGTCATGAAGTCCCCCTGAAGGAGAGCATCGATCGTTGATCGCAGAGACTCCATGCGGAATTTTCTGAAATGGATAAATTGATTGAGTCTCCTTAGGTGTAGGATAGGCCGAACAGAGCTGTCTTTTTTGGGTACCGTGAATAGGTTGGAGTAAAACCCCAAACCCCTTTCCGCTGGAGGCACTAGGCATATGACAGCCATGTTTAACAGATTCGCTACTGCTGCCCGCAGTCCCTGCGCAATTGCCGGATCTGATGACATCCGGGACATGAAAAATCTGGGAGGAGGCCAGAACTCGAATTCCAGTTTGTAACCGGAAGAGACTACTTCCAGAACCCAATTGTCTGATACCTCCTGAACCCAGACCTGGAAGAAGAACCGCAGCCGTCCCCCCACCCGTAAGGGTGAGGGCGTCCCCTCATTGTTGAGCAGGCCTAGCGGCAGATTTGGTTTTGGACCCCCAACTCTGACTTGGACGGCCACGTCCTCTTCCTCTATTCCATGCATTCCCTCTAGGAGCTGAAAAGGTCGATCCTCTACCGGATCTGGACCCCCGAAAGGAAGGGTTAAATGAGGCCACTCCACGAAAGGAACGCCGTTGTTTCTTACGCTGAGGTAATTTACCTCCTTTAGTGAAAGAATCCAATTTTTCTCCAAAGAGGCGCAATCCCACAAAAAGGAGCGCTGTAAGTGATTTCTTGGCTACAATATCAGCTGCCGACTGCCGCAACCACACCGACCGCCGAATGGCGACTAACAAGGCAGAGGTTCTGCTGCACATGACCAGAGTGTCATCTAAGGCAGAAAGTACAAAGGATGAAAACATCTCACATCGCTTAAGAGCGGCGTACTCATCAGAGGCTGGATCAAGCCCTGAGTAATTCATTAGGTCTCTCACAACAGACCTAATAGCCACTGTCATGAGCGCTGAAGCACCAACAGGCAGCAAGGCCGAGCCCACACTGGAAAAAGCGTGGCACGCCATTTGATCAATACGCTTATCCTCTCCATCTTTAAGTGTAGTGGAGTCAGGAGAATGCAACACAGAAGAATTGGATAAATTAAGCACAGGGGCACCCACCACAGGTGGTGATGACCAACGTTTAACAGTATCAGATGGGAAGGGATATTTCTTGTCCCAGTCCAAGGGAATGCCAGGAAGCCACGCAGGCTTCTCCCATTCTTTAAGAATAATATCATCAAAATGCTTTTGATCTGGGAATTCTAAACGAGGTTTAGAGACTCCAAAGAATTCCCCTTTTTGAGGAGGGACTACTTCAGGAGGAGTAATAACCAAAACCTCAAATAACTGAGCAAGAGCTTTTGGGGTATCCACAACACTTGCTTCACCCTGCTCAATCTCAGTACCAACAAATTGCTGTTCATCAGAAACAACTGATTCCTCATATAATTCTCCTTCTTCTAACTGAGAAGGATCAGACCAATCAAGCAATTCACAATTGTCTGACTCACTTGCCGGAGTGGCATGAGTCAAGTGCTTTCTTTTAGCTGAGGCCTTCTTAGGCACACAGGTAGACAATCTTTCAAGATGAGCCAATCTGGCACATAAATCAGCATGCGACTCACCACCCATGACAATATCATTGGGGGTACGGACAAGACATGGCGGAGTAGGAGATGAGGCATTAGCCGCAGGCCCTGAAGCCTGGGCCTCAGTTTGCTGCATAATAGTTAATTGTGCACAAGGGACGCAAAGAATTGCGTTATCCCCAACAAGGGATGCCCCACATCCAAAACACTGCCGAGTCTGTGCAGAGGGAATTGCATGTCCGTTATCCTGGGATGCCTCCATATGGTGTTTAGTATTATACTATAATTGATTATAGTCGCCAAGTATATATGGGATTTACGCAATTGCTACCCGGGATGCCCCTTTAAATAGTCCCAAGTGGGAGGATTGAAACACAAATGGACCCCCAAATAAGGCTTAAGGGCTTTTTTTTTTTCTTTTTATATAAGGACCAGGAGAAACCCCGTTTTAAATAAGGCGTTTCCACCTACAGAGAAAACAAAAAACAGTCACCAAATGCACACAATATAAATAAATGACAGAAAAAAACTCCCTTCAGCCAAGCTGAAGGGTACTCACAGCCCATGAAATAAGCTCACATCATGAGGTAAGGCCACAGGGAAGCAGGAAACAGGAAACAGGAAGTCAAACAGAGCATACCAGGTGCTCTCTGAATAAAAGCATGCCTAAGCCCCGCCCACTTCCAGGATCACATGGCCAAAAATGGAGGGAAAATTCAAATCTGAACACAGCCAGAAACAGAACTTTAATAGGTAAGCAAAAAATGCTGCCTAGACAGAGATTGGAAAATCTAAATAAAACATTTCCTATTAAATAGTATAGTAAAACATACATAATAAAAATAAGAAATAGACTTCTTTTTTTTTGTGTGCAAGGTGACAAATAAGTCCAGGTAACGCCCCCCCTTATTTTTACCCCAGCAGGGTTAAAGGAGAACTAAAGGGGAGAGGATAAAAATGCACCCATCAGGCACAAGAGGATTTTAAAGGGACAGAGGGCATCCCACATCGGGAAACACCAACCCGGAAGCCGCCTACCCAAATTTGGGTCTCACGGAGGAGTAAAAACATCTGTATACACCAAAAGGTGTATGTATCTACCTTTGCTTGAACCATACCACCAGGGCTGGGAGGTATACAATATAACCAAACAGGTTTTAAAAATTTCAGACAAAAATAGAGAAAAAAGGGCCGGGAGCAAGCCCGGCTACCTGCAGCTTGAAGGAGAGTCATCTTCTGAATGCTTCGCCGACTGCAGAGACAAAAAAACTGAGGAATAGTGGGAGGAACCCAGTACTTATGGACCAGGAGGGGCTCCTTTTTTCCATGTCATCTCTGCAAGATCGCCCTCTACAGGCCGGGTTCCCAAGTGTCATGAATATCGGGAAGTGGGGGGTGTGACATACTAGGAATAAGTATATTGTGAGGTAAAACACGTGAGAAAAACACACACAGCATAAAATGCACAAGAACACATAATTAAAAGAGAAAAAAAAAATACCATTTTGTGAATACTCACCTGTAAAATGGGTATTATAAGTATGTCACACACCCCGCTTCAAGACATTCATTACATGTGGGTTATACTGACCTGTAGATGGCGATATTGCAGAGATGCAAAGGAAAAAAGAGAGCCCCTCCCAGTCCATAAATACCTCGGACCTCCCACTAATTACCCAGTATAAAGATAGCAGTAAAGTAAGGGACCAGGAAGAGCCAAATATAAGTCATAACAACGCAAAGTTCACCATATAAAGGATCCAGAATAAAAAAGGGCAGGGTGAAGCGGGGTGTGTGACATACTTATAATACCCATTTTACAGGTGAGTATTCACAAAATGGTATTATTCTAAGAATGTCACACACCCCGCTTCAAGACATTCATTACATGTGGGACATCCAATAGCAGTGTCCATAAAGGGCGGGGATCCAAACAAGGCAATAAAGCACAACTTAAACCACTGCAGCTTGCAGAACTTTGCGGCCAAAAACAGCATCCGCTGAGGCCCGCACATCAACCTTGTAAAACTTGGTGATAACAGAAGACCAAGTAGCAGCCTTACAAACTTGCTCAACGGAGGCCTGGTGCTGAAAAGCCCAGGACCCCAACAGCACGAGTAGAATGAGCAGTAACACGAAAAGGGGGAACCTTCCCCTTGGCAGAATAGGCCCCAACAACGGCCTGACGAATCCATTTACTAATGGAAGACTTGGCGGGAGCCAAACCTTTCCTGGGCCCGGAGGGCACCACAAAAAAAGCATCCGTCTTACGAAAGGAAGACGTAACTACCAAATAGTACTTCACACAGCGAACCACATCCAAGGAATGCAAGACCCTCTCCTTGTCATTGCTGGGCTTAGGACACAAGGAGGGCAGAACAATGTCCTGATTAAGATGAAAGGCAGAAACCACCCTGGGAAGGAAATCCGGCTTGAAACGGAAAACCACCTCGTCCTGGTGCCTCTCAAAGTACGGAGCCTGAATGGACAAAGCCGCCAACTCAGAGACGCGCCGAACAAAAGAATTAGCAACCAAAAATGCCACCTTCTGCGTAAGCGAAGACAAAGCAATATCATGATAAGGCTCAAAAGGAGGACCCTGAAGAGCAGAAAGAACCAAATTCAAATCCCAAACTGGGAGCAAAGGCTTCCTAGGAGGCCGCACATGCGTAACCCCCTGGAAAAAAGTCTTAACCAAAGGATGAAGAGCAAAAGACCTTTGAAAGAAAACCGCCAGGGCAGAAACCTGCCTCTTCAGGGTACTAAGCTGGAACCCCAAGTCCAGACCATGTTGAAGAAACTCCAGAATTCTGGGAATAGAAAACACCCTACAAGGCAAGGCCCTGACCTCACACCAATCAATATAAGACCTCCAAGTCCTATAGTAGATGGTAGAGGAGGACTGCTTCCTAGTGCTAACAATAGTCCGAATCACAGCATCGGAAAGACCTTCCTCCTTCAAGATGGAGGTTTCAGCAGCCACGCCGTCAAAGCCAGCGTTGGTAAATTGGGGTAAAGTAGTTGACCCTGGGTGAGCAGATCTGGCAAAAGGGGCAGAGCGAACTGATCCTCTGCCAACCTTACGTTTGCGAACCAAACCTGTCTTGGCCACCTTGGAGCCACCAGGATTGCTGACGCGCCCTCTAGGGCCAGCTTGCGCACCACTCTGCCCACCATGGGAAACGGAGGGAACAGGTACAGAAACCCCAGATCCCTCCAGTTCAGAGACATGGCATCCACCGCCAGAGCCAGTGGATCCCGCGAGAGAGACACAAATGCCGGAAGCTTGTGATTGTGACGAGAGGCAAAGAGGTCCACCTGCGGAAACCCCCACCTGAGGCAAATCGAGCAAAACACCATGGGGCTGAGAGACCATTCCCCCCCAGCGAGATGAGAACCTGCTCAGAGAGTCCGCCTCCGTGTTCTCCACTCCCGGAATGTAAACTGCCGAAATGCACGGGACATGGCTCTCCACCCAGGCCAGAATCAAAGACACTTCCCTGAGGGCACTCCTGCTGTGAGTCCCTGCAACTGATGAGTCAAGTGAAACAGAACCAACCTGAAGGCTCTCAGTTCCAGAACATTGATGGGCTCGTGAGCCTCCTGAGGCCCCCACAGACCCTGAAATGGACGATCCTTCCAGAAACCCCCCCATCCTGACAGGCTGGCATCCATGGTGACCGTCTCCCAACAAGGAGTCAGAAAGGATCTGCCCCTCAACAGATTGATCGGATCCAGCCACCACTGAAGGGAGCGCCGAACCCAGGGGGTCATCAGGAAAGACTGATCCAGCGAGCTGGAGCGTCCTTGCGTGAAACTGAGCAAAAGGAACCGCATCGAAGGAAGCCACCATCAATCCCACCAGCCTCATCGCCAGCCTGATGGCCGGACGAGGGATGGACAGGAGAAGCCAAGCCAAATCCTGAATCAAGAGAACCTTGGACTGAGGAAGAAAAACCCTGGCCTGAGAAGTATCCAGAGACATTCCCAGAAAAGACACTACCCTGGACGGAGAAAGGGAGGACTTGGGGTAGTTGATCACCCAACCGAATCTCTCCAGAGTGGATACCACAGTCCTGGTGTCTAACTCCGCTTGACTGAATGAAGACGTCATAATGAGAAGATCGTCCAGATATGGCACGATGCAGATACCCTGGGCTCTGAGGAGAGCCATCACCCCTGCCAGCACCTTGGTGAAAACCCTTGGAGCCGAGGTAAGACCGAAAGGAAGAGCCACAAACTGAAAATGCTGATCCTCCACCACGAACCTGAGAAATCTCTGGTGCGCCGGAAAGATCGGAACATGCAGATAAGCATCCTTGATGTCTATGGACGTCATGAAGTCCCCTTGACGAAGAGAGAAGATAGCTGAACGCAGCGTTTCCATGCGGAACTTCCGCGGCCGGACGAACCTGTTGAGGATCTTCAGAACCAGGATGGGCCGAACAGAGCCGTCCTTCTTGGGTACCGTGAACAGATTGGAATAAAAGCCCCGGCCCCGGTCCGAGGGAGGCACCGGGCAAATGACAGCCATATCCAGAAGATTTTTTACCGCCGCCCGGAGCCCCTGCGCGGCCAGAGGGTCCGAAGGCACCCGAGACCTCAAGAATCTGGGAGGGGGCCGGAACTCGAACTCCAGCTTGTAGCCGGAAGACACCACTTCCCGGATCCATCTGTCCGAGACCTCCTGGTCCCAGACCTGGGAGAAGTGTCGCAGCCATCCCCCCACCCACAAGGGTGAGGGCGCCCCCTCATTGCTGAGCTGGCTTGGCAGCGGTTTTGGGCTTAGAGCCCCAACTGTGTCCTGGACGGGCACGCCCCCTGCCCCTATTCCAGTAATCACCTCTGGATGAGGAAAAAGCCAATCCTCTGCCAGATCTGGCCCCACGAAAGGAAGGAGTAAAGGAAGCCGCCCCCCGAAAAGAACGACGTTGCTTCCTGCATTGAGGTAACTTACCGCCTTTGGCGACCAAATCCAATTTCTCTCCAAAGAGCCGCAACCCCACAAAGGGAAGGGCCGTAAGCGACTTTTTGGACACAAAATCAGCCGCCCACTGGCGCAACCAAACCGAACGTCGAATAGCCACAAGCAAGGCCGACATTCTGCCACACATCACCAATGTGTCATCCAAGGCGGCAAGTACAAATGACAATAACAATTCACACCGTTTAAAAACAATGAACTCGTCACTAGCCGGATCTAGCCCGGAAGTAGTCAACAGGTCCCTAACAACCGACCTGGTAGCTACCACTAACAGCGCCGAAGCACAAACAGGCACAAAGCCGACCCGACACTGCCAATACCATGACAAGCCATCTGGTCAATGCGTTTATCCTCACCATCTTTAAGAGTGGAACAATCAGGAGAATTCAAAATAGCGGTGTTGGACAACCCCAAAACCGGGGCATCCACCTCAGGAGGAGACGACCAAGCTTTACTGCATCCAACGGAAAAGGATATTTCTTATCCCAACCCGGAGGAACACCTGGGAGCCGGGTAGGCCTCTCCCATTCCTTAGTAATAATGCCATCAAAATGCTTTTGATTAGGAAATTCCAAGCACGGCCTAGATTCCTCGAAACAATTCCCCCTTTTGCGGAGGAGCCGCCTCAGGAAGAGAAAATACAACTCTGTGAAGTACTCGCCTGTAGAGTTGATATTATACGCATACAGCACGTCCTGCTCCCGAATAGTAATAACATGTGGGTAATCCTCCGCCTCAGGCGCCGTGCACTGCAGACATGTAGAAAACAAGCTCCTCCCGGCCCTACATATACCGAGGGACCTCCCACAAATCCCCAGCATTGAAAAGCAGTGAGAAGAGAAGCCGGGAGGAACAAACCACCCAGAATAACTGGTAAAAATATCTAATGATAACAATCACCATACAGGGGATCCAGAATAATGAAACCAGGGTGGGGTGGAGCAGGACATGCTGTATGCATATAATATCAACTCTACAGCTGAGTACTTCACAGAGTTTTATTATTCTAAGCATACATCACGTCCTGCTCCCGAATAGTAATAACATGTGGGACATCCAATAGCAGTGTCCATAAGCAGGGTGGGATCCCCCAAAAAAACAAGGCACAGCGGACAGTAAAGGCGCTGTCACCTGCAAAACTTGCAACAGGCCCGACATGAGCAAAGGCTCTAACGTCCGTCTCATAACAGGACCAAGAAGGTATGAAGAGAGACAGGCCATAAGTCTAGTAACTGAATCAACAGAGAAAAATACCCTGGTGCTGAAGGGCCAGTGGTACCCAAGCACCAAGATAACCTTGGTGAAAACCCTTGGAGCCGAGGTAAGACTGAAAGGAAGAGCCACAAACTGAAAATGCTGATCCTTCACCACGAACCTGAGAAATCTCTGGTGCGCCGGAAAGATCGGAACATGCAGATAAGCATCCTTGATGTCTATGGACGTCATGAAGTCCCCTTGACGAAGAGAGAAGATAGCTGAACGCAGCGTTTCCATGCGGAACTTCCGCGGCCGGACGAACCTGTTGAGGATCTTCAGAACCAGGATGGGCCGAACAGAGCCATCCTTCTTGGGTACCGTGAACAGATTGGAATAAAAGCCCCGGCCCCGGTCCGAGGGAGGCACCGGGCAAATGACAGCCATATCCAGAAGATTTTTTACCGCCGCCCGGAGCCCCTGCGCGGCCAGAGGGTCCGAAGGCACCCGAGACCTCAAGAATCTGGGAGGGGGCCGGAACTCGAACTCCAGCTTGTAGCCGGAAGACACCACTTCCCGGATCCATCTGTCCGAGACCTCCTGGTCCCAGACCTGGGAGAAGTGTCGCAGCCATCCCCCCACCCACAAGGGTGAGGGCGCCCCCTCATTGCTGAGCTGGCTTGGCAGCGGTTTTGGGCTTAGAGCCCCAACTGTGTCCTGGACGGGCACGCCCCCTGCCCCTATTCCAGTAATCACCTCTGGATGAGGAAAAAGCCAATCCTCTGCCAGCTCTGGCCCCACGAAAGGAAGGAGTAAAGGAAGCCGCCCCCCGAAAAGAACGACGTTGCTTCCTGCATTGAGGTAACTTACCGCCTTTGGCGACCAAATCCAATTTCTCTCCAAAGAGCCGCAACCCCACAAAGGGAAGGGCCGTAAGCGACTTTTTGGACACAAAATCAGCCGCCCACTGGCGCAACCAAACCGAACGTCGAATAGCCACAAGCAAGGCCGACATTCTGCCACACATCACCAATGTGTCATCCAAGGCGGCAAGTACAAATGACAATAACAATTCACACCGTTTAAAAACAATGAACTCGTCACTAGCCGGATCTAGCCCGGAAGTAGTCAACAGGTCCCTAACAACCGACCTGGTAGCTACCACTAACAGCGCCGAAGCACAAACAGGCACAAAGCCGACCCGACACTGCCAATACCATGACAAGCCATCTGGTCAATGCGTTTATCCTCACCATCTTTAAGAGTGGAACAATCAGGAGAATTCAAAATAGCGGTGTTGGACAACCCCAAAACCGGGGCATCCACCTCAGGAGGAGACGACCAAGCTTTACTGCATCCAACGGAAAAGGATATTTCTTATCCCAACCCGGAGGAACACCTGGGAGCCGGGTAGGCCTCTCCCATTCCTTAGTAATAATGCCATCAAAATGCTTTTGATTAGGAAATTCCAAGCACGGCCTAGATTCCTCGAAACAATTCCCCCTTTTGCGGAGGAGCCGCCTCAGGAAGAGAAAATACAACTCTGTGAAGTACTCGCCTGTAGAGTTGATATTATACGCATACAGCACGTCCTGCTCCCGAATAGTAATAACATGTGGGTAATCCTCCGCCTCAGGCGCCGTGCACTGCAGACATGTAGAAAACAAGCTCCTCCCGGCCCTACATATACCGAGGGACCTCCCACAAATCCCCAGCATTGAAAAGCAGTGAGAAGAGAAGCTGGGAGGAACAAACCACCCAGAATAACTGGTAAAAATATCTAATGATAACAATCACCATACAGGGGATCCAGAATAATGAAACCAGGGTGGGGTGGAGCAGGACATGCTGTATGCATATAATATCAACTCTACAGCTGAGTACTTCACAGAGTTTTATTATTCTAAGCATACATCACGTCCTGCTCCCGAATAGTAATAACATGTGGGACATCCAATAGCAGTGTCCATAAGCAGGGTGGGATCCCCCAAAAAAACAAGGCACAGCGGACAGTAAAGGCGCTGTCACCTGCAAAACTTGCAACAGGCCCGACATGAGCAAAGGCTCTAACGTCCGTCTCATAACAGGACCAAGAAGGTATGAAGAGAGACAGGCCATAAGTCTAGTAACTGAATCAACAGAGAAAAAAACCCTGGTGCTGAAGGGCCAGTGGTACCCAAGCACCAAGATAACGGAGTAAACATCAAAAGGGAAGATTCTCTCCCCTGAAAGGAAACATAGGTCAGTGTAATGACCCAACCAGCTCACAGGCAAGGAAGCCTTGTGGCAACACTTGTAACACCCCCAAAAGGGAAACAGAACAGGTCACCCGACCAAGGCGGGAATACAGACCCCTAATTATCAGGAAGCCAAGGCTTCCTCAGGATCAGAGGACATCCAGCAGGATCAATCCAAGGCGCAATGGCGCTGGAAGTAGATATCAGGCGCATACATAAAGAGACGCCCGTAGACTCCAAGAGCATCAGTCCCCCTAAAGGCCAAGAAGGCCCACATGGGGAGAATTGCAATACCTCGAGCCAGGGTTAAATAACCAGATCCATCATCTCAGGCACATGTCTGACGGAGTCAGGAGGCCCCAGAGAAGAGAGCTGGACTACAGGGCAGATGAGACAGCATCCAGCCAGGGTCCCCAGGAAGTCCGCAGGGTAAAAAATGAAAATTGATCCCCACAGGGACCATGGAACTACTGAGGAGATGCAGCTAAGCAATCCCCAAAAGAATTCCCTATGAGGGCGACAAAACCAGACTCCTGCAGGAAAGGCCAGGACAAAACCTACACCTTCAGAGTCCCCAGACGGGGAGCCAACCTCAACTTACGTTGTAAAGACTTTAAGGTCCTGGGAACCGAGAACGTCTAACAGGGAAGAGACTAAGGCTCCTGCCAATCAATATGGGTTACCACAAAACCCCCATAGCCGGAGGAAGGGAAGCTGGGGAGCTAGCTCCCAGCCCCCTCTCATACTAAGTCACCCAGACAATAATGCCCGTCACCAAGGGGTGAATGAACTGTCAATCCCCAGACAGGAGACCTTACATTGGACCAAGGAAGGGGCCTGATAAGGGCAGAGCCGCACTCCTGAAAGAGAGAGCACAAGTCAGCAGACTTCAGCAGAGGCATCTGCGAACTGCAACTCCCAAGGCCAGCCAGGCCATCCATCCCATGGGACTCTCTATCAGGCCAACCGCGCGCAGAACCCACAAGTAGATGAAGAGAAGGCATATGAAACAACAAGTCTATGCCTAAATACTCAGCCCCCATGACCAGAGTCAGAATATTCTAGGACAGTAGGAACAAGGGCAGAGCCCCTGTGTCAGGAGGGAGACCCCACAGAGCCACGCTAGGCTCCCCGGGCGACACCAGGATAGCATAACCTGCCGCTAAGGGCATCCATTGAAGCGAATACCGCTGAGAAGCAGAGGGAGTAGACCCCCGCCCAAGGCAGGATCAGGGACCCTCCAGAGGAAGCATCCTGCCACAATCTTTAGACCAGTATTAAAAACAGGCCATTGTCATTCAACAGACCCGGAGTCCCCCAATAAACCAACCAATCCTAAGGAGGAGAAGGCCAGCCATATAGAGTCAACGGGGGCCCACCGTTTCAACAAAACCAGCAGTTAAGATGGACCCTCTAGGGGACCCTACCAAGAACCACGGGGATTGTGGAAGAATTTTCCCTTCCCCCGTCCAACCTGCGAGACTTGGTACCCAGGGTGACCAATTACTGGAAGATGCTAGTAAGGAAGGGGAGTGCCCCCTGACGGGGCCCTTGAATATGGGAAGCTCAAGAGGAACCGCCTTACCAAGGGGGCATGAGCACAGACCAAGCACCGGGGTGCTGGGACATATGTAGGTTCAATAACCTACTGCGCCAAAGAGCCCAAGGGCTCGGTATATAAGTGACATCTTGATGTGCCGCCAACGGGCCCACCAGTTGCCATCCCGCCTGGCGAAGGTAAGCCGCCAGTAAAGGGGGGCAGAGCCCCCGTAACCAGGGGTCCCCTATCGCCAGAGGAGAAGGCTGCAGGCCTGAACCGCTTCCCAGGAATGGGGGATAGCGGATAAGGGACCATGAGGGAATGAGGTGACTGATCAACCATCCAGTAGCTCCCAGGGAACACGGCCAGCCAACCGATCCACTTCGGCCTGATGCAGAGACTGGGGAGTAAGGAAGACGACCCGGTAGGTCCTAACGCAGATGCCCCCCCCCCCCCCCCCCAGGCGTGTCCCCAGTCGCGCCAGGCGAGTAGCCTGGGAACCAAAGGGAGGCCCCAAGTAATGCCTCCATCCGCAGGGTTGGTCCTGCGACACTGTCTAGAAGTAGTCTTGGCGTCCAGCAGACCCAAGGGAGACTAAGAAGATCTAGTACTTCGCAAGAGGCCGAAAGCCCCCCCCCCCCCCCCCGCGCAGGGGGCCCGTGACCTAAGACAGAGTTCCCTGTGAAGGTAGAATTGCTAAGCCTGCCATAGGCCAACGCGGTCCAGACTACCTTATACTGTTGAGGGCCGGGAGTCATCCCGGCTACCTGAAATCCCCCTGTGCAAGGAGGAGACATCATCTTCTGACTTGCTCGCCGTCTGCAGAGATGAAAGACTGGGTAATGAGTGGGAGGTCCCAGGTATTTATGGACCGGGAGGGGCTCTCTTTTTTCCTTTGCATCTCTGCAAGATCGCCATCTACAGGTCAGTATAACCCACATGTAATGAATGTCTTGAAGCGGGGTGTGTGACATACTTAGAATAAGATGGTTCCTCCCCTCCCCCTGCCTATAGGCTCACCATAGCCTATGGCCTGCTTACTCTTAGGAAAAGTCTGCGGCCCAGAGCGTAGCTCTGCCGAACGCCTGACCCTCGGCATTCCCCTACCTGCACCTGATCCGCAGCCATGGCTGGGAGGCAAGAAGGGTCCCGGAAGCAGGTGGGAATAGGGCTTGCAGCAGCCGACAGGCTAGTAATGCCGCGCTTATCTGCGAAGTCCATGGAGAGAGAGAAAGAGACCATCTTCGCAGTCAGACTGCAGGAAAAGACTGGGGTCTTCTGGGTAATTTTATGGGCCGGGAGGGGCCATAAATCTTCATGCAGTCGATTGTGCCGCCTGTGGTGGATTACCCACATGTAAAGTGTAAAGAATAGAAATGAAGCAAGCCGTGCTGTACACCTGGAAAATTTATATTTTTTAAGTTTTTAGTCACTTATTTTTTCCTACACTGGGCTGTAACTCTGTTCAGGACTTCAGGATATGGGCGCCGCCATCTTGACTCAGAAGCATCACACTTACTGAGGAGAGGAGAGCGGGATAAAGTACAGAGGGGTGGGTTATAGCTGTGCTTTGCTCAGACAGAGCAGAGCTGGGGTCAGGAAAACCTTATGAGAATTATGAGTGTGCCATACACTCCACTTCGATCTTCATGACATGTGGGTAATCTCCAGTAGAGGGCGAACTTCTGCAGAGATGAATATGCAAAAAAAAAAAGAAAGCCCCTCCCAGTCCATATATACCTGGGACCTCCCACCAATTCCCCAGTGTAAAAAAGCAGTAAGGGGACCAGGAAGAACCAATTATAACCTTAACAATCAAAACCAATGGTTCACCATATAAAAGCCCCAGAATACCTGAAAAAAAAAGGGTGGGGCGAAGTGGAGTGTATGGCACACTCATAATACCCGTTTTAAAGGTGAGTACTCACAAAACGGTATTATTCTAAGTGTGCCATACACTCCACTTCGGTCTTCATGACATGTGGGACATCCAATAGCAGTGTCCGTCATGGGTGGGAACCAGAAACAGTAAAGAATGTACCAACTCAAACCACTGCAGCTTGCAGAACCTTGCGGCCAAAAACAGCATCTGCTGAAGCCCGCACATCAACCTTGTAAAACTTGGAAAAAGTATGAACGGAAGACCAAGTAGCAGCCTTACAAACTTGTTCAACAGAAGCCTGGTGCTGAAAAGCGCAGGACGCACCAATAGCACGAGTAGAGTGCGCAGTGACCCTAAAAGGGGGAGTCCTCACCCTTAGCAGAATAGGCCCCAACAATGGCCTGACGAATCCATTTGCTAATCGTAGACTTAGCAGGTGGCAAACCTTTCCTGGGCCCGCAGGGCACCACGAAAAAAGCATCCGTCCTACGGAAGGAAGAAGTAGTCACCAAATAGCACTTCACACAGCGAACCATGTCCAAGTTGTGCAGAACCCTTTCCTTGTCGTTGTTATGCTTAAGACACAAGGAAGGGAGAACAATATCCTGATTGAGGTGGAAAGCAGACACCACCTTAGGAAGAAAATCCGGCTTAAAACGAAAAACCACCTTATCCTGATGTCTCTCAAAATAAGGGGCCTGAATCGACAGGGCCACCAACTCACAGACACGCCGAACAGAGGTAATAGCCACCAAAAAAGCAACCTTCTGAGTGAGAACCGAAAGGGCAATATCCTGTAGCAGCTCAAAGGGAGGACCCTGCAGAGCTGAAAGAACCAAATTCAAATCCCAAACAGGAACTACAGCTTTCCGAGGGGGCCACACATGCGCCACCCCTTGGAAAAAGGTCTTAACCAGCGGGTGTAAAGCAAAAGACCTCTGGAAGAAAACAGACAGAGCAGAAACCTGTCCTTTCAAAGTACTAAGCTGGAACCCAAGATCCAGATTATGCTGAAGAAACTCCAAAATCCTGGGTACAGAATAAACCCTGCAAGGCAAGGCCCTAGCCTCACACCAATCAATATAGGACCTCCACGTCCTATAGTAAATGCCAGAAGAGGACCGCTTCCTAGCCCTAACCAGGGTCTGAACGACAGCCTCAGACAAACCTTCCTCTTTCAAGATGAAGGTTTCAGCAGCCAAGCCGTCAAAGCCAGCGTTTGTAAATTGGGGTAAAGTAGATGACCCTGGGATAGCAGGTCCGGCAGCAAGGGAAGCCGGCACTGGTCTATGGCCATCCTTACGACGTCTGCGTACCAAACCCTTCTTGGCCACCGTGGAGCCACCAGAATCGCTGGTGCCCCTTCTAGAACCAGTTTGCGAACTACCTTGCCCAGCATGGAGACAGGTGGAAACAGGTACAGAAAACCCAGGTCCTTCCAAGCCAATGACAAGGCATCCAATGCCAAAGCCAGTGGATCCTGAGAAAGAGACACAAATGCCGGAAGTTTGTGATTGTGCCTCGAAGCAAAAAGACCCACCTCCGGAGTACCCCACTTGCGGCAAAGATCCAGAAAGACCTCGGGGTTGAGAGACCACTCTCCGTGGCGAGAGGACCCCCTGCTCAGGGAATCCACCTCCGTATTCTCTACTCCCGGAATGTAGACTGCCAAAAGGCAAGGAACATTGCTCTCTGCCTAGTGCAGGATCAGAGAGACTTCCCTGAGGGCACTCCTGCTGCGAGTCCCTCCTTGGTGATTTATGTAAGCCACTGCCGTATGGTTGTCCGAACGCACCTGAACCGGAAGACCCCGTAATGCGTTTTCGCAAAGCGTTAGACATCTCGAGGGATACCCTGTTGGGCAAGACACAAAAGAAACAAGATGTGGGTGGCCAACCTGTACGGCTCATTACGAAATATAGTGCACATTGGGACAAGTTTCGTAGCATATTACAAACTCATTGGCACGTGTTGCTATTGGACCCGATGATAGGCAAGATAAGTGGGCCCTGGGCCATTGCTGACCGCAAAGCGCGCAAACAACATTAAGGACCTGTTGGTCCGTAGTGAATATAAACCCTACCAGGGGGTGGGAAGAAGTATGTGGGGAAAACGAAGAGGGAACTACGGGTCCGCATAGGGGAACACGTGAGGGATATCAAGAGGAACAATGAAAAAAGCCCGGTGGCTGTACACTTTTATAATTGCCATAACAGCGAGCCGTCTGGCTAAGCTGTGTGCGGGATTTTCAAACTTAGATGTAACAACAGAGGGGGGTTGTGGGATGTGCGGCTGCTGCAACAGGAATCAAGATTTATATATGAATTAGGCACCATGTATCCAATGGGCTCAACACCAATATGGACCTAAAAGCCTTTCTGTAAATGTGGTATGGAGTGTGAGTATGTGAGGTTACCCTTTTTACGACTTAGCACCGTATGGTTTTTGAGCACGTTGGTGTGATCTTCCTTTTTTTGATCTGTCTATGACCTTTCTCGCACCATTTCCCCACCTCCTCGTGGTCTTCCTCTCCTTACTGCTGTATATGCATGCCTGAGTTGGGAGCTGACTATGTTGGTGGAGGATCCCCAGTTGCAGTCAATGAAGATCGTGCATGGCGGTTGTGCCATTTGTCCATGGGCTCGTGTAACTGCAGGATTGCAAAGCTGGGCTTATTGCCCTTGGGCATTGTAGGACTGCTGAAGGTAACAGTGGGGGCAGTATAGATGGCACCAGGTATTCGGTCCAGTGCAGTCCCCAGAGCACTGGGTTGGTAAGCATGAATGGCCAGTATGAATTTGCTGTTTGTGAGGAGGCTACCTAGTCTTGTCTCTAGGCAAACACTAGTATGAGCCAGGATGGAGAGGCCTAACATTTTTTGGAACTTCGCCAGTGTTCTCCATATGGGGGGACTTATACAGAGTCCCTACCTGTAAGAGAGGATATATGTGTGTATCTGTACCTATGGTAGGGCTCAGTATTTCCACCATCACAATTTACATGGACTAATTTCACAAGGTTTGTGGGGAAGGGCTATGCGAGTTATATAAGCAAATATGGGACATGCAGGCGCTATTTGGAATAAGGCTCCAACAGCAGACTGCTGGCAGTCCAGTAATGAATGTGTTAAGTCGCCGCACAAAATTGTTTGCCGAGTGATTTTACGAAGGACAAATGCGCAGATGCAATGCAATGTGTTGGTGATGTAGACAAGTGCGCAGTCGCAGCATATGAGTAAGTCTGTTGGAGCACTTGTGTGTGATAGAATCCCATCCAAGTATTGCACAAGCGCCTTGAAACATGCCTGATTGGTTGACGACAAATGGCGCGGCCACTACAAAAGCTGCTCGCTTGGCTGGCCCTTCCCACTCTGACGAAGCTCCCGAGGCGGAGCGAAACAGCTGTCGGTTCGGGCCTCTGACCACGCCCTTTCCACGATACGCACGCTCATACATCATGGGCGCATTGTGAAGTCTTTCAGGAATCAGCGTGCAGTTTGCCACTAAGGAGGAATCTTCCCTGAAGTTGAGAGCGGTGAGAGTGTCGAGTTTTGCCTTTGCACAAGTTGTGCCGGTGGGCCGCTGAGCCCTGAACATTTCCTATCGCTCTTTTGAGATGTGGCTGTCGGGCCCATCCGGGATTGTGACTCCCTATTGTAATGCTTATTGGGACTGAGCTGGTTTAAAGTGGAGTGCACTCGCTCATGCACAAGTACATGCACTTCTGAATTCCGTTCCGTGGCTGACATCCTGAACCCCGGACTAGGGGCTTTGAAGAAACTTGTAGCCGTTGATCCCCGTGTGTAGCAGTGGACTTCTTGTCCCTACTATTAAAGCTGGCCAGCTACTTGGTGTGTGAGCTGTGTAAGAGTGGTTGTGAGCGTGGAGTCCAGGTTGTCCTGGAGGGGGCCCCCCTTTTCCTTTGTAAATGTTATTTTAATGCGCAATTGCGGTTTTAACGGTGTTAGTTGCAAGTGTATTCTATACATGTTATGTGCCATAATTTTGCTAATAAATGGAGAGTCTGTTTTGGCTAAATCTGCCTTTTGTCATTGGCCAGCCCAGCATTTAACCATAGTCCTGTACTTGTGTTCTACAGCAAGAATCAGAGCCTGAGCTGACAGGGGGTTCCGAGACATCCGGGATCTGATGAATCTTGGGGGCAGCCAGGCAGCAAACTATCTTGTAACCGGAGGACACTACCTCCTGAATCCACCGGTTTGAGACATGATGCCTCCAGACATGAGCAAAAAGCTGAAGCCGTCCCACCACCCGGATGGGTGAGGGCGCTCCTTCATGCCCGAGGGGGCTTGGGGGAAGACTTAGGTTTGGAGCCCCAGGATGGGCCGGAGCGGCCACGTCCTCTGCCCCTACCCTAGAAATCTCCTCGGGCCCCAGCAAAGGAGGCCCCTCTCCCCGATCTGGAACCACGGTAGGAGGAAGGAAAGGAGCCTGAACCCCGAAAGGGCCAAGACTGCCTCCTGCGCTGGGGTAACTTGCCACCCTTAGCAAATAGGTCCAGGCGATCTCCAAAAAGGCACAGTCCTTTGAAGGGAAAACCAGTGAGAGCCTTCTTGGCAGCATTGTCAGCTGCCCACTGGCGCAGCCTAACTAAGCGGCGTATAGCCACCACCAAGGCAGAGGCTCTGCCACACATCCTAATGGTATCATCCGAGGCAGAAAGGACATAAGCAACAAACACCTCACAACGCCAGAGTGCATTATACTCTTCACTAGAAGCGTCATCAGGAGCACCATCTAAGACCTTTTTAAGGCCTAATAGCCACAGCTGTGATGGCGGAAGCACAAACCGGGCGCAGTGCCGTCCCCACACAGGCAAAGGCATAGGACGTCAGAAGATCAATACGCCGGTCCTCAGCATCCTTCAGGGTAGTAGAGTCAGGGGAATGCATGAGGTGTTAGACAAACCCAAAAATACCATTTTGTGATTGCTCACCTGTAAAATGGGTATTATAAGTATGTCTCACAACCTGCTTCGGAAATATTCATTACACGTGGGTTATGTCCAGTAGAGGGCGAACTTCTGCAGAGATGACTAGAAAAAAGAAGCCCCTCCCGGCCCATAAATACCTGGGACCTCCCACACATTCCCCAGTATAATACAGCAGTAAGGGGACCAGGAAGAGCAAATAAAATCTATGAGAAAAAAGTATCACCATATAGAGGATCCAACAGAGGGACCGGAATACCATGTGAATGAGAGACCGTTCCCCTCGGCGAGAGGATCCTCTGCTCAGGGAGTGTCCACCTCTGTGTTTTCCACTCCCGGAATGTACACTGCTGAAATGCATGGAGCATTGCTCTCCGCCCATGCAAGAATCAGAAAAAACTTCCCTGAGGGCACTCCTGCTGCAAGTCCCCCCCACCCCCCTAGGTGATTGATGTAAGCTACCGCAGTTCGATTGTCTGATCGAACCTGAACCGGTAAAACTTAAAGATGATGCGTCAGGTGCGACAGCACCAACCAAATTGCCCTCAGCTCCAGGACGTTGATGGGGATGTGCGCCTCCTGAGGTCACCACAGCCCCTGGAACTGATGTTTCTTCCAGTACCCCCCCCAGGCTGGCATCCGTGGTGACCGTCTCCCAAACAAGGGGCCAGAAAAGATCTGCCCCTCAGCAAATTCCTTGGTTCCAGCCACCACTGAAACGACAGCCGGACCAGGGGAGACATCACAAATGACTGATCCAAGGTCAGAGGACATCTGTCCCAAGCCGACAACAGATGGAGTTGAAGAGGCCTCATGTGAAACTGAGTAAAAGGAACTGCCTCGAAAAAGGCCACCATGAATCCCATCAGCCTCATCCCTTGCCGGAAGGACGGGCGAAGGATGGACAGAAGAAGACGTATCAGATCTTGAACAGTCTCCACCTTCAACGGAGGTAGGAACACCCTGGACGAATGGTATCCAGATTCATGCCCAGAAAGGAAACCTCCCCTGACGGGGAGAGAGAAGACTTGGAATAGTTGATCACCCAAATGAACCTCTCCAGCCTTGACACCACCAACCTGGTGTCCAGCCCCGCTTGACCGAGAGAGGATGCCTTGATGAGAAGGACGTCCAGATACGGCACAATGCGAACGCCCTGGGCTCTGAGAAGTGCCATTATCCCCGCCAGCACCTTGGTGAACACCCTTGGTGCCGAGGTCAGCCCAAAAGGAAGAGCCACAAACTGATAGTGCTGATCTCCCACCACAAATCTGAGAAACCGCTAGTGTCTTGGGAAGATCGGCACATGAAGGCAAGCATCCTTGATGTCTATGGACGTCATAAAGTCCCCTAAACGAAGAGAGTTGATGGCCGAGCACCGAGTCTCTATGCGAAATTTTTTGGTTCTGATGAATCTTTAGATCCAGAATGGGTCTTATGGAGCCATCCTTTTTGGGGACTGTAAAAAAGTTGGAGTAATAGCCCCGGCTTCTCCCTGTGGAGGGCACCAAGCAAACTGCCCCCATGTCCCGAAGGTTTTGCACTGCCAAGAAAAGCCCCTGCGCAGCCCAGGGGTCCAAAGGAACCCGAGACCTAAGGAATCTGCAAGGAGGCCGGTACTCGAACTCCAGCTTTTATCCGGAAGAAACCACTTCCAGGATCCAGTTGTCTGCGACCTCCCGGGTCCAGACCTGGGCGAAAA
Organism: Gastrophryne carolinensis; assembly: GCA_027917425.1. NCBI lineage: Eukaryota > Metazoa > Chordata > Amphibia > Anura > Microhylidae > Gastrophryne > Gastrophryne carolinensis. The sequence continues at coordinate 226,417,700 of CM051240.1, read as the reverse complement.
GCCGAAGCCGTCCCCCCCACCAGCGAGGGTGAGGGCGCCCCTCAATGCTGAGAGTGTTTGGCAGCAGCCTTGAGTTTGGTACCCCAGGCAGTCCAAGGACGGACACGTCCTCTGCCCCTACCCCAGGAATCACCTATGAACGCAGAGTAAGCAACTCCCCTGCTTGCTCAAGAGCCACGAAAGGAAGGAATAAAGGAGCCTGCACCCTGAAAAGGCCAGGGCTGCTTATTGCGGTGTGGCAATTCTCCTCCTTTCGCCACCATCAGATTCTGAAAACAATTCTCCTTCTTCCAGCGGGGAATAATCAGACCAATCAAAGGAGTAGTATTCCTCATAATCAAAACCTGGTGCAGCCGGTGCCAAATGCCTTCTCTTAGCTGGGGCCTTCCAGGCTGCAGAGCTAGCAATCAATTTTCCAACGTTGGCCAATCTAGCACAGACATCAGATTGCGACTCCCCGCACTTGGGGTCAGAGTCAGGCGGGTGGTGTAGGTGATGAGGTCGGCGGCGCTGACCCAGACTGCCGCGTAATGGCCTACTGTGCACATGGAAAGCAAATAAGCACATTATCCCCCGCAAGGGATACCCCACAAACCACACAATGCCGGGGTTGCCCCGAAGGGATCCCAAGCCCGGTATCCTGGGAAGCCTCCCTATGGTGATTTTTTTATGGTAGTTGCAATGACCAGTGGGAATTACGCTAGTAAGCCACCCGGGATGCCCCTTAATGTCCGTTAGTGGGAGGATTTTTAATGCCCAAATTTGAGAGAGGGACTTAAGGACCGGGAGAAAACCCCCCTTTTGTCTATATCAAGAAAGGTATGCCCCCTAGAAGACATAGCAAAAAAGGGGTACCATAAGAAATCCAAAAAGCCATGTACAGCAAGCATACTTCTATAAATGTATAATATTAATGCATATAAAAATAGCACACATGTAGCATCACAAGGCACCCTCAAGACACACATTCCGTTTGTACAGAGAACAGTTAATGCCATGACACAACAGTTTACAAGCCCCGCAGGGCACTCACAGTTTATGACCAAGGAAAATGACGTCCAGCACGCAGCAGCACCAAGCCGAGTGAGGAAGAGAAGAAGGAGGGCAGGCCAACGCGGATCGTGCGCTGCACATTGCCCCGCCCCCTCGTGTGGAAGATAGGCGAGACGCGGTTCCCAGCCATTAGTTGGGAACCGCCGAGAGCGCCAAAAGAGAGGGGCGGGCCGCATCAGCGCGCAGAGCGCCCGGCCCCGCCCCCTCTCCTGACTAAGAAGAAGAACAAAAAAGCATGGCCGCGCTCCCAACAAGGCTGCGGAGCCGGCCCGGGATCCAGGTCGCCGTCCAGCTGGACACGGCCTGGCACAAGTAAAAGCATGCCACACACACACACTCATACGTACTGGCAGCTATCGGGCTAGGACAAAGACTGAAGTAAAAAATAGGAGGGACAGGCCCCCCCCCCATGATCCAGGGCTTCAGGGAGCAACGGGCGGGGGATGATCCCAAGCCACCGAAAGCAGTGCAGGGAAATTACGGACAGGGCATCTCAAACCAGGATCCCGAACCTGGTATCCGCCTACCCCTTGTTGGGGGTCTCACGGAGGAGTATGACTCCTAGTTAGTACACCACTAGGGTGTAAACTACCCTCGCCCGGACCTACAGCCGAGGCTGGGAGGCATATGGGTTTACTAAAAACGAGGTCCGGGCAGAAATAGGGAAAAATTGGCCGGGTGAGAACCCGGCTTACCTGCAAAGAAGGAGACACAGCCATTTTCTGACTTGCTCGCCGTCTGCAGAGACGATTACTGGGAATGTGTGGGAGGTCCCAGGTATTTATGGGCCGGGAGGGGCTTCTTTTTTCTAGTCATCTCTGCACAAGTTCGCCCTCTACTGGACATAACCCACGTGTAATGAATATTTCCGAAGCAGGGTGTGAGACATACTTAGAATATTGGTGCATCCACTTCGGGAGGGGATGACCAACGTTTAACCACATCAGCGGGAAAGGGATATCTCTTATCCCAACTCTTAGGGACTCCGGGGAGCCTGCTAGGACGCTCCCATTCTTTGAGCATGAGATTATTAAAATGAGATTGCTCAGGAAACTCCCAAAGTGGCTTGGCAGTATGAAACAATTCCCCCTTCTGCTTAGGGGCCACGGCTGGGGGAGAGATAGAAAGTACTTCAAAGATCTGAGCCAAAAGCCTAACAGTATCATCTGGGGCCCATGGGTCAGAGCCAGATTCAGCATAACCCTTAGGCTGTTCATCAGATGATTCTGAGTCAGAGAACAATTCCCCCTCTTCCAGGGGGGTATAACCAGACAGATCGAAGAACTCCTCAGCCTCCATAGGGAAAAGAGTGATACCGGGGCGCCAAATGCCGCCTCTTAGCAGAGGCCTTACGCGCCATAGTATTAGCAAGCAACTTTTCAACACTAGCCAGTATAGTAGCCACATCAGGCTGAGACTCCCCACTGGTATGCAGCTCACCGGGAGTCAAATGTAAGTGTGGGGGAGTAGGCGAAGCCATATGGGGCGCAGGCCCAGCTACTGGTAAACCAGGCTGCAGCGCAAGCACCTGCTGGGCACAGGATACACAAACCCGCACATTGTCATCACTTGTAGGGGACACCCCACACACAGCCGGGCTTGTGCCGAAGGAACCCAGAGCACATTATCCTGAGAAGCCTCCATATGGTGATTATAGCGGCACAATCGGCCGACAGGGATTCACGCTGTAAAAGCAACCCGGGATGCCCCAATAACCCGCTAGGGAAGTGGGAGGAATTAGCACTCTAGGCCTCAATAAGTTTATTAAAACTAAAAAGAGGGGATAGGACCGGGAGAAAGATCGAGTTTGACCCGCCTGTAAAACCTAATAATAATGACCCGTAAGCGGGATGCATACACAATAATTAAATATAAATAAACAGCCCTCAGGAGCTACTCACGGACTGCGGTAGGTAGACGCCAGCCACGCAGCACAAGGAAGCAAAATGGCGTCGAGTATACCCGGAAGAGCGCAAAGCCCCACACGTGACAACAACCAACCAATGATGGCGCGGCAGCGCCTGAGGTAATGCCGCCGCCGACCGCAGAACGCCGTACAAGCGCGCGTGGCGGCGGCATATTCAAAAGCAACCAGTGCAACCAATGCAGTGCGGTGACAGGGAAAAGCAAGCCAAGCACACCATACAACAAGGAATGTCTAAACCCCCCCCCCCCCCCCCGAGAACTACAAGGGAGAGCGAGGGAGGGCAGCGTCCACCTAACAGGGGCCCACCGATAGACAGGGGCGAGGGGCTAAGGTGCGGGAGGGGCATCCCATAAGGCTCACCATGGCCTTTACCGCCTACCCTTTGGTGGGGGATTGCGGTCGGAGCAGCTCTCCATAAGCACCATAAGGCGGAGTCGCCTACCATCACCCGACCAGTGCAGCCAAGGCTGGGAGGCAAATTGAAAATGGAACGGGTGGGAATAGTCCTACAGGGCCGCAGGCTAATAGCCCCGCTCACCTGTGAGGAGAGAGAGTCATCTTCTTGTCCTTCGCAGCCAGACTGCAGAGAAGATCTGGGAGTTGTGGGAGGTCCTGGGTATTTAAGGGGCCCTGAGGAGCCAATTTTCGCTGTCTCTGCAGTCCAGACCCATCTGGCGGAGGTAATACCCAGACGTAAGGAATCTTCATCTGGAGCAGGACGTACTGTATACTAAGAATAAATAAATTTCCAGACATAGTCCCTTGCGACTGCAAGAAAAGAACTGAGGATATATCCTGCCACAGCCTGCCTTATATATGCCAGGAGGAGTTAGTTTTTTCTATCTTGCAGTCCTTGCCTACGGCTGAGATTAACTCACTTGTTAAGCTAGTGGTGCCCGGGAATGGAAGAGATGAGATACAGGAGCTGTTGATGGCTCTCTAGGAGAGGGATGTGGAATCGTGCTGTAGACGATGTAGCAGGTCTCCAAAGTTTACATTCTTCATATAACATTTCTCCATGTTCCATCTTCCTCTAAATGTGGTCATACAGCTACTCGTTTCCCTCAACGCTCAAAATCCAGCAATCCACCGTAGCTGAATCTGCTTGCACAATTTGGGTGTGTGCATATGGAGGTGGTCAGGGAGGAAAAGAAGGTAAATGAGGGGCAAAGTTTGGAGAGCTGCTACAGCATCTAGGAGAAGCAAATGAGGCAGGCTTCAGGTGAGCTTCTTGAGGTCTTATTATTGAAAAAGCCTGAACTGTCCCTCTAATGCTTCTTAGGGACAATCATGCCTTTGCCTTTAGGAGGTGGTAAGTAGCTCTGTTGCAAACAGGGGCATCCCAAATTTGGATTTTTGACTGTGGTCTGCTGGACAAATAAAAGTGGGATACCTACCTGATGTTGCTTGCAGCAGTACAACTAGGCCAATGGGACGGTCTTCAGTAGATGGGCCGCTCTGACCACAAATAACACAATCATACGACAGCTCAGCAACTTGTGGCTCTGAAGCAGCTATCTCCATGGCAACATCAGTGTCAGGTGATTCTGTACAGAAAATAAAATTTACATAACTGACCTGTAAAGTTAGTGCTAATTGGAGCATATTAAAACAAACCTGCATTAAAGACTTACTAAACAGCAGGGATACAAAGCAGGCTCTATTATCTAGCACCACACAACATGTTTAGCCCCAGTGCCAGTTCATTCTTCCTCCAACCAAGAGAGGAGCATGCATGGCCTAAACTCAGATCACGTCATGTTGTCTAAGTCTTCGCTGGGAGCCGCATCCCCAGCTTCCCAGTAACATGGAGCACGCCCGCCATTCACAAATGCCTGGCGCGGGCACGCGTCCCGAAAGAGGGATAGCAGGGATGCGGCTCGCGCATGGACCAGGAAACAAGGTAAGTGTATGGGGTGACCTGGGGGGTTTCACACAGCGCGGCATCCCGATTTTGGGGGATAGATTCCTGGGCCGATCTGCATGGGTTTTGGTCCATGAACTATGGTCAAAAATGGCCATAGCCCCTCTTTACAGTACAGCAGCGAGACAAGGCGACCCAGGCTGCCCTGCTAAGAATCAGCAAAAAAAAAAGCCAACCCCAGCAGCATGCCAGCGCTGGCCGTGGAAGCCGACAGGCTGCTCCATGGCAGCTGTAGAAGAGGTGCTAATGCACAGCAGCTGAATAGTAAAGAGTGGCTATGGTCATTTTTGAGCATAGATATTATAAAACAAGACAAGGCTAATAAGGCTTGCCAAGGGACACAAGCAACACAAACTATCAGGACCATTGCTGACCACACCAAACAGACTATAGACTGCACCTGTCCCTCTGAGGAAGCCCAGGTGGTGAAACGTGTAAGGGAAACAGTCTATGAATATGACAAGGTTTAAGGAACACAGTCACCTGGCGTAGATGCATTTGTCTTGTACACACACCTACGTTGTAATAATTCTGTATGTTTGTGTGTAGTATTATATTTTGAAGACTAGGTCTACGTTAGAGCCTTTTGTTACGTAATATGGTATGCTTTGTAAGCAAATACAATACAAGCTTTTTTACCTACACTGCCCTTGGATTATGTTAATTAGATAATTATTATATTATTCATTATATAATGTCTTAACTAACCACCATTTGTGACCAGATAGCTTGAGGCGCTCGCTTTTATGGGATTACCTGCTTTGCTGCCACATTGCCTTCTTTTGAGCTGTATGAGATAAAGCATCCCTCCCCTCTTTTCCCCTCAATAGAATTCAACAGGATGGCAGACACGGTATTCCCATCATGGCTGCTCCCATAAACCACAAGTGATTTAGACTGAACTGTCCCTTATTTTTCCTGGTGTCATTTCAGTACATGGTTGTTCTAAGCATTTAAGCTAATAAGTGGACATGAGCACTAGTTACCCCATGCTCAACTCTAAAATAATGCGAGCAATGGCTTTTCATTATTAGTGAAACTTGTTTTCAAATCAAGTTTTCCATGAACACTTTGTACTATGACCATTGAAAAAAAAGAACAAAAGAAAAAAATTTTTTCTGCTGCTGGCCTTGGATCTATAAAGTGTGTATTTACAAGTGACACAAAAAAGAAAAATGGTATTAAAAAAAGAATACTGCACGTGTGCAGACAGAAAGAAATGAGAATGTTTTACAGCGGGGTGACTCCTCCATGACGCAAATTTCTGAGCCCTGCATTATCTCGTTATTACTGTTCTAACCTGCGCTAAAAGGAGTCAGCTTTTCTTTAGGTTTGGATGATTCCAGGGTTATTTGGAGCCTCGTTCACCAATAAATAGCATATGCGGCTAGCAATTTGTCACCCAACAAATGTAATTTTCAGGTATATGGAAAAAGCCAATGAAAACAGAATGACAGAATCTATGCCACTGCTGAGACCATTTCTAAATGATGGGAAATGTTGGGGCTAATTTGCATATGCTGGAGTAAGCACATCAATACACGCACCAAAATAACAACACAGGCAAATCTCACACCTAAAACAGAAACTAGCACCTGGAGTTCCAGCCTAAAAAGAGAGCACTGTGAAAAAGGCACTAAAAAGAAAAAAAAGAAGGAATAGATTAAAATATCTGTTCTAGTTAGAAACAGTATAATGAAAAATAAATAGTAAGGGGCGGATATTTTTGACAAGGCAGTCACACCAATTATCCTATACAAAGGTGTCATCCAGGAGGAACTCTGCTGTCCTATCAAGATCAAATGAACAGTAACAAAGCTGCCTGTAGCAGCAGGATGGAAATGGAATTTATGGCAAGTGATTAAAATCCTCTGCATAGCTGGACAAGTCCTTTGAAGATATTTAGAACTATTGGGATGTCCATAACACTGCACCCACAACAGGGAGGGGAGAAGCAGAGGAACCAGGAAAGAAAAAGCCCTCAGTTTCCCAGTTGCCCCCTACTGTAACCACTGGATCATCGCAAGCTCTAGAAGAGACCCCCTATATATTAGTATATATTATTTCATTATAACAGTCGCAAGCCACCATGTGGAGAGACCCCGTTTTAGGCTTAATATAAAGGGACTAAAAAGATCCTCTACTCAAAGGCAAGGGAAAAGAGGTACTTTCCTAGAACAGAAAGTTATTGCGCAGCACCCAACAGAAGGAATAATACAATTATCCATCAGACCTTGCGATGGGAATGGCTATGCAAATAATCTCTTTATGTCTGGGAGCAATCCAAGGTACTCAGGAGCTGCTGAATGTGCAATACAAAAGCTTTTGGCTCTCATCAGCACTAGGCTGGATGTATTTGGCTGTATGGGGTGGGGGCTGAGACATGGCGAGTCACAAGCCAACATTTGGAGAGACGCTTAATATAGGGGGGGCTAAAGGGACTAAAAGATCCTCTAGTCAAAGAGGTGCTTTCTGAGAACAGAAACTATTTGCACAGTGCCCAACACAAGGAATAACAGAATTACCCATCAGTACTTGCAGTGGGTGGAGCTATGCAAAGAATCTCTTTAACACCTCGGAGCCATCCAAGCCTCCATTATTTTATTATATTTTTCTGCAAAAAATACAATTCTGTGAAATACTCACCTGTAGAATTGGTATTATATGCATACAGCACGTCCTGCTCCAGATGTAGTAATTACATGTGGGTAATCCTCCGCCGCCGTGCACTGCAGATATGTAGAAAACAAGCTCCTCCCGGCCCTACACATACCGAAAGACCTCCCACAAATCCCCAGCATTGAAAAGCAGTGAGAATGAGAAGCCAGGAGAAACCAACCACCCAAAACTGGCAATAACAACAATGATAACAATCACCAAACAGGGGATCCAGAACAACGTGAAACCAGGGTGGGTTGGAGCAGGATGTGCTGTATGCATATAATACCAATTCTACAGGTGAGTATTTCACAGAATTGTATTATTCTAAGCATACAGCATGTCCTGCTCCAGATGTAGTAATTACATGTGGGACATCCAATAGCAGTGTCCGTAAATAGGGTGGGATCCCCAACAGAAAAGACAACAGCAAGCAGTTCAAACTACTGCCGCCTGCAAAACCTTGCGGCCAAACACAGCATCAGCTGAGGCCCTAACATCAACCTTGTAAAACTTTGTAAAGGTATGAACGGAAGACCAAGTAGCGGCCTTGCAAACTTGTTCCACAGAGGCCTGGTGCTGAAAAGCCCAAGAAGCCCCAATAGTACGAGTAGAATGAGCAGTAAGACGAAAGGGGAGAGTCTTCCCCTTAGTAGAATAGGCTTGAACCACAGCCTGATGAATCCATTTACTGATAGTAGACTTGGCGGGAGCCAAACCCTTCCTAGGCCCGTGAGGCACAACGAAGAGAGCATCCGTCTTCCTGAAAGCCTTAGTGATAACCAGGTAATACTTGACACACCTAACCACATCCAAGGAATGCAAAACCCTCTCCTTAGAATTACTAGGATTAGGGCACAAGGAAGGAAGTACAATATCTTGATTCAAATGAAATGCAGACACAACCTTACGCAGAAAGTCTGGCTTGAAGCGAAACACCACCTTATCCTGGTGTCTCTCATAGTAGGGAGGCTGAATAGATAGAGCAGCCAACTCAGATACACGTCTAACAGAAGTGATAACTACCAGGAAGACAACCTTGAGCGTGAGAACAGCGAGAGCAGCCTCCTGAATAGGCTCAAAAGGAGCAACCTGCAGGGCCAATAACACCAAGTTTAAATCCCAAATAGGAACCATAGGTTTCCGAGGAGGCCGCACATGAGTGACCCACTGAAAGAAAGTCTTGATAAGAGGGTGCTGGGCAAAGGTCTTCTGAAAGCTAAGCTTAGAGAGTCTAAGTCTAGACCATGTTGTAAAAACTCCAGCACCCTGGAGACTAAGAATTCCCGGCAGGGAAGAGACCTGGATTCACACCAGTCAATGTAAGAACGCCAAACTCTATAGTAGATAGCAGAAGAAGTCTTTTTCCTGGCTTGCACCATAGTAGCCACTACAGATGCAGACAAACCCTTTTCCATCAGGATGGAGGTTTCAATAGCCAAGCCGTCAAAGCCAGAGTTAGTAAATTGGGATGACGTAGAGACCCCTGAGTTAGAAGGTCTGGCAACCTTGGCAGCTCGTACTGATCTACTGCCATTTGAACCACGTCTGCGAACCACACTCTTCTTGGCCACCTTGGGGCCACCAGAATCGCGGGTACCCCTTCCAGAGCAATCTTGCGCAGAACTCTGCCCAGAAGGGGAATTGGTGGAAACACATACAGGAGCCGAAACTCCCTCCAAGACATTGACAGGGCATCCGTGGCTAGAGCCAGAGGATCCTGAGACAGGGATACAAAGCTTGGGAGCTTGTGATTGTGACGGGACGCAAACAGATCCACGTCTGGCACACCCCAACGGTGACACAGGGCCTGAAAAACAATGTTGCAGAGGGCCCATACCCCCTGACGAGACGATCCCCTGCTCAGAGCATCTGCTAGCAGGTTCTCTGCGCCCGGAATGTAGATAGCCGAGATGCTTTGGACATTGGCCTCCGCCCATGTTAGAATCAGAGACACTTCCTGGAGAGCCCCCTTCCTGGAGAGCCCCCCAGTGGTTCCTCATTGATGATTGATGTAGGCAACCGCCGTGCTGTTGTCTGAGCGTACCTGAACCGCCAGACCCTTCAGGTGCTGGGTCAATTGTTCCAGCACCAATCTGACCGCCCTGAGTTCCAAGACATTGATGGGTAGATGGGCCTCCTGAGGGCCCCACCTCCCCTGGAAGCGCAAGGACTTCCAGAATCCCCCTCAGCCCGACAGACTGGCATCCTTTGTGACCGTCTCCCAGGAGGGAGGCAGGAAGGATCTGCCCCTTGTCAAGTTCCTGTGGTCCAGCCACCACGCAAGGGATTGCCTGACCGAGGGGGGGAAGACCCGGATCTCGTCCAAGGATGCTGGGTCCTTGTTCCAGACTGACAGAAGGTGAAGCTGCAGAGGTCTCAAATGGAACTGGGCAAAGGGCACCGCCTCGAAGCTTGCCACCATCGAGCCCACCAACTGCATTCCCTGCCGGATGGAGGGATGAGGGCTCGAAAGCAGGGACCTCGCCTGTGCCGTCAGAGCTTCCACCTTCTGTGGAGGAAGGAATATCCTTGACTGAACTGTATCCAGAATCATCCCCAGGAACGGGGTCACTGAGGAGGGGGACAGATCACCCAGCCGAATGACTCCAGGGTAGACACCACCAACCGAGTGTCCAGCTCTGCCTGCCGCAGAGACCGAGAGGTGATGAGTATATCGTCCAGGTAGGGCAACACGCGTATGCCCCTTAGTCTTAACAGTGACATAACCCCTGCCAGCACCTTGGTGAATACCCTGGGAGCCGACGTGAGGCCGAATGGCAAGGCTACGAATTGGTAATGCTGATCCAGCAGCGCAAATCTGAGAAACCTTTGGTGTCCTGGAAACACCGGAACGTGCAGGTAAGCGTCCTTGATGTCCACAGATGTCATGAAGTCCCCTGGGCACAACGAGGCAATGGCCGAGCGCAGAGTTTCCATACGAAAAGGTTTGTTTCTGACAAATCTGTTTAGGATTTTTAAATCCAGAATGGGTCTGACTGACCCGTCCTTCTTGGGTACCGTGAAAAGGTTGGAATAAAACCCCATGCCCCTGTCTCTTAAGGGGACCTTGCAAATGACCCCTAGATCCAGAAGGTCCTGCACAGCCAGCATCAAGACCAGAGCTGAGGCAGGGTCCTGTGGGATCCGGGACCTGAGGAACCTGGTAGGGGGCCGTACAGCAAACTCTATCTTGTAACCAGAGGACACTACCTCCTGAATCCACCGATCTGAGACGTGGCGTCTCCAGACATGCTCGAAGTGCTGTAGACGTCCCCCCACCCTGACGGGCGAGGGCGCCCCTTCATGCTTGGGGGGGTCTTGGGAGGGGCTTTGGGCTTGGGCCCCCAGGAGGAACTGGGACGGCGTCCTCTGTTCTTGTTCCAGGAATCTGCGCGAGACCCAGTGAAGGACACTCCTCTACCTTGCTTAGCCCCACGGTAGGGGGTCGAGTGGGAGCTTGGGCCACGAAAGGGCCGAATCTGACGCTTGCGCTGGGGTAACTTGCCACCCTTGGCAAAGATATCTAACCTTTCTCCAAACAGGCGCAGCCCCTTAAATGGAAGCCCCGTAAGGGCCTTCTTGGCGACGTTATCAGCAGCCCACTGGCGCAACCAGACCGCTCGGCGTATGGCTACCACCAGAGCAGAAGATCTAGCACTCAGCTTAATAGCATTGTCCGATGCGGATAGGATATAGTTCACGAAAGTCTCACAGGTGGCCAGAGCATTGGCAGCATCAGAGGGCAAGTCATCCGCCCCTTCAAGAGCAGTCTTAACCAGTCCAGTCCTGAGCGCCACCGCCGTAATGGCTAAGGTGCAAACTGGGCGGAGCGACGCTCCCCCAAATGCAAAGGCATGACATGCCAGTTGGTCAACTCGCCGATCCTCCAAATCCCGCAGCGGGGGAGTGCATAATAGAGGTGTTGGACAGACTTAGAATTGGGGCATCGACCTCGGGTGGCGATGTCCAACACTTGACCAGGTCGGCAGGAAAGGGATATTTCTTATCCACAGCTTTAGGAACCCCATGGAGTTTGCTGGGATGTTCCCATTCTTTCAGCACAAGGCTATTAAAATGAGTCTGTTCGGGAAACTCCAACCACACCCTAGTGGTGTGAAACAGATCACCCCTTTGCCGGGGAGCCGCGGCAGGGGGAGAGAGGGATAACACATCAAAGATCTGGGTCAGCAGTCTATCAATGTAGTCCGAGGACCAATGATCAGAACCAGACTCTTCCTGTCCCCTGGACTCGTCGTCATATGACCCTGAGTCAGAGAACAGTTCCCCTTCCTCTGAGGGGGAATGTGCATAGGAAAGCAATAAATCATCAGATTCTATAGGAAGTATAGTAGATTCAGGATTCAAATGACGCCTCTTGGCAGTAGCCTTGCGCGCCAAGGGGCCAGCAATTAAGTTTTCCACACTAGCCAGTCTAGGGGCCAAATCAGTATGAGAATCCCCACTAGTATTGGGGGTTAGGCTCAGGCTTGGGGGAGTAGGGGAAGCAAGGCGAGGTGCGGGCCCAGCCTCGGAAGAGGTGGGAATACCAGCTAGCTCCTGCTGAGCACAAGGGACGCAGACCCGTGCATTTTCACCGCTACTAGGCAAGACCCCACAAGCTACACACAGACGGGTTTGTCCCAAAGGAACCCCGTTCACAATATCCTGAGATGCCTCCATATGGTGATTATTATTGCCAAATGCCAGTAGCGATTGACGCTGTAAGCTACCCTGGACGCCCCAATGACCCGCTGGGAAGTGGGAGTGATTTTTTTTTAAATGGTCTGGACCGGGCCGGGAGAAGCCACCGAAGTCCGCGGTCTGAAAGACACAAGGGGAACAGGGATGTAAGAGCCAAGTGCGAAGAAGCAAAGGCTAGAAAAAATTCGCCCATGAGGGCACTTACAGAACAGCGAGGGGAGGACAGTCTTCACCACGCGCACATGAGAAAGAAATGGCGCCAAGCGAACCTCGAAGGGCGGGCCAGAGCTGTAGACGACGCGGAACGCGCCAAACCAAACCACGCCCCCCCAGAGAGCGCGAAGCTCGAAGCACGTAACCAATCAGAAAGTGGCTATGCAACTGACAGCAGACCGAATCACCTCAGAGAAAAAACCTGACAGGGAGAATACAGAAATAAAAGCCGTAGCGTCCACAAACAGAGCCGCCATACGTGCCAAGTAAAATACAATAAAGGCGCTGCGGCTAACTTAAACATAAGAGTGAAGCGCGGCTCTGACACCCGGTAACCGTTAAGGGCTATAAGCCTACTAGTGTATTAAGGGCAAGGTTAGACCATCGTACACACAACCCCCCCCCCTCTTTTTCCACCCACTAACGGGGGGAACTAGGGAGGAAGGTGACCCAATACTCGGGGTTCACCGCTACATGGGGCGTGGGGCACTGATGCGGGAGGGGCATCCACTGAAGGCTCACCATTAGCCTTAACCGCCTACCCTATGGTGGGGGATTGCGGTGGAGCATAGCTCCGTAAGCACACCAGGTGCTGCCTACCTTCACCCGACCAACGCAGCCCAGGCTGGGAGGCATTAATTCACAATGAGGACGGGTGGAAATAGTCCCGCAGGGCCTCGGGCTGTAAAGCCCCACTCGCCTGCGAGAGCGTGATACTTCATGTCTTCGCAGTTCCAGCACTGCAGAGAAATCTGGGGATTTGTGGGAGGTCTTTCGGTATGTGTAGGGCCGGGAGGAGCTTGTTTTCTACATGTCTGCAGTGCACGGCGCCGGAGGCGGAGGATTACCCACATGTAAGGACTACATCTGGAGCAGGACATGCTGTATGCTTAGAATAAAGGAGTTTTAGTACTCACCATAAAGGCTTTTCTTCTGGAACTGTGGGGGACGCGGCCTTCATTGTAATCCTCACTTCTGGGTTGTAGGGGTATCCACAGGAGATGGACACTTGTCAAAGTTGATTAAAAGTCTGAATATCCTAGTAACCCCCAAGACAGCTTATCCATTTGTAAAAAGCAGTAACTGAGATTAACCGTGGAAAACACAAAATAAAGTTCTACCACATGCAAGATTATTTATTTTTTTTCCCTTTTTTGGGGAGGGGGGGAGTGCCGTGTCCTCCACTGTTCCAGAAGAAAAGAACGTTATGGTGAGAACTAAACTTTCTTCTGGAACATGTGGAGGACGCGGCCTTGATTGTATTCCATCACTTCTGGGATGTTCCAAGCAGTAATTAACAGGGTCACTATATTCCTGACTGCCAACTAAGTAACAACAACTATGTCCCGTAAACAAGGACAAAACAAAATAATTAAACATAAACCCTAGAACTTAAAAATGTATTGCCCGGTGCTGCGTTCGCAAAGGAGACAGTATTTAATATTTATAAAATTTTGTAAAGCTGTAATCTAATTACCACTGTGAAAAATACAACTCTGTGAAGTACTCACCTGTAGAGTTGATATTATATGCATACAGCACGTCCTGCTCCAGACATAGTCATAACGTGTGGGTAGTCCTGCGCCTCGGGCGCCATGCACTGCAGAATATGAAGAAAACAAGCTCCTCCCGGCCCTACATATACCGAGGGACCTCCCACAAATCCCCAGCATTGACAAGCAGTGAGAAGAGAAGCCAGGAGGAAAACAACCACCCAGAGACTGGCAATAATATCCAAGATAATAATCACCATACAGAGGATCCAGAACAAGGTGAATCAGGGTGGGGTGGAGCAGGACGTGCTGTATGCATATAATATCAGTGCTACAGGTGAGTACTTCCCAGAGTTGTATTATTCTAAGCATACAGCACGTCCTGCTCCAGACATAGTCATAACGTGTGGGACATCCAATAGCAGTGTCCATAAGTAGGGTGGGATTCCCATGAAAAAAGGCACAGCCAACCATAACAGCGCTGTCACCTGTAACCTTGCTACCAGGAGCAACTTGAGCAAAGCTCTAACTCAACTTATGAAGCCTTACAAGGCTAAATGACACACAAGCAGGGAACTAGTCAGCCTGCTCAACCACTGAGTGCAGAAGGCCCAAGCCAAGCACAGGTAGAAGAAAACCAAACCAAGAGAGAAGAATGAATCTCCCTAAACAACAGGCCAGAGTAACAGCCTAACCATGCTACTAACGACAACGGGGTAGCCATGGCAACCATAGAACCTTTCCCGTCAGGGCATACGAACCCAGGTCTCAGCGAGACCAGCGGAATACTGAAAACAACGCTAACAAGGCTCCTCAAGAGCCAAAATGTTAACCATAAGCTCAGAAGGGCAACCAACAGAGCAAGACCAGTCCAACGGGCTCCTATACCCATGGAAGTAACCAGATCCCGTTGCAAGAAGGATGGGGACGCCTATAAGCCCCAAGGGCATAGTCCCAACCCTGGACAGGGAACAGTCCAGAAGCCCCCAACGCCTATCCCTTTTAAGCTCAGAGTAAGCAGAACACCAGTCCAGAGACCATAGGTTCTGGAATAGAGAAGAATGACAACACTCCGCCTGGACCCAAGCTTGGTGCAAAGCGGAAACATCCTCACCTAACGGTGTACAGATAAGTAGAGCTGTAAAATATAAAGGACTAGGCGAAGGAAGCCGTCTCCTATGGCACGCCTCTGCCTGAGGCACCCGCCCTCAAAGGGTCATCTGAGGCAAGGAACAGTTCAGACAAGAACCTGAATAAGAACCCAGGGAACCCTTAGCAGGGCAACAGGAAATAACTCCCCCCCAAGGGAACCTAGAATTCCCTGGGGAATGCACCTGAGCCACCCCTGAGGAATGCTCAACGCCGAAGCTTGAAACTAGTCTCTACAGAGGACAAACAGAGCGAGCCCTGGAACCTCTCAAGGAACTGAGTTGGGGGACCAACTCCAGCCATGCCGTAAGAACTCTAGGACCCAGCGGTAAGACCACATCCCATAGGAGAGAGAGAGCTAGTCCTAGCCATCCAACTAGGGCGACATCTCCCAACATAGCCGGCAGAAAAAGGGAGAAGAATAAAAAGGAGGGGTCTAGACGCAACCCTCCAAAAAGAAGAGACACCCAGAGGGATCATCTCTGATAGGGTGAACAACAATCGTCCAAACCCTGTAAAGGGAGTGGCGTAGCAAGGAGCCTAACTAGGCTTAACAGCCCTCATGAGAGGGCACACAGTACAACTGTCTTCAGCAGAAAATGCGCACCAAACCACACAGGGCCACTCAGGGCCCCCAGTGCAACAGTTCACCCTTGCCACAGCAAGCCTGTGCAGAACCCCACCTAGCAGGGTGTAAGAATGGTCAGACAAAGGGTAGAATACCCCGACAGAAGGCCATACTAGGTCACCATGACCAAGGCCAGAGAGTCCTGGGACAATCACCCAGGGCAATGAATTAGGACCATAACCAGGACAGAGTCCCTGTAACAGTCACGGGGCCACGGCCCCAACCAGTAGGGCTCATTGAGGCACTAGGCAAGGCCCTCCCAGCACAGTAGGACAGCCAATGAGCCAATACCAATGAAGCGCAAGGAGTGTAAAAAACCTTCACTAGATCAGAACCAGACCCTACAAGAAGGGTTAACCTGTTCCGAGACCTTCACGGATAAAAGCAGGGACAGGCCACTGACCAGACAGACCAAGAGTCCCCAAGAGACAAGGCCTAAGGGAAACAGCCCAGCAAGTTAGGGCCCAAAAGGGCACAATGTGATGACCTACCAACAGTATGAAAATGGGCCCCCCTAAAGGGGCCCCCCTTAGGTACCACAGGGAATTTCATCAGGAATAGAACCCGTTTAGTGACCCTGCCAGACTTGGTCCCCATGGCGACCATCTACAGGGATAGCAAGAAGGAAGTGATGTCCATCAACAACTTCCTTGAGTAGACCAACCAGAAGGGAACCCCCATAAAAGCAGGGGGAACCTACTGATCTATTTCCAGGGGTGTTGGAACCCCATCCAGGATAAGTAACCCAAGGTGCCGCAGGCCCCAAGGGCATCTGAAAAAAGAACAGCATCGGGCCGCCAGCAATAGGCCCACCAGCCGCAAAGTGAATGTAGTGTGACTACACAGAGGGCAAGGCCCCTTCCATACCAAGGCACCCAAATCAGAAGGGAAGGTTGAACCTAGACCTAATCTAAATGCCACCCCGTAGGGAGATTATGAACCAGGTTACACCAAGTAAGTGATGTGCCTAAGCACCAATCCAAAGGACTCCAAGGGAGCCCCAAGTCAGGTAGAAACTAGCGCGGACAGCACCGATGATTGATCATGAAAGCACTCCCATACTCGCCTTGGCGAGCCTCCTGGGAACTAGGGGAGGGACCCCAGACAAGACCCTAATCTGAAGAATGGTCCTGTAACACCGGCTGGAAAAAAGGACTAGGTGTCCAGAAGGAACAAGGGACCGAAGGGGAATAAGGATCCTCGCAGGCATCAAGAGGCTCACTGGACAAGGGCGCCTGCGGCCCAACAGATGGATACCAAGTAGGCACAGCCTGTGAAATACAAATGCTAGGTCCAGAATGCCGGACCTGGGCAGACTGCGTCATCCCGGAGGAAAGAGCAGTGTGGATGCAATTACCAGCCAAGGGCCAACCTGTAAGAGAGCCCAGACCCTCCATGCCAAACTCGACCTGTGTCAATTCACGAAGGGAAACAACGGGCACTAGAACACCCCTGACTACTTCTGAAGGGAACTGCCCAGAAAACTCCATTCTTTTAAAAACCGCGTCCAGGGGGGGCCATCACCTGTAACCGCCTGAACGAAGCATAGCATCGTGCCATAAGAGCCAAGTGCTGTGGCAGTTCCCTCCCCCACAGGGCGAGGGCGTCCCTTCATGCCTGTGTGGTTTTGGCAGACTTTGGTTTTGCCCTGCCAGAGGTCCCAGGGCGTTGCCTGCCTCCCCTGGAACGACCTTCCACTCCAAAAAGTTGGAAGCACACTTCTGGTTCTCGCTTAACACTAACGTAAGGAGGGGGCGGGGAGTCCCTGCCCCTGGGCTGCCGGGCCAGCCTTCTGCGCGAGGGCGCCTTACCTTTTTTGCCAAAAATGTCCAACCTGGCCCCGAATAAGCGTCGTCCTCTAAAAGGAAGACCAGTAAGAGCCTTTTTAGTATCATTGTCGCCCCCCCACTGTCGCAGCCAAAGCAGGCGACGAATAGCCACCACAAGAGCCGAGGTTCTAGCGCACATTTTAATAGTGTCATCCATAGCTGAGAGGATAAACCTCACAAAAACGGCACAATCGGACAGTGCATTGAAGACCTCACAAGGGAGATCCTCCGGCTGTTGGTCAATTATCCTCCTGAACAGGGTCCTGGCGGCCACCGCGGTAACAGCCGCAGCACAGACCGGGCGCAGAGCCGTCCCTACGCTAGAGAAGGCATGGGAAGCCAATCTGTCCATGCGCCGGTCCTCAGCATCCCGAAGGGTACGAGAAGAGGAGGCCGCCATGAAGGGAGGGTTAGCAACCCCAATAATTGGTGCATCCACCTCTGGAGGGACTGACCATCGTTCAACCAAATCATGGGGAAAGGGGTAATTCCAGTCCCAAACCCCCGGAACCCCTGTAAGTTTACAAGGTGATTCCCATTCCTTAGATATAAGATACTGGAAATGATCCTGAGCCAGGCGCGGCGTCGGCGTGTGGAAACTCTCCCTCTTGGGCTTGGGAGACTCTCCCGGAGGAGAGATGGACAGCACTTCAAAGATCTTTATAAGTAACTCATCAGTATCACACAGGCCCCAAGACCCCGGGCCAGAGCCGTCACGGCTCCAAGACAACTCATCTGAGGAACTAGTTCACCATCATCGGACGGATCAAGGTCCTGCATAGCAGCAGGTTCCTCAGTTTCAGTGGAAAACCTATAACTAGGAGGTGTCAGGGACCGCTTCTTTCCAGCGCCCAAGCGCTCCGCCAACCCAGACATCACTTGCTCCACTGTGGGGAGCCTGCGCGGCACAGCCTGCTGGTCGTCCCCGCTCGAGTGCGACTCATCAGGAGTGAGATTTAAAGTGGACCAACACCCAGGATTTTGACTATCCTGGGTTTTGGTCCACTTCGGCGGGGCACCCCGATCGGGGGTGCCCCGCTGTGTGAAACCCCCCAGAAACCCCAAAAAACTCACCTCTCAGCGCTCCCACGTGAGCGCCGCAGCCAATCCCCGCCAACGTCCAGGCGGGGATCAGGAACGTCCAAGACGCTTCCGCCGCCGCCGCCTCCCGCGCGTCACTCTCGGCGCGCGCGCGCCCCCGCCGGCCATTCACAGAGGGCCGGCGCGGGCGCGCGCACGTCTGGAGGGGCGCGCGGGAGGCGGCGGCGGCGGAAGCGGCGGCGGATCAGGTAAGGTGTTTTTGGGGTTTCTGGGGGGTTTCACCCCGCGGGACATCCCGATCTCGGATGTCCCGCGGGGTGGGAGGTGATCGGCCCGGGAATCTTATAGATTTCCGGGCCGATCACCCCTGGGTGTTGGTCCTCTTTAAGCACGGGGAGACAGGAGTATTAAAGCGAGGTGCAGCTACTGGTAAACCTGATTGCAGGGCCAGCGCTTGTTCAGCACACGGTCCGCAGACCCGTGCTCTGTCAGCGTCAGCGTGGGGTTGTCTACACATGGTACACAGCCGGTCTTGTCCCCGCGGGACCCCGGACACAAAATTCTGAGATGCCTCCATATGGTGATTAATCTAGGTAAATGCCAGTAGGGATTTATGCTGTAAGCAACCCTGGATGCCCCAATACCCGCTGGGAATGTGGGAGAATTTAAATATAACCCTGTGAGATATATATGTATATCAGGCCGGGAGAAGCCACTGGAAGCTTGGCGTCTAAAAGACATAAGGAGAAGAGAGGGTGTCAGAGCCATGCGCAGCATAAAAAGAAAAATAAACGAACGCCCGTGAGGGCACTTACAGCGACCAAGGGAGGAGGAGGAGGATCGTGACCACGAGCGCGAGGGAAGACCGACAAAGTGGCGCCAGCGAACCTCGAAGGGCGGGCCAGAGCTGTAGGTGACGCGGAACGCGCCAACCAGACCACGCCCCGCTCAGCGAGCGCGAAGCTCTAAGCGCGGAACAAGACAGGAAAGGAAACAGAAAAGAACCCCATGGCGCCTCTTACAGGGCGCACGCCCGCGCCGGCCATTCACATACGGCCAGCGCGGGTGCGCGTCCTGCTAGAGGGATGCGCGGGAGGCGGTGGCAGGCGCCGCTGGATCGAGGAGCAGGTAGGGATTTAGGGGTTTCTGGGGGGGTTTCACACAGTGGGGCACCCCCGATTGGGGTGCCCCGCAGTCAGGGACCTGATCGGTCCGGGAATCTTATAGATTCCCGGGCCGATCATGGGAGGGTGTTGGTCCACTTTAAGGGTACTAACCAATAATCCTTTTTCCAATCCTGATTGTAAAAGGCTCCTTATATAGGGTATGGAAACTCAGTGGCAGAACACCCACGTGATGAACACCATCTTATGAATTATCTCTTATCTACAGTATAGCTTACTAGACCCTATGGCGCAGGAGGGAGCGTTACTGGAACGTCTATTGACTGATTTACCATATGCGCAAAGCAGGCACTCTTCGATCAATTTAGATCAATTAAAATCATAGTTATCTACTCTGACCACAGACGACAAAAAAGGCGATGCAGAAGCGTAAGAGGAGGAAAAGTTCTGTACACTAGGTTAAACTGAGACTGAGGTGTTACTAGGGCATCTACTCCTAGGGCAAGAGTATCTCTTACTCTTCCTAAAAAGGTCATTACTGTTGAATCTGAATAAATCCGAAGTGCCCCAATGATCACATGCGGAGTTGAATATCTCTTGGTTCAGATCCCACTTCTCCTGCTGTACCTCTTGACCTCTGCTGATGAATTCTCTATTCCTGCAATATGTATGGTGGATATTGCTGATACCATGGCTGCAGAACTTCTCGTTCCCATCTGAAGATTTAAATAAGCTACCACTGTTAAATTGTCTGACTGAGTCCAACTGGACAGCCAGTCAGTATCTTCGCTCAATGTCATGGGTGTCATCTCCTGTGAAAACAGAATCGCTTTCAGGACATTGATGGATTTCTTTGTTTCCTGGACTGACAACTTGAATCGACGTGCAATGCAATAGCCCCCCCCCCCCCATTCCAACAAACTGGTGTCTATAGTTAGAATCCACCACTGGATGTGGAGTAAGGATTTTCCCATTTGACAGATGACTTGACTGAATCCACTATGTCAACTCGAATTTCAGATTGTTCATCAGAAAAGAGAGCCATTACCTGACAATTTTTTTGGGGGTGTATACATTACAGAAGTGCATCATGAATCTTTGTGACACATTCAAGGTGTCCCTATTTGTAAGAGAACATTAAAGGAGACCTAAAAAATTGTAATTGCTCGCTATAAATTTAAAGATTTAAAGTATACATTTATAATAAATATAAAATTGAATTAATGGATATTTGTATGTATGTGTATGTCCAAGTCCACTTGATGGTGACTAAGATCATGAAAAATCATATATCGAAACGCGTAGTTTTCTGTTGGTTTATAACAGATATATATATAGTTCTTTTGGGTATTGAGTCAGTTCCAAAGCTCCTGTTGGCAGAATCTTAAAGAGCGGCAGGTTTACCAGCTGTCATGAAGAACCTTTTGACAAAACAGCCACTGGGTGATTTACTTATGGAACCTCACACCATTTCTTGTAAAAAAAAAAACTTCTGGAAAAAGACAACAGGCATCCAGTGATTACCAGTGACATTGTGCCCGGTTTTGAATATATATATATATATATATATATATATATTAACATTTACAAGCCATTCAGATAGATCATTCAATAAATTAATTCACTAAAGCGGTCCCACACCCCTTTCCTAAAACTGTGTGGGGCATCCAGATTGCTGGAGCAAATCCTTACCTGATCCTCGGCTGAAATGTGGGCTTCTGATTGCTCACTGGCTCACATGGGTTGTCTTTCCTGGCCGACGGGCTCGAGCTTTGGGTAAGAATTTTGGGAAGTTGTGGGGGGTATTGTGCAGAAGGGTTCCAGCAATCTGTATGCCCCCCGAGCTTGTAACAGCACAGCCCCACATCCTTTTACTAGGAAATGGGTGTGGGGCAGATTTAAATTGCTGTTTTGTGTCTTTTGATTACAGTTTTAGGTGACTGACAGAAAATGGAAAGTGCTTGACCAATGAGTGCCCAAGACACTAACTTGATGTTGTTTTTGTCTTTGGCAAAGCCATGTTCACATGGCTTAGTTCACATGGCTTGTTAGAAGAGGGCTTACCCTGTTAAGTACAGTTACACAACCTGCCCACGGGCTCGAGTTTCCTTTGCAAAACACTTTATGTCAAGATATTCCCCTAGCATGAGAAGAGCTATTAAAAGACTAATATATCTTGCCCGAGCCCAGCTAGAGTATTCTCGAAAGACCAGTAAAAACTAATTTATTTTTCTAGCCATTTCCACAAATGACAAGTGTTCAGAAATTTGTGTCACCTTCTTTAAAAAAATGGTCACATATCTTGTTCCCCGCAGCAAATCTGCTAAATAACTGATTGGGTTCCTGCAGAGACACAGCTCTGGCTTCCGAGGAGTGCCAGCAAGCACATTTTTTCCCCATTTCAGAGGGACTATTTGCCAATGTAGACATTTGTAACACAAGTGGGGTTTCTTGAGACTGTTTTAGGAACAATGATTTGGCAATTTAAGGTTATAAACAGTAACACAAACATTATTATGGATTACAAACTCATTATAGCAAGCTGTGCGGCAGACTGTCACTAAAAGAATGGTCTTAAGTACATTTGTCATTACACCCGATGACAACACCACATACATAACCCTTCTAATTCATGGATACCATTTTGTCATTTTTGACCACATTCAACTAGCATGTTTGGATTCATGTCCAACCTATTTGACCAGCCTTTTACTGATAGGGTAAATTAACACACATGCGCATAAGCCTGTAATGGTCATACAGAACTCTCTTGAAAGCTAGTTCAAATATAAAGAAAGTCCAGTTCTGTGGACTTTCCCAACAGGCCCCATATCGGTACTGCCAACTAGTAAAAAGGATCCCCAGCTTAACTGAAGCCGCTAGGTCGTAGTTTGAAATGGACCTCTGTCCCCAAGGCAGCCAGGTTTACCTTATTATTAAGGTCATCAGGGGAACTGGGGCCCAGCCATAACATTACAGGTTGTGAGGGACCCAGGCACAATATAAGCTCTATAGAGTCTGGCCCGGTCTGTAGGTGATGCTTTGGCCCCTAGTTTAAATTGGACCACAAGACAACCCAGTCTGAAGGAGGGGTCAGACAGCCTCATTTATCATCAATACCAGCAGCAATAATGTTGCAGCCAGTGGGCCTCAGGTCAGAGTGGCCATTAGGGCCATGGGCCCCCTGTTTACAGCTGGCTCCTTGGGCCCCTCCTGGAGTCTTGGTTCTCCTGCCACAAAGGTTGCCCTGCATGGGGAACCAGCATCTCAATAAGCTCCCCAGAGTTCTAGCTTCTAGATGGGTGTGTGTGTGTGTGGAGTATGAGGCCAAACCAAGGCCCTCATAAGCCTCGGTACACATCCACCGGGAAATGCTGGTTTGCCACTGTCCTCGGGCCCTGCGTTTCCGTGAGCTACCAGCCATGCCCAGAGGACAGCAATAAATACCACTGCAGGTAAGCTAAGAAGCATTGTGCCAGTTGGTGGTTCTAATCTGAGGCCCATTCTTGCACACTACTATATTTTATTTAACTATTATATTTTATATACTATTTATATTTCATAAAGGGCCTTTAAAGGAACCAAATGAAAAGACAACTCTAGATGGCAGCTAGCAAGGCCCTGTAGCATCCTGGCTTACCCCCACTGCCTCCTACACAAGGTGCCTTCTTTGTTGCAGTGAATAGAGCTGCATGTTTCAGACACTGTGAGGCCAGAGTCCAGTAGCCCAGAAGTCTAGTACAGTTGAAAAGAGAAGATCTGGATTGGGTGCCATGTGCTGTGGTGCATCAAAAGTAACCTTTATTTTTAATAAATTAAAAAATGTTACATATCGAATACGTAAAAAAACTATTTAAAGTCTCAACTAGAACTAACCACAACTGACTACAACATTAGCCTATTATTGTAATGCAATCAGCAAATCTTGTGCTTTAGAAAGTGGGGACAATCGGGGAATATAAGTTCTAGTTATGACCTGCTAGTGTCCATAAACAAAAGACCTAATTTCAATGCGAGTTTCAACCAGGTTCGTCAAGTGCCCCAGCAGGAGGGCCTCCACTTTAAAGGATCTCGCTGGTAGTGTTAGCAACTTTGCTAGCCTGGTCGGCCACAAGCTTGGCAGCCAGGAAGCTGCGCTGACTGGGAAATTTGAAAAAACTCCCAAAACAGGACTGCTTTAAAGTACTTTTTCAGGAAAATTAAAAAAAAAAAACTATACTCACCTTTTCTCCCATGCAGTCCTATTCCGGGACCTAAAAGGCTGGATGCAGGTTCCTAGCCTCCCGACACCTCCACTCTCTCATCGAGCTTTTCTTCCTGTCTCGCTCCGACGTGGCGATGCCCCCGCCATCAGTCACGGTGAGCTGCCACGCCCCCCTTCATAGCAGTGAAGGGAGAGGACGGAACAGCTCACTGTGACTGATAGAGGGGCGTTGCCACAACGGAGAGAGGCAGGAAGAGAAGCACAACCAAAGAGCGGCACTGCGCGAGGTGCCGGGTGGTGAGGGACCTGCATCCAGCCTTTCACGTGACCGCTGCTGCCCTGGGCTAGGAGCGAAGGTCCACGTAGAAGAAAAGGTGAGTATAGCTATTTTTTTTATTTGGCTAAAAATTGTCTTTAAGGTAACAGACATACACTTTTTCTGCTAACTCTGATTGTAACTTACCCAGTTGTGTTTGTCCTTCTGACTTGTATATACATCTATTCACTGTAAGTATGTAGTTTGCCTAGTGTCAGACAAATATATAGCACCAGCAAAAGCAGATCTATTTAACACCATGCTACAAAGTATATTTAGATCAAATACTATACATTCGCTCAACGTGTGCAGAAGTCCCAATTCCGTAGTCAATAAAACAATAAAAATACACAGAGCTAATAGATAACAGTTTTTTCAATCAAACTGTAAAGTATCCAATTACCGCGTCCCGCGGTGCATGTATCAAAAATTCACGAGTGATACCACCACCGACTAACTCATGCTCTTACCAGAAGTTTGAAATAAATGGCATGTAGATGGGAAGCAGCACGATCTCCAACGGCAACAGGTTTATCCACAAATTCCCATAGGATGGATCAGACAACCCCACAGCATATCTTCTTAGGGGGTATATATAGACACGTTCTTAAGGTGTTAATCCCAAGCATTGTTAGGCAGATGTCAGACTTTGTGTTATAACCATCACCAGTGAAGATCTCAGGGCTCATGTAGGAAGCAGTTCCTGTTAAGGTTGTTGCAAGGTCATGTAGCACAAGGACACGAGAAACTCCAAAGTCACCAATCTTAAAGCGGACCTTCACTCTGAATAAGAGTCTTATCTTATATGTTTCCCACACCCTGTACATACAGATTGGCCACATTAAAAATCATTCTACCTGCATCTACTGCATGTTATGAGCCTTTAAACATCCAAGATGGCGGCTTATGGAAGCTGCCATCTTATCAGGCAGGCTGCAAACAGGAAGTGCCTCTTGACTGTGCTGCTCTGCATTCTGGGACTGCTGACCTTTACCTGACCCCAGCTCTGCTCTGTCTGAGCAAAGCACAGCTAAAACCCGCCCCCTGTACCTTATCCCACTCTCCTCAGTAAGTGTGATGCGTCTGAGTCAAGATGGCGGCGCCCGTATCCTAAATTCCTGAACAAAGTTGCAGCCGGGAGGGGGAAAGAATAATAAGTTAGTGACTAAAAATTTAAAATATAATAATTTTAGATGCTGGGGAACCGTTTGTTAAGAGTTTGGGCTTTTCATTAAATCACGCTGAAGGTCCGGTTTAACCCTTTAAGTGCCAGCCTACCTGCAGCTTTTGTCACCCTCTGTTGCCAGACCATGTTTCACTATTTTGCGCTACACATGTTCAACTGTGATTTTTGAAAGGATTTCCAGGGATTTCCCAGGAAAATTATATATTGTTTTTTCAACAGAGTCAGGGCTTCAACATGAAATGTCTTGTTTGGCCTTTTTTTAGTGTATTCTCAATACTTTTTGGTGAAATAGGTGCAAAAAAAAATAAAAAAAAACTATTTTTTGCAATTTGTAGAGTTTTTTTTGTAATAAAAAATTTAAGTTTGTCAATAAAATTTTATTGTGTGCGAAACCCCAATTTCTCCCGGTCACAGCGGTACCACATATGTATAGGTAGACACCATTTCCTGCCCAGGAGACTCCCCCAAACTGAAACAGAGCTTTAGGAGATTTTCAGATAAAATACAACTGCGCTATGTGCTATACGCACCTTGCAGTTTTTCCAAAAGAACAACCCTTTACATTTGAAATACCCCCCACAAACTATATATTCTCTAGAAGTACACACCTCAAGCTTTCTGGGTGTACCAAGCTTGTTTATGTGGGCTTAGTTTTCTGGAAGTAATCCCTCAATGTATTCTTTGGTTGCACAAAGTTTTCCTAAAAAGAATAAAAAGGAAGAATCATGCCACATTTTTCTAAAAAAAACTATGTGCAAACAAGAAAAAACAAGTAAAATCTCAAAAAGCAACATACCCCGAACAGAACGATACCCAACATGCATAGGTACTGTCAAGGGAAGAGTTGACAAACACCACAAAGTAAAGCGTGTGCATAACAGTAATTTTACTTGAAAATTTCAGCTCTGCAGACAAAATGCACACCTTGCAATTTTTCAACCAAAACAACCCTTTACATTTGGAATATCCCCGATAAACCATATATTCCCTGAAAGTACACATGTTAAGCTTTCTAAGAGTACCCAGCTTGTTGTAGTAGGCTCATCTTTCTGAAAGTAATCCCTCAAATAATTCTTAGGTTGCACAGGGTTTCCCTAGAAAAAATTAATAAAAAAAAACTGAATAAATAACGTTTTCCTAAAATATAAATATGCAAACAAGAAAAAAAAGCTAAATCGGAAAGAGCAAGGGCCCCCGAGCATAACAATACCCAACATGCATAGGTACTATTAACCCTTTTAATTGCCAGCCTACTTGAAGTTCTGTCACCCTCTGTTGACAGGTCATTTCCCCCCATTCTGCGCCATGTTTAACCGCGATTTTTGCCGGAATTTCCAGGAGAGTTATAGATATATATTTTGCAGCAGAGTTTAGGCTTTAACATGAAATGTCTTGTTTGTAATTTTTCTACAGTTTATTTATTTTTTTACACAAAAATATAAAAAAAAAAAATATTTTTTAGACAATTGTCTCCTTTATTTTAAATAAAACATTTACTTTATAAGAGAAAACCATATTGCATGTGAAAGCCCATTTTCTCCCGATTACAACGGTACCACATATGTATCGGTAGCGCCCCATTCTTGCCCAGGAGACCCCCCAAACTGAAAATAGCACTTCATAACATTTACAAATAAAATACTACTACTATCCACACTATAAACATAAAGGTTAATTATTAAAAAAAATTACATAGGGTTCCCCGGGGGGGACCCCATTTTTTTTGGAATTTTAAGGGTTAAAAACCCTTAGCACCCCCCCCCCCCAAAAATGAAATGGGGTCCGTCTCCCTTACCCAGCATTACTAGCCCGGGACCAGCTATGGGGGCTTGTAGGAACAGAGTGGAGGGTTCAGCATTTGTGGCCCCCCCACCCTGCAGCCTACAAGCCCACATAGCCTATGTGGGCCCGGGCTCTTCTGCCCCCCCCCCCGGGCTTTGGGGAGGCAGGTAATAGGGGTGCCGGGGGTTAACGGCAAGTCACCCGCTAGCCACAGGTGACTTGCCAGCCCCCAGCCTTATGAACTGGTATAGGGGGTCTCATGGATCCCTTACCAGTTCACAAGGGGTTAGACCGGACCAACACCCATTTTTACCCTAACGGGTGTTGGTCTGGCTGTGTGGTCATTGTAAGAAGCGAGGGGGGGCATCCCTCGCAGCAAACCGCATATCGCCTGTTTTACTCACCTACATACTGAGCCAGCCACGAGAATGGAGTCCCGCGATTGGCCGCCGGGCAGTCACGTGGACAGGTCCTGCCGGTGGCCGGCACAGGACGCGACTGCGCCCACGTGACCGCCCGGCGGCCAATCGCGGGACTCCGTTCCTGCCACTGGCTCGGTATGCATGTGAGTTAAACAGGCTATATATGCTGCGATTTGCTGCAAGGGGGGCTCCAGCATAGTGGATGCCCCCCCTCGCTTCTTACGACGACCACACAGCCGGACCAACACCCGTTAGGGTAAAAACGGGTGTTAGTCCGGTTTAAGTGTAAAAAAACCCCACAGAAACAAATATATATAATTTTTTTTTAATACTTACCTCCCATCCATCCCTGTGTCCCACGCGGATCAATGGGGATGCAGGAAGTGGTGGGGGAGGGCGTTTTCTGCCCTCTCCTCGTCATGGAAGAGCCTGGGGGGGGGGGGGGCTCTTCCATGACGAGGAGAGGGCAGAAAACGCCCTCCCCCACCAGTGAAGAGGAGACCCGTCGAGAGGCAGCGCGGCCACAGGTAAGTAAATGTCATTTTTAATTTTTTTTTTTTTTTTTTTTACAGTTAGCAGCTGCTGCTGCCAAAGCGGAGGGGGGGGGGGGGAGGGCCTATTCCGGGGGCTCTCCTGGAGCCATCCGAGCCCCCACGGGCGATCGGATGGCACCAAATGAAAGAGGATCCAACGCAGAGTCAGGTGAGTATTTTTTATTTTTATTTTTTTTAACTAGCAGGGGGAAATGCCAGGCACGTAGTTTCTACGTGCTTGGCACTTAACGGTAGGAGAAGCAACCACGTAGAAACTACGTACTTGGCATTTAAAGGGTCCCGTTTTGTACGAAGATGTTCTTTGTCTTTAAATCTCTATGCATGACAAGACTTTCATGAAGGTAGTTGACACCAAGGAGCAGTTGGATGAACCATTCGATGATCTGGCCTCTGTCCTTCTGCTGCTGGAGATGATAGTGGAGATCTCCTCCCTGCAAATACAACAGCAAAAAGCTTCATTGAATGGTTTATCCAACTGCTCCTTGGTGTCAACTACCTTCATGAAAGACTTGTCATGCATAGAGTTTTAAAGACAAAGAACATCTTCGTACAGAACGGGACTCTTAAGATTGGTGACTTTGGAGTTTCTCGTGTCCTTGTGCTACATGACCTTGCAACAACCTTAACAGGAACTGCTTCATACATGAGCCCTGAGATCTTCACTGGTGATGGTTATAACACAAAGTCTGACATCTGCCTAACCACTGCTTGGGATTAACACCTTGAGAACGTGTCTATATATACCCCCTAAGAAGAGTTGCTGTGGGGTTGTCGGATCCATCCTATGGGAATTTGTGGATAAACCTGTTACCGTTGGAGATCGTGCTGCTTCCCATCTACATGTCATTTATTTCAAACTTCTGAAGAGCTAGTCGGTGGTGGTCTCACTCGTGAATTTTTGACACATGCACCGCGGGATGCTGTAATTGGATACTTTACAGTTTGATTGAAAAGACTATTATCTATTAGCTCTGTGTATTTTTATTGTTTAGTTTGCCTAGTGTGCTCTTAATGCAATTAAATATATTAACTTAATCTTGGGCTGCTCTGTGATCTTGGTCCCAAACCCACTTGTCAGTGCTTCTCATTTATATTATACGCTACCAGGCTGGCTTCTGGCCTGATAGAATCCCATTAACAGACCAGGCTATATCAAACAGAGATTGTGGCATTCCTACAGGGCTCTGTTCACTCTGACGACGACCTGTATCAAGGGACCATCCCTTATGCTTGAGGCCACAAGGTACAATTCCTCACAAAATGGTTCTTTATTGACCCTGCCCTGTATCAGGGGAATTTTCACATCAGGTTGACAGAACAGGTTACCATCTCTTGCACAGTTCATGCTGTTGAGTATGAAAAAAAACATAGCAAGTGTTTTGGTTCCTCTCGTTTGCTCACCACTTACCTACGTCCATTGCAGTCTCCATAAAGCTTTTTTGCCTTGAAGCAAATTCTGCCAATAACTTCTGTTGTCTCTCTCTGGCTTTCTGGCGTCTGTTGAAAAGAATAATTCTGGTTACCTGCTTCCCAATTAAAACACATTGTAAATGGTTTATAAAAAGCCCATAATAAAATCAATATTCAAAATTCAGCGCTAAATATACGGTTTCTGTGCAAGTAACTCCTTGTTTGGCTATATATATATATATATATATAATATATATATTATAATAATGGTTCTTGAAATTGCCAAGCATGAACAATCAATTTGAACTTAAAGCTTAAGCTAAACTTTACATTCAACTCCTAAACATAAAATCCTTAATGGTAACCCTTAACAACTTCAACCCTTATCCTAAGCGTTAAACATTACCCGTCACAGTAGTAGGTAATGTACACTTAACCATTTACAGGGTACTTACCTTTTGTCCCCTGAAGCTGATCGGTGCTAGACTAGCAATTAGCCAGTTTGCTGGATTTGAGCCCACACCACCACACACACCCTTCCACTGTAGTGAATGCCACATATGTCCTTGGGGGAGTAAAACTGGGAGAGTCACTTGTTGAGAAGGATCTGGGGGTTCTGGTAGATCACAGACTAAATAACAGCATGCAATGCCAAGCAGCTGCTTCCAAGGCCACCAAGATACTA
Source organism: Gastrophryne carolinensis (assembly GCA_027917425.1). NCBI lineage: Eukaryota > Metazoa > Chordata > Amphibia > Anura > Microhylidae > Gastrophryne > Gastrophryne carolinensis. The sequence continues at coordinate 226,387,398 of CM051240.1, read as the reverse complement.
TCATGCATTAAAAGAGGCATTGAATCACGAGATAGAGATGTAATTTTGCCTCTTTACAAGGCACTGGTGCGTCCTCACCTGGAACATGCCGTCCAGTTCTGGGCGCCCATTCATAGAAAGGACGCTCTGACTCTGGAAAGGGTGCAGAGAGAGCCACCAAACTAATAAAGGGAATGAAAGATCTTAGTTATGAGGAAAGATTACGAGAATTAAATCTGTTTAGTCTTGAGAGGAGGCGATTGAGGGGGGACATGATTAACTTGTATAAATATATAAATGGACCATACAAAAAATATGGGGGGAACACTGTTTCATATAAAATCCTCTCTAAGGACAAGGGGGCACTGCTCTTCGATTGGAAAAAAAGAAATTTAGTCTCCGGAGGCGACTATCGTTTTTTACCTATACAGAACTATAAATCTATGGAATAGCCTCCCACAGAAGCTTGTTACAACATAAACCGCTGACAGCTTCAAAAAAGAATTAGATGCTTATTTAGAAGAAAATAACATTAACAGTTACTATTAGCGGTTGTAAAAAAATAAAAACAAAAAATAAAATAAATAGCTTCCCCTACCCCAACACCCTTGATTGAACTTGATGGACATATGTCTTTTTTCAACCGTATTAACTATGTAACTATGAATGGAGAGGGGACATGGCCACCACCCTGTCACTGTTAGCGGGAGCCGGCACAGAAGCTCCAGTGAATTAAGTTTGAGGGTGGGTTGGAGCGAAATGCAAGGGCTGACACACAGGATTGAGTCCAGCGATCACGTGAGTTAAAGTGGGTTTCACATAGCGGGGCACCCCCGATCGGGGTGCCCCAGGGAAGTGGACCAAAACCCAGGATAGTCAAAATCCTGGGTGTTGGTCCACTTTAATGATTGCTGGACTAGCACAGATCAGCTGTGTGGGATAAAAGGTAAGTAGCCTTTTGCTTTTTTATTTGGTTGCAGAATGACTTTAAACCGGACCAACAGCCTGGCACATTTGGAAAAGAAAGGTAGCAGCCATTGGGGGCTTCCTTTTCCAGCATCTCAGTTATGCTACTGCTAAGATTCAACTGACATAATTGACAATGCACAGTAACAGGAAACATAACATAGAAGGTTGACGGCATGGGTGAGTCACCCTCTGCTGCTGAGGAGGCCCTGCAGAAGGGACAGAGTTTACTGGGCGTTATTAAGAAATATAAAGCAGGCTGAATGAAGGAAGGCTGGATGATCAATACAGCTCTGACAGTCAGCATCAGGAAAGCAGAAAGTAGGATAATTTAACTGGCTGCCAGCGCTCACGTGGGCAGTACGCTCGCTACCCACGTGTGTGCCGTTCAGAACTGGATACCCGGCAGAGGAACGAGGTTCAGGTAAGCTTTATGTGCGTTCTGAAGGGGTTATGTGCGGGGGGGGGGGGGGGGGGGGGGTCCAGCACTCTGTATGCCCCCCTTACAATAATTACATAATTACATTTAGCGGTGGTACCAACACCTACGCACTAAAAGGACAGGCCAGGCTATGGCAATAATAAGGCAGCAAAGAGCTCACCTGAACCCTGTCCCACGTGCCTCTCCTCCATTTACTGCTGTGAACTGGAGAGGCCCATAGCAGGCATCCAAAGTTACCCCCTCATTGGTCTGCCCCTGTTCCTCAGTGATTCCAGCATGAGCGAGCCCACGAATGCTGAGGGACAGGAGCAGCTGTACAATCACATTTGAAAATGGTCATAGAGAAATAAAATAGAAAGGAAAGGAAACTTTGGAGAGTTTGCTACTGTATTTCTACGAGTCCTTCAGGGCAGCCACTGTGAGAGAGCCAAGCACCCCGCCCCCCCCCCCCCCCACCCCCCCCCCGGAGAGTAAACACAAAGGGACAAGTTTAAAAGCCCCCGCCCTCAGTATTGGGCAAGAAAAAATATTAAACAGAAAAAACAAAGAAAACATCAAAGGGGCGGTTGTAAGAGCCGTCCTGAAGGACTTGTACTTGTATAAATACATTTACGGCAAGTCTAACAGGGCTTTTCTCCTTCATCCTTTAGGACGCCCATGGAGGGTATAATCAAAAATTACGATTCTAAGGGTGGGATATGACATGTAGTCAATTTCTACCAGGGCTTATTTGTCTGATAAAAGGTTTCAACGATCGTGCTTATGGAAGGTGTGGGGTGTAGATCTAACAGTAACTCAGCAAAATTCTTCTATGAAAGCTTTTGATCTTTCTGAATAGTAAACAGGTGGTCTGTGAAGAAAACTTGAAGTGTGTTCTAATAAAATAACATTTTCTCCAAGAACCAAGGACACAGAAGACAGGATAACCAGCTCTTGTGTGCAAGGAAGAGACTCCTGTTTTAGTAAGAATAAAAGAGGATCTGGACTTAAACCGGACCTGCACCATGATTTATTAAAAAGCCCAAACCCTTAAAAAAACGATTCCCCAGCATCTAAAATTAATATATTTTACGTTTTTAGTCACTTATTATTCTTTCCTCCACTGGGCTGCAACTCTGTCCAGGACTTTAGGATACGGGCGCCGCCATCTTGACTCAGAAGCATCACACTTACTGAGGAGAGGAGAGTAGGATAAAGTACAGGGGTTTGGTTATAGCTCTGCTTTGCTCAGACAGAGCAGAGCTGGGGTCAGGAAAAGGTCAGCAATCCCAGAATGCAGAGCAGCACAATCAGAAGGCACTTCCTGTTTGCAGGCTGCCTGATGTCCCATGAGCCGCCATCTTGAATGTTTAAAGGCTCATAACATGTAGTAGATGCAGGTAGGATAATTTTTAATGTGGGCATTCTGTATGTGCAGGGTGTGGGAAACATAGAATAAAAATAGACTTATTCAGAGTGAAGGACCGCTTTAACTAAACTTAATGCAGGAGGATTGAACAGAAGGGATCTCTGAACACGAACAGGAACACAACACTTAACCATAAACTAGATTCAAGTGTTAGGATGTTATATGAAGTTAAGGGCCCTTTAGAAACTAACCATAAATCCCAGGAAGGACAATCTACAAGCCACCAGGATCTTGTGGGATCAACATACTGATGGGGAACAAATATAGACCTTTGACTAACAAGACCAATAAGTCTGAAGCCTGAGTTAACGGCTAGACCTAACTTGAATCCCTTATGCTGGGATCCGAGGAACGCCAACATAGAATTTCTATTTGTAGTTGTCTTCCTGCTTATTGGAATGCATAGGCCAGATTCTGTTAGGCTACTGATGTGGTACCTCTCTGGTGATTCGGAAAGGAGGACTACGCTGACTATACAGCAAAGCCCACTAGCGCCCGAGTTCTGGGATTACCAAGTGCCCGGCCAGCTTCGCCCCTCCTTCCCCCGACTGCAAACGTCTGAGAAGCACCCAAGTCTGTGCACCCGTCTACCCCTGGAGAACCGGAGGAGAGACCAGAGGACCCCAACCAAAGCGCCATTGCCGTCAGTGCTGCCGCCACAAGCCTACTAGCTACTGCAGGAGATCAGGAACCAGCCAGGGTAGGTAATGTGGTGCTCCAGTGGACCCCCTGGCCACAGGTACCCTGCCCTGTGAAAGTATAGGTTGGCAAGCACCTCCTCAAGCGCCTCCTGGGGTTGAAAAAAAAATTAAAAAAATAAACTGGGATGATGAAAGAAGGTCCCATAGGTTTCTTAAAGAGCAAACACAATACTGAGGACTGGAGGGGAGGGGGGGGGGGGATTTTAAACCTGTCTCAGGTTCCTCTCTAGGGGAGGAGCCTCTCTCTCTGTGGCCGTCCTGAAGGAGGTTGGGAGAGCAGAATGTTTCACAGCTAGATGGATAAGGATGGATAAAACATTTCTATTCAGTGCCTGCTAATTAAAAGATCCGCTATGAATGACACATCTGCCTCAAGATCTAGAAACACACAGCATCAAAAGAACTGCAACTGCAAGAAACAAGATCAATATTGTATAATTTTATTTTATACCAATAAATAAAATCAGGCGCATTAATTAGCGATATTTTGCTGGTTAGCATCCATATGAATTATTTGTATGGTAGGCAAGACTGGCTGGAAACAAATTTACTCCTGTAGTATGCATATAATATAATGACTGCTATATAAATTAACAATGTAATAGAATGAGGAGGTGAATAGGCTTAACAGCTATAAAATGCGTGCTGATTTATCTGAAAAGGGAACGGAAAGCCGGCCGAGCAAGAAACCAACAAGAGCAGGGAAAGCAGTTATATTTACTTTCTAAATATTTTTCACAACTAAATATAAAACCAATTTAAGAAATTTGGTGTCTTTCCCCCTCCCCCAGCTACCAGTAGCTCAGCAGTGTAAAATGTATTGGTTTCCAAGATCAAGACCCCCGACGTGCATGTCTGTTTTACATTTGCCCGTTTGCTGATGATACAAAGGTATAGTAATATTCCTGGAGGTGTCTGCAACATGGAAAATGATTTAGCTTTACTGGATAGATGGTCAAAACTGTAGAAACTAGAGTTTAATGTCTGTAAATGTAAAATCATGCATTTGGGTAGAAGGAATCCCTGCTCTGAGCACCGTATGGGCAGCACTGTGTTAGCCAGGACCTCGGAGGAAAGAGATTTAGGGATACTGATTACTGAAAGCTGCAAGATGAGTGGAAATTTTGGCCAGGCAGTGGGAAAAACAAGCAGGATGTTCGGCTGCATAGCTCAAGGCATCACCAGTAGGAAGAGGGAGGTTGTAATGCCGCTGTATATAGCCCTATAGAGCTAGAATACTGTGTGCAGTTCTGGAGACCTCCCTTGCAAAAAAAAAACATAATTCAAATAGAACGTGTTCATAGGCCGGCAACAAAAATGGTGGAAGGACTTAAACTTAAAACTTATCAAGAGAGACTTAAAGAACTGAATTTGTACAGTCTGGAGGAAAGAAGGGAGAGGATGGACACATGATGGAGACCTTTAAATATGTGAAAGGATTGAATAAGGTTCAGGAGGGAAGTGTTTTTAAGAAGAAACTTAATGATAGAACAAGCGGGCACAACCTGAAGCTAGTGGGGGGGGGGGGGGGGGGGCGGGAGATCAGGAGAAATGTTAGGGAACATTATTTTACAGAAAGAGTAGTAGATGCTTGGAACAAACTTCCAGCAGAGGCAGTTGAAAAATCGTCAGTCAGTGAATTTAAACATGCCTGGGATAAGCAACCATCTGGGATAACACAATTCTTTGAAACTCACCTGTAGAATTGTTTTTGAATCCATCCAGACCAGGCCATCCAGAAGTACTTACAGATGGGTGTTCGCCTCCAGGGGGCGCTGACTGCAAGATCAAAAGATGTAGCTCCTCCCGGCCCCCTATAAAGGCAGCTGCCCGTCTATCCAGTCCCCAGTGGTTTAAAAGCAGTACTCAACAAAAGAGGCAGGCCGGGAGGTGCAAACAAAAAATAGGAGACCATGTTACCTCACAAAGCCTCTGCTTGTACTCTCTCGAATCAAAACTAAAAACTTATATAACTAGTGTCCTATGAGCAAAAATGGTTCATCACCATAACAGGCATGCAGAACATACCCTACCACCTGAAGCACCTTTCGGCCAAAAACAGCTGAGGCCCTGACATCCACCTTGTAAAACTTTGTAAAAGTATGAACAGAAGACCAAGTGGCAGCCTTACAAACTTGTTCCACTGATGCCTGATGATGAAAAGCCCAAGAGGCACCAACAGCCCTAGGAGAATGAGCTGTGATCCAAATAGGGGGTTCCTTCTCCCTGGAAGAATAGGCTTGTACCACCGCCTGTCGAATCCACTTACTGAGAGTGGACTTGGCTGGTGGCAATCCCTTCCTAGAACCCTCTGTTAAGACAAAAAGCAAATCCGATTTCCTGAAGGATTCAGTCGCAGCCAGGTAACACCTTATGGCTCTGACCACATCCAAAGCATGGAGGGTCCGTTCTTTGGAATTAGCCGGTGCTGGACACAAGGAAGGTAAGACAACTTCTTCATTAAGGTGAAAAGGAGAAACGACCTTAGGCAAAAAATCAGTTTAAAACGAAAAACCACCTTATTTCTGTGCAACTGAAAGTAGGGTGGTTTCATACAAAGCGCGGCCAGCTCTGATACGCGATGCACCAAGGTGATCGCCACCAGAAAAACCACCTTGAGAGTCAGTATAGACAATGTAGCATCATTCAATGGCTCGAAGGGAGGACCCTGGAGAGCAGACAGCACTAGATTCAAGTCCCACACCAGTAAGACTGATTTACGCGGTGGGCAGACATGGGTGACTCCCTGGAAAAAAGTCTTGATCAACCTACGATTGGCAATGGACCTCTGGAAAAAAATGGATAAGGCCGAGACCTGACCCTTGACATGTTCAGCTGGAGGCCCAAGTCAAGACCGTGTTATAGAAACACCAGAATTCTAGAAATAGAAAATTTCCTGCAAGGAAGGCTTTTGGCCTCGCACCAAGCGATATAGGCCCGCCAAACTCCGTAGAGGATCATGGAAGGAGACTTCTTCCGTGCCTGAATCATTGTGTGAATAACCGTGGCCGATAAACCCTTCTCCGTCAGGATTGAGGTTTCAATAACCCGGGCGTCAAAGCCAGCATGCGTAAATTCAAGTGCCATAGCAACCCCTGTGTGAGAAGCCCTGGGTCATCGGGCATGATGTAGTGATCTATTGACATCTGTACTATGTCCGCAAACCAACTCCTCCTCGGCCAGCCAGGAGCCACCAGGATGGCTGGTACCCCTTCCTGGGCTATCTTGCGCAGCACTCTGCCCAGTAGCGGAAACAGAGGGAATGCATACAGAAATTTGAACTCCGTCCAAGGGATCGCCAGAACATCTGTTGCCATGGCCAGAGGATCTCTTGAGAGAGAGGGGAACCTTGGAAGCTTGTGATTGTGTCTGGACGCAAAAAGATCCACATCTGGTTGACCCCAGCGGAGGCAAAGAGCCTCGCTGCTGAGGGACCATTCCCTCAGGTACAAGGAAGGACTTGCCTACCAGCAGGTTCCGAGAGACCAACCACCACATGAGGGACTGCCTGGCCAGGGGGGGGCAGCAAAAAAACCTTGTTCCAGAGATTCCTGCGACCGATATCAGCCGGTCAGCAGGTTCAACTGTAGAGGTCTCATATGAAATTGGGCGAAGGGCACTGCCTCGAAGCACGTCCCCATTAGGCCCACCAATCTCTTCCCCAGACATACCGACGGCTGTTGACAAGCCAGCAAGGCCTGCACTTGCGTCTGGAGTCCCAAAACCTTCTGCTGTGGCAGAAAGACCTTGACCTGACCGGTGTCTAGCGTCATTCCCAGGAAGGATCTCACTGTTGAAGGCGTGATAAACGACTTAGGGTAATTGATCACCCAACCGAAGGCTTCCAGGGCTGACCGTACAGTCCGGGTGTCGCTCTCGGCCTCCTGAAGAGACCAGGCTGAAATCAGAAGGTCGTCTAGATAGGGTAACACACGAATACCTGGACTCAGGATAGCCATGATGCCCGTAAGCACCCTGGTGAACACTCGGGGAGCTGAGGATATGCCGAATGGGAGTGCTACAAACTGGTAATGTTGTTCCTCCAGTGCAAACCTCAAGAACTTCTGATGTCCTTGGAAAATCGGGATGTGCACCGTGGTCATGAAGTCGCCGGGCCGAAGCGATCTCACCGCCGACCACAACGTTTCCATGCGGGAATGTCTGACCTTTACAAATTTGTTGAGACCCTTCAGGTCCAAGATCAGCCGCAGCGTTCCGTCCTTCTTGGGAACCGTGAACAGGTTGGAGTAGAACCCCTGACCCTGTTCCTACCGGGGCACAGGGCAAATCACACCTATCCGCAGGAGGTGTTGAACAGCTGTTCTCAAAGCCTGAGCTTTTAGCGGGATTCGGGATATCCTTGAACACAGGAATTTCGTGGGTGGCCTGGTTGCCAGCTCTATCTTGTAACCGGAGGACACCACCTCCTGAATCCACCGATCCGAGACGTGACATCTCCAGATCGGAGCAAACAGCAGAAGTTGTCCCCCCACCTGGATGGGTGAGGGCCCCCCCTCATGCCTGAGTAGGCTTGGCTGGGGTTTTGGGCTTAGCTCCCCAGGAGGGGTTGGGCCGGCTGCGGGACCTACCTCTGCCCCAGGTATATCTGCGGGCACCGGGAAATGAAGAACCTCTTCCTCCCTGAAAGGGCCGATAAGAAGAGGGGTTCCGAAAGGAACGAGCAGGCTTTCTTCTCTGAGGGAGTTTACCATCCTTGACCAAAAGGTCCAGTCGCTCCCCAAACAGCCTGCTTCCCACAAAAGGTAGACTTCTTGGCAGTCGCATCGGCCGACCACTGCTTCAACCACAGCGAGCGGCGCAAAGCTGCAAGCAAGGCCGAAATTCTGGCACCAAGCCTGACCACATCATCCATGGCAGTAACAACAAAGCCGATGAAGTCCAAGCAGGCCTTGAGTTCCTTATACTCCTCCGCCCATTTGCGAGATTTAGCCTTAGCCACAAGGTGTATAACCTTTCTCCTGTTGGCTAGCAAACCAATTGCTGAGGCACAAGCAGGCCGAAAAAGGGCACCAGCAAAGGTGAAAGCATGGCAAACCAACTGTATCATGTAAGAAAGCATTGTCAGGCCATGGCATAAGTGGTGTTGGACAATCCTGACACCGGAGGGTCCACCTCGGGAGGGTGAGACCATAAGCGAACCAATTCAGCAGGGAAAGGGTACCGCCTATCCAGGCCCTTAGGGACCGACGGTAGTTTGTTGGGCCTTTCCCATTCCTTAATAATCATGTTAGAAAAATGCGGCTGCTCAGGAAAGACCCGCCGTTGCCTTTCAGGCCAAAATATATCACCCTTTTTCCTCTTAGCCATTCTGGGAGGAACAATGTGCAAGGTATCAAAAACGGAAGAGAGCAAACTTTCTGTATCATCCGGGAGGCAGGAATCCTCATCCGAGGAGGAACCAGAGATGCTGTCGTCTCCAGCGGAAAGCAGCTCCGCCGCTGAGAGTGAGTCATCTGGCAACTCCCTTTCCTCCTTCCGCAGATCCCAAGAAATCATAGAAATCAGCATCCGAGTATACAGGCTCCCGCTTCTTACTCGAGGCCTTTTTAGGAGCTGCCAACGAGATTTGTGTCTCGAGGCTAGCCAGCCTGTGAGCAAAATCAGCATGTGACCCCCTTGCTGGCCCCCCCATCACTAGGGGCTGACTGCAGCAGCGGAGGATCCGGAGAGGCCGATGGTAAGGCCGGGATAGGGTCAGGAGAGACCGCCCGCTCATGGTCCAAAACAATACCTCTGGCGCAAGTGGAACAAATCGCGCTGAATCCGCCCAGGGGATTCCGTCTGCACAAGGGGCAGAACCTGTCTTGCCCAAGTGGGGTGCCCGGCTCACTATCCCCTGATGCCCCCATTATGGTGATTCTGAATAGCAATATTCAATAAGGCTACTAGACACTAACGGCCTAAGCCTAATAGCTGATCCCTTCTTCTTAATATCGGGAACCGGGAGGAACCAAAACCCTCAACCTTAAGCCCACGGTCTAAAACAAAAAGAGAAAGACAGCAATTACAAAATGACCCACAATGTCATGCATTAACATATAAGAATCATAGAATATACATGCAATCAATGAGAAATACAGTAGTTTTCAAATACAGTGTAATAAAATATCAGGGATACAGAAGGTTCAGAGTAAATACAAAGATAACATACAGGTAATAGTGGCTCTGGGCCGTCATATGCCTGCTCAACCCCCCACATTCTTATGGTTTATTTGTCTCTAGAGTATCCTAGGGGATTCAGGATTTCGCAAGTAGACACTGACAGCATCTCTTGATTGTCCTGTCCCCACAGAAGTTTTTTGGCTTCTATTCACTTTTCTTGGTTCATAAAGCAAGGACTCAGATCTCCGGACATCCATTTGCTGTTTATCCGGATGTCTCAGTGATCACCTCGTCTTTCAGGTTGAATTTGCTTGGTTTGTCCTGATAATTTGGGGGTCTATTTGGGAGTTTCTCGTCCAGGGCCAGGCCATCAAGAGGGAGTGAAGGTATAAGGGATAGCAAAAAAAAAAAAGAGGGGGGGGAGGGGCATGGGTATAGGCGGGGGGGGGGGGTCCCCAAGTCCCACTTTCCACTCCCAGACGGGAACACAGCCAGATTGTCGCCTGAGGTCACATGACTATCATCCGCTCCAGGTTCCGCACTGGGTCTCAAGAGGACAAGGGCGCAGCGGGACAAGCAGCCGGGGGCCGGCACATATACCACGGCGTCCAGAGTAGTCCGGTCTTTTCCTCGTTGTCCTGAGCTGCAGCCGTCAGCTCCTCCATTTCTCTTATTTTGTCCACCTCCCGGATCCAGTCATTTTCTGTCGGGGTATATTCAGTCTTCCAAAACCTAGGGATCAGTATTTTGGCTGCATTTATTAGGTGCCTTAGAATCGACTTTTTGTATGTTGTCACGCTGCTAGTGGTGTGATGTAGCAACATGAGGGCCGGGCATAGCGGGACTTGTGAACCCACAATCTCAGTCATAGTTCCTGTTTTCTTCTTCCAGAAGGCTGTGACTTTAGGGCATGACCATAAGATGTGTATTAGTGAGCCCTCTTCTGTTTTGCATCTCCAGCACATAGGTGAGGAGCTCGGAAAGATGGAGGCCAGTCGCTTTGGAGTGTAGTACCATCTAGATAAATATTTATAGTTCGTTACCTGCACCTGTGCTGAGATTGACAATTGACAAATATTTTCTCCCATTCGTCCCTCGTGAACACTCTGCCTAATTCTTTCTCCCATTCACTGCAAAAGGCAGGTATAATCTCCTGCTCCGCATCCAGAAGCTGATATATCTGGGATATCACCTTCTGCGGTGGGTCATTTTGTGTGACCAATGCCTCAAATTTGCGAGTATTTTGGTGAATAACTTGAGATCTACGTTTAGTAGCGAAATTGGATGGTAGCTTTTGCAGCTCAACGGATCCTTCCCTGCTTTATGGATAACTGTGATGTGGGCTTCCAAAGCTTCAGCTGGGAATGCCCCGGTAGCATCCTCCCTTCCAGTGGCATTAAGGGCCCGAAGGAGGTGCTTACTCAGGATACCTTCAAACTTCTTATAGTATGCAATGGTTAGCCCGTCAGGCCCCGGGGATCTACCATTCGGTGTGGACTTTATTGCTTGGTGTAATTCAGCTCCCGAGATTGGTTCTTCCAGCTTGGCTATTTCTTCATCATCAATTTGAGGCATGCCTGAGGCCACAATGTATTGCCGTATCTTGGACATGTCCCTTTGGGGATTCCCCTCCTCCCGGGTTATATAGCCCGCTGTAATATTCCTGGAATACTCTAGCGATGTCTATCGTTTTGTGCCATTTCTGCTGTTTCTCATTGATTATTGCCTCGATAAAGTTGATGGACTGCTGCTTCCTCAGAGCTCTGGCCAGCAGTGCTCCACTCTTATTTCCCCACTCATAATAAAATCCCTTACACCTCTTTATGGCAAACGCTGCCTTTCCTAGCAGTAGTGAGTTTAGTTTCTCCCTGCATGTTGTCAGGTCCCTTTGAGACTCTCGTGCCTTATTTTCTTTATGTTTCTTTTCTAATCCCTGTATTTGAGAGAGTAACTGGTCCCTTTGTGTAGTGTGGACTTTTTTCAGTCTGGTTGCGTGCTGGATGAGGATCCCTCTCATCACAGCTTTGTGTGCTTGCCATACTGTCATTGGTGTAACTTCTCCCGAACAGTTCAGTTCGAAGTATTCGGTTAAGGCTGACTGCGCTGCCTGTATGGTTACAGGGTCTTTTAACAGGCTTTCATTCAGTCGCCATGTCCAGACCTTCCTTCTCTCTGCACTAGTGATCAGAGACACCCACACCGGACTGTGATCCGATAGGGATGCCGACTCTATAGAGGAGTCGGCTTCCCTAGGTAACAGGCTGTGCGAGAGAAGCACGTAGTCCAGTCTTGCATATGTGGAATGCACCGGCGAGAAGTGGGAGTAATCCCTACCTTTCGGGTTGTGGACTCTCCAGGGGTCACACAGTTGTAAACTTTGTAGGGCCTGCTTCACTTTCCGTAGTCCTCCATACGGAATGGAGGACTTACCGGTGGACGAGTCAATAAGTGGGTCTAGTGTAATATTTAGGTCTCCTCCCAAAAGAATCCTTCCCTCTAGAAAATCAGACAATTTGGTGAGAAAATGTAGGAGAAAGTCCACCTGTCCGCTATTAGGGGCGTACACCGACGTTATTGTGTACTTTTCTCCAAATAACGTACCTTTCACCTTTATGTATCTGCCCTCCCCATCCATAGAGGTATCCGTCATCTGGAACGGGATATCTCTGGCTATCAGTATCGCCACTCCTTTGGTTTTGGAGTCTGGTGAGGAGCTGACAAACCTGAGGGAAATATCTAGGGGACCTCCTAGGGCAGGCGTTTCCCTTGAAATGTGTTTCTTGCAGGAAAACGATTTTGGCCTTCAGTCTTCTCAGTTCTGATATCATGGCCGATCTCTTTTCAGGAACATTGAGGCCCCTACAACTCAGGGATACCGCCCCTACGTCCGCTCCCGACGGGTGACAGCCCCGTGCATCCATCTCGTCCCCTCAAGACCCAGACAGTGGGGCCCCAGGAGAAAAAGAATATAACACATATACATACATATACACGACGCAAATAGTTGGGAAAAAGTTGGGTCAGTTAAGGTCAAGGTATCGACTACCCTAATATAGGGAGGTCTAGCCCAGTGTCCCCTAGGGGAGTCTCCGGCAGCTTCCCCCAGAGGAGCACCTGGGTCACCAGGGGAAAATGGATGCCAAGTGAATAGGAGCCAGAACCAGCAGAGCAACTATAGATATAACTCTCGATCTAAACCTATGCAGCCGGCATCCCTCTCCACCCCCAAAACACAACAGTTGAGCAGCAACATTAAATACACTAAACAGCTTAAATATCTATGTCAGAGTACTTTGTCAAGTGGTTACCAGTTCTCCCGTCTCCCCTCTCGAGGGACATCCCCTCCAACAGGACCCATCTCCTCCCACATGTCCCGCACCAGGTGACCCCTCCACCCCTGTCTAGTCCCACTTCGTCTACAGGAGGCTGGACCAGTCCCCCGCCAGAGGGGAGAGAGCCCCCAACAGCACCCTGAGCGGCGCCCCCCGCTCCAAGCCAGGGGGGACACCCGCTCATAACGCGAGCAGAGGATGCACATGCGGTATATCTGGGGAGGGACGGTGACCCCAGCTATCATGAGGATAATTCAGCGGCAATTCATCACCTCCACTTTGGGGGCGATTCATGTTTCGGATGGGGACCCCAATCGGCCCGCAATTTCCCGACGAGCCATCAGGTCTCACAGGGGGTACCCAGAGCGTCCCCGCCCGAGCCAGGATGCCACATCTTCTCTGCGGGTCAAGCGGGCAAGACAGCAGGGCCCCACACAGTTATATCATCAATCGAGGTCATAGCCGTATTAAAGGAGAAGGGGAGACAGGAGAAACATCTAGTTCAACTGGGCTTTAGCTTTGTGTATAGTTACCCATTGCTACTTCCCCTCGCCCCGCTTCACTCTGATCGGATCTACTCCGAGTCAAGGAACAATCCACATCCCAGGCGGCGACGCGACCAGCGGGCCCAGTATAATATGTCCGCCTGGGGGCCCCTCCAGGAGTAGGCCACTCCCCATTGGGGGGAAGCCCGAATCCCATGACTGGTAGCAGACACCAAGACAGCCCGACGGGCCGCACGCCCGCCCGGGTCGGATGTCCCAGCTCTTGTTAGGCAAGCGGGCGAAGCGAAGGGACAGGGCCACACGTTGACATAACAGTGACTTTGGTTATAACAATGATCCTAACTCATTGATGGGGACTGGATCTCTTCCCAGATCCGGACCAGGTCGCCGCGCTGGTCTGCGTCGCTCTCTTTCCCGTCTCCTAGGGCGCTGTGGGAGCGGGGCCGGCCCCCCGTCAAGTTCTATGGCTAGCCAGTTCGGGACGATAATGGGAGCCGCTCCCAGGAACTCGAACAGACCTTCCAGTTGCTCTTGCGTTTTCAGGGTGTAGGTTCTGCGGTCTTTTCGAACCAGTAGCTGGAAGGGGTACCCCCATCTGTAGGTCGCCCCCTGTTGCTGTATTAGATCAAGTAAAGGCTTTAGCATTCTCCGCATTTGGAGGGTTCTGCGAGATAAGTCCGGTAGCAGGGTGATACGGGCTCCATTTAGGTCGCTGGGGCCTTTGCTCCATGCCGCTCTCATTAGTGCCTCCTTAATTTGAAAGAAGTGTATCCTGCAAATAACATCCCTCGGCCTGTTGGGGTCGTTACTCACAGGTCCCAGGGCTCGATGAATCCGGTCGATCTCAATCCGTTCCTCTGGTGGGCGCTCTAACAATTTGTTAAACAGTCCACATGTGATTGGCTTTAGCTCTGCTGGGCCCACCGACTCGGGAATGCCTCTCAGTCGTATATTGTTTCGGCGGTTTCCGTTTTCCAGATCATCTTGCTGTGCCTGGAAGTTGGAGAGCATCCTGCATGTGGCTTCTTGTTCGCGCTCTAACGCTTCCACTCTAGCGTGGATTGACGTCTGCGCAACTGCGAGTTAGTTTCTACTCTGTTGTATAAATCTGCCATAGAGTTCTGCATGGATGTTATCTCTCTACGGAAAGTGTCCTCCATTCTAGATATGTAAGATTCAAAGTCAGATCTTGACGGTAGTGCTTTGAGAGCATCAGTGATATTGCATCTTACTGATTCTGCTATAGCTGAGATCAGTGTGTGGGGCAAAGGTGTTTCAAAGGTATCCGCTTCAGCATGTGCGATCGGCAGCTCCCCCGGCGTGGAGCGCCTCACCTCCTCAGTGTGTAGGAAGACCATGGGGCTGTGGGATCCCGGCGAGAACGTGGGCTCCCGTCTCCACTCCACCAGCCTGTCTCCAGAGCATCTGGTCGCCTGGGCCCCGGGGGACAATACAGGGCATCCCATCTCTCCGTAGCTATCCAAGGCTAAAGGGCTGCGGGGTTCGGGCAGGGACACGGAACTCCACCCCCACTCTATTAGGGTGCTGCTAGGATATCTGGTTATCTGGCTCTCAGTGATCCGCTCGCTGTTTTCTTCTAGTGGTGGGTGGTGCAAGAGGTGTACTGCGGTGCTCGGCTTTCATATCTGGGCTTCTGCTCCCTTAGTGCCCCCTGCCCCAGAGCCATCCGCCCTCTCCCTTCTGCCTCGCAGTGGATCAGGGCCCTCTGTCATCAGCTCTCCTCCCCTGGCAGATGTCCTTTCTCCCCCTCAGGAGTGACTCACCGCTCCTCCGTCTTGTGATGACCGTTTGAGCAGTCTCCCCGCTGTCTCTGGACTGGCTCCTCGGTCCTGCCCCGGCCTCCGCTGCTCTGTATTTGCAGCGTCGGGTCCCAGAAGCGCGGCCGCGGGTGTGTCTATTCAACCCGGCGCCATCTTGCCTTGGGTCGTCCCGCACTCCATTCCGCCCGGGGTTTCAGCCGGTGAGGTCTCCCTCCTCCTCTAAGGCGGGCAGGAGGACACCGCTCCAGCCCCCTCCTCCTCGCAGCATCGCCTCGGAGGTGAGTCAGGCATCGCTCGGGCAGAGAGCTGCGGTCTTTCCCTCTCCCCCGATCCTCCGTCGGCTTCCGCCATTGCTGCTGGCAGCGATCTGGGGCTCTCTGACCCCGAGGCACCAAAATATGCTGAGATGGGGTTCCTCTGGTGGGGTTTCAGTGTGCTCCTGGTTTTCCTCTTTTTGGACATCTTTTGAGGTTGCTGCTCACTTATTATAAGGTATCCACAGGGGATTAAACAGGGAGCCTCGTGTTCTTGCTTCCTACTCCTCCATTAGCAGGCCACGCCCCCCGGCCAACTACTTTTTAATTAATAAAGTCTGCGGCCCAGAAGCCATGTGCTCTGTCAGAACGCCCTAGACCCCGGCGTTCGCCCTACCGTACACGGATCCCTGTAGCAACCGAGGCTGGGAGGCAAGGACGGGTCAGAAGAGAACCGTGGAAATAGGGTCCTACAGCGGCCGACAGGCTAGGTGGCCCCACTCTGCTGCCAAATTCTGAGAGAGTAGCGATCTTATGCAGCCAACTGCAAGATGAAGAACTGGGGACTGGATAGACGGGCAGCTGCCTTTATAGGGAGCCGGGAAGCTACATCTTTTGATCTTGCAGTCAGCGCCCCCTAGGGGCGAACACCCATCTGTAAGTTCTTTTGGACGGCCTGGAATGGATGAAGGAGAAAAAAAAAAAAAAGTACATACAGTATAGACATAATGGCAGACTAGATGGACCGTATGGTCTCCTTCTGCCGTCAACCTTCTATGTTTCTTAGTAAACTGGTGAATAGGACTCGGCCCTTGCTACCTCTGACAGTGACTGGAGTGCACTGATCCATTGTAACAAAGGGGGCAATAGCTAGCAGCTTGCAATCCTTTTAAGGGAGTTCGGGGGGGGGGGGGGGGGGGGCGTACAAACACAATTCAAGAACCATTCTTTAAAGTGGATTAGAACTTCCAACCCTGGGGCATCCAGATTCAGGATGCCCCGTTGTGTAAAAACCCAGGTGACCCAGTATTCTCACTTTCTCCTCAACCCAACAGCATTTGCGCGAGCTATATGCTATATCTGCGCACCCGCACCAGGCATTTGTGAATGTCTGCCATGGGCACGCACCCTGTCAGAGGGGAGCGGGGATGCGGCACCCGGCATACTTGGCTAGACTTGGCTGGAGCCAAGTCTTAGACGATTTGACGTCAGCACAGCCGAGCGTAGGGACGAGAGGCCGCGCATGCGCCGCAGAACCAGGTTAAGGTGCGTTTTGATGGATGACCTAAGGGGGTTTCAAATCCCGGGATTAGGTCCATGTTAACACCAATAATTAGATCAGCTGCACAATGCAGTCACGCAACCCTCTATTGGGAGGAGATGAGGTCCAAAATATGCTTAATCGTTTTGGAAACAGGCGAGTGTGTCTCTCTAATGCAGGGCTCACTGACACTCTGAGGGGTAAGTTCGGTTAGGTTCCATGTGGATCAACACACTCCCTGGCACAGGCGGTTTACTATCCTACAATATGTATTGGTTGGTACGGTGTATGTGGTGGGTAGGGTAGTTTGGCAAATAATAGTAAGCTGTGCTCACCTTGTTATAGACAGCTTACTATTATTTGCCAAACTACCCTACCCACTACATACACCGTACTAACCAATACATATTGTAGGATACAATTGAACCACCCCACCAATACATAAAGAGCAAGGAAAAGCCACAACAAGCCACAACTTCAGGCGCTTGGGCACCCCTACATGGCAACACTGTAAGTAACGCCTTAACCCTCTCTTTACGCACTGCTTAACTACAAATTTTATACTTACCTTACCCACATATATGTACGTACTGCTAATAGAAACAACGGACCTTCACACTGAGGGAGCTATATGCGAAACGCGTATGTGATGGAGTACCGAATATCTTGCTACAACTTACTGAAGGGTAACAGCTTGCTACAGACTGTGGAAAAACAACGTATACCCAACTTTTGCTACAAATTGAGGGAATTACAGAATAGAACAGACCATCAACGGAATGGCAAGTACCCGAGCACATCCAAATAATACAAAATTACTCAGACTCAAATAAGGACATTAAGCTGAAAAGGCTTGGATCTCTGATGTATATATAGCAATAATGCCAATGCATAACCAAAAACTGAAAATTTTGAAATTACTAATTCCTTTTATTGCTGAATTTGTACACAACGCAGAATAAAACATATTAAAACACCCAACGGCGGAGTGTAATTTAGAGGTATTTTCAAGGACCCACTGACCCCCACTAGGACCTCCGTGTAGACACCATACGGTCATCCGGGGATCCAGGGCCAGTCTAGTGGACCCAAGAAAACCCCCCCTTCCAGGTTAAAATTTGAGCCCCACGTAGGCCAAACATACCTCAACACCCTGACCGTGAGAAAAAATTATAGAGTTTTCTTCTACCGCTCCCCCCTCTCCCCGTAAGTATCAATGCAATTTACCGTATTAGATGCACATACTGAATAACAATTCCATGAACAAGAAAATGGAATTGTTATTTAGTATGATGCATCTAATACGGTATACCCTTTAACCAGAAATCGCATTGATACTTGTATACTTGATTACTTTATGTTCCTTGACTCGGAAACCACTGGTCAGCATTTACATGCCACAGGATGGTCTAAGTTTTACCTCATAGCCACTAATGGTAATATTTTACCTTAGACATAGCTTCTTTTCTGTTTTTTGGTTAGTGTTAACCTTATATGATTTATCATTCTTTCTGAGGTACACGACTATCCTTCTGACCAAGAATGCATCAGTTCTGATCAAAAAAGCCTGAAAACTGTATCCTTTTCTTGGAATTTTTGAAATTTTTGCTGACATTGAAGCTGTACATACCAACAATTTTTTGTCACACTAAAATATTTTCTGTGTGGTGTGCCTTCCTCCAATTCTGATATAGTCAAATGTTTTTTTGGGGGGGTACATCGTGGAGAGGCACCCCCGGTAGTAATCACACCCTTTCGCATACAAATAGGTGGTGTGCCAACACCTATTTGTATTTCTCATTACCACTACCAATGAGTATTAAAAAACTCTGGAAATGCTATAAGGAATACATCTGGCTGATGCCAAGCCTGTCTGAATAGCTGATGTAGGCTTCCTTAACTAAAGGGGAGCACCCGAAAAAGCGATGTGCCGTGTCTATATTTAACATCAGCGATCCATGCCGTTCATTTACATTCACATCAGAGAACATTGATTTGAGGAAAGCCAAAGGGATCGCCGGCGTGGTAAGTGCGTTTAACACAGCAGAATTATTTAATACACTAGGTTTTGGTCCACTTTAATGTATGTATTGTGTACGCTTTCAGACTTTGCAACTACATAAACCTTCCACCCTTGCCCCCACCATTCACTGCTAAAGCGTACCAGGGGCATTCTACAGTTCCAATATCTGCTCTATAAAAGGTTCGTCATGCAGCTAACATAATAATTATTTCTGAGGACTTGAAAAGATGTCCATCCCTCCCCCAACCCTGCAGCTCCAACCATGGAGTCTGCAAATGAGAAATGTGAGGCAATTGCGTCTTGTTGTGTACGGTGGGGGACCTCTTCTTCACATATTTCTCTCCACCTTCGATATACTTCAGCCTAAGCAGGCCTGACTGTAAATAGAGATCCCTAATAAGAGGACATAAACACACTGTGACAGATTCAGTGCAGTTCAGTAATTTTCCGTGATGGCTCACGGGGACAAAACACATAGGCTGGAAACATTGCCGGAGTCTCAGCCTTTTCTTCACACAGCTCTGTCTGGGTTTCTATGGCGACAGCGCATCATGTGGGTAATGCTGCCTTTTGTCTTTGTCGTCAGACTGATGGAAGCACAACTGGGTCATCACTGAGCTCTTATAGGCTGTTCGATCTTCATTAAACCAGAAAACTGGTCTTGAAATCCAAGAAAGGAATTGAAGCGGCATGGTGCGAGCTACGTGACAATGGCCATTTCCATTCATCTTCATTCACAGGCAGTAAATGCTGATGTCTGATGATGCCACCAAACCACAGATTTTAGCCTACCCACACATGTGCAGATCTAAAAAGGGATGGCTTCCACTTTTGTCCAGGAATCTGGGGGAATTATTATTAAAGGGTATCTAAAGAGGCGACAAAGCTCATAGCCATATATTGTGATGGAATGTTAAAAGCCTGACAGCTCCCTGGTGAGAGGTGCATTGTGGTACAGTATTTAAGCTAATTGGCAATTCATTTAGCTTAATTGTTTCTATTGTATTCAGCTGTGATACTTTTAGAGCGGATGAAAATACCAGCGGCCAGGCCCAAGAATCTAAAAGATTCCAGGCCCGTCTGCTGGCCCACCCCCACGGCATCTGCTTACCAGCAGGTCCCGCAATGCTATATTCGCCGAAGCTGCATTCCCGGCTCTTCTACGGCCGTGCACGCTACTGTGCCCAGCCAATTTTGAATGTTTGGGCACAGGAACGGAGCCGGCTGCACCTCGTCACAATGGCACTTTTGAGAGAGCCAAACAAATTGGGTTGCTCCGCTATGTGAAATCTTCCAGTTCGTCCATTAAAACTCACCTTTCCAGGCTCCAATGATGCATGCGCTGGTTCTAGTTCAATGAGAGCTGCCGGCTGTGACTACGTCATTCAGCTGATGGCTCTCATAGACATAAATGGGAGTGCGCGTTGTGGCATCCCTAGTCAAGCACACAATCTCATCCCAGCCTCTCTGAATAGCTGGAGCGGGAGCGCGCACATGCTGCCGGGGATGCAGCAGCGTGTGCTCCCCATTGTAAACATTGGGAGCAGTCTGTTAAATGAAGTAGCCATAGCAGGCATCTCTCACTGGACAAGAGCCCGAGCATGCGTCGTTGGAGAGTGGAAAAGTGCGTTTTTATGGGCGAACTGGGGGTTTTCACATAGTGGGGCATGCCCCAGGGAAAAGCCAGTGGACGGCCCTAGAATCTTTTAGATTCCAGGCCAGCCGTTGCTGGGTTCTGTTCCGCTTTAAGTGTTCATGGGCCTTTTTCCAGAATTCAGATATCTTACAATGAAATGTGATGTGTGCATTGTCCTGTGGGATGGGAAAAACTGTCTAAAGATTGTCTCCTCTGTACATCCTTCACTCTGGTCTTAGCGGTTTAGATCAGACTAACCTCCAAGCACAAGGCTACCTCGCTCGCCATTTATACAGCGGCCTCTATTGTTGCATTAGAGGCCTTGACATCTACATGATCTGCAGTTCCTGCTTCTGTATTGTAGGTGTGCTTCATTCTATATGGGTGCCTCTTTACATCCTTCACTCCAGTCCCAGCGGTTAAGATCAGACTAACCTCCACGCACAAGGCTCCCTTGCTCATCATTGATTCAGCAGTCTCTATTGTAGCATTAGAGGCCTAGATCTGCAGTTCCTGCTTCTATATTGTAGGTGTGCTTCATTCTATATGGGTGCCTATGTTAGTCCCGTACACCAAAAGTGTGGGACCCAGTATAGAAATCCCACAAATGCTGGGGCCCGAACACGATAGATGCCACAGGAGCGATGGTAGGGAGAGTGTGAGGGAGCCTTGTGCTGGGAAGTAAGTCTGACCTGGGGTCTGATCAATGGGGGTAACACCACAAAAGTAGTGTTTCTATTTGAAGAGATTGTCCAGGCAAATGAAAAATAACTATACTCACCCTTTGTTTCTCCCAGCTGCTCTGTCTGTCTCTGCTGCTTACCGATAACGGAGAAAGAGCACCGTGCCATTCTGTGCTGGTCTTCAATCTTGGCCTCCTCCCAGACAGAAATTCGTCTCTCGGCATGGCCATGCTATTCATTACAATGAATGACATGTGCGTTCAGAGTTCTGTGCGTACAGAATTGTGTCTTGATGTAGGGAAAATTGCCCAGCTGCCATATCCACAGGACCAGAAATAAACAATTTTTACTGAATAAGTTAAAATTGTAGAACTCTAATGCACCAGAGATTGATGTAGGCTGCCATGTCTAACCAACGCAGGACAACGGGGTCAGGGCAGGCGCCAGCACTGGGCTTCCCTGGGCAGGTTTCGGGGCCCCTGCACCCTTGGAGGGCCCACCTCTGCCTTGGGCTGCCCCTCAGGGTCAGGCAATAACCAGGAATAAGGACTGTCAGCCAGGAACAGATGGGCCATTGGGAGAACCTCTTTCTTTCCGTCAGTCCTTCTTATTCTTTTTGTTTCTTTCCTTCTATTTTTTTCATTTTTTCTTTCTTTCCATCTATTATTTCTGTCATTGCTTCTAGTCCTTGTTTCTTTCTATCTGTCTATTAATCCTTTGTTTCTTTCATCTGTTTTGCCATTCCTGCGATCGCCTTTCCTTCCATTATTTTTTTCTGTCATTCCTGGTCTTTTTTGTTTGTCATTCATTCTACGTTTTGTTTCTTAACATTTATTTTTCTGTTTGTTATTAGTTTATTTCTTACCATCTATTCGTTCTCTTTTGACATTCCTTTTCTTTCTTTGTCATGTCTTCTACTTTATTTTAGTTCTTTATTTCTCTGTCAAACCTTCTATTCCCTATTCTTTCTATACTTTGTCATTGCCATGACTAGCAAATTAATTGCAAAAACACTTGGACACCATGTTTGAAATATAATATAAAGTATAAAAAAAAATAATAATAATAATAAAAATCTTCAACCATCTTGCCATGATCTATTAAGGTATAATCTAGTAACAGCAGTTTACGAGTTCAAGTCTGCGTCAACCTTTTTCCCTCTGTCCCCCCCAGTTCTTCCGTGGTGAGGAGAGGACCCGAAAGAGGCCCCCTCCCATGCTGCCACTGGCTCCACCTCTTGTGGGCGGGGTGGATGACGTCACCCTGCTCCCGTTGCCGAACTGTCAGAACCCGGGGGGATCACTGGAGGGAGGTTGCAGAGGCAGGGTGGTTGTGATCCCCTTGCCTCCCCAGCCCCCATCCAGTGATCACCTCCAGCAGCTGTCATCAGTTCTCTGTGGGACACATTATTGGAGGCGAGTGTTCATCATTTGCGGCTAGCGGGTGACTTGCCATTAACCCCTAGCCCCTCCCCATTACCTGCCTCCCCAAAGCCCAGGGATGGGCACATGAGCACAGGGCCATTTAGGCTATGCGAGCTTGCAGTCTGCAGGGCGAGGGGCCACCAAGGCTGGCTCCTGCACTCTGTCCTACAAGCCATTTAGGCCATGCAAGCTTGCAGTCTGCAGAGCGAGGGGCCACCAAGGCTGGCTCCTGCACCCTGTTCTAAAAGCCACCATAGCTGGTCCCCGAGCTGGTTCCCGAGCTGGTTATGCTGGTAGAAGAGTTTTAACCCTTAAAATTCCCCTTTGTTACCTGTCAGCAAGAATAAAAGGCTTCCAGCACCAGGTGATCAAAAGCAGAATGATCAGCATGGGACAGAGTGCTCTAGGGTGGATGGGAGATAAAAATATATAATAAAAAAAATAAATAAAAATAATATAACTGTTTTTTCTCTGTGTCCGTGTTTTGTTTTTTACCAGAAGAAATCAGGAGAATGGTGCTTTCACATGCAATATGGTTTTCTTTATTTAAAATAAATAAGTCATTTAAAAAAATTATTTTTTAACGCAAAAAAATGTAATTTTCCTGGAAATGCAAAAATCACAGTTAAACATAGCACAAAATGGTGAAAATGACCCATCAACAGAAGGCCACAAAATTCCAAGTAGGCTGGCAGTTAAAAGTAGGGTTAAATATGAAAGCACAAGGGTTAAATTGTTCTGCTCGGGGGACCTTGTGCTTTCAGATTTAGCTTGTTTTTTCTTGTTTGCATATTGATATTTTAGGAAAATGTTTTTGATTCTGCTTTTTATAAATATTTTTTTAGGGAAACCCAGTGCAACCAAAGAATTCTTTGAGGGACTACTTCCAGAGCCCACTACAACAAGCTGGGTACCCCTAGAAAGCTTGAAACATGTACTTTCAGGGAACATAGGATTTGTGGGGGTAATTTCAAATGTCAATGGTTGTTTTTCTTGGTGCACAGAGCAGTTGTATTTTATCTGAAAATCTCCTAAAGCTCAGTTTGTTTGGGGGAGTCTCTTGGGCAGGAAAGGGTGTGTACAATACATATGTGGTAACCGGGAGAATAATAGATTGTTTTTATTTTTTTGCACATATTTCACCCCAAAATATTGAGAATACACTTAAAAAATGAAAAACAAGTCATTTCAAGTTAAATCCCTTTAAACATCACAATTGAACATGTGTAAAGCAAAAATACAATTCTGTGATTACTCACCTGTAGAATTGGTATTATGAGTATACAGTACGTCCTGCTCCATATATAGTACTTACTATCGGGTATTACTCCGCCATATGGCGCTAGACTGCAGAGACATCGAAAATAGGCTCCTCCCAGCCCCTCAAATACCCAGGGACCTCCCACAAATCCCCAGCATTGAAAAGCAGTTAACGAGAAGCCGGGAGAATAAAACAACCCAAACTATTAATTATAACAATGATAACAATCACCATACAGGGGATCCAAGATAATGCAAAACCAAGGGTGGGGTGGAGCAGGACGTACTGTATACTCATAATACCAATTCTACAGATGAGTAATCACAGAATTGCATTATTCTTAGTATACAGTACACCCTGCTCCATATATAGTACTTACTATCGGGACATCCAATAGCAGTGTCCATAAGTAGGGTGGGATCCCCAAAGCTAACAGCAGACAGTTTAAACGACTGCTGCCTGCTGCCTTCAGCTGAGGCCCTAACATCAACCTTGTAAAACTTAGAAAAGGTATGAACAGAAGACCAAGTAGCGGCCTTGAAAACTTTTTCAACAGAAGCCTGGTGCTGAGAGTCCCAAGAAGCACCAATAGCACAAGTGGAATAAGCAGTAAGGCGGAAGGGAGGATTCTTCCCCTTAGCAGAGTAGGCCTGAATCACAGCCTGACGGATCCATTTGCTGATAGTAGACTTGGCAGGAGCCAAACCCTTCCTAGGACCAGAAGGGACCACAAAAAGAGCATCAGTTTTCCTGAAGGGTGCAGTAGCCACCAGATAGTACTTCAGACACCTAACCACATCCAAAGAATGCAAGACCCTCTCCTTAGCATTACTAGGATTGGGGCACAAAGAAGGAAGAACAATATCCTGATTCAGATGAAAGGCAGACACTATCTTAGGCAGAAAATCTGGCTTGAAACGAAACACCACCTTGTCCTGGTGTCTCTCATAGTAGGGGGGCTGAATGGAAAGCGCCGCCAACTCAGACACACGCCTAACAGAGGTGATGGCCACCAGAAAGACAACCTTGAGCGTAAGAATGGCCAGGGTAGCATCCTGCACAGGTTCAAACGAAGCACCCTGCAAGGCTGACAAAACCAAGTTTAAATCCCAAACAGGCACCATAGGCTTACGTGGGGGACGCACATGAGTGACCCCCTGGAAAATACCATTTTGTGATTACTCACCTGTAAAATGGGTATTATAAGTATGTCACACACCCCGCTTCCAATATTCATGACATGTGGGTTATGGCCAGTAGAGGGCGAACTTTGCAGAGATGACAAGAAAAAAGGAGCCCCTCCAGGTCCATAAATACCTGGGACCTCCCACACATTACCCAGTATAGGAAAGCAGTAACGGGACCAGGAAGAGCCAATTATAAAAATCTTAACAATAAAAGGTTCACCATATAAAGGATCCAAAATACCAAAAAGGGCGGGATGAAGCGGGGTGTGTGACATACTTATAATACCCATTTTACAGGTGAGTAATCACCACGCTTCCAATATTCATGACATGTGGAACATCCAATAGCAGTGTCCATCATGGGTGGGGATCCCAATACGGCAAAAATGCACAAATTTAAACCACTGCAGCTTGCAGAACCTTGCGGCCAAAAACAGCATCCGCTGAGGCCCGCACATCAACCTTATAAAACTTGGAAAAGGTATGAACGGAAGACCAAGTAGCAGCCTTACAAACTTGTTCAACAGAAGCCTGGTGCTGAAAAGCCCAAGAAGCCCCAACAGCACGAGTAGAATGAGCAGTGATCTGAAAAGGGGGAACCTTCCCCTTGGCAGAAAAGGCCCCAACAATGGCCTGGCGTATCCATTTACTGATGGTAGACTTGGCAGGCGCCAAACTTTTCCCAGGCCCGGAGGGCACCACGAACAAAGCGTCCGTCTTATGAAAGGGCAAAGTAGCCACCAAATAGTAATTCACACAACGAACCACATCCAAAGAGTGCAAGACCCTCTCCTTGCCATTGCTAGGCTTAGGACACAAGGAAAGGAGAACTACATCCTGATTGAGATGGAAGGCAGAAATCTGGCTTAAAGCGAAAAACCACCTTGTCCTGGTGTCTCTCAATGTAAGGGGCCTGAATGGACAGAGCCGCAAACTCAGAGACACGCCAAACAGAGGTAATAGCCACCAAAAAGGCAACCTTTTGAGTGAGTATATAAAGTGCAACATCCTGCACCGGCTAAAAAGGAGGCCCCTGGAGGGCCGACAGAACCAAATTCAAATCCCAAACAGGCAACAAAGGCTTTCTAGGGGGCCGCACATGGGTAACCTCCTGGTAAAAAGTCTTAACCGGAGGATGTAGAGCAAAAGACCTTTGAAAGAAGACCGCCAGAGCAGAGGCCTGCCCTTTCACTAAGCTGGAACCCCAGGTCCAGACCGTGTTGAAGAAACTCCAAAATCCTAGGAATCGAAAACACCCAGCAAGGCAGGCCCTAGCCTCACACCAGTCAATATATGACCTCCAAGTCCTGTAGTAGAGAGAGAAGACTTGGGATGGTTGATCACCCAGCCGAACCTCTCCAGCGTCGCCACCACCACCCTGGTGTCTAGCTCCACCTGTTAGAGAGGATGCCGTAATGAGGAGGTCGTCCAGATAGGCACAATGTGAATGCCCTGGGCTCCGAAGAAGACCATGATGCCCGCCAGCACCTTGGTGAACACCCTTGGTGCCGAGGTCAGCCCGAAAGGGAGGGCC
This sequence comes from Gastrophryne carolinensis, assembly GCA_027917425.1. Lineage (NCBI taxonomy): Eukaryota > Metazoa > Chordata > Amphibia > Anura > Microhylidae > Gastrophryne > Gastrophryne carolinensis. The sequence continues at coordinate 226,360,897 of CM051240.1, read as the reverse complement.
ACAAACTGAAAATGCTGATCTCCCACCACAAACCTGAGAAAACTCTGGTGTGCTGGGAAGATTGGTACATGAAAGTAAGCATCCTTGAAGTCTATGGATGTCACGAAGTCCCCCTGACGAAGAGAAAGGATGGCTGAGCGCAACGTCTCCATGCGGAACTTCTTGGTTCAAATGAACCTGTTGAGAAGCTTCAGATCCAGAATGGGTCTTATGGATCCATCCTTTTTGGGAACCGTGAAGAGGTTGGAATAATAGCCTCGGACAATAGGTGAAGTTGCAGAGGCCTCAAGTGGAACTGAGCATAAGGGACCGCTTCGAAGCATGCCAGCATCAGACCCACCAGCTGCATCCCCTGCCTGATGGAGGGATGAGAACAAGATAGCAGGTACTGAGCCTGTGCAATCAGACTGTCCACCTTCTGTTGACGAAGGAAAATCCTTGCCTGAACTGTATCCAGATTCATTCCTAGGAATGGAGTTACCAAGGAAGGGGACAGTGAGGACTTGGGGTGGTTGATCACCCATCCAAATGACTCCAGAGTGGACACCACCAGCTGAGTATCCAATTCTGCCTGATGCAGAGATTGGGAGGTGATGAGAATGTCGTCCAGATAGGGAAGCACGCGGACACCCGGATACCTGGATAGAGACATCACGCCAGCCAGCACCTTGGTGAACACCCTGGGAGCTGAGGTGAGACCAAAGGGCAACGCCACAAACTAGTAGTGTTAATCCATCAGAGCGAACCTGAGGAACCTTTGATGACCTGGAAATACAGGAATATGAAGGTAAGCATCTTTGATGTCCACAGAAGTCATGAAGTCCCCTTGGTGCAGGGAACTGATGGCAGAGCGCAGAGTTTCCATGCGAAAGCGCCTGCCCCTGACAAATTTGTTGAGGATCTTGAAGTCCAGGATGGGCCTGTGAATAGGTTGGAATAGAAACCCTTGCCCATTTCTCTTAAAGGGACCTTGCAGATGACCCCCAGCTCCAGGAGGCCTTGCACTGCCTGCACTAGCTCCTGAGCTAACACAGGGTCCTGGGGAATCCGGGATCTGATGAATCTTGGGGGCGGCCAGGCAGCAAACTATCTTGTAACCGGAGGACACTACCTCCTGAATCCACCGGTGTGAGACATGAAGCCTCCAGACGTGAGCGAAGTGCTGCAGCCGTCCCCCCACCCGGATGGGTGAGTGCTCCCCATCATGCCTGAGGGGGCTTGAGAAAGGATTTTGCTTTGGGACCCCAGGAGGAGCCAGGACGTCCACATCCTCTGCCCCTACCCCAGAAATCTCCCCGGGCCCCAGTAAGGGAAACCCCCTTCCCTTGTTTAGCACCACGGTAAGGGGAGGAGAAGGAACCCTGACCGTGAAATGTCCGAGATAGCCGCCTGCGCTGGGGTAACCTGCCTCCCTTAGCAAAAAGGTCCAGGCAGTCCCCAAACAGGCGCAGTCCTTTGAAGGGAAACCCAGTGAGGGCCTTCTTGGCAGCGTTGCCAGTAGCCCACTGGCGCAGCCAAACTGAGCGGCGTATAGCCACCACAAGGGCAGATGTCCTGGCACACATTCTAATGGTGTCATCCAAGGCTGAGAGGAAAAAAATTACAAAAACATCACAACTAGAGAGTGCATTGAACACCTTACAAGGCAAATCATCAGGAGCACTATCAAGTATATTTCTGATAAGGGTTCTAGTGGCCACAGCGGCAATGGCAGAGGCACAGACCGGGTGCAGCGCCGTCCCCGCACATGCAAAGGTGTGGGATGCCAGCTGGTCAATGAGTCAGGGGAATGCATGAGGTGTTAGCCCTAAGACCGGGGCATCCACCTCGGGAGGGGATGACCAACACTTCACCCCATCAGCAGGAAAGGGATACTTCCTGTCCCAACTTTTAGGTACCCTGGGAAGTTTACTGGGGTCCCATTCCTTGAGCACAAGGTTATGGAAATGTGCCTGCTCGGGAAATTCAAAACGTGATTTTGCCATATGGAAAAGCTCCCCTCTTTGCCTGGGAGCCGCAACAGGGAGAGAGATGGACAGAACCTCAAAAATCTGGGTCAATAATCTGTCAGTGTCATCCGGGGCCCAGGGGTCAGAGCCAGAATCGTCATGACCCCTTGGCCTCTCATCAGATGACCCAGTGTCAGAAAAGAGCTCCCTTTCATCCCAAGGGGTATAGCCACAAAGATTCCAAAACTCATCAGTTTCCAGAGTGACAGTTAAGTGCCGCTTTTTTGCAGGGGCCTTACGCGCCAAGGTATTAGCAATCAACTTCTCAACAGTAGCCAGTCTAGAAGACACATCAGGCTGAGAATCCCCACTAGTATGCAACTCAGTAGGAGAGAGATTTAAGCTTGGGGGGGTAGGTGAAGTGATACGAGGTGCAGGCCCACTGGAAGGCCAGATTGCAGTGCAAGCACCTGCTCAGCACAGGGTACACAGACTCGCACCTTGTCAGCGTCAGCATGAGGATGCCCACACGCTGCACACAGCCGGGCTTGTCCCGAAGGAACCCCGGTCACATTATCCTGAGATGCCTCCATATGGTGATTATAGCGGCACTATAGGCCGATAGGGATTAACGCTATACAGCAACCCTGGATGCCCCAATAACCCGCTAGGGAGTGGGAGTAAATTACACTAGGCCTAACAAGTTATCAAACTAATAGAGGGCCGGAAGAAGCCAATGGGTTCGCCCTGCCTGAAAGACATAATAAAGGAGGCCGTAAGCAGACAGTAATAAAAGGGAGATAATAAAGCCGCCCGCGAGGGCACTTACGGACCGCGGTAGGTAGAGGTCAGTCGCGCATAAGCCAACAAGCAGACAAAGATGGCGTCGGTATACCTCGAGGGGCGAGCCGGTATCAGCAATGACGCGGAACGCGCCATAGACGGGCCCCCCGAAGAGCGTGAAGCCAGCAAGTGACAAGCAGCCAATTACCTCAGGCGCCGCCGCTAACCGCGGAACATAGTGACAGAAAAGGCGCTCGGCGGCAATTTCAAATACAGTAATAAAAAAGCAAGACAGCACAGCGGCTGACACAAGGCAGACTGAAATATGTATAAGTCTAAAACACGTAAATGCATAGCATAGACACCGACACCCCCCCCCCCTCTTTTCCCCCGAAGGCTAAAAGGAGAAAGAGGGAGGACAGCAGCCACTTAAATAGGGCCCACCGATAGGCAGGGGCAAGGGGCAATAGTGCGGGAGGGGCATCCCATAGAGGCTCACCATAAGCCTGAACCGCCTACACATTGATGGGGGATTGCGGTGGAGCAGCGCTCCTAAGCACCTAACAGCGGTGCTGCCTACCTTCACCCGACCAGCGCAGCCAAGGCTGGGAGGCATATTACTAATGGAATGGGTGGGAATAGTCCTACAGGGCCGCAGGCTAATAGCCCCGCTCACCTGCGAGTAGAGAGAGCCAGATCTCGTCCTTAGCAGTCCAGACCGCAGAGAAAATCTGGGGATTTGTGGGAGGTCCCTGGGTATTTGAGGGGCTGGGAGGAGTCTATTTTCGATGTCTTTGCAGTCCAGCGCCATCTGGCGGAGTAATACCCGATAGTAAGTTCTATATATGGAGCAGGACGTACTGTATTCTAAGAATATAGTTAAAAATGGTCTGGAAAAAGAGCATGACAAAAACTCTTGATAGGCTTGGCAGTTAATGGGTTAATGTAGACCAAAAAATACCATTTTGTGATTACTCACCTGTAAAATGGGTATTATAAATATGTCACACACCCCGCTTCCATAATCATGACATGTGGGTTATGGCCAGTAGAGGGCGAACTTTGCAGAGATGACAGGAAAAAAGGAGCCCCTCCCAGTCCATAAATACCTGGGACCTCCCACACATTCCCCAGTATAGGACAGCAGTAAGGGGACCAGGAAGAGTCAAATATAAACAAACATAACACTAAAAGGTTTACCATATAAAAGATCCAAAATACCAATAAGGGCGGGATGAAGCGGGGTGTGTGACATACTTATAATACCCATTTTACAGGTAAGTAATCACAAAATGGTATTATTCCGAGTATGTCACACATCCCGCTTCCATAATCGTGACATGTGGGACATCCAATAGCAGTGTCCGTCATGGGTGGGAACCGAAAACAGTAAAAATACCATTTTGTGAGTACTCACCTGTAAAATGGATATTGTCAGTGTGTCACACACCCCACTTCCCCTTTAATTCTTACGATCGGGTTACTCCACCGGCAGGTGGCGACGTCTTGAAAACGAGCCCCTCCTGGCCTACATATACCTGGGACCTCCCACTTAACACCCAGTGAATTCAAACAGCAGTAAGACCAGGAAAACCAACGGTAACCTCAAAATAAAACAAAAGAAAGCTTCACCATATAGAGGATCCAGGATACCAAAAAGGGCAGGTGAAGTGGGGTGTGTGACACACTGACAAAATCCATTTTACAGGTGAGTACTCACAAAATGGTATTATTCTCAGTGTGTCACACACCCCATTTCCCTTTAATTCTTACGATCGGGACATCCAAAAGCAGTGTCCACAAGGGGTGGGTATCCGAAGGCAAAATGAAGCATAACTTAAAGGACTGCAGTCTGCAGAACTTTGCGGCCAAACACAGCATCCGCTGAGGCCCGCACATCATACTTTTTCTAAGTTTTACAAGGTTGAACAGAAGACCAAGTAGCAGCCTTACAAACTTATTCAACAGAAGCTTGGTGCTTAAAAGCCCAAGACGCTCCAACAGCACGAGTAGAACGAGCAGTGATACGAAAAGGGGGAACCTTCCCCTTGACAGAATAGGCCCCAACAATCGCCTGACGAATCCATTTGCTAATGGAAGACTTGGCCGGAGCCAAACCCTTCCTAGGCCCACAGGGCACAACAAAAAAGGCATCAGTTTTACGAAAAGGAGAAGTAGTAATCAAATAGTACTTAACACAGCGTACTACATCCAAACAATGCAAAAACCTCTCCTTGTCATTCTTAGGCTTAGGACACAAGGAGGGAAGAACAATATCCTGATTCAAATGAAAAGCAGAAACAACCTTAAGAAGAAAGTCCGGTTTGAAACGAAAAACCACCTTGCCCTGATGCCTCTCAAAGTAGGGCACCTGAATCGACAAGGCAGCCAACTCTGAGACACGCCGAACCGAAGTGATAGCCACCAAGAAGGCAATTTTCTGAGTCAAGGTAGATAGAGCAATATCCTGCAAGGGCTCAAAGGGAGGAGCCTGAAGAGCAGAAAGAACCAAGTTCAAGTCCCAAACAGGGAGCAATGGCTTCCTGGGAGGCCGCACATGCGTAACCCCCTGGAAAAAAGTTTTAACTAAAGGATGAAGCGCAAAAGGCTTCTGAAAAAAGATAGACAAGGCAGAAACCTGCCCTTTCAAAGTACTCAGCTGGAGACCAGAGTCCAGCCCTGATTGCAAAAGATACAGAATCCTGGAAACCGAAAAGACCCTACAAGGCAAAGATCTAACCTCACACCAAGCGATATAGGCTCTCCAAGTCCTATAGTAGATGGTAGAAGAAGACCTCTCCCGGGCACAGATCAGAGTCTTAACAACCGAGTCAGAAAGACCCTCCTCCTTCAAGATGAAGGTTTCAGCAGCCAAGCCGTCAAACCCAGCGTTGGTAAATTGGGGTAACACAGCCGACCCTGAGTGAGCAGATCGGGCCGAAGAGGCAGAACGATCTGATCCACCGCCAGCCAAACGATGTCTGCCAACCATACTCGCCTTGGCCACCTTAGAGCCACGAGAATGGCGGACACCTTTTCCAGAGCCAGCTTCCGTACCACCTTGCCTAGCATGGGTATCGGAGGAAAAAGGTACAGAAACCCCAGATCCCCCAAGCTCAGGGACATGGCGTCCACCACCAGAGCTAGAGGATCCTGGGAGAGTGACACGAAGATCGGAAGCCTGCAATTGTGACGAGAGGCAAACAGGTCCACCTTCGGTGTCCCCCACCGGAGACACAGTGACCGAAAAACTTGAGGATGGAGAGCCCATTCTCCCAGACAGGAAGAGCACCTGCTCAACAGATCCGCTTCCCTGTTTTCCACACCCGGAATGTAAACTGCCGAGAGACAAGGAACATGGGCCTCCGCCCAGGTCAGGATCAGGAACACCTCTCTGAGGGAACCCAGACTGCGAGTCCCTCCCTGATGATTGATGTAAGCAACCGCTGTTCGACTGTCCGAACAAACCTGAACCGGAAGGCCCAGAACATGCTCAAAAGAAGAGTCAAGAGTCAAAAGAACAAGAACCAGATGGATGGCTCTCAGTTCCAGAACATTGATGGACAAGTGGGCCTCCCGAGGTCTCCACTGCCCCCGAAACTGAAGATCCTTCCAGAGTCCCCCCCATCCCGAAAGACTGGCGTCCGTGGTGACAATTTCCCAAAGAGGAGTCAGGAAAGACCTGCCCCTCAAGAGATTGGTCGAGACCAACCACCATTGAAGGGACTGCCGGACCCGGGAGGACAACTGGAAGGGCCGATCCAACGACCGTGGTCGCCGGTCCCAAGACACCAACAGATGAAGCTGAAGCGTCCTTGTGTGAAATTGAGCAAAATGAACTGCCTCGAAAGAGGCAACCATCAACCCTATCAGTTTCATCCCCAGACGGATGGACGGTCGAGGATTGGAAAGAAGGAACCGAGCCAATTCCTGAATCAGACAAATCTTGGATTGAGGCAGAAACACCCTGTGTTGACAAGAATCCAACCGCATTCCCAGAAAGGACACCACCCTGGACGGGGCGAGGGAGGACTTGGGAAAGTTGATCACCCAACCGAAGCTTTCCAGCGTGGAGACCACCGTCCTGGTGTCCGTCTCCGATTGATTGAGAGAGGGAGCCATGATGAGAAGGTCGTCCAGATAAGGTACGACGCGAATGCCTTGAGATCTGAGAATGGCCATCACCCCTGCCAGCACCTTGGTGAACACTCTTGGAGCCGAGGTAAGGCCAAACGGAAGTGCCACGAATTGAAAATGCCGACCCTTCATCACGAACCGAAGAAAACGTTGATGAGCCTGGCAGATGGGAACATGAAGGTAAGCATCCTTGATGTCTATGGACGTCAAAAAGTCCCCCTGCTGAAGAGAACCGATGGCCGATCGCAGAGTTTCCATGCGAAACTTCCGAGTACGGATGAACCTGTTGAGGAACTTCAGATCCAGAACGGGGCGAACCGACCCGTTTTTCTTGGGGACTGTGAAAAGATTGGAGTAAAACCCGAGGCCCACCTCCAAGTGCGGCACCGGCCGGATGACCACAATTTCCAGAAGATTCTTCACCGACGCCGGGAGCCCCTGCGCGGCCAAAGGATCGGTGGGCACCAGAGACCGGAAAAACCGTGAAGGAGGGCGAGACTCGAACTCCAGCTTGTAACGGGACGACACCACCTCCCGGATCCATCTGTCCGGAACCTCCTGGTCCCAAACCAGGGAGAAGTGTCACAATCGTCCCCCCACCTGCACGGGTGAGGGCACCCCCTCATTGCTGAGCGGGCTTACCAGCAGGCTTGGGCTTGGCGCCCCAGGACTGACCGGTACGGCCACGGCCCCTCCCCCGGGTCCAACCTGCAACCCTGGTAGCGGGAAAGGAGGCCCCTCTGCCCGCTCTGGCTTCCCGAAAGGAGGGACTAAAGGAAGTCACTCCCCGAAAGGAACGACAAGGCCTCTTGCGTTGAGGCAACTTACCACCCTTGGTAACTGAATACAATTTATCGCCAAACAGGCACAAACCTACAAACGGGAAGAGCTGTAAGCGACTTCTTAGAGTTAAAGTCCGCCGTCCACTGGCGCAGCCACACCGACCGACGAATAGCAACCAACAGGGCCGCGGTCCTGCTACACATCGCAAGCGCATCGTCCTGGGCGGTCATGACAAAGGAAATAAACGATTCACACTGCTTGAGAGAAGCGAACTCATCACAAGTGGGATCAAGATCTGCGTACAAATCTCTAACAATGGACCTAACAGCCATCAGAAGAAGCACCGAAGCACACACCGGCCGCAGTGCCGATCCAGCACTGATAAAACCATGGCGAGCCAATTGATCAATCCGACGATCCTCACCATCCTTAATGGTAGTAGTGTCAGGGGAGTGCAACACAGCCGTGTTAGACAGCCCCAACACAGGGGCAACGACGTCAGGGGGAACAGACCAAAGCTTCACCAAATCCTCCGGAAAGGGATAATGCTTATCCCAACTAGGAGGAACTCCAACAAGGCACGTGGGTTGTTCCCATTCCTTAAGGACAACCCTCACAAAGTGTTGTTGCCTGGGAAACACCAAACGCGGCTGGGGCACATCAAACAACTCACCCTTTGGCAGGGGGGCCGCCTCGGGCGGATCCAAAGCCAAAATTTCAAACATTTGAGCCAAAATGGAAGGAGTGTCAAGGAACACCCCCGCAGCCTGATCGCCAGTGGTACCAAGCAATTGCTGGTCTGCAGGCTCGTCCGACTCCTCAAGGAGTTCCCCCTCCTCAGCAGGGGGACAATCGGACCAATCCAATACTTCAAACACCTCATCCTCCAGAACAGGCGATGCTGGAGAAAGGTGCTTCCGCTTAGCCGTAGCCTTCTGAGCCACCGCGGCGGAAACTATTTTCTCGAGGTTGGCCAATCGTGCACACACCTCGGATTGCGAATCCCCACCTTTGACAACGTCACACGGGGTCCGGAATAGGTGGGGGGGGCGGTAGGAGATGACGGAAGTTGCGAGGAGCCAGAAGCCAGAGTGCCGGACTGGCGCGCAATACTCTGCTGTGTACATGGAAAACATATTATGACATCAATGCCTGGGAGCGGAGCCCCACAACCCCCCACACAGCCTGGATAGCCCCGAAGAGCCATTTCCGGTAATGTCGGAAGCCTCCATATGGTGGAATTATGGCTTTCGCAATAACCCAGGGATTTACGCATTAAGCAATCCGGGATGCCCCTTTTATAATTAAAGTTCCGGGAGTGGGAGGATTTTTAAGCCTAGGAGAATCCCAATTTGGAGAAAAAGACTAGCCAGGTATATCAGACCGGGAGACCCACTGCAGTGAGGGGATCCCAGAATCTGTAAGGGAAAAGAGACCACAATCAGTCCACCAAAGAAAGTTTGCCAGCATGCGCCACACACATACACCAAACAGAAGGTAACGGTAAAATATATAAACAATATATACAACCCATGAAAAAAAAAATATATATATATATACATATATAATTAATATGTGCCTCCAGGAGGGGGAAGCTATACCAAAGTGACAGGGAAACTCGCAAGCGACTGCCATTAGCATGCACTACACAGCAACAATGCAAGACAAACAAAACCTGCTTGAATGACGGTGTCCTCCTCAGCCGAGCTAGGGACCGCTGACCTGTTGCTGAGTGCCTCCGTGTAGTGAGGACTCCGAGTGAGGAAGAGGAACGAAGGCGGCCCGGGCTCAGCGAGCGACACGCTCCGGCCCCGCCCCCCGCCGGAGAACCATACAGCGTGGGCCGAGAGGGAGCGCGGCCCCGCCCCCAAGACACGAGCCTATCATAATTGTGATCCCAGCTTTATGTCATTTGTTGGTATTGATCATGTGGAACCAAACTGGCGGGGGTCTGATTTAGTGAAGGACATCTCCAAAAAAAAGAGGGTTGGTGGATTTTTACATTAGAGACCTTGCATCCCGCAGGCTTGAATGTAGAGTTTGATTTGAATTGCTTCATTTCATCTTAATGCAATTTCTATATACATCTTTTATATATATTGCTGTGTATTTATTCATTGTTTGTGATGTATATATATCTGTATAGTTTATTTTATTTTTATGTATTAGCCCTATGTATTATGTATTTTGTCCTCATGGCGCTGGAATCAGACAGCCTATATTATTCATTTTTCAGCTATACTCTCCTTTTTGTTGCCTGTGAGTAAGCTGTTTTTTACTGTAATTCAATGTAACAGGTTCATTATGATTTTTTATTATTGCACCGCAATGAGTGACGTGGCGGTTGCTGCTATGTCAGAGTATTTAATCTTGCTCCGTTCGGATGCTTGTGTGATGGTGAGGCTCTGCTATTGGTTGCTGTCAGCCCCGTCATGATGCTATCTGCATGAGTCATTGATTGGCTGTCCGGCTCACGTGCTCCGCTGTTTCTAAGTGACGGCGTGAGCCTGTAATCTTATGTCCCGCTGTTTTAATATATGCGGTTGAGGTCCTGGCAGCGCTTTGGGGAGAGGTAACCTTTCTAAACATTTTGGCATATCATTAGGACTTTTTACTGATAAGAATCTATTAATAGTTTATTACACTTTAATATAAGCTTAATCATAGCTTACAGTTCTAAAATTACAAGCTTTTTAAACTTCACGTGACTGGAGGACCTAGATCACGTGATTTGTTCCCCTCTTTGTATTTAATCTCCGCCGCGCCACCAGCCTAGTTAAAGTTGCCTTGCGGCGACAAAACGCGTCGGCGGTGGCCCCAAGTATTGATCTTTGTGAACTTTAATTATCTTTTAAAACTGAACTTTCCTCTTTTGGGACGATCACGGTGGCTGTCAGATTCCAGGGCCGGAGAGATTGGGACCAAACTTTTAAGCTGATTGATTCTATTTGTTTGTGAGTGCATTTTGGATTTTTACACATTAAAGCTGCCGAGTTTTACAGAATTACACTATATTCGGCTTTTGTTTTTCTATGTGTTTATGTTGCCACACGGTTTGATCTATATTTGATAAGTATATAATCTGAAGTAGATGTTTATGGAAGGCTTATCAACGCTGCCTAAGAGTATTTGAGAAGTGCTTTATTGATTTGAAGCTGGTAAGAGTTTGCACTGTCGGTGGAGGATTTCTCTTGCACCCTGCTGTGTGTAGTGCATGCACCGTGGGATATCGTATATTGGGGCAACTTGCCAGCTAACATTTATTGCTCTGTGTTTTTCTTCACTTACAAAAACAGCATCCGCTGAAGCCCGCACATCAACCTTGTAAAACTTGGAAAAAGTATGAATGGAAGACCAAGTAGCAGCCTTACAAACCTGTTCAACTGAAGCCTGGTGCTGAAAAGCCCAGGACGCACCAACAGCACGAGTAGAATGCGCAGTGAACTTAAAAGGGGGAGTCCTCCCCTTGGCAGAATAGGCCCCAACAATGGCCTGACGTATCCATTTACTAATGGTAGACTTGGCAGGCGCCAAACCTTTCCGGGGCCCAGAGGGCACCACGAACAAGGCATCCGTCTTACGAAAGGAAGAAGTAGCAACCAAATAGTACTTCACACAACGAACCACATCCAAAGAGTGCAGGACCCTCTCCTTGTCATTGCTAGGCTTATGGCACAAGGAAGGGAGAACCACATCCTGATTGAGATGAAAAGCAGAAATCACCTTAGGAGGGAAATCTGGCCTAAAACGAAACACCACCTTGTCCTGGTGTCTCTCAAAGTAAGGGGCTTCAATGGAAAGAGCCGCCAACTCAGAGACACGTGGAACAGAGGTAATAGCCACCAACAAAGGCAATCCTTTGTGTAAGCATAGAAAGTGCAACATCCTGCACTGGCTCAAAAGGAGGCCCCTGGAGGGCCGACAGAACCAAATTAAAATCCTAAACAGGCAACAAAGGCTTTCGAGGGGACCGCACATGAGTGACCCCCTGGAAAAAAGTTTTAACCAAAGGATGAAGAGCAAAGGACCTTTGAAAGAAGACCGCCAGGGCAGAGACTGGCCCTTTCAAGGTACTAAGCTGGAGCCCCAGGTCTAGACCATGTTCCAAATCCAAAATCCTAGGGATCGAAAACACCCTGCAAGGCAAGGCCCTAGCCTCACATCAATCAATATAGGACCTCCAAGTCCTGTAGTAGATGTTAGAGGAAGATCACTTCCTAGCCCTAACAAGTGTCTGAATCACAGCATCAGACAAACCTTTTTCTTTTAAGATGGAGGTTTCAGCAGCCACACCGTCAAAGCCAGCGTTTGTAAATTGGGGTAACAAAGTTGACCTTGAGTGATCAGATACGGAAACAGGGGCAACCTGTACTGATATACCGCCAGCTGTACGACGTCCACGAACAAAACCTGTCTTGGCCACCTTGGGGCCACCAGAATTGCTGGTGCACCCTCTTGAGCCAGCTTGCGCACCACCTTGCCCACCATGGAGAAGGGGGGAAACAGGTACAGGAACCCCAGATCCCTCCAGGCAAGAGACATGGCGTCCGCTGCCAGGGCCAGAGGATCCTGAGACAGAGACACAAACATTGGGAGCTTGTGATTGTGACGTGAGGCAGAGATCCACCTCCGGAAACCCCCACGTGTGACAGAGGGACCGGAATACCATGTGGATGAGAGACCATTCCCCTCGGCGAGATGATCCCCTGCTCAGGGAGTCCGCCTCCGTGTTTTCCACTCCCGGAATGAACACTGCTGAGATGCATGGAACATTGCTCTCCGCCCATGTTAGAATCAGAGAAACTTCCCTGAGGGCACTCCTGCTGCGAGTCCCTCCTTGGTGATTGATGTAAGCTACCGCAGAACCAACCGAATAGCTCTCAGCTCCAAGACATTGATGGGGGTGTGAGCCTCCAGGGGACCCCACAGCCCCCTGAACTGATGCGTCTTCCAAAAACCTCCCCAGCCCGACAGGCTGGCATCAGTGGTAACCGTCTCCCAACAAGGGGTCAGAAAGGATCTGCCCCTCATCAGATTGCTTGGTTCCAGCCACCACTGAAGGGACTGCCGAACCCGGGGAGACATCATGAATGACTGATCCAATGACTGATCCAATGACTGCGGACATCTGTCCCAGGCCAACAATAAATGGAGCTGGAGCGACCGCATGTGGAACTGAGCAAAGGGAACTGCCTCGAAGGAAGCCACCATCAATCCCACCAGTCTCATCCCTAGCCGAATAGAAGGATGAGGATTGGACAGGAGAAGACGTATCAGATCCTGAACCATCTGCACCTTGGACTGAGGAAGGAAAACCCTGGTCCGAATGGTATCCAGATTCATGCCCAGAAACGTGATCTCCCTTGAGGTGGAGAGAGAAGACTTGGGATGGTTGATCACCCAGCCGAACTTCTCTAGCGTCGCCACCGCCATACCTGGTGTCCAGCTCCGCCTGACAGAGAGGATACCGTAATGAGGAGGTCGTCCAAATATGGAACAATGTGAATGCCCTGGGCTCTGAGAAAGGCCATTATGCCGCCAGCACCTTGGTGAACACCCTTGGTGCCGAAGTCAACCCGAAAGGGAGGACCACAAACTGAAAATGCTGATCTCCCACCACAAACCTGAGAAATTTCTGGTGTGCTGGGTAGATTGGTACATGAAGGTAAGCATCCATGATGTCTATGGATGTCATGAAATCCCCCTGACGAAGGGAATTGATGACTGAGCGCAGAGTCTCCATGCGGAACTTCTTGGTTCTGATGAACTTGTTGAGAAGCTTCAAATCCAGAATGGGTCTTATGGATCCATCCTGTTTGGGAACTGTGAAGAGGTTGGAATAATAGCCCCGGGCTCTCTCTGAGAAAGGCACCGGGCATATGACATCCATGACCAGAAGATTCTTTTACAGCCAACAGGAGCCCCTGCGCAGCCCGGGAATCTGGGAGGAGGCCGGTACTCGAACTCCAGTTTGTACCCGGAAGAGACCACTTCCAAGATTCATTTGCCTATGACCTCCTGGGCCCAGACCAGGAAGAAGTGCCGCAGCCGTCCCCCCACCAGCAAGGGTGAGGGCGTCCCCTCATTGCTGAGCTGTCTTGTCAGTAGGCTTGGGATTGGAACCCCAGTTAAGGCCTGGACGTGCGCGTCCTCTGCCTCTGTTCCAGGAATCACCTCTGAAATTAGAGTATGCAAAGCCTCTGCCTGCTCTGGCACCGCGAAAGGAAGGATTGAAGGAGCCTGCCCCCCGAAAGGGGCGAAGCTGCTACTTACGCTGAGGTAACTTTCCACCTTTCGCCACTGAATCCAATTTATCTCAGAACAGCCTCATACCCAGGAAGGGTAGCACTGCGAGTGATTTCTTAGCCACAATGTCAGACGCCCACTGGCGTAGACAGACCTATCGGCGAATAGCCACCAGCAATGCAGAGGTTCTACTACACATAATAATCGCGTCATCCTTAGCAGATAAAACAAAGGTCACAAATAATTTACACGGCTTAAGGGCTGTGAAATCATCACTGGCCGGGTAAAGCTGGGAACCACTCAACAGGCCCCTAACCACAGACCTGGTAGCCACAGTCGCGAGCGCCGAGGCACAAACAGGCCGCTGAACCCACACTGGCAAAGGCATGGCATGCCATCTGATCAAAGCGTTTGTCCTTACCATCTTTAAGAGTGGCGGCGTCTGGAGAATGTACAACGGAGGTGTTGGACAATCCCAGAACGGGCGCATCGACCTCGGGAGGGGACGACCAGCGCTTCACCGCGTCCACCGGGAAGGGATACTTCCTATCCCACCCCTGAGGAACACCGAGAAGCCGGCTGGGCCTCTCCCATTCCTAAAGAATCATGCAATCAAAATTATTCTAATTTGGGAACTCCAAGCGGGGCTTAGAAGTCCCCAAAAATCCCCCCTTCTGCAGGGGGGCCTCCGCTGGCGGAGAAATATCCAGTACCTCAAATAGATGGGCCAGGATCTTGGGGGTATCCACGGCATCCCCCAGCGCCTGCCCAGTATCAGTATCCAAAAAACTGCTGATCCTCAGCATCAGATTCCTCAAACAATTCCCCCTCCTTGAGTGGGGAATAATCAGACCAGTCAAGGGAATCATAGTCATCAAAATCCAGTACCGGCGCGGCCGGCGACAGATGCCTTCTCTTAGCTGGGGGCCTTTCTGGCCGCAGAGCTAGAAATCAACTTTTCGATGTTGGCCAGCCTAGCACAAACATCAGCTTGTGACTCCCCGCTAATGACAGTGTCACTGTTCTACAACAGGGCATATTAGAAAAAGCGGTATCACCATATAATTCCCCATTTCACCCAATTAAGAAACCTGATGGGACTTACAGATTCGTTCAAGACCTGCGTGCTATAATAGTAGTACCGCTGGCTCCCATTGTGCCCGACGTGGAGTCACTTCTAACCGCCATTCCCGGAGATGCCAAAATATTTACCGTCTGTGATATAAAAAACGCCTTTTTTGGGATCCCAGTGCATCCCGAGACACGCCCGCTCTTCTCATTCCAATACCGCGGAGAATCCCTAACTTTTACCCGTTTAGCGAGCGGATTTTTGAATTCGCCTGTTTTTTTTTTTTTCCATTGTTTTGAGAGAAGTGCTAAAAGCATATAAACCAAACTGTAACTCGATTGTTCTGACCTACTGTGATTGGCCAGTCAATCAATAACCGTAGCCCGAGAGGATGGAATCCTCCTATTGAAATGTCTCTGTCAGCATGGGATAAAGATTTCTGTTAAGAAATTACAATGGTGTCAGCAACGTGTTGAATATTTGGGATTCGTGTTGTCACAGGGAAAAAGAGAGTTAAATCCCAAACGTGTAGCGGCAATCGTGGAATTGGGGCCTCCACAGAATAAAAAAACATGCTAAGCTTTCTTGGAATGATTAGCTATTGCCGTTATTATGACAAGATACTGAGAGTTACCAAACACGTGCAGGCGCACTTTATAATTGCCTCCTCTGTGGCATATTGTTCCGTCTCCCCCCCCCCCCCCCCCGCTGCCGCTGCAGATTTTAAATCATGTCCAAGAGATGGACCCTTAATTTGATGGATAGCTATAACTTTTATTGAGTCCTAAGTACACGCATGCGCACTGCGCGCGGGGTAGTGTGTGGGAATGAGAGAGAGAGGGGGGAGGACCGGGCGACCCTTCCATCGCTGGCTGCGCTTCTCTCTGGTACTGCTGTGTGACGCACTTCCGGCCGGGTGCGTCGCATGACAGTGCTGGAACGCAGGCCTGTCGGCGGCGCACTTCCGGCCGGGTGCGTCGCATAGCAGGAACGCTTGGCTCGGTCATTCCGGGCCAGGTGCGGCGGTGATTGGGGGGATTGCGCGGTGCCGCCCCGCACTATACCGAGCGTGTGGGGGGGAGGAGGGGGGAACAATGAGACCTAGGTGCAGCAGATATCCACTCTGATTGGAGGAACCGCCATTTTGATTGGACAGACTGGACATATAACAGGGAAGGATTAGAACCCTTGTTACTTAGTCGCCCTGAGGAAGCAGTGCTGCGTCACTGCGACACGCGTTGGCGGGGTATTACAGGGGTAGGTCCAGTGGTACGTTTTTATTTTCTATGCTAATATGATTGTTCCATGTCTCTTTCTATTGTCTGGGCTGGCTGTTGCTGACTAAATTTGTATTTGCATTGTTTACTTTGGATAGCACAAGCTTTTTGCACAGGCACTTTAATATTGGGATATATTTTTTTTTTTTTTTTTTTTTTGGGATGATATTGGCACAATTATGTAAATATATATATTAATTTTGCACATACGGTAGATAAACTATTTGGATACACATTTTACATATATATATTTTTTTGATACTTTTGATACTTTTTATAGTGTAGCTATCCAGCCCTGTTTACATATATTTATTGGAACTATGAAATTATGATATTTTGATATGGTACCCTGGTGACCCCTTGTGTTTGTTTTTTGTAGTATTGTGATATGTGTTTTTTAATATGTATTGTGTGGTGTTTCTTAGAATCATGTACAAAAAATTTAATAAATTGATTATTTTTTACGTATCATAAAGGTAGTGCCCTATTACTTTATTTTCCATCTGTCTTGGTGCTAACATATTTTGGGTGTGTGGGGACCCTAGACAAAAGATTTAGTAGAACATTTAAACATTGAATGGCAGTTTCACATCCCATAAAATCCTCAAAGTTCAGGGATAGTGGAGCGCATGAATAGAACAATCAAAGATAAACTTAGAAAAGCTACTGAAGTTTAAAAACTGGAAACACAAGCTACCCGCAGTTTTAGCTGAAATAAGGATGACACCTAATAAAGTAACTAAGCTTTCTCCTTATGAAATATTAATGGGTAGACCATTTCCCTTGCCATGGCACAGGACCATTAGAGAAACTAGCGAAGAAGGGAAGTGCAGGCAGAAGGAATACACCGGTGGAGAAGCTCACTGCTAGTGAAACACTTGTCTGTCAGAAGTTTCCTTCTCTTTTACAGGATTCGTTGCATGACATAAAGATTGGAGACCCGGTGTTAGTTAGTTAGTGAAAAAAGCACGGTAATCAACCGAAGATCGAGTTCCCTTTCGAGAAGCCGACGAAGGTGATAGCAGTTGCTCGGACGGCCGTGCTTGTGGAAGGAAATCAGAATTGGATTCACGCCACGCGGGTGAAGAGAGTCCCTACACTTCAGATACTGGACGAGGATGAAGTACTGCAAGTTAAAGGATCAGACGCCCCACCCAGGGGGCCACAGCCAGACGTCCCACCGAGGGGACAAGAAGAAGCTGGTTGCAGACCCCCAGCTAGGAACAATGGGTCCAAAAAAAGGCCAGCACTGGCTTGCCCGCTGGTTCTATGGCTCCAATCATTTTTGCACTGCAATGATTCTGTCTTTTCTGATAGTGTCAGCAATATGGGTTGTGTGTAGCTGTGTTTATGATCGCCCCGCCATAGGTCCACTTCAGCAGGTATGTGAACCTTTGGGTTTTGAGACCGAGTGCCCTTATACCCCCCTCCCTGTGTCCGCAGCCTGAAACTCCCATGCCCCCTGTTGTAAAGAAAAGGGCTACGGGAGATAAACTCATCTCCAAACATGTGAGTAAAAACGCCAAAGGTGAAGTAACATTCTGGTTCAATACCTCAGAGCCCAGCATGATTTACACTTTTGATCTGTGCGATGTATATCCTTGTGCCTCCAGTTGGTTTAAAGATTTCTTTTCCAGATGGAAAGGTTTTCTCACACAGTTCTGTATTATTGTTATGCTGGTGATCATTGCTATTGTTACATTTAAGATCATTATGTGTGTCATTGCTATAAAAAACTAATAAGCAACAGGGACCTTACGCTGCTTACTTGGCAGAGAATGAAGCTCACTATGATTATATAGTTCGCAGGGTAGAATCTGAGACATATGATGATGCCATGGTTGGTGAGTCTGAGAACTTGTAATAAGTTCTGAGACTCAAAGAAGGGTTTGTTGGCAGAGGCTAGGCCTCAGATTCTGCTAACAAAATGGCTGAAGCGAACAAAATGGCTGCCAGATATATGCAAGAGCTTCACATAAAAGGAATATATATGTAATATATTTGCAAGCTTCATTTGGAATGTTATTGCAGAAGTGTTGCTAGAGAAATGTAACTGACAAACCACAAAAAATAGCCAAATGGGGAAATTTCTCGGTACCTGTCTACCTGCTGACCTTTCCTCTGTGGAAACTGTCAGTTTGCACTTCTGTGTGGTTTCATCATATATGTCGCAAATGTGGAACAAGTTCATACTGTGTCTGTGGTTTTTTGCTATATAAGTCCACCCTAAAGCAGAAGTAAATTAGAATTTGTACTGGGTCTGTGTGTCTGTCGTTTATTGTCGAGCCCGGTTGCAAATTCTCTAAGATATCTTAAGTCACACAATAGGAATTATTACAATTGTTGACATCGTGCCTGAAGAGGGTCCAGGGAGACCGCTCTAGAACAAATAGGTTCATTCTTTCACACACATACACAGTGAAAACACACTAACCACACAGGGACATAAGCTGGGGAAAACGAAATATCGGCCAGGCCAGGCAACCCCCCAGGAGGGGAATAAGGGACCCGGAAGGGGGGGGGGGGGACCCTGCCAGAAGCCTGGAGGGACGGGGCATCCCACACCAGGATCACCAAGAAACCTGGCTAACCGCCTACCCCATAGTGAGGTCTCACGGTGGAGCAGTACTCCTGGGTATAGGGTGCTCCTACCTTCACCAGGGCCCACAGCCTAAGCTGGGAGGCTCAATATAGGGACAATTTAGAAGGGTCCTGGCAGTAATAGGGACACTAGAACGCCGGGCACGAGCCCGGCTTACCAGTAAGTAAAGAAGTCTTCATCTTCTGTCTTGTCGCCTTCCCTGCAGAGAAGGAACTGGGGAATTGGTGGGAGGTCCCAGGTATATATGAAGCGGGAGGGGCTTTCTTTTTTTGCATATTCATCTCTGCAGAAGTTCACCCTCTACTGGAGATTACCCACATGTCATGAAGATCGAAGTGGAGTGTATGGCACACTTAGAATAAACACTTTGCCCTATTGCCCTCTCTGGGGCATCCAGATTTGGAATGCCCTGCTAGGTGAAACTGCTGGAATCACCCAAGTAAACTCACCTGTCCAGCGAGCCCATGTCCATATCCCCCACATCTCTGGGCTGAGGCGTGCTCCACTGCCCAGCCATTCAGGTAGACAGGGAAAAGAAGCATGCTTCAGGCTATAGGGAGGACTGGGGATGAGGCCAGCATGCGATCCACGTCACCCATTTATAGCTTTCGCATACATTTTGACTGGTAATTTCTCATGGAAAATGTATTTACTATGCCAAAATGTTTTGGAAATTTTGGAAAACAGATGAATAAACACCAGCTTCTAGGTTTTCAAAATCAAACAATGTATCATAAAATATGTCCAAATACAACTTACCTTTCTTCTTTGTCCAAGGTCTTCTTCTCAGCAGGGCTAGACTTCTTGGGAGGAACAGGAGGAGGAGCTTTTCTGCAGATCTCATCGATACTGAGTTTGTTAAATCGGCTTTGACTTGACGCTTTCAATAAAATCCTTTCTACTGCTGTCACTCCATCTCCGTGTTCATACTTAGACAGGTCAGCCTGAGCATGGTTATCGGGATCTGCCGCCCATGGAGGGTAGTAAGAGTCTGTCCTCCCAGAAAGTTTCTGGTGAAGTTTTATAAGCAGGGATAGCATGCTCTCCTTCACTTCCAGAATGACGGTGGTTAACTGAGGCGTTGAACCCGGAGCCGTCCACTTTAGAGATTTTGGTCGAACGACCTGGTTGGCCTCGCTATTACTGCGGTTTATTATTTCCTGGAACTTTTTCCGTCGCTCAGCAACCAAACTGAATACTTGGGCTGTGCCTGTATTCTGAAAAACACAAAAAAATTATGTAGTTAATGGGATACTATAACCATATGTGACCAACATTTTACATTGCATACATATATAAACGCCGATGGTTTATATGGTTTTTATTATGTGAATAGTATTGTGAATGCTTATTACAAAGAGCTGAATTATTGAGAATATTTAGGTTATTCAAGTATTCTATGAAGCAGCCAGCATAACAATATGATCAGGTTACAGGGCCAAGACCTGAATGGGTGCTTGACGAGTACAAATAGAGAGGACAAACAAACGTAATTGGGGCAAATATCGAACAGCTACCACCCCTTCTATTGTTTTTTTCATGTGTTTTTGTCAAGCAGCAACTAAGGAGGACAAGCAGTGCTGGAAAGGAAACACAATCATCTCAGCCAACATGCAGGTGTTACCTGTAAAGCCAAGACAAGAAGAGGTGAGTTTACTCAACGAAAGTCACGAAACTTGCTGTTTGCTGAAATCACTGCACAGAACTGGCATTTAGGACAGGTGGGGGGTTGAGATGTGTCTCAATGGCCTGACCCTTTTTTATTTATAAAGTGACTGAAAAGTGTTGGGCCTGTCATGGCTGAAAGGAGGATTGTGCACATTGCCTACTCGCAAAGATGTCAAGCACAGTGTGGTATCTTCAGACACACATTAAAATCTCTCACCCCTCATAAGTGCAGGACCTGTGCATAACATTTATAGTGATTTCTTCTGACACAGTTAGGGAAAAAAGTACAAAATAATTTTTTTTTCAACCCTTCTAACGCCAGGCACGTTAAATGTATGCAGTCGTCTCTCCTATCGTTAAACGCCAGCCACATAAATTTTACATGCCTGGATTTCCCCCCTGCTAGCGGGTCTCTTCTTCGCCCCGGCAGGCCCATCCCCGTTTCCACCGTCGCCATCTTCACCACAAGCTCCACCCCATCGGCATGCTGCTCCTGACCTGACAGTTGTCAGATGTATTGATCGCTGGAGAGAGGGGTGGAAAAGCATGGGAGCATGTGATCCCCTGCTCCCCCCCCCCCACCCCCCAGTGATCACTGTGACTGTCATCGAGATCGGCGAGGGAGGTGAGTAAGGAAAAATAAAATTCTGTGAATACTCACCTTGTAGAATGGGTATTATTATAAGTATGCAGCACGCCCTGTTCCAGTAATGATTCATTATGTCTGGGATATAGTCCACAAGAGGGCGCTTTACTGCAGAGATGGCAAAAAAGAGACCCCTCCCGGTCCATATATACCCAGGACCTCCCACGACATTCCCCAGTATAGAAAAACAGTAAGGGAACCAGGAGAAGCCAATAACAAGATTAACAATATTAACAAGGAAACATTCACCATATAGAGGATCCAAGAATAAAAACTCAGGGTGGGATGGAGCAGGGCGTGCTGCATACTTATAATACCTATTCTACAAGGTGAGTATTCACAGAATGGTATTATTCCAAGTATGCAGCACGCCCTACTCCAGTAATGATTCATTACGTCTGGCACATCCAATAGCAGTGTCCAACAACGGGTGGGGATCCCAAAAAAAAAACAATGCGCAGTTCAAACCACTGCCGCAAGCAGAACCTTGCGGCCAAAAACAGCATCCGCAGAGGCCCAAACATCAACTTTGTAAAACTTGGAAAAGGTATGAACAGAGGACCAAGTAGCAGCCTTACAAATTTGTTCAACAGAAGCCTGGTGCTGAAAAGCCCAGGAGGCCCCGACAGCACAGGTAGAATGAGCAGTGACTTGGAAAAGAAGGATCGGGCAGAAAAGGCCCTAAAAATGGCCTGACAAATCCATTTACTAATAGTAGACTTGACCGGCGCCAAACCTGTCCTGGGACCAGAGGGTACCACAAACAAGGCGTCCGTCTTCCTGAAAGGCGCTGTAGCCACCAGGTAGTATTTCAAGTTCCTGATAACGTCCAGAGAATGCAAGGCCCTCTCCTTGTCATTACCAGGATTAGGACACAAGGAAGGAAGCACAATGTCCTGATTGAGGTGAAAGGCAGAGACAACCTTAGGCAAGAAGTCTGGTTTAAAGAGGAAAACTACCTTGTCCTGGTGTCTCTCAAAGTAGGGGGCCTGAATGGACAGAGCCGCCAACTCAGAAACACGCCGGACAGAGGTGATAGCCACCAAGAAGGCAACTTTCAAAGTGAGAATAGACAGTGCAGCCTCATGCACAGGCTCAAATGGAGGACCCTGAAGGGCAGACAATACCAAATTCAAATCCCAAACCGGTAACATGGGTTTGCGTGGAGGGCGCACGAGTGACCCCCTAGAAGAAAGTCCTGACCAAAGGATGAAGAGCGAAAGACCTCTGGAAGAAAACAGCCAAGGCGAAAATATGGCCCTTCAGAGTGCTGAGCTGAAAACCCATATCCAGCCCATGTTGAAGGAACTCCAGTATCCGAGGGATGGAGAACACCCGAAAGGGGAAGGCCCTAGCCTCACACCAGTCAATGTAGGTCCGCCAGGTCCTGTAGTAGATGGTAGAAGAGGATTTCTTCCTAGCCCTAACCAGAGTCTGAACAACGGTATCAGACAGACCCTTTTCATTTAGGATGGAGGATTCAGCAGCCATGCCGTCAAAGCCAGCGTTTGTAAATTGGGGTAACAGAGCCGCCCTTGAGTGAGAAGACTCGGAACCAGGGGCAGAGGGTACTGATCGACTGCAAGCTGCACGACGTCTGCGAACCACACCTGTCTTGGCCACCTGGGGGCCACCAGAATAGCTGGCACTCCTTCCTGAATCAGCTTGCGTAGAACCTGCCCAGAATGGGAAACGGAGGGAAGAGGTACAGGAGACCGAACCCCTGCCAGGACAGAGACGTGGCATCCACCACCAGAGCCAGAGGATCCTGGGACAGTGAGACAAATGCTGGAAGCTTGTGATTGTGGCGAGAGGAAAACAGATCGACATCCAGCATCCCCCACCTGTGACAGAGGGATAGGAAGACCTTGCTGTTGAGAGACCATTCCCCCCGGCGAGAGAACCCCCTGCTCAGGGAATCCGCTTCCAGGTTCTCCGCTCCTGGAATGTAAACCGCAGAGATGCCCAGGACATTGTCCTCGGCCCAAGAGAGAATCAACGGCACCTCCCGGAGAGCACTCTTGCTCCGAGTCCCTCCCTGATGATTGATGTAAGCGACCGCAGTCTGATTGTCGGAGCGAACCTGAACTGGCAGGCACTGGAGGTGAGGCGTCAGCTGCACCAGCACCAACCGAACCGCCCTCAGCTCCAGAACACTGATGGGGGCGTGTGCCTCCTGAGGGCCCCACAGCCCCTGGAATTGGTGGGCTCTCCAGTAGCCCCCCCAACCTGACAGACTGGCATCCGTAGTGACCGTCTCCCAGCACGGTGTCAGAAAATATCTGCCCCCCCCCCCCCCACAGATTCCTCGAGTCCAGCCACCACAGGAGGGACCGCCGGACCAGAGGACACAGAACAAAGGCCTGATCCAGAGACAGGGGACACTTGTCCCAGGCTGAAAGAAGATGGAGCTGTAGAGGCCTCATGTGAAACTGAGCATAGGGAACTGCCTCGAAGCAGGCCACCATCTGTCCCACCAGTTGCCGGATGCATGGATGAGGGCTGGACAGCAAGAAATGAATCAGCGCTTGAAGAGAGTCCACCTTCTGCTGAGGGAGGAAAATCCTGGCCTGAATGGTATCCAGAGTCATACCCAGGAAGGCGGTCACCCGGGACGGGGAAAGTGAGGATTTGGGGTAATTGATCACCCACCCGAACATTTCCAGTGTCGCCACCGCCGTCCGGGTGTCCAGTTTCGCCTGTTGGAGTGAAGGGGACGTAATGAGGAGGTCGTCAATATAAGGAAGAATGCGAACACCCCGGGCTCTGAGAAGGGCCATCACGCCTGCCAACACCCTGGTGAACACTCTGGGGGCAGAGGTGAGCCCGAAGGAAAATGCCCTACCGCAAACCTGAGGAACCGCTGGTGCCCTGGGAAGACCGGCACGTGAAGGTAAGCATCCTTGATGTCTATTGAAGTCATAAAGTCCCCCTGGCGCAGGGAGCTGATGGCGGAGCGCAGCGTTTCCATGCGAAAACGTTTGGTCCTGATGAACCTGTTGAGAAGTTTTAGGTCCAGATGTGATAGAACCATCCTTTTTGGGCACTGTAAAGAGATTGGAATAGTAACATTGACCTCTCTCCCCCAGGGGGACCTGACAAACGACCCCCATGGCCAGAAGGCTTTGTACCGCCAACAACAGGCCCTGAGCTACCCGAGGGTCTGTAGGAACCCGTGACCTGAGGAATCTGGGAGGAGGCCAGTCCGCGAACTCCAGCTTGTATCCGGAGGAGACAACCTCCAGAATCCAATTGTCTGAGACTTGTTGAGCCCAGACCTGAGCGAAGAGCCGCAGCCATCCCCCCCACCCGCAAGGGTGAGGGCGCCCCCTCATTGCTGAGTGGGCTTGGCAGTGGATTTGGGTTTGGCACCCCAGGAGGATCCGGGTCGGGCACAGCCTCTGCCCTTGCCCCAGAAATCTCCCCTTTGTCCCGCAAAGGATACCCCCTGCCTGACCTAGGCCCACGAAAGGAGGGAGTGAAGGACCCTGAACGGGTCGCGGCTGCCTTTTGCGTTGGGGTAACTTACCTCCCTTAGCAAAAAGGTCCAAACGATCACCAAACAGGCGCAACCTTTTAAAGGGAAGCCCCGTGAGAGCCTTCTGGGCAGCATTGTCAGCTGCCCACTGGCGCAACCAGACCGAGCGGCGGATAGACACAACCAAGGCCGAGTCCCTGCTACACATCCGAATGGTGTCATCTAAGGCAGAGAGAACATAGGAGATGAACAGCTCACATTGTGACAAGGCTCTAAATTCAGCACTAGAAGGATCCTTATGGGAGCCGTCCAGAAGGCCCCTGACCAAGGTCCTAATAGCCATGGCCGTAATAGCGGAAGCACAAACCGGGCGCAAGGCCGAACCCACACAAGCAAAGGTGTGGGAGGCCAGGTGATCAATTCGCCGGTCCTCACTATCCTTCAAGGTAGTGGAATCCGGGGAATGCACAGCAGAAGTATTAGACAGCCCCAAGACGGGGGCATCCACCTCGGAGGCGAAGGGATACCTCCTATCCCACCCCTTAGGGATACTGGGAAGCCGGCTAGGCCGTTCCCATTCCTTGAGAATCAGATTATTAAAATGCGTCTGTTCGGGGAATTCCAAACGTGGTTTTGCGGTACCAAACAATTCCCCCTGCTGCTTAGGTGCCGCTGCATGAGGGGAAATGGAAAGTACTTCAAAAATTTGATTCAGAAGTCTATGGGTGTCGTCAGCATCCCAATGCTCTGAGCCGGCATCAGCGCCAAGGCAATGCTGATCGCCAGAAAGATCTGAATCTGAAAATAATTCCCCTTTCTTCGAGAGGAGTATAGTCAGACAAATCAAGGAAATCATCTTGTTCAAAAGTAAAGGCCGGCGCAGTGGGCGCCAAGTGCCATCTTTTAGCTGGAGCCTTACGGGCTGCAGAGCTAGCAATCAGTCTCTCAATATTGACCAGTCTGGCGGAAACATCAGATTGCGACTCCCCGCTAGTGTTAATGTCACTAGGGGTCATAACCAGGCGCGGGGGTGTGTGGGTACTTCAAAAATGTGATTCAGAAGTCTATGGGTGTCGTCAGAATCCCAATGCTCTGAGCCGGCATCAGCGCCAAGGCAATGCTGATCGTCAGAAAGATCTGAATCTGAAAATAATTCCCCTTTCTTCGAGAGGAGTATAGTCAGAAAAATCAAGGAAATGATCTTGTTCAAAAGTAAAGGCCGGCGCAGCGGGCGCCAAGTGCCGTCTTTTAGCTGGAGCCTTACGGGCTGCAGAGCTAGCAATCAGTCTCTCAATATTGACCAGTCTGGCGAAAACAACAGATTGCGACTCCCCGCTAGTGTTAATGTCACTAGGGTTCTACAAAGATTTCTTAAGGCAAGTCCCACTACATGCCCAAAATACCCATTAAACCATGGCACTACCGCTAGTATTAATTAAAAATAAGTATTTTTATTTAATAGAAAATGATACATACATTGGACATTATTAAAAAACACTAAAGACAATATACAAAAAGGAAGGGAGACATCTGGTGGGGGCAGTGGGAAGTGGTTCTAATAAAAATTGATAATACTCAATACAGTTGAATAAATCCTGGCTGTACTGTAAAGTGCATATGTGCCAACTAACCTAATCCACCTCATTATCTAAGGGTCACTGTATAGACCTCAAATCACATGCAATAGACAATTATCAAAGAAATATAATAATAATAACAATATGTGATACTATCCTAACAACCTAATAACACTACCTACCATACTAAAGCTAAATCAAGCAGACACAGCCAGGGAGAACCAAAGAAAATGATCCCCAAAGTGAAAAGCAGTAAACTTACATACAAGAACGACCACCTGCCCACCGCCCCGCCCGTCTACGCGTTGCGTGACGTCATAACGCGTCACTTCCTCAGGACAACGAATAGCCAAACTAACCCCCTATTTAAGTACACTAACCTGCATGGACTCCACGCCCTGATAATGATGTAAGTGCTGCACAGCTGATCCCGATCAGCACCATGATGCCGCCGCCAGTGTGTGCGGGCGGAGATGCGCCGGAACAACAAGCGGCGGCAGTGCACGGCGCGCCCGTCGAGAAGCTGTCATCCAATAAACATACAGACCCACCTCCACCAATGAGCAGCCAAATAGCGGAGTGACGCGCCAAATGAAACAGCCTGGAAGTAGCTGCGCGCACATTCCCTAGACCTCCGTGATGTCTCACCAGTCCATGGCAGGGATGCGCGCGCACCCAGTGGGCCGTAAAGGGCGCAGAGCGCCCGGCACCCAATAGGGGACCAGAAACACTCTGCCACTGCCCCAAAAGCAAGTGCGCTGCTCATATAGAATAGGAGTCGGAGAACCTCCTTCTCTAGTAGGACATCCGAGGATGAAAACACCCAAGTTAGTTTTTTAGGAGGAGACCCCGTAAGAGGACACGCCGGGGGGGGGGGGGGGGGGGGGGGGGGGGGGGCGAAAGAAATGTAGATCCCCTAAGGACACCGGGTCGGTGGGATCACCGCAGGTTCCGGTCGTCCGCTCAGAAGAGACTGAGAACGGGCTCCAGCCCATAGAGCCCCAGCCCAACGCGTTGAGTGGTGAGACAAGCCACTCAGATTTACAGGATGAACTTACAGTGATTAATATTTCTGGTTCCATGCTGTCTAACGATGAAATCTCGGTACTAAAGAAGGGGCTATCTTTTGCGCCACAGAACAAGCTGGATAAGTTCCTAGCAATCAAAGATCTATTCTTATTCTGTAGAAAACTGCTTTTAAAAAAACAATTTGAGTCCCCAGCAGAGATTTACGACTGGACACCACGAGAGTATGAAGCAGTGGACGATTTGACCTCACTCCTTGAAGAACAAGAGATGGAGGTAAACCCAATAGATCAACTCTTTAGACCCTCGAAATACACTCCGGCATGGACGATCAGTCCAGCTGTGCATACCTTTTTTAAGGTGGTTAGCAAGAAGATCTGGGCTTTACCAGCGACCCGGTGCGTTACCAACTTGACCCAGGGGGAGCTTGAGGCTGTCTCGGGCCTCCGCACTCGCACGGAATTGGTCATCAAAGAGGCCGATAAGGGCGGCAATACTGTTGTAATGTCACGAGAGTACTACCGTGCGGAGGCCCTGAGACAGCTTCAAAATCCAGATTTTTACGAGAGGCTCATGGGCAATCCTTTAACCCTGTACAAGAGAGAATTTGATGCACTGGTACAGGGGGCGTGGTCCAGTCGAATTATTAATGACAGACAACGGAATTTCCTGTTGGTAGACTTTCCAATTGTGGCCACTTTCTATACCTTGCCCAAGATACATAAAAACCCCCGGTGCCCCCCCGGAAGACCAATAGTGGCGGGTATCGGGGGATTAACTGAAAAAGCTTGTATCTTTGTGGATAAATGTTTACAACCGTTTGTTACTACATTGGCATCATATGTGCGTGATTCCATGCATTTACTTCAGCAGTTGGAACAGATCCATGTACCCAATGGTATCCTTCTAATTACATTAGATGTTGAATCTTTATATTCAAACATATCTCATACCTGTGCCCTCCACACGTGCCGATACTTTTTAGAAATGAGCACGGCTGATCCCCCACCACTCCAGGAATTTACACTCCAACTGCTCGAGTTCATATTGTCACATAACTTCTTTATGTTTGACTCGAGCTACTATAGACAAGTACGCGGTGTAGCCATGGGGGCGCGTTGTGCCCCCTCTGTGGCAAATTTATTCCTGGGGTGGTGGGAGAGAGAGGTGGTCTTCAGCGAAGCTATGCGTGAACACCATCGGCACGTGTTGGGGTGGCACAGGTATATTGATGATATCATGGTACTTTGGCAGGGCTCTGAGCCACAGTTTTTTGAGTTCTTGAACTGTCTTAACACAAATGACTTGAATATACTTCTCACTGCGCAGGTATCCACTAAGCAGGTGTGTTTTCTTGATCTTCTGATTACGGTACAAGAAGATGGATCCCTAAAGTCTGGGCTATATCGTAAGGAGACGGCTGTTAACTCCCTGCTGAGATTTGAGAGTTTTCATCAGACAAACTTGAAACGTGGGATTCCAACTGGGCAGTTCCTCAGATTGCGGAGGAACTGCTCGAGTGAGGAAGAATTTGCACACCAAGCTGACGACCTCACTGAGCGCTTCTTGCGGAGGGGTTACCCGAGAGGGGTGATAAGGAGAGCACATGCACGTGCTAAGGGTACCACCAGAGGGAGTCTCCTGAATCCCAGACATAAGAGACGACAAGACCCAGAGGTGAGGTACATTACGCAATATAACACGGAATGGCAGAGCCTCAGGCACCTGCTTAGGGATAATTGGGACATCTTAAGATCTGATGCCCTGTTGGAGAGATGGACACGGGGTGGTCCCAAAATGACGGCGCGGAGGGCACCCAATCTGAGAGACAGGATATGCAGTAGCCACATGTTCCCTGCTGGGAACTGGCTTGACTCTGAAAAAACAGTGATTGGTAATTTCCCATGTGGCGCATGTTCAATATGCTCCCATATGGTCAAACAAAAGAGTGTAAAAAACCTTCAAACGGGCCAGACTTTCGCTATTAAACAGATGATTAACTGCAGGTCCACGGCGGTGGTCTATGCACTTACATGTGACTGCCCAAGATCATATGTGGGAGAAACGCGCAATACACTTAAGGCGCGGATCCAAGCCCATTTTTCCAGTATCCGTTTGGCTGGTAGGAATTTAGAACAAGGAAAGAAGATTCCACCAGTGGCGTTACACTTCCTTAAATCACATGGGGGTGATTTCAGCTGCCTCAAAGTTACTGGCCTGGAACGGGTCAAGGTGGGCCCACGGGGTGGGTATATCAAACGGGCTTTGCAACAGAGGGAGCTTAGATGGATTTGGAATCTTGACACGCAGTCACCTGTGGGTTTAAATGAAGATACAGCTTTCACCCCCTTTTTGGGCACATGACCCCGTTTATTTGTTGGTTGGTAGGTGTGCACTCACCATTATGGGATTTTTGGGTTGTATGTAATCAGGGTCAGCACATTTATTTGGGTCATTTCACTTTAGGTTTGGTGTGGGCGTGGTTTAAGTGTGGGGGGTTAAAGGGGGGGGGGCGGGTTTCTGTTTATTTGGAGTGGTTCTGGATCACTTTGTGTATCGGGTTACACTGGTTTTCATCTATTCACAAGTTTTAGTGACTAATTGGTTTTATTTTTTGGTAACACTGTAATAGGTCTATGTGGTGCACTGAGCCCAGGGTGGTCATAACAGAGCTGACTGGCTGTCAGGAGTGTGGCGGAACTTCCATCAGAAGAAAATACTGACCATATGTACCCGGAAACCTGTGCCCTGTGGAAGAATACAGCGGAAACTATGTGAATTAAGACAGCAATGGTGCTTTTAAGTCTCCCGGCAGCCCGACGACAACTTGAGATAGCTGCGGAGTTGGCAGTGCAGCAGAACCACTTATCCGTGGCCCATTGGGTTATGAAAATATGAATGATATTATGATTATTGCTCTATAGTAAATTGGCTTGCCCCCTAAAAAATGTTTGATGGCACTAATAGTCAGTACACGTTAGGTACATTGGGTGGGTTGCCCTTTAAGGCCAGTACTATTTAGAAGCATGTTTTGGTGCCCCCTTTTGTATATAGCACATGTAGACTTCCCTCTGTACTCTCTTTTTAGGTATGTTCATGTGCCTGTTCGGCTCGGGGGCAGGTGTACTCTCTGCATGCAGAGTGGTCCTTGCCTGTATCCTCTGCATGCAGAATGGCCCGCTTGCCTGAACAGTATCAGCAGCATTAATAGTAACTTCCTCTTTAAATTGGGCTGCAATGTTCCAGCTTTGGCATATTGAATTATTATTAGTTAAATATTTACTGTAGATATATTTTTTCTTTTTTTGTTTTGTATAGGTTTAATGAGTATTATCAATGATGAAGAATAGACATGGTGATAGATTTCTAGTTGGTGTAGTTGTTTAGATTTGGGTGTATACTCACCTATATTGGCTCCTGTATATTGCCCCCCGGCCCCTCCTATTCTATATGAGCAGCACACTTGCTTTTGGGGCAGTGGCAGAGTGTTTCTGGTCCCCTATTGGGTGCCGGGCGCTCTGCGCCCTTTACGGCCCACTGGGTGCGCGCGCATCCCTGCCATGGACTGGTGAGACATCACGGAGGTCTAGGGAATGCGCGCGCAGCTACTTCCAGGCTGTTTCATTTGGCGCGTCACTCCGCTATTTGGCTGCTCATTGGTGGAGGTGGGTCTGTATGTTTATTGGATGACAGCTTCTCGACGGGCGCGCCGTGCACTGCCGCCGCTTGTTGTTCCGGCGCGTCTCCGGCCGGGACGCGTCAGAACACTTACTGTGGGCGCGCCACCGGCTCAGGCGAGACCGGCGGGAATACTGAAAAACCAACGTTAACAAAGCTCAGCAAGAGCCGAAAAGTTTACTTGAGGCTCAGAAGGACAAACCAACCGAGCAAGACCAATCCAAAGGGCTTTTACACCCGTGGAAGCAATCAATCCTGTTACATAAGGATGGAGACGCCTATAAGCCCCAAGGGGCATAATCCCAACCATGGACAGGGAACAGTCCAGGAATCTCCAACGCCTGTTGAGGGATACAGATCCCCTAAGCTCAGAGTAAGCAAGAAACTAGCCCAGAGGCCGGAGGGTCTTGAATAAAGGCGAATAAAAACTTAGCCTGGATCCAAACTCGGTGTAAGGCAAAACACCCTCACCTAAATGGTGTACAGATATATATATATATATATATATATATATATATATATATATATATATATATATATATATATGGACTGGGACCGCTAACAGAGCCCTCCCCTATGGCACACTACTGACAGAAGCCACCGCCCGGAAGAGGGATGTGAGGGAAGGAACAGTTCAGACAAGAACCTGAATAAGACCCAAGGGAACCCTTAGCAGGGCATCAGGATAAGTAACCCCCCCAAAAGGGAGCTTATAAAGTCCCTGGGGAATGCAGCTGAGCAACCCATGAGGAATGCTCAACACAGAAGATTGAACTAGACTTCTGCAGTAGGCGAACAGGGCGAGCCCTGACAACCCTCAGAGAACTGAGTTGGGGAGCCAACTTAAACCGTGCTGTTAATAACTCTAGGACCCAGGGATCAGGCAACATCCCGCAGGAGAGAGAGCCAGTCCAAACAAAGCAAACTAGAACGACCTCTCCCAACATAGCCTGCAGAGAAGGGAGAAGAAGAAGAGGAGGGAGCTAGGCCTAGCCCTCCAATAGAGAAAAGACACCCAGAGATATCCATCTCCAACAGGGTGAAGAGCAAACCATCCAATCGCCCAAAAGGCCTGTAGATAAGGGCGACTTAGTAAGGAGCCTGAATAGGCAGAACAGCCCTCGTGAGAGGGCATACAGTACGACTGTCTTCAGCAGAATCTGCGAACCACACCCCACTGGGCCACCCAGTGCCTCCAGCGTAACGGTTCACTCTTGCTACAGCAATCTTGTGCAGAACCCCACTTTGCAGGGTGAAAGAAGTGAAAGACATATAGAGTATAATGTCCTGACAGAAAGCAATACTAGGCCCCCATAACCAAGGCCAGCGAGTTCTGGGACAATAACCCAGGACAGAGTCCCTGTAACAGCAACGGGGCCCCACAGGGCCACACCAGTAGGGGCTCAGTGAGACACTAGAATAGACCCTCCTAGCACAGTAGGACAGCCCACAAAGCCAATACCAATGAAGTGCAAGGAATGTAAACCCCCACTTAGATCAGAACCAAACCCTTCCTGAAGGGTCAACCTTTTCCGAGACCTTCACAGATAAAAAAGGACAGGCCACCGTCGTCAGACTGACCGTGAGTCCCCAAAAAGGACAAGTCCTGAAGAGGAGTAGTCCAGCAATTTAGAGCCCACAAAGCTCAATGTGATAACCGAAAAACAGTATGAAAATTGACCCCCTTAGGAACCACGGGGGATTTCAGAAGAATCAAAAAACCCCTAGTCAACCTGCCAGACTTGGTCCCCATGGTGACCATCTTCAGGGAGAAGCAAGAAGGAAAGGGAAGGTCCCTGACATCTATCTTGAATTTACAAACTCAAAAGGAACCCCCGTAACAAGGGGGAACGTACTGACCTAGTTCCAGGGGTGTTGGAACCTCGTCCAGGATAAGTAACCTAAGGTGTCGCAGGCCCCAAAGGGCATCTGAGAATAAAGGGCAGCATCTGGGCCGCCACCAACAGGCCCAGTGGCTGCAAGGTGAAGGTAGTGTGACAACAAGGAGGGCAAGGCCCCTTCCATACCAAGGCCACACAAAGCCGAAGGGAAAGTCTTAACGTGAACCCATCTAAATGCCACCCCGTAGGGAGATACCGAACCGGGGTACCCTAAGTGATGTGCCTGAGCACCAATCCAAAGGACTCCAAAGGGGCCCCAAGTCAATAGCCAACACGGCCTGATGCAAAAATTGGAAAAGAATCAAGTAGAACCAAGCGCGGACGTCACCTGGTCACGTCCAGGACAATACTCCCATACTCGCCTTGGTGAGCCGTCTGGGAGCAGGAGAGGGGCCGAAGACAAGACCCCAATCCGCAGAGTTGGTCCTGCAACACTGTCTGGAAATGGCCTAGGTGCCCTGAAGGCACAGGAGACTAAAAAGGGATATAGATCCTCACAGGCCTCGAGAGGTCCACCGGACAAGAGCTCCTGCGGCCCAACAGGTAGATACCATGTAGGAACTGCCTGTAAAAATGTAAATGCTAGGTCCAGAATGCCAGCCCGGGTCAGACTGCTTCATCCCAGAGGGAAAAGGTAATGTGGATGCAATCACAAGTCAAGGGCCAACCTGTAAGAGAGCCCAGACCCTGCACGCCGAACTCGGCCTGCCTCAACTCCCAAAGGGAAAGCGGGGACTAGAAGAACCCTGACAACCTCAGACAGGGAGCGCCCAGCAAACTCCATTCTGCATCCAGGGGGACTATCTCCTGTAACAACCTGAACAAAGCATGGAGCCCTGCGATAGGAGCCAAGTGCTGCGGCAGCCCCCTCGCCCAACGGAGCGAGGGCGTCCCCTCATGCTTGAGTGGTTTTGGCAGATTTGGACTTCGCCCTGCCGGAGGTCCCAGGGCGTTGCCTGCCCCCCCTGGGGCGGCCCTCCACTCCAAAAAGTTGGAAGCACACTTCTGGTTCTCGCTTGCCACTAACGTAGGGAGGGGGAGGGGTGTCCCTGCCCCTGGGCGGCCGGGACGGCATTCTGCGCGAGGGGGCCTTACCCTTTCTTCCAAAAAGGTCCAACCGGGCCCCGAATAAGCGTCGTCCTCTAAAAGGAAGAACAGTAAGAGCCTTTTAGTATCATTGTCAGCCCCCTACTGTCGCAGCCAAAGCAGGCGGCGAATAGCCACCACAAGAACCGAGGTTCTAGCACACATTTTAATAGTGTCATCCATCGCTGAGAGAATAAACCTCACAAAAACATCACAATCAGACAGTGCATTAAAGACCTCCAAAGGGAGATCCTCCGGCTGTTGGTCAAGTATCTTCCTAAGAAGGGTCCTGGCGGCCACCACAGTGACGGTCGCGGCACAGACCGGGCGCAGAGCCGTCCCTGCACACGAAAAGGCGTGGGAAGCCAGTCTGTCAATGCCCCGGTCCTCAGCATCCCGAAGGGTACGATGAGTAGAAGCTGCCATGAAGGGAGGGTTAGCAACCCCAATAATAGGTGCATCCACCTCGGGAGGGACTGACCAGCAGTCAACCAAATCAGGGGGAAAAGGGTACTTCCAGTCCCAGACCCCCGGAACCCCTGTAAGTTTACAAGGTGATTCCCATTCCTTAGATATAAGAGTCTGGAAATGATCCTGTTCCAGAAAATCCAGGCGCGGCGTCGCCGTGTGGAAACTCTCCCTCTTGGGCTTGGGAGACTCTACCGGAGGAGAGATGGACAGTACTTCAAAGATCTTTATAAGTAACTCATCAGTGTCACACAGGCCCCAAGAACCAGAGCCAGAATTGTCACGGCTCCAAGGCATCTTGTCTGAGGAACTGGAACCTGAGAACAGTTCACCGTCATCAGAAGTTTCAAGGTCCTGCATAGCAGCAGACTCTTCAGTTTCAGTGGGAAACCTAGAGCCAGGAGGCTTCAGGGACCGCTTCTTTCCAGCGCCCAAGCGCTCCGCCAAACCAGACATCACCTGCTCCGTCGTGGGTAGCCTGCGCGCACCTGCTGGTCATCCCCGCTCGAGTGCGACTCATCTGGAGTGAGATTTAAGCACGGGGAGACAGGTGTATTGAAGCGAGGTGCAGCCACTGGTAAACCTGATTGCAGGGACAGCACTTGTTCAGCACACGGTCCGCAGACCCGTGCTCTGTCAGCATCAGCATGGGGCTGTCCACACGCAGTACACAGCCGGTCTTGTCCCCGCGGGACTCCGGACACAATTCTGAGATGCCTCCATATGGTGATTAATCTAAATAATATGCCAGTAGGGATTTATGCTGTAAGCAACCCTGGATGCCCCAAGACCCGCTGGGAATGTGGGAGAATTTAGATGTAAACCTGTTAAGATATATATATCAGGCCGGGAGAAGCCACCGGAATCTTGGCATCTGAAAGACATAAGGAGAAGAGTGGGTGTCAGAGCCATGCGCAGCACAGGAAGAAAAAATAACCGAAACGCCCGTGAGGGCACTTACAGTAACCAAGGAAAGAGGAGGATCGCGACCACGCGCGCGCAGGAAGACCGACAAAATGGCGCCAAGCGAACCTCGAAGGGCGGGCCAGAGCTGCAGATGACGCGGAACGCGCCAAACCGGACCACGCGCCCCCCCCGGGAGAGCGCGAAGCTCTAAGCACGTAACCAGACAGAAAAGGAGACAGTAATAAACGCCATAGCGTAGCGAAACGGAGCCGTCGTACGCGCCAAGTCAAAGTACATTAAAGGCGCTGCGGCCAACGTTAACATAAATGTTTGGAGTGCGGCTCTGACCCCCGATAACCGTTAAGGGCTATAAGCTTACAGTGTAATAGGGCAAGGTTAGGCCAACATACACACAACCCCCCCCCTCTTTTTCCCCCCACTAACGGGGGGAACTAGGGAAGAAGGTGACCCAGCACTCGGGGTTCACCGCTAAACGGGGCGTGGGGCAATGATGCGGGAGGGGCATCCACTGAAGGCTCACCATTAGCCTTGACCGTCTACCCTATGGTGGGGGATTTCGGTGGAGTCTAGCTCCGTAAGTACACTAGGTGCTGCCTACCTTCACCCGACCAACGCAGCCCAGGCTGGGAGGCATATTCTTCACAAGAGGACGGGTGGAAATAGTCCCGCAGGGCCTCGGGCTGTAAAGCCCAGCTCGCCTGCGAGAGCGTGATACTTCATATCTTCGCAGTTCAGCACTGCAGAGAAATCTGGGGATTTGTGGGGGGAGGTCCCTCGGTATATGTAGGGCCGGGAGGAGCTTGTTTTCTACATGTCTGCAGTGCACGGCGCCTCAGGCGGAGGATTACCCACATGTTATTACTATATCTGGAGCAGGACGTGCTGTATGCTTAGAATAAAAACCCATACACACAGTGAAGAATAACAGGAAAGTCAAAAGCACGTCACTCACATGAACACCGGACCGCCCCCCCCCCCCCCCCCGACTAACCGGACAAGGGAGAAGGGGGAATAAGCCCATAAGTACATTTGGTTAATGTAGTGAGGGCTATGATCGGACGGGGCATCCCATGTCAGGCTCACCAACCTGTGCCGCCTACCCTTTGGTGGGGGATTTGTGGTGGAGCCATGCTCCATTAAAAAGCACCTCTAATAGGTGCTGCCTACCATCACCCGACCATGCAGCCAAAGCTGGGAGGCAGGTAATAGTGGCACGGGTGGGAATAGGACACAGGGCTGGGCAGCCCGGCCTACCTGCGAGGAGAGATAGCCATTATCTGACCTTCGCAACCGACTGCAGAGACTAAACTGGGGAATGTCGTGGGAGGTCCCGGGTATATAAGGACCGGGAGGGGTCTCTTTTTTGCCATCTCTGCAGTAAAGCGCTCTCTTGTGGACTAAATACCAGACGTAATGAATCATTACTGGAGCAGGGCGTGCTGCATACTTGGAATAAAAAACATTTTTTCTCGGCGTAGTGTCATTTATTTTGTATTAACCTTTTATGTCCCATCACTCCCAACAGGTATAAAAGGTTTCGAGCGGCAACAGGAAAACAGAAACCGGAGTGATCGGTGTGGGACACAGTGCTCGGGGATGGATTGTTTTCTGCTTAAGAACTGGTAAAGGCTCTACGAGACCCCTATACCAATTCACAAGGCTCTGAGTCTGGCAAATCACCTGCAGCTAGCTGGTGACTTGCCGTTCACCCCACCCCCCTATTACCTTCCCCCCCCCAAAGCCCGGGGGGGGGGACGGACAGAAGAGCCCAGGGCCACTTAGGCTGTGGGGGCTTGTAGCGTTGCAGGGCCGGTGGCCACCAAAGCTATCCCTTGCATACTGTTCTGCATAGCTGGACACATTTTTTGAGGGTTTGTTTGCGCGGCACCACGCACTGCAACCAAAGTGAGCCAAGTCATGACGACGCCGCTCACAAGTTGCAGCTGGGAATAGAGCCAGCTGCTCTATCTGCAGCATGGGCACAAGGACAGGTAAGTGGACTCTGTGACCTGGGGGGTTTCACAAAGCAGGCCACCCCAGGGGGACAGAACAAATCCCAGGATATTAAAAATCCCGGGTTTTGGTCCACTTTAAATACTAGGAAATGTTCTTGACACGAAATTCCACTCATTATATTGCATTTTGCAGGAAAGGACAGCCCAAGCAAAAAATGAAAGAAAAAAAAAAAAAAAAGACATACTCACTTGAGTCCAGTAGAACAACACTTACCAGATTCCGAAATAGAGTCCCCAGGATGTGTGGTTGGCATTGGGATACTCCCTCCAATGAATTAAATGGAGTGGATGTGCTGAAGTCACAGACAAAGGTGCAGCCATTCGATACCACTCACCATTGAGTTGTGTTGGAGGGCCACCACTGCGTCAGTCGCAGAGACTTTAAAATACCCACTACAATCATTTTAATGGTGGGGGCGTGCCAAAGCTAATCTCTGGACCTGGTAAGCTTTATCGAGCAGGAGGAGGAGGAAGTTTCTGCGAGGGAAAAAAAGGTGAGCATTGTCTGTTTTAGCCTGGACTTTAAGGTTTTGCTGTAGGTCTGTGTAAAAATGAATCTAATACAATTGACAGACGGCACTTTCCATCATAGTTAATAGCTGGAGACAATACAGGGTATCTGTTTCACTAGCCAAACCATTCTGAAAATAGAGAAATGCATCATGCAGCACCAAAATGCCTGGAAGAACACAGAACGCATTTCAGTTTCACACCAAAGCAATCAACCGACATCGACATGTAACTACCTCTCTCTGGAGTAGGGACGGCCGTCTTGCATTCTGGCAAATGGATTATAAAGTATTAGTCCAACTGGCTATATCATAATACAACAAGTGTACGACAACTGATTTAGTGCTAAAGTAGGCCTATATTGTATTAAGAATTATGAGACAGTACCCCTTAGGGCAGGCTGTGGGCATGCATTTATATATCCAAACATTCTTTTACTTTTTTTTGTTTTCTGTTTATTGTGGCTTTATTATACATGATTAGACCTGGAGTTAAAACTGCTGTTCCACTTTTTGCTCATGTCAGATGACGGCAGACACAACGGCTTCTGCATATAAAGCTTTAAAAAGGAAGAAAGTCTTAGTCTTAGAAGTCTTCAATGCCCCCCCCATGTTCTCCTTGTGGCAGGATGCCCCTGATGTGCGAAACCCCTAGTTTGTGTTTACTCCCATGAACATTTTTTTTAGCGAGCTAACATGTTTAATAAAATAAAAATACTTACAGTGGAGGAGGTATGGCCATCTGAGCTGGTGCCGGCTGGCGGTTCTTTCCGTACCTCTGGAGCGGTGTCTGGGACGCGCACTCTTACATAATTTATAACGTGCCGCATATTGTACAGCAAATTACTGCCAGGAAACCAGCTGTCATGACACCGGTCCGGCCCTGCAGAGTCCTGAAAAAAATATCATTAAAAAGAATGAAAGGCCTGCAACATAAAGAATGGCCAGCTAACCCTTCAGGGTCAACACATCACTATATGTGCTACACCATTTACCTAATAGGGCCGATTCAGCACCATGAGAATATTTTCTTTCACAATTTTGGTGAAAAACAAAATGTATAATATTTTTTTCTTAATGCAATGCAGCAATTCTTCATTTATCCCCCCCTCCTTTTTTCTCTTCTCTCTGTGTTTGATACATGTGTTAGTTATGGTGCCATTTTTAGCTGTGCAAAGTTTTCAGTAATTCCCACAGCTAAAAATGGTGCTGAACTGCACTAAAGAAAGAAAAAATTAAAAAGGGTTTTCACAAAAACGTAAGAAAAAAAAAAAAAAACTCAAGTGCTGAATCAGCTCTATTGAGATATACAAATAACATACAATCACTAAAGGACACTTTTTTTTTGCACCTTCCCTGTAAGAAATGTGCAAACATAAATCATTACACAAACAGTATAAGATTAAATATGTGCGGACCAAAACCCACATTTTTAACTAGCAAGCCCTGAATTGCTCCCCTGCTTCACTCTAATCCCAGATAATGGCGTAAGAAATATATTAAAAAATCCTTGGGAGGCCCCTACTGTCCCTAATATCTTGCACTGCCACTCATTGGGGTGCCCTGCTAACCCAAAGATTAACTGAAAACCAACATATAACTAACATGGTTAAGTGAAGGGCTGGCAAGAACATAAATGCACTCATATATGCCTAAACACATTCATTCATTAGTCGACAAAGGGCACAAAACATGTGACACATGACAAGATATACACAAAGACACTGGTAGGATAAAAAACGCAATTGCTGCATTAAAAACTACATACAACACAGAGGGCCCTCATCAGAAGACCTGATTCTCACGCAGCCCGCCACTCGCAACCCATTCACACCAGCTGGCCAGCTTTAATATAGTGGAGGGGCCGTCATAGCCCACAACTGCTTCTGGAAATGGTCTGGGTATGTCTCCTGGTGATCCCACGCCCAAGTTTGGTTAGGTAGTGCTGTGCAATGGCGTCATACAGCATCTGACCATCATAACATTCCGATATGTCGCATAGACACAGACTAGGATTAGGATTAGGGCACAAAGAAGGAAGAACAATATCCTGATTCAAATGAAAGGCAGACACTACCTTAGGCAGAAAGTCAGGTTTGAAACGAAACACCACCTTGTCCTGGTGTCTCTCATAGTAGGGGGGCTGAATGGAAAGCGCCGCCAACTCAGACAAACGCCTGACAGAGGTGATAGCCACCAGAAATACAACCTTGAGCGTAAGAATGGCCAAGGCAGCATCCTGCACAAGTTCAAAGGGAGCACCCTGCAAGGCTGACAGAACCAAGTTCAGAACCCAAACAGGTACCATAGGCTTACGTGGGGGGCGCACATGAGTGACCCCCTGGAAAAAAGTCCTGATCAGAGGGTGCTGAGCAAAGGACTTCTGGAAGAAAATAGCCAGGGCAGAAACCTGATCCTTCAGAGTACTGAGCTGGAGTCCCATCTCCAACCCATGCTGCAGGAACTCCAGAATCCTGGGAATAGAGAACACATGACAGGGAAGAGACTTAGACTCACACCAGTCAATGTAGGCACGCCAAACCCTGTAATAAATGGAAGAGGAAGACTTCTTCCTAGCTTTAATCAAAGTATCCACAACCGAGGAAGACAGCCCCTTCTCCATCAAGATGGAGGTTTCAGCAGCCAAGCCGTCAAAGCCAGAGTTTGTAAATTGGGATGGCGTAGTGAGCCCTGAGTAAGCAGATCTGGCACCAAGGGCAGAGCGTACTGATCTACTGCCAGTTGCACCACGTCTGCGAACCACACTCTTCTTGGCCACCTGGGGGCCACCAGAATTGCTGGCACCCCTTCTAGAACAATCTTGCGCAGAACCCTGCCCAGCAGGGGGATTGGAGGGAAGACATACAGGAACTGAAAGTCCTGCCATGACATTGCTAGCGCATCCGAGGTCAAGGCCAGAGGATCCTGGGACAGAGAGACAAAAGCTGGGAGCTTGTGATTGTGACGGGACGCAAACAGATCCACATCTGGTTGGCCCCAACGGTGACACAGAGATTGAAACATCCTGCTGCATAGGGACCATTCTCCCTGACGAGTGGTCCCCTTACTCAGAGAGTCCGCCAGGCGATTTTCCACCCCCGGGATGTACACAGCTGATATGCAGGGGACATTGGCCTCCACCCAAGTCAGGATCAGAGACGCTTCCTGGAGGGCTCCAGGTCCCTTCCTGATGATTGATGTAGGCAACTGCCGTCTGGTTGTCCGAGCGCACCTGAACAGGCAGGCCCCGAAGGTGAGTAGTCAAGCGAGCCAAAACTAGCCTGATCGCGCGCAGTTCCAAGACATTGATAGGTGCGTGGGCCTCCAGAGGGCCCCACCTCCCTTGGAACCACAGGGACTTCCAGAAACCCCCCCCAACCTGATAGACTGGCATCTGTGGTGACCGTCTCCCAGGAAGAGGCAATAAAGGATCTGCCCCCCAACAGGTTCCTTGAGTCCATCCACCACGAGAGGGACCTCCTGACCAGGGGGGAGAGCACACAGACCCTGTCCAGCTGGGTCCTTGTCCCATACTGACAATAGGTGAAGTTGCAGAGTCCTCAAGTGGAACTGAGCATAAGGGACCGCTTCGAAGCATGCCACCATCAGGCCCACCAGCTGCATCCCCTGCCTGATGGAGGGATGGGGACAAGCTAGGAGGGACTGAGCCTGTGCAATCAGACAGTCCACCTTCTGTTGAGGAAGGAAAATCCTTGCCTGAACTGTATCCAGATTCATTCCTAGGAATGGAGTTACCAAGGAAGGGGACAGTGAGGACTTGGGGTGGTTGATCACCCATCCAAAAGACTCCAGAGTGGACACCACCAGCTGAGTATCCAACTCTGCCTGATGTAGAGACTGGGAAGTGATGAGAATGTCGCTAGATAGGGAAGCACGCGGACGCCCCGACACCTGAGCAGAGACATCACGCCGGCCAGCACCTTGGTGAACACCCTGGGAGCTGAAGTGAGGCCAAAGGGGAAGGCCACAAACTGGTAGTGTTGATCCATCAGAGCGAACCTGAGGAAACTTTCATGACCTGGGAACACAGGAATATGAAGATAAGCATCTCTGATGTCCACAGAAGTCATGAAATCCCCTTGGCGCAGGGAACTGATGGCAGAGCGCAGACTTTCCATGCGAAAGCGCCTGCCCCTGGCAAACTTGTTGAGGATCTTTAAGTCCAGGATGGGCCCGACTGAACCATCTTTTTTGGGTACTATGAATAGGTTGGAATTAGGGATGAGCGAATCGATCCGGACGAACCCGGATTCGATCTGAATTTCAGGAAAAATTCGATTCGGATCGAATCCGAATTTCCCCGCGATTCGATCGCTCGAAGTTTTCCTTTAACATCCATTCATTTACATTTACAGGCATTCTAAGATGGCGGACGGGACATGTCTGGACATCTATCCCGCGCCAGTGCAAGCTGGGGCAGTCACATGCAGCCTATCAGCAGCCAGCAAGCCCGGTGACGTCACAGCGCTATTTAAGGCCGGCCATCTTGCTTTTCCTTCCTCATTTCTCTATTGCATTCGTGAGAGACAGAACGCTGTGTAGCTGAGGGAGAGACAGTTAGACAGGCAGGGACAGACCGGGACAGGCTGGAGACAGGCAGAAAGCCAGCAAAAAACAGGGAAAGGAAGGGAAAATCGGAGGCTGTCACAGGGAGATTTTTTTTTTTTTTCATCCAGCCTGACAGGCTTTGTTAGCGTTTTCAGGCTGCTTATACTAACTAACTGTGCATATATACTGAACTGATCTTAAGTCTGCTGTGAGGCATCCCATTCTGTGACTACAACAGCCTCTGTTTAAGACCATATAACCATTTGCACTTATTATAATTGAAATTAGCCCTGATAAAGACACTTTTGCTGGGCATAGCACTACTGGATTCTTTTTTTAAGGCATCCCATTCTGTGACTACAGCAGCCTCTGTTTAAGACCATATAACCATTTGCACTTATTATAATTGAAATTAGCCCTGATAAAGACACTTTTGCTGGGCATAGCACTACTGGATTCTTTTTTGGGGCATCCCATTCTGTGACTACAGCAGCCTCTGTTTAAGACCATATAACCATTTGCACTTATTATAATTGAAATTAGCCCTGATAAAGACACTTTTGCTGGGCATAGCACTACTGGATTCTTTTTTGGGGCATCCCATTCTGTGACTACAGCAGCCTCTGTTTAAGACCATATAACCATTTGCACTTATTATAATTGAAATTAGCCCTGATAAAGACACTTTTGCTGGGCATAGCACTACTGGATCTTTTTTTGGTGCATCCCATTCTGTGACTACAGCAGCCTCTGTTTAAGACCATATAACCATTTGCACTTATTATAATTGAAATTAGCCCTGATAAAGACACCTTTGCTGGGCATAGCACTACTGGATTCTTTTTTGGGGCATCCCATTCTGTGACTACAGCAGCCTCTATTTAAGACCATATAACCATTTGCACTTATTATAATTGAAATTAGGCCTGATAAAGACACTTTTGCTGGGCATAGAACTACTGGATTCTTTTTTGGGGCATCCCATTCTGTGACTACAGCAGCCTCTGTTTAAGACCATATAACCATTTGCACTTATTATAATTGAAATTAGGCCTGATAAAGACACTTTTGCTGGGCATAGCACTACTGGATTCTTTTTTGGGGCATCCCATTCTGTGACTACAGCAGCCTCTGTTTAAGACCATATAACCATTTGCACTTATTATAATTGAAATTAGCCCTGATAAAGACACTTTTGCTGGGCATAGCACTACTGGATCTTTTTTTGGGGCATCCCATTCTGTGACTACAGCAGCCTCTGTTTAAGACCATATAACCATTTGCACTTATTATAATTGAAATTAGGCCTGATAAAGCCACCTTTGCTGGGCATAGACTTACTGCTGCCTGCCAGGTGCACTTCTGTTGGGGCATCCCATTCTGTAACATAGCATACCCCTCTTTATTTACACTAAGCAGCTCTCTTATTTACACTAAGCAGGCCTGTTGGAGGCTGAGTGTTACTGCTCACTTTTGGTGTGCATTATATTCTGTTTCATATAGACCCACCGCTGCCCGGGGGATCTTAAAATATCACCTACTCCCACGCCAGTTAGACTATGTCGGGCAGACAAGTGCCTGGAAGTGAAAAGAGGAGTGGCAGAGGCCAAGATTCCGCAGGCATAGCTCGCATCAGACTGGGGGCCAGTAGCAGCAGGAGTCACGCTGAGACCCCTAATCTGCCAGTATCTGCTAGCGGTCGGGTCTCCACCAGTAACGCATCTGCCGTGGTAGATTGGTTGACGCGCTCATCAACAACATCATCACAACTTACGTGTGAGACCCCCAGTCTAGGGTCGGTAGGTTCCTCTGACACAACCCTGAGTTGGCATGCCCCGAGAGCAGTCCCTGTCCTCCCATTGCCTCTGTCCTACGCCGTTCCCTCCCCCAGCGACGTATCCTATGCTTTGGGTTCAGCTCCACTCTTTAGTGAGGAGGACCATCAGATAGAGGACAGTCAGCAGCTACTGCCCAGCCAAGAAATGGAGGTGGCTTCTCTAGCTAGGCAGACAAATAGTGATGTGGACAGTGTCGTGGGTGCTGCGAGCGTTCCAGCTCCTGCGCCAGACACTGTTGACGAATCCACGAACATCAGTGACGTACAGCCACAACTCGGTGATGATGATGATGACGATGAAGCCGATCGCACTTGGGAGCCG
The DNA here is from genome assembly GCA_027917425.1 of Gastrophryne carolinensis. Lineage (NCBI taxonomy): Eukaryota > Metazoa > Chordata > Amphibia > Anura > Microhylidae > Gastrophryne > Gastrophryne carolinensis. The sequence continues at coordinate 226,316,344 of CM051240.1, read as the reverse complement.
GGTGATGAAGGGGCTTCATCGTCATCATCAGGAGAAGAGGGGCGCAGGTTGCCCCGGAGTCAGCAGCTGAGGCAGCAAGGTGGTAGCAGTCAGCATGGGGGCACAATTCCAAAGGCTGGAGCCGGCCGGGGCCGGGGTAGAGCACCTGCTGTGCGGCAGTCTACCTTATCGGGAGGTAGTGGAGCAGGGGTTCCTGGAGTTGGCAACAGCAGCAGTGAATCAGTGAGGCCAGGGGGTGGGAAAAGTAGCTACTCGGCAGTGTGGCAGTTTTTCCTGAGGCATCCGCAGGAGGGTAACATGGCCACATGCAAGATATGTAGGCAAAAGGTGAAGTGTGGCCAGGGTCCAAATGTTGGCACCACGGCCCTGCATCAACATATGATGCGTCACCATAAAACGACCTGGGAGAACCGAGGCTCCCAAGGGGTGGTCCAGTCTGCTTCCTCACCAAGTGAGCTCCCAATTTCTGCCAGCCAAGGCTCCAGCACCTCAGCCGAAGGCAGCTGTGCGTCATACCCATCCTCTGTCGCTCCTGCTCCTCCTCCTCCTCCTCCAAGTCATGCATCCCGCCAGCAATCCATCAGCGAAGCCATGTCCAAGAGACAGCAGTATGCGCCCACTCATCCTACGGCGCAGAAGCTGAATGTGCTCCTGTCCAAGTTGCTGGTGCTGCAGTCGCTCCCTTTTCAGGTGGTGGAATCTGCACCTTTCAGAGAACTGATGGCTTGTGCTGAGCCGAGGTGGAGAGTCCCAAGCCGTCATTTCTTTGCCAAGAAGGCAGTACCAGCGCTGCACACTTTTGTTGAACAGAAGGTGGGCCAGTCCTTGAGCCTGTCGGTGTGTAGCAAAATACATGGCAGCGCCGACATCTGGAGCTGTAACTACGGTCAGGGGCAGTACATGTCTTTTACGGCCCACTGGGTGAATGTGGTCCCTTTGCAGCAGCAGCAGCAACTTGGACAGGTCACGCCGCTTCGGCCTCCGCGCTCTCTGCCCATTGGGCCTGTGACACCGTGCGACTCGGCCTCCTCATCCTCCGCCATCTCCTCACCCTCCACTGTAGGCTCAAGTCTCAGTGCCCCTCCAGTCTACCATGTGTGCAGGGCACGGAGGTGTCACGCAGTGCTTCACATGGTTTGTCTTGGCGAATGGAGTCACACAGGGGAGGAACTGCTTAAATGTATTCATCAGGAAATCCAAACATGGCTTACTCCGAGAAAACTTAAAATGGGAATCATGGTTACCGACAATGGGAAGAACATTTTGTCTGCGCTGCGCCAAGGAAGCCTGACCCATGCCCCCTGCATGGCTCACGTCTTCAATCTGGTTGTCAAGCGGTTTCTGAAGTGTTCCCCCCATCTGCAAGACATCCTAACAACTTCAAGGAAACTTTGCATGCACTTCAGCCACTCCTACACCGCCAAACACACCCTTCTTGAGCTACAGCGTCAGAATGGTATCCCCCAACATAGTCTGATTTGCGATGTTTCCACCCGTTGGAATTCCACCCTTCACATGTTGGACCGATTATATGAACAGAGAAAAGCCATCACGGATTTCCTGATGATCCAAGCAGATAGGGGGACTCCCCTGTGTAACTTCAATGTCAAACCAGTGGCAGCTCATACGTGACACCTGCCGTTTGCTCAGGCCCTTTGAGGAAGCCACTTTATTTGTCAGTCGGCAGGATTACGGGATGAACGACGTGATTCCACTGCTTCATGTACTACAGCACATGTTGGAAACCGTGGCTGGTCAGGGCACTGGAGACATGGCGTTTACATCTTACGGCCACATAAACCCCGTTGGAGCTGAACTGGAGGAGGAGGATGAAGAGGAGGAGGAGAAGTTGCCCAGCGAAACACAGTTTAGGCTTGGCGAAATGGCTGGTTTATCTAGTCAGCGGACAGGAGAGGAGGAGCAGGAGCAGCCAGAGGAGCTAGAGGTTTTTGAGCAAGGCGAGACAGAGGACCCGGGCACACCGTGGCAGTATGCAGTGGAGATGGAGACAGGTAGTCCATCCGAGTCACTTGCGCAAATGGCACGAAGCATGCTCACGTGCTTGCGTAGTGACCCCAGAATTGTTTCCATCTGTCGGCGGGATGACTTCTGGCTGTCCACCTTATTGGACCCTCGCTTCCGGCACAAAATGGGGGCATTTTTTAAACCCACCGAGAGGGAGGACAAACTGAACTACTACAAAGACATTCTACGTAGGCAGTTGGCCGATGCCTATCTGCGCCATGGTCCATACTCTCGCAGGTCTGACTCGAGGTGGCCTCTGCGCTCACCTTCCACTGCCATGGCCACTGGGGGGGTTGGCAGGAGCAGCAGCAGCTCCATCAGCAGCAGCAGCCTCAGTCTTCAGTCGCTAACGAGTAGCTTTCTACACCCACATAGTGAGGCTACTCATGAGCAGCAGGAAGACCTGGAGCAGGACCTCAACCAGCAGGTCATGTCATACTTTGACATGACCATGCCAACACACCTTGAGGATCCGCTGGACTTCTGGGCAGCCAAACTTGATTTGTGGCCGCAACTAGCAGAGTTTGCCCTGGAAAAGCTGTCCTGCCCGGCAAGTAGCGTGCCATCTGAGCGGGTGTTTAGTGCGGCGGGGGCCATAGTTACGGCGAGGAGAACTCGTCTGTCAACTAAAAATGTGGAGAGACTCACCTTTGTCAAAATGAATCAGGGATGGATCAGCCAGGATTTCCACCCACCAATGCCTGATGCATGCGACTAGATTCAGCATGGTGCCACGTTTTACACTTTCCAAATGGTGCAAAACATATTTATGTCTTTAGGCCATTTTTTTTGGGCTCCTGCTGCTGCTGCTGCCAACTTCTGCCAACTCCAGGGTGTGATTCATCCAATTTTTGGGCTCCTGAAGCCAACTCCAGTGTATATTTGGGCTCCTGCTGCTGCTGCTGCCAACTCCAGGGTGTGATTCATCCAATTTTTGGGCTCCTGAAGCCAACCCCAGTGTCTCTTTAAAGTAATGTTTGGGCTCCTGCTGCTGCCAACTTCTGCCAACTCCAGGGTGTGATTCATCCAATTTTTGGGCTCCTGAAGCCAACTCCAGTGTATATTTGGGCTCCTGCTGCTGCTTGCAACTCCAGGGTGTGAATCATCCAATTTTTGGGCTCCTGAAGACAACCCCAGTGTCTCTTTAAAGTAATATTTGGGCTCCTGCTGCTGGCAACTCCAGGGTGTGATTCATCCAATTTTTGGGCTCCTGAAGCCAACCCCAGTGTCTCTTTAAAGTAATGTTTGGGCTCCTGCTGCTGCTGCCAACTCCAGGGTGTGATTCATCCAATTTTTGGGCTCCTGCTGCTGCCAACTCCAGTGTCTCTTTAAAGCAATGTTTGGGCTCCTGCCCCTCATAGTGATGCCACTTCAACTCTCTGCAATTGTGCCGCTCTGCGATTCTATTAGCGATGCCTCTGATCTGCATGTGATATTTCTTCAAAGTATTATTTAACTAACCCAGCACGCATCCTGTGCGTGTTACAGCAAGGCAGAATGGTTTACAACCCTATTAAGGCTCTAGGAGGCTCAGAAATAGCCGTTTTTAATAGCGATTCGTTGCGAATTTATTCGGGTCGAAACGATTTTTGTCGGAAAATTCGGCGAATCAGTCGAATCGAATTTTTCAAAAGTTCGCTCATCTCTAGTTGGAATAAAAGCCCTTGCCTTTTCTCTTAAGGGGACCTGACAGATGACCCCCAGCTCCAGGAGGCCTTGCACTGCTTTCACTAGCACCTGAGCCGACACAGGGTCCTGAGGAATCCGGGATCTGATGAATCTTGGAGGGGGACAGGCAGCAAACTCTATCTTGTAACAGGAGGACACTACCTCCTGAATCCATCGGTCTGAAACATGAAACCTCCAGATGCGAGCTAAGTGCTGCAGCCGCCCCCCCACCCGGATGGGTGAGGGCGTCCCATCATGCCTGAGGGGGCTTTGGGGAAGATTTTACTTTGGGACCCCAGGAGGGGCCAGGACGCCCACGTCCTCTGCCCCAGAAATCTCCCCGGGTCCCAGGAATGGAAACCCCCCCTCCCCTGTCTGGCACCACGGTAAGGGGAGGAGAAGGAACCCTGACCCCGAAGGGGCCCAGATTGACGCCTGCGCTGGGGTAGCCTGCCTCCCCTAGCAAAAAGGTCCAGGCGGTCCCCAACCAGCCGCAGTCCTTTAAAGGGGAACCGAGTGAGGGCCTTCTTGGCAGCGTTCTGGCACACATTCTGATGGTGTCATCCAATGCTGAGAGGACAAAATTTACAAAAACATCACAACTGGAAAGTGCATTAAACACCTCACAAGGCAAATCATCAGGGGCACTATCAAGCATATTTCTGATAAGGGTTCTAGTGGCCACAGAAGTAATGGCAGAGGCACAGACCGGGCGCAGTGCCGTCCCCGCACATGCAAAGGCGTGGGATGCCAGCTGGTCAATGTGCCGGTCCTCAGCATCCCGCAGGGTAGTGGAGTCAGGGGAATGCATGACAGAGGTGTTAGATAGCCCTAGGATTGGGGCATCCACCTTGGGGAAGGGGGGGGTGACCAACATTTTACCACCTCAGCAGGAAAGGGATACTTCCTATCCCAACTTTTTGGAACCCCGGGAAGTTTACTGGGGCGCTCCCATTCCTTGAGCACAAGGTTATGGAAATGTGCCTGCTCGGGAAATTCAAAACGTGATTTTGCCGTATTGAAAAGCTCCCCTCTTTGCCTGGGAGCCGCAACAGGGAGAGAGATGGACAGAACCTCAAAAATCTGGGTCAATAATCTGTCAGTGTCATCCGGGGCCCAGGGGTCAGAGCCAGAATCGACATGACCCCTTGGTCTCTCATCAGATAAGCCTGAATCAGAAAAGAGCTCCCCTTCATCAGACGGGGTATAGCCACAAAGATTCATAAACTCCTCAGTTCCCATAGGGAAAACAGTGACATTAGGCGTCAAGTGCCGCTTCTTAGCAGGGGCCTTACGCGCTAAGGACTTAGCAATCAACTGCTCAACAGTAGCCAGTCTAGAAGACACATCAGGCTGAGAATCCCCACTAGTATGCAACTCAGTAGGAGTGATGTTTAAGCTTGGGGGGGGTAGGCGAAGTGAAACGAGGAGCAGCCACTGGCAGGCCAGATTGCAATGCAAGCACCTGCTCAGCACAGGGTACACAGACCCACGCCTTGTCAGCGTCAGCATGAGGCTGCCCACACGCTACACACAGTCGGTCTTGTCCCGAAGGGACCCCGGTTACATTATCCTGGGATGCCTCCATATGGTGATTATAGCGGCGCTATACGTCGATAGGGAATAACGCTATATAGCAACCCCGGATGCCAATAACCCGCGAGGGAAGTGGGAGTATTATTTTTACAAGGCCTACAAGTTATATACTAATACAGGGCCGGGAGAAGCCAAAAGGGTTTGTCCCGCCTGAAAGACATAAGCAGACAAGACCTGTAAGCACTCAGTAACAAAAGTGAAAGATATAAAGCCGCCCGCGAGGGCACTTACGGGCCGCGGTAGGTAGGGGTCCGTCGCGCATGGGCAACCAAGCAGGTTAAAGATGGCGTTGGTATACCTCGAGCGGCGGGCCGGTATAGGCGATGACGCGGAGCGCGCCATAGACGCCCCCCCCCAGAAGAGCGCGAAGCCAGAACATGCAAGCAGCCAATTACGGAGCACTAGCGCCCCGAGATAATGCTGCCGCCAAGCGCAGGACCAAGTCAGCGCGTGGCGGCGGCAATTTTAAAAAAAAAGACAGTAAAGGCAAGTCAGCGCGGCAGCTGACACAAGACTAAACAGAATGGAAAAAGAGTGTAAAACACAGGATGCATAGCATACACATTTACAACCCCCCCTTTTCCCCTGGAGGCTACAATGAGGATGAGGGAGGACAGCGGCCACTTAAACAGGGCCCACCGATGGGCAGGGGCAAGGGGGCACCCCATAGAGGCACACCATAAGCCTGAACCGCCTACCCTTTGGTGGGGGATTGTGGTGGAACAGCGCTCCTAAGCACCTAACAGCGGTGCTGCCTACCTTCACCCGACCAGCGCATCCAAGGCTAGGAGGCATATTACTAGTGGAACGGGTGGGAATAGTCCTACAGGGCCGCAGGCTAATAGCCCCACTCACCTGCGAGTAGAGAGCCATTTCTCGTCCTTCGCAGACAGACTGCAGAGAAATTCTGGGGATTTGTGGGAGGTCCCTGGGTATTTGAGGGGCCGGGAGGAGCCTATTTTCGATGTCTCTGCAGTCCAGCGCCATCTGGCGGAGTATATCCCAACTGTAAGTATTAGATTTGGAGCAGGACGTACTGTATACTAAGAATAATATATATATATATATATATATATATATATATATATATATATATTTTGCACCACTCCAGTTTGCACTGGTGTGGCCTATTCTGGCAGATAGTGCTTGAGAAATCAGGCTCTATGTTACACTACACACTGTTAAGAATTGGGGAGCACCTCAACCTAGCTGCCATTATTTCACAGTTTAGTTATAACTTAATTTATTAACATATGGCTGTCATTCGGACATTATATTGCTTTATGTGTTTTTATAAATATTGGGCAAAGGCTGGGTGTAGAAGGTAACGGCATAAACTTCCTTTCACGGTAATGGACCACTTTAAGTGATATGCTTGCCCTATTGGGGGGGGTTAGCAAAGAACTTCAGACACCCTCCCTAATCTTTTTCGTTTTCCAACAAAACACTTTTTACTTATGGGTCTTTTACAAAAGGAAGAGACTAAAGCAAGAGTCATTAAAAACCAGAGATAAGGAAAAACAGAAGTACTCACCTGTAGAGTTGATATTATATGCATACAGCACGTCCTGGTCCAGATATAGTAATAACATGTGGGTAATCCTCCGCCTCCGTGCACTGCAGACATGTAGAAAACAAGCTCCTCCCGGCCCTACATATACTGAGGGACCTCCCACAAATCCCCAGCATTGAAAAGCAGTGAGAAAGAGAGGCCAGGAGAAAAACAACCACCCAAAACTGGCAATAATATCAAATATAACAATCACCAAACAGGGGATACAGAACAAGGTGAAACAGGGTTGGGTGGAGCAGGACGTGCTGTATGCCTATAATATCAACTCTACAGGTGAGTACTTCACAGAGTTGTATTATTCTAAGCATACAGCACGTCCTGCTCCAGATATAGTAATAACATGTGGGACATCCAATAGCAGTGTCCGTAAAGAAGGGTGGGATCCCCAACAGAAGGCAACAGCAAGCAGTTTAAACTACTGCCGCCTGCAAAACCTTGCGGCCAAACACAGCGTCAGCTGAGGCCCTAACATCAACCTTGTAAAACTTTGTAAAGGTATGAATGGAAGACCAAGTAGCGGCCTTGCAAACTTGCTCCACAGAGGCCTGGTGCTGAAAAGCCCAAGAAGCCCCAACAGCTCTAGTAGAATGAGCAGTAAGACGAAAGGGGGGAGTCTTCCCCTTAGTAGTATAGGCTTGGACCACAGCCTGACGAATCCATTTACTGATTGTAGACTTGGCGGGAGCCAAACCCTTCCTAGGCCCATGAGGCACAACGAAGAGAGCATCCGTCTTCCTAAAGGCCTGAGTGGTAACCAGGTAAGACTTGACACACCTAACCACATCCAAGGAATGCAAAACCCTTTCCTTAGGGTTACTAGGATTAGGGCACCAGGAAGGAAGTACAATATCTTGATTCAAATGAAATGCAGACACAACCTTACGCAGAAAGTCTGGCTTGAAGCGAAACACCACCTTATCCTGGTGTCTCTCAAAGTAGGGATGTTGAACAGGCAAAGCAGCCAACTCAGACACACGTCTAAACGAAGTGATAGCCACCAGGAAGACAACCTTGAGCGTGAGCACCGTGAGAGCGGCCTCATGAATAGGCTCAAAAGGAGCCCCCTGCAGGGCCGACAACACCAAGTTCAGATCCCAAACAGGAACCATAGGTTTCCGAGGAGGACGCACATGAGTGACCCCATGAAAGAAAGTCTTGATAAGAAGGTGCTGGGCAAAGGTCTTCTGAAAGAAGATAGACAGGGCCGAAACCTGGCCCTTCAAGGTACTAAGCTTAAGACCTAAGTCTAGACCATGTTGTAAAAACTCCAGCCCCCTGGAGACTAAGAATTCCCGTCAGGGAAGAGACCTGGATTCCCACCAGTCAATGTAAGCACGCCACACTCTATAGTAGATAGCAGCAGAAGTCTTCTTCCTGGCTTGCACCATAGTAGCCACAACAGATGCAGACAAACCCTTTTCCATTAAGATGGAGGTTTCAATAGCAAAGCCGTCAAAGCCAGCGTTAGTAAATTGGGATGGCGTAGAGACCCCTGAGTTAGAAGATCTGGCAACCTTGGCAGATCGTACTGATCTACTGCCATTTGAACCACGTCTGCGAACCACACTCTTCTTGGCCACCTTGGGGCCACCAGAATCGCGGGTACCCCTTCCAGAGCGATTTTGCGCAGCACTCTGCCCAGAAGGGGAATTGGTGGAAACACATACAGGAGCCGAAACTCCCTCCAAGACATTGACATGGCATCCGAAGCCAGAGGATCCTGAGACAGGGATACAAAGCTCGGTAGCTTGTGATTGTGACGTGACGCAAAGAGATCCACGTCTGGCACACCCCAACGGTGACACAGGGACTGAAATACCCTGTCGCAGAGGGACCATTCCCCCTGACGGGACTACCCCCTGCTCAGAGCATCTGCTAGCAGATTTTCCGCCCCCAGAATGTAGACAGCCAAGATGCATTGGACATTGGTCACTGCCCATGTTAGAATCAGAGACACCTCCTGGAGAGCACCCTTGCTCCGGGTTCCTCCCTGATGATTGATGTAGGTTACCGCCGTCCTGTTGTCTGAGCGTACCTGAACCGCCAGACCCTTCAGGTGCTGGGTCAATCGTTCCAGCAATCTGACCGCCGTGAGTTCCAGGACATTGATAGGAAGATGGGCCTCCTGAGGGCCCCACCTCCCCTGGAAGCGCAGGGAATTCCAGAATCCCCCCCCCAGCCCGAAAGACTGGCATCCGTTGTGACCGTCTCCCAAGAGGGAGCCAGGAAGGATCTGCCCCTTGTCAAGTTCCTGTGGTCCAACCACCACGCAAGGGATTGTCAGACCGAGGGGGGAATCACCCAGATCTCGTCCAAGGACGCTGGGTCCTTGTTCCATGCTGACAGAAGGTGAAGCTGCAGGGTTCTCAAATGAAACTGGGCAAAGGGCACTGCCGCGAAGCTTGCCACTATCGAGCCCACCAACTGCATTCCCTGCCGGATGGAGGGATGAGGGTTCGAGAGCAGGGACCTCGCCTGTGTTGTCAGAGCTTCCACCTTCTGTGGAGGAAGGAATATCCTTGACTGAACCGAGTCCAGAATCATCCCCAGAAACGGGGTCACTGAGGAGGGGGACAGAGAGGACTTTGGGTAATTGATCACCCAGCCGAAGGACTCCAGGGTGGACACCACCAACCGAGTGTCCAGCTCTGCCTGCCGCAGAGACCGAGAGGTGATGAGTATATCGTCCAGGTAGGGCAACACGCGTATGCCCTTTAGTCTTAAGAGAGACATCACCCCTGCCAGCACCTTGGTGAACACCCTGGGAGCCGACGTAAGGCCGAATGGCAGGGCCACGAACTGATAATGCTGATCCAACAGCGCAAATATCAGAAACCTTTGGTGCCCTGGAAACACCGGAACGTGCAGGTAAGCGTCCTTGATGTCCACAGATGTCATGAAGTCCCCTGGGTGCAGCGAGGCAATGGCCGAGCGCAGAGTTTCCATACGAAAATGCCCGTTTCTGATAAATCTGTTTAGGATTTTCAAATCCAGAATGGGCCTGACTGACCCGTCCTTTTTGGGCACCATGAAAAGGTTGGAATAAAACCCCATGCCCCGGTCTCTTAAGGGGACCTTGCAAATGACCCCGAGATCCAGAAGGTCCTGCACAGCCAGCATCAAGACTCGAGCTGAGGCAGGGTCCTGTGGGATCCGGGACCCAACGAACCTGGTAGGGGGCAGTACAGCAAATTCTATCTTGTAACCGGAGGACACCACCTCCTGAATCCACCGGTCTGGGACGAGGCGTCTCCAGACATGCTCGAAGTGCTGTAGATGTCCCCCCACCCTCACGGGGGCGAGGGTGCCCCTTCATGCTTGGGTGTTCTTGGGGGGGCTTTGGGCTTGGGCCCCCAGGAGGAACCAGGACGGCGTCCTCTGTTCTTGTTCCAGGAATCTGCGCGAGACCCAGCGAAGGACACCCCTCTACCCTGCTTGGCCCCACGGTAGGGGGTCGAATGGGAGCTTGGGCCACGAAAGGGCCGAATCTGACGCTTGCGCTGGGGCAACTTGCCACCCTTGGCAAAGATATCTAACCTTTCTCCAAACAGGCACAGCCCTTTAAATGGAAGCCCCGTAAGGGCCTTCTTGGCGACATTGTCAGCAGCCCACTGGCGTAACCCGACCGCACGGCGTATGGCTACCACCAGAGCAGTGGATCTAGCGCTCAGCTTAATAGCATCGTCCGATGCAGATAGGATATAGTTCACAAAGGTCTTACAGATGGCCAGAACATTGGCGGCATCAGAGGGCAAGTCATCCGCCCCTTCCAGACCAGTCTTAACCACAGTCCTGAGGGCCACCGCCATGATGGCTAAGGCGCAAACCGGGCGGAGCGACGCTCCCCCAAATGCAAAGGCATGACATGCCAATTGATCAACTCGCCGATCCTCTAAATCCCGCAGTGTAGTAGTGTTAGGGGAGTGCATAATAGAGGTGTTGGACAGACTCAAAATCGGGACATCGACCTCGGGCGGCGATGTCCAACACTTAACCAGATCGGCAGGAAATGGATACTTCTTATCCACAGCTTTAGGAATCCCCTGGAGTTTGCTGGGATGTTCCCATTCTTTCAGCACTAGGCTATTAAAATGAGTATGTTCGGGTAACTCCAACCGCACCCTAGTGGTATGAAACAGATCACCCCTTTGCCGAGGAGCCGTGGGAGGGGGAGAGAGGGATAACACATCAAAGATCTGGGTCAGCAGTCTATCAATGTCGTCCTGGGACCAATGATCAGAACCAGACTCATCCTGACTCCTGGACTCGTCGTCGTAGGACCCTGAGTCAGAGAACAGCTCCCCTTCCTCTGACGGGGAATGTGCATAGGTAAGCAGTAAATCGTCAGATTCTACAGGAAGAATAGTAGATTCAGGATTCAAATGACGCCTCTTGGCAGTAGCCTTGCGCGCCAAGGAGCCAGCGATTAAGTTTTTCACACTAGCCAGTCTAGTGGCCAAATCAGCGTGAGAGTCCCCACTAGTATTGGGGGTTAGGCTCAAGCTTGGGGGAGTAGGGGAAGTAAGGCGAGGTGCAGGCCCAGCCTCGGAAGATGTAGGGAGACCGGCTAGCGCCTGCTGGGCACAAGGGACACAGACCCGTGCATTGTCACCGCTGCTAGGTAAGACCCCACAAGCTACAAACAGACGGGCTTGTCCCAAGGGAACCTAGTTCACAATATCCTGAGATGCCTCCATATGGTGATTATTAAGTTCAATATGCCAGTAGGGATTGACGCTATAAAGCAACCCTGGATGCCCCAATAACCTGCTGGGAAGCGGGAGTGATTTCTTAAAATGATCTGGCCCGGGCGCTACACCGGGCCGGGAGAAGCCACCGAAGTCCGCGGTCTGAAAGACACAAGGGGAACAGGGATGTCAGAGCCAAGCGCGAAGAAGCAAAGCTAGGGAAAAAGTTGCCCCCCCCCCGGAGAGCGCGAGGCTCGAAGGCGCGCAGCCAATCAGAAGAAAAAGTAGTTATGCTAGAAATCACCTCAGAGAAAAATTCTGACAGGGTGAATACAGGGATAAAAAAGGCCGTAGCGTCCCCAAAAGAGCTGCCGTACGCGGCAAGTAGAATACAATAAAAGCGCTGCAGTTAACTAAAAACTTAAATGTGAAGCGCGCTCTGACACCCGGTAACCGTTAAAGGCTATAGGTCTCTAGTGTAATTAGGGCAAGGTTAGGCCATCGTACACACGCCCCCCCCCCCTCTTTTTTCCCCCCACTAACGGGGGAATCTAGGGAGGAAGGTGACCCAATATTCGGGGTTCACCATCACACGAGGCGTGGGGGCACTGGTGCGGGAGGGGCATCCAACTGAAGGCTCACCATTCGCCTTAACCGCCTACCCTATGGTGGGGGATTGCGGTGGAGTCCCGCAGGGCCTCGCGCTGTCAAGCCCCGCTCGCCTGCGAGAGCGTGATACTTCATGTCTTCACAGTTCCAGCACTGCAGAGAAATCTGGGGATTTGTGGGAGGTCCCTCGGTATATGTAGGGCCGGGAGGAGCTTGTTTTCTACATGTCTGCAGTGCACGGCGCCTCAGGCGGAGGATTACCCACATGTTATTACTATATCTGGAGCAGGACGTGCTGTATGCTTAGAATATAAAGTAAAGAAACCACATTAACAAAGGGCAAAGAAAACAATGGTGGTAAGAAAGGGATTAAAGAAAACTGCAAAAAAGATGTTGGATATCGATAGGACATTAGTCACTCATTGAGGAAAAGCAATACAGAGCTTGCAGATACTCAAACCTATTTGCATACCATTCCCTTTTACTTATTGAGGTTAGAGATATTTATCCTCCCCCCCACCCCCTTTTGTTCCTCTATCTTTCTAATTGGTTTTTCACCCACTCTTGTTTTATTTTATTATTTGTTTTTACTTTTCATGTATTCCCCCCTCCTCTTTTCTCTCCTCTGTGTGTGATACGTTAGTTATGGTGTCATTTTGAACAGAGGTCTAATAAAATGTTCTATATAGAGATAGGCAATCAGTACAATATCAGTCTAATTTATTAATAGATGGCCATTGTATGCTTGCGAACACATAGGAATTCGTCATCCGCATTTAACCCATCTGTGCCGTGAGTGTACACATGCCCGGACCTAATTACGGCACCCGGGGAGCAGTTAGGGGGTTAGGTGACTTGCTCAAGAGCACTTCAGTCATGACCCTCCAGTTACAAGTCCGCCCCCTTACCTCTAGGCCACAACTGCCCCTAGGTAGAACTTTTACAACATATAACAGGTTTGGCTAGCAGACCAGATTTATAATAGGTCCCTATACCTGAAACCACATGAAATATCCAGTAGGCAAAACCAAAGCAATAGTGTGCCAAGCACAATGGCAGTGTAAATATTCATGTACCAGAGGAAAGACAGAAGGGCTTAGATCCTTATAACGGACCCACACTCATTTAAAGCAGACCAAAACCCACATTTTTAACTAGCATTTTCTGAATTACTCCCCCAATGAAGAGAACCTTTTGCCAATTTTTAGTGCTCCTGCTCCACTCAAATCCAAGATAACGTCCCTTGTTTTAGCTGTAAAGCTCCGCCTCCTCCATTCATTACCATTGCTGTGTGTGTCAATGATGTCATTGCCACCCCAATGCAATGACTGATTGCCTGCCATCTCACAGAGAGGGACAGCAAAAAAAAAAAAAAAAGCCGCAGGTGATTATAGGGGGACCCTATGTCATTTTTTTTTAATTAACCCCTTATGTTTATAGTGTGGATAGTAGTAGTATTTTATTTGTAAATGTTATAAAGTGCTATTTTCAGTTTGGGGGGTCTCCTGGGCAAGAATGGGGGGGCTACCGATGCATATGTGGTACCGTTGTAATCGGAAGAAATGGGGCTTTCACATGCAATATCGTTTTCTCTAATAAAGTAAATGTTTTATTTAAAATAAAGGAGACAATCTTCTAAAAAATTATTTTTAATTTTTTTTTGTTCTTTTTACGCAAAAATATTTAAAAAAACAGTAGAAAAATTGCAAACAAGACATTTCATGTTAGAGCCTAAACCCTGCTGCAAAAAATATATCTCTAATTTTCCTGGAAATTCCTCCAAAAAATCACGGTTAAACATGGTGCAAAATGCTGAACAATTACCTGTCAACAGAGGGTGAAAAAATTTCAAGTAGAGGGGCAATTAAAAGGGTTAATAGTACATATGCATGTGGGGTATTGTTCTGCTCGGGGGACCTTGCTCTTTCAGATTTAGCTTGTTTTTTCTTGTTTGCATATAGATTTTTTAAGAAAATGTGTTTTTTATTCTGTTTTTTTATAATTTTTTTGAGGGAAACCTCGTGCAACCTAAGAATTCTAGCTGAGAAACAATTTGAGACTGCACCAGTCCTAATAATAGGAATATTCAAGTAATAAATACAGGCGGTGTGCTCACATGGGTGACCAATACTCTAAACAAATTAAATGGGGCAAGTCCCACAACCCGCCCAAACACCCATTAAGCAGTGGCACAACCGCTGAAATTAATTAAAAATAATAACTATTTTATTAAGTAGAAAAATGTAACATACAATGGACAAAGTTAAAAAACATTAAAGACAATGAATACAAAGGAAGGGAGACATCTGGTGGGGGCAGTGGGGAGTGGACCTAGTAATGATTGATAATAACCTATCTAAATGAATGAAACCTGGCTGTGTATATAAAGTGCATAAGTGCCAACTAATCTAAATCACCTGAATATATACAAATCACTAAGTTACACACAATACACTGTTGTGAAAAATACCTAAAACATAATATATACAATTATCTACAATTCATAATACCAACATGTGATACTGTGCAGCATCCCTAATAACACTACCTCTAAGACTCGATAAAATAGACACAGCCAGGGCAGACAAAGGAAACAATCCCCAAAGTAATAGTAGACTTACATGCAGACGACCACCTGCCCACCGCCCCGCCCGTCTACGCGTTGCGTGACGTCAGAACGCGTCACTTCCACTGCCCCCACCAGATGTCTCCCTTCCTTTGTATTCATTGTCTTTAATGTTTTTTAACTTTGTCCATTGTATGTTACATTTTTCTACTTAATAAAATAGTTATTATTTTTAATTAATTTCAGCGGTTGTGCCACTGCTTAATGGGTGTTTGGGCGGGTTGTGGGACTTGCCCCATTTAATTTGTTTCAACCTAAGAATTCTTCAATACAAATAATTCTTTGTAACTCCGCACCACTATTTAAATCAGGGTGTGCTGGTTGTATACAGACCCCAGAATGGGACAAACGATGCTCACAAAGGAGTGGGGTAATCCAGAACACCCCCACCGATGTCTGTATATGTATTACCGCACAAACCACCAAAAATATATAATGCAATAATAGCCCTTTATTTCATATATGGGTATAATTACAGTATTAGAATACGCTACTAAAGTTAAAAACATGAGGACCCCGGGTAAATATGTCAAGCTCGCAAAGGAGATATATGAATAAAAAGTCTATGGATAAATAAATAAAGTGCAAATGCAAAAATTAATTGATATATATATAGTGCTATATACAACATTAGTTGCTCAAGACTGTGCAACCTGCATATCAGTGCAATAGAAACAAAGTGCCCTGTGCTAAGTGAAAAAGTGGATAAGCCCTATCTCCTAGATACTACCTTCATAACACACATAAAAGAAAGTCAATGGGACTAATATTAAAAAGTACTTCACCGAATAGTCAGAGCTGCTCCCCGGGGGTCCGTCAACACTAAGAATTCTTCAAGGGATTACTTCTAAAATGATGAGCCCACTACAACAAGCTGGGTACGCTTAGAAAGCTTAACATATGTTCTTTCAGGGAATATATGGTTTCCGGGGGGGTATTCCAAATGTAAAGGGTTGTTTGGGTAGAAAAAGTACAAGGTGCGCACTTGAAATTTTCAAGTAAAATTACCCTTACGCACATGCTTTACTTTGAGGTGTTTGACAACTCTTTCCTTGACAGTAGCTATGCATGTTGGGTATTGTTCTGTTCGGGGCATGTTGCTTTTTCAGATTGGGCCCGTTTTTTTTGTTTGCATTTTTTTTTTTTGGAAAATATGAGTTTGATTCTGCTTTTTATTCTTTTTTAGTGAAACTCTGTGCTACCAAAGAATTAATTGAGGAATTACTTCCAGAAAACTGCACGTATGTAAACAAGCCTGGTACACCTAGAAAGCCTAAGGTGTATACTTTCAGGGAATATATAGTTTGTGGGGGGTATTTCAAATGTAAAGGGTTGTTTTTCTTGAAAAACTGCAAGGTGCGCCTAGCGCTTAGCATATTTGTATTTTATCTGAAAATCTCCTAAAGCGCTGTTTCAGTTTGGGAGAGTCTCCTGGGCAGGAAAGGGTGTCTACCTATACGCATGTGGTAACGCTGTGACTGGGAGAAATTAGGATTTCCCATGCAATAAGATTTTATTGACTAAATAACTTTTTTTATTACAAAAAAAAACTACAAATTGTAAAAAAATAGATTTTATTTTTATTTTTATTTTTTTGCACATATTTCACCCCAAAATATTGAGAATACACCTAAAAAATGACAAAAAAGACATTTCATGTTAAAACTCAGATTCTGCTGAAAAAAGAATATATAATTCCCTAGGAAATCCCTGGAAATCACAGTTGAACATGTGGAGTGCAAAATAGTGCAAAATGGTCTGGCAACAAAGGGTGACAAAAACTCCAGGTAGCCTGGCAGCGAAAGGGTTAAGATTTCTGAAATCTTCACTGTATTACTCCATATGGTAATGGGGATAGATTAACTTTATGTCTGTGAATATTGTACTTTTTGTACTCATTTTTAGTATTGTACTACTTTTATTGAAAATAAGAAAATAGCAGAAAAGGCACAGTAGCAAATCAAAGGAGAAACAAGGAAGGGAACCAAGAAAGAAACCAAAATAAGTACAGTAATATAAAACAAAGAATAAAAAACTATTTTAAATCATTAAAAAGTCTTTTATACCTCGTCAGCCGGCTCTTCTAGGGCGTTCTCTAACCCCAGCTCAATTAGATAAAGAACCATGCAGAGAACATGTTCCGACATATTCTGATGATCCATTAATAGCTAATTAAAAACAACAAAGTTTAACAGCAGAATAAATAACATTTTTCTTAAAGGGATCCTAAAACCAGAAAGGAAGTTTATGTCATCACCCTCTATCCCCACCCCAGTGCCCTAAAAAAAAATCTGTGTTTCTTTTTTTTTTACTAAAGCGTTTGCATAAAAAGACTAACTAGAAGCAGTCAGATGTTCAAATCGAGAACTTGGCCATGCAGTAGGGCCCCCTGATGCTCCCTGGCGATAATTATTTTGGTTTACAAGCTAATGTGCTACATGGTTTAATTGGGTGTATGTGGCAGTTCAGCTTGTAGTGTTTTTTTTAAGTCATTATAATTGATAAGACTGGCCCTCAGTGCGGGCCTGTATAACTGAATGAATCATCGCTGTAGAACATGGGGGGCGGGGGTACTACTGCATGGCCAGGGAGTCACCCTTCGAACATCTTAATGCATCCTTTTAGTGTTGTGGGTTTTTTTTTAATATTGTGCAAAGGCACTGGTTAAAAAAAAAAAAAAGGAAGCACAGGCTGTTTTGGGCCACTTGGCTGAGAATAGAAGATAAAAACATATTTCCTTTCTGTGTATAGAATCACTTTCACAAAGTATATATATATATATATATATATATATATATATATATATATATAGAAAAAAAATAAATAAATAACATGTTCATCAGTTGATGTTTTCCTTTAATTGCCTCAAAGGACACCATTAGCCTTCTCTTAATTTGCGTAGCTGAAGTGCAGCACAATTTCTTTGCAAGTAGAAAATAGCTAATTATTATTATTTATTATTAATAAAACTACATCATATTCTGTGGTGCTGTTACTCATTGATTATATAAAGGCGGGTCAAAAGTTAGCACCACCTTTGTACAGGCGGATACAAATGTTGTACTGTTTGTATTCCGGCAAGTAACTTTGTAGTATTTCGGTATATCAAGCATAACAAGAGTAGAGACTAGGCAGGAATGGGACAAACTTGTTATGGTTGCCTGGTTTACATGTATATTTCAATAGCAGTACAGTAGAGTTTTCAACAACCTGTGTGTGTATGCAGAGGGTTAAATAGCTTTTTGCATCTAGTGTGTGGTCAGACACCTCTAGCATCTCCCTTGGTTGTTTTAAAGTGGACCAAAACCAAGGATTATGACTATGACTGAGTTTTAGTCCTTTCCCCCGGGGCACCCCAA
The DNA here is from genome assembly GCA_027917425.1 of Gastrophryne carolinensis. Taxonomy (NCBI): domain Eukaryota; kingdom Metazoa; phylum Chordata; class Amphibia; order Anura; family Microhylidae; genus Gastrophryne; species Gastrophryne carolinensis. Next base: position 226,298,200 of record CM051240.1, on the reverse strand, counting down.
TCGGGCTGCGTGAAACCCCCCAGATCGTCCGAAGAAACTCAGCTCTTTCAGTTCCTACGGCGCATGCGCGGCCACTCGCCCAATCAGCGCGCTCAGAGCCGCTGACATCACGCCATTTAGGGCGGCGTCTAAGGCCAGCGGCTCAGAGCGTGCTGGCGGCCGCATCCCCTGCTTCCCTCTAACATGGAGCGTGCCTGCGCCGTTGGCCGGGAAGTAAGGTAAGTGAACAGTAAGTGAACGGGGCAACCTGGGGGGTTTCACACAGCGAGGCATCCCGATTTAAAATGCCATGGGGGGAGGGGATCAGTCGGCCCAGGAATCTTATAGATTTTTCCTCCTTTGTTTGTATTCAGGACACACCAAGAAAGCTGTAACTAACGCTACACTATTTCAGAAATGATTTGCATTAGAAAAATTTTGCAGTGTCCGAGACATTTTAGGAAAAACACATGGATGCGTATAAAACAGGTGAAACATTGTCACAACAGAGATGTACCTTGTACAGCAGAGTGAACAGCACGATGTGTAAGGTTTTGCAGTGCAGGAGCCTCATGAGACCTTTATAGCTGGGGTGTAGTGGGGTTCTCCTCTTGTAAGGTGGCCAGGGGTTTCCGGGACATTGTGCAGATTGCTTTAAGCTTAACACAAGAAAAAATACATTTACAAGGGGGCATCATAGTGCTTTATTGCATGCTGATGTAATTACTCACCTTGAAGAATTGGTATTATAAGTATGCAGCACGTCCTGCTCCAGATAGTATTCATAACAGCTGGGTTATATCTCCACAAGAGGGCGCTTTACTGCAGAGATGGCAAAAAGAGGCCCCTCCCGGTCCATATATACCCGGGACCTCCCACTAATTCCCCAGTATAGAAAAGCAGTAAGGGAACCAGGAGAAGCCAATAACAAATTCAACAACGTTAACAAGGAACAATCACCCTATAGAGGAACCAAGAATAGAGCAATCAGGGTGGGATGGAGCAGGACGTGCTGCATACTTATAATACCAATTCTACAAGGTGAGTAATCACAGAATTGTATTATTCTAAGTATGCAGCACGTCCTGCTCCAGATAGTATTCATAACAGCTGGGACATCCAATAGCAGTGTCCATAAACGGGTGGGGATCCCAAAAAGGCAACAACGCGCAGTTCAAACCACTGCCGCCTGCAGAACCTTGCGGCCAAAAACAGCATCCGCTGAGGCCCGAACATCAACCTTGTAAAACTTGGAAAAGGTATGAACAGAAGACCACGTAGCCGCCTTACAAACTTGTTCAACAGAAGCCTGGTGCTGGAAGGCGCAGGAAGCCCCAACGGCACGAGTAGAATGAGCAGTAACACGGAAAGGAGGATCCTTCCCCCTAGTAGAATAGGCCCTAACAATGGTCTGACGAATCCATTTGCAAATAGTAGACTTAGCAGGAGCCAACCCCTTCTTGGGACCCGAGGGAACCACAAAAAAGGCGTCCGTCTTTCTGAAAGGCGCAGTAGCCACCAGGTAGTATTTCACATTCCTGACAACATCCAGAGAATGCAAGGCCCTCTCCTTGGAATTACCGGGATTAGGGCACAAAGAAGGAAGCACAATATCCTGATTGAGATGGATGGCAGAGAGAACCTTAGGCAAGAAGTCCGGTTTAAAGCGGAAAACCACCTTGTCCTGGTGTGTCTCAAAGTAGGGGGCCTGAATAGACAGACGCCAACTCAGAAACAAGCCGGACAGAGGTGATAGCCACCAAAAAGACAACCTTCAGCGTAAAGATAGACAAGGCAGCCTCATGCACCGGTTCAAACAGAGGACTCTGAAGGACAATACCAAATTCAAATCCCAAACCGGTACCATGGGTTTGCGGGGAGGGTGCACATGAGCGACCCCCTGAAATAAGGTCTTGACCAGAGGATGTAGAGCAAAGGACCTCTGGAAGAAAACAGCCAGGGCGGAAACGTGACCCTTCAAAGTGCTGAGCCATATTCAAACCATGTTGAAGGAACTCCAGGATCCTAGGAATGGAGAACACACGACAGGGAAAGGCCCTAGACTCACACCAGTCAATGTAGGTCCTCCAGGTCCTATAGTAGATAGTGAAAGAGGATTTCTTCCTAGCCTGTACAAGAGTATGGACAACTGAATCAGACAATCCTCTCTCCTTCAGGATGGAGGTTTCAGCAACCAGGCCGTCAAAGCCAGCGTTTGTAAATTGGGATAACAGAGCGGTCCTTGAGTGAGAAGATCCGGAACCAAGGGTAGAGCATACTGATCTACTGCCAGCTGCACGACACGTCTGCGAACCACACCTGTCTTGGCCACCTGAATGGCTGGCACCCTCTCCTGAACCAACTTGCACAGAACCTTGCTCAGAAGAGGAAACGGAGGAAAGATGTACAGGAGACCCAGTCCCTGCCAGGACAGAGACAGAGCATCCACCGCCAGAGCCAGAGGATCCTTGGACAAGGAGACAAATGCTGGAAGCTTGTGATTGTGGTGAGAAGCAAACAGATCCACGTCCGGCATCCCCCACCGGTGACAAAGGGATAGGAAGACCTCGCTGCGAGAGGTCCCCCTGCTCAGGGAATCAGCCTCCAGATTCTCCGCTCCCGGAATATAAACTGCTGAGATGCACGGGACATTGTCCTTGACAGAATCAACGACACCTCCTTGAGGGCACTCTTGCTCCGAGTCCCTCCCTGATGATTGATATAAGCGACCCTGTACCAGCAGACCCTGAAGGTGAGGAGTCAACTGTGCCAGCACCAACCGAACCACTCTCAGCTCCAGGACATTGATAGGAGCGTGAGCCTCCTGAGGGCCCCACAGCCCCTGGAATTGGGGGGCTCTTCAGTAGCCCCCCCAACCTGACAGACTGGCATCCGTAGTGACCGTCTCCCAACAAGGTGTCAGAAAGGATCTGCCCCCAGAAGATTCCTCGAATCCAGCCACCACAGGAGGGACCGCCGGACCAGAGGAGAAACAAAAAAGACCTGATCCAGAGACAGGGGACCGAAAGGAGATGGAGCTGAAGGGGTCTCATGTGAAATTGAGCATAAGGGACTGCCTCGAAGCAGGCCACCATCTGTCCCACCAATTGCATCCCTTGCCTGATAGAAAGACGAGGGCTGGCCAGCATGAACTGAATCAGAGCTTGAAGAGAATCCACCTTCTGCTGAGGAAGAAAAATCCTGGCCTGAATGGTATCCAGATTCATGCCCAGGAAAGGGGTCACCCGGGACGGGGAGAGGGAGGACTTGGGATAATTGATCACCCATCCGAACATGTCCAGGGCAGTCACCACCGTCTGGGTATCCAATTCTGCCTGCTGGATAGAATGAGATGTAATGAGAAGGTCATCCAGATAAGGAAGAATGCGAATGTCCCCGGCTCTGAGGAGGGCCATCACCCCCGCCAACACCTTGGTGAACAGTCTGGGGGCCGAGGTGAGACCGAAGGGAAGTGCCACAAATTGGTAGTGCTGGTCCTCCAGGGCGAACCTGAGGAACCGCTGATGCCCTGGGAAGACTGGCACATGAAGGTAAGCATACCTGATGTCTATGGAGGTCATGAAGTCCCCCTGGCACAAAGAGCTGATCGCGGAGCGCAGGGTCTCCATGCGAAAGCATCTGGTTCTGATGAACTTGTTGAGAAGCTTTAAGTCCAGGATGGGCCTGATGGAACCATTCCTTTTGGGTACTGTGAAGAGATTGGAATAATAACCTTGACCTCTCTCCCCCCGAGGGACTGGACAGATGACCCCCATATCCAATAGGTTCTGTACAGCCAGGAAGAGACCCTGAGCTGCCAGAGGGTCCAGAAGAATCTGAGACCTGATGAATCTTAGAGGGGGCGTGCAGCGAACTCTAGCTTGTAGCCGGAGGACACAACCTCCAGAATCCACCTGTTTTGAGACCTGTTGCCCCCAGACATGAGCGAAGAGCCGCAGCCGTCCCCCCACCCGAAAGGGTGAGGGCGCCCCCTATCATGGCTGAGCGGGCTTGATGACAGATTTGGGCTTGGATCCCCAGGAGGATCCGGGACGGGCACGGCCTCTGCCCTTGCCCCAGAAATCTCCCCTGTGCCCCGCAAATGATACCCCCCTCCCCGACCTGGGTCCAGAAAAGGAGTGAGTAAAGGACCCCGACCCCCGAAAGGGCCACGGCTGTCTTTTACGTTGGTGCAACCTACCTCACTTTGCGAAAAGGTCCAAACGGTCACCAAAAAGGCGTAGCCGCTTAAAAGGTAGTCCTGCGAGAGCCTTCTTAGCAGCATTGTCAGCTGCCCACTGGCGCAGCCAGATCGAGTGGCGAATGGAAACAACCAGAGCCGAGGTCCTGCTACACATCCTAATGGTGTCATCTAAGGCAGAAAGAATATAAGCGATAAACATCTCACATTGTGATAAGGCTCTAAATTCGGCACTAGAAGAATCCTCAGGATAGCCTTCCAAAAGGCCCTTAACCAGAGTCCGATCCCGCACAGGCAAAGGCATGGGAAGCCAGCTGGTCAATACACCAGTTCTCGCTATCCTTCAAGGTAGTAGGGGAATGCACCACAGAAGTGTTAGACAACCCCAAAACAGGGGCATCCACCTCTGGTGGAGTTGACCAACATTTAACCACATCCGAGGGAAAAGGGTACCTTTTATCCCATCCCTTAGGAATACCAGGAAACAGGCTAGGCCGCTCCCATTCTTTGTGGACCAGATTATTGAAATGTGCCTGTTCTGGAAATTCCAAACGTGGCTATGTAGTACCAAACAATTCCCCCTGTTGCCTGGGTGCCGCAGCAGGGAGGGAAATGGAAAGCCTATGGGTGTCATCAGAATTCCAATGCTCTGAGCCGGCATCAGCGTCAAGGAAATGCTGATCATCTGAAAATTCTGAATCTTCCTCAAGCGGGGTACAGTCAGACAAATCAAGGAAATCTTCTGTCTCCATAGGGAAGGCAGACGCAGCAGGCGCCAAGTGCCGTCTTTTAGCTGGGGCCTTACGGGCCACAGAGCAAGCAAGCAATCAATCTCTCAATGTTGGCCAGCCTGGAAGACACATCAGGCTGAGACTCCCCACTAGTGTTGATCCCACTGGGGGTCACGATCAACCGAGTGGGGCGAGGGAGAAGACATGGTGGGCGCAGACCCAGAAGCAGATAGCCCAGAATGCTGCGCAAGCGCCTGTTGGGCGCAGGGTACACAAACCCACACATCATCGCTCACAGGGGATGCCCCACACACCACACACAGCCAGGCTTGGCCCGATGGGACCCCGAGCACAATATCCTGTGAATCCTTTATATGGTGAATTTTTGTGGCACAACTGGCCAATAGGAATTACGCTACACAGCTACCCGGGATGCCCCAAATGTCTGCTAGGATAGTGGGAGGATTTAAATTATTAGGCCTCTATTAATGTAAATTAGCACTAATAGAGGGCACAGGACCAGGAGAAACCTCTAATCAGTTTTCCCGCCTGAAAGATATAAAAAACAATACACCCCATCAGTATAAAGACAAAATATATAAACAATAAATCAAATAAAGGCCCGCTGGGGGACTCACGGACCGCCGAAGAGCTTGCGATCAGACAGCAGGGGCAAGATGGTGCTGAAGGGCTCTGAAGGGGCGGGCCACATGCGGAACGCGCCAAGCGCTAGGCCACACCCCCTCCAGAAACGCGGGGACAGGCCAAAGGCAAGCCCTCCCGCAGAGCGCAGCAGGCCCTGGCGTGATGTCACCGCAGACGCCGCAGGGCGCGCGGGTAATTAAAAAAAAAGGAGACAAGGGAGGAGGAGAACCGCTGACCGAATGCCAGCGCGAGTCTGCAGAGTATCACAGTAATCACAATGCACAGTGAATTAAAGCAAAGCACTCAAACACACAGCCCCCCCCTCCCCCGACGAACCAGGATAATGGGAGAAGAGGGAAGTAGGAAGCCCATAATTACATTTAGGATATGTAAGGTAGGGCTATGAGCGGACGGGGCATCCCAATACAGGCTCACCAAAACCTGGGCCGCCTACCCTTTGGTGGGGGATTTGCGGTGGAGCAAGCTCCTAATAAAGCATCTCTAATAGATGCTGCCTACCATCACCCGACCACGCAGCCAAGGCTGGGAGGCATAGTATTAAAGTAGAACGGGTGGGAATAGTCCTACAGGGTCATGGGCTGCAAGCCCAGCTCAACTGCGAGAAGAGAAGCCATCATCTCGTCCTTCGCAGCCCACTGCAGAGAAGAATCTGGGGAATTAGAGGGAGGTCCCAGGTATATATGGACCAGGAGGGGCCTCTTTTTGCCATCTCTGCAGTAAAGTGCCCTCTTGTGGAGGTATAACCCAGCTGTTATGAATACTATCTGGAGCAGGACGTGCTGCATACTTAGAATACAGTGGCTGTGGTAGGGCGCCAGACCAGTGGTAAGGTAGTCTGATATTTTAGTTACTGGCAGACCTGCCCGGCCCTGGACTCTGGTCCACAGAAGTGGCCATTTCCTTTAATATAGTGGGGCTAGATATAACCAAAATAACCCTACTAAAGGGTACCATATAAAAACATTCTTCAGCAGAAAGTATTGACATGGCACATACAGAACAAGATTAACAGGATTCAACCTTTCCATATTTGTGTGCCCAGAAAGAGCCAGCTGTGTGTGTGGTGCTTGATTAGATATTTCACACAAGGTTGGAGTTTATGGCTGTACGAGGGGTAAGACTTTGGATCATCAGTGACTTAGGAAAAGACCCTTGTTAAAGTGGACCAAAACCCAGGATTTCGACTATCCTGGGGTTTGGTCCTTTATCCTGGGTACCCCGATCGGGGGTACCCCGCTGCATGAAAGCCCCCAGATTGCCTAAGGCAACTCAATTCTTCCTGGTCCACTCAGCGCACTAGGAGCTGGGGGGTTTCACATAGCGGGGCATACCAATCAGCCCAGTAATCTTATAGATTCCCGGGCCGATCAGTGTGGGTTTTGGTCCACTTTAAACTTAATATAGTGGGCTAAAAAATAACATTTTGTGATTACTCACCTGTACCGTTACTGTTAGTATGTCACACACCCCGCTTCCACTATTCATGACATATGGGTTATGGTCCAGTAGAGGGCGAACTTCTGCAGAGATGAAAGCAAAAAAGAAGCCCCTCCCGGTCCATAAATTCCTGGGACCTCCCACACATTCCCCAGTATATGACAGCAGTAAGGGGACCAAGAAGAGACAATAAAACATTCTTAACAATAAAAGGTTCACCATATAAAGGATCCAGAATACCAAAAAGCGGGATGAAGCGGGGTGTGTGACATACTTACAATACCCATTTTACAGGTGAGTAATCACAAAATGGTATTATTCCAAGTATGTCGCACACCCCGCTTCCACTATTCATGACATATGGGACATCCAATAGCAGTGTCCGTCATGGGTGGGGATCCCAATACAGCAAAAAATGCACCAATTTAAACCACTGCAGCTTGCAGAACATTGCGGCCAAAAACAGCATCCGCTGAGGCCCGCACATCAACCTTATAAAACTTGGAAAAAGTATGAACGGAAGACCAAGTAGCAGTCTTACAAACTTGTTCAGCAGAAGCCTGGTGCTGAAAGGCCCAGGAAGTCCCAACAGCACGAGTAGAATGAGCAGTGATCTTAAAAGGAGGAACCCTCCCCTTAGCGGAATAGGCCCCAACAATGGCCTGACGTATCCATTTACTAATGGTAGACTTGGCAGGCGCCAAACCTTTCCTGGGCCCGGAGGGCACCACGAACAAGGCAACCGTCTTACGAAAAGGAGAAGTAGAGACCAAATAGTACTTCACACAACGAACCACATCCAAAGAGTGCAAAACCCTCTCTTTGTCATTGCTAGGCTTAGGACACAAGGAAGGGAGAACTACATCCTGATTGAGATGGAAAGCAGAAACCACCTTAGGAAGGAAATCTGGTTTAAAGTGAAAAACCACCTTGTCCTGGTGTCTCTCAAAGTAAGGGGCCTGAATAGACAGAGCCACTAACTCAGAGACACGCCGAACAGAGGTAATAGGCGCCAAAAAGGCAACCTTTTGAGTGAGCACAGAAAGTGCCACATCCTGCACCGGCTCAAAAGGAGGCTCCTGGAGGGCCGAGAGAACCAAATTCAAGTCCCAAACGGGAACCAAAGGCTTTCTAGGGGGCCGAACATGAGTGACCCCTTGGAAAAAAGTCTTGACCAGATGATGCAAAGCAAAGGACCTTTGAAAAAAGACAGCCAGGGCAGAAACCTGACCCTTCAAAGTACTGAGCTGGAACCCCAGATCCAGGTCGTGTTGTAGAAACTCCAAAATCCTAGGAATCGAAAACACCCTGCAAGGTAAGGCCCTAGCCTCACACCAGTCAATATAGGCCCGCCAAGTCCTATAGTAAATCAAGGTCTGAATAACCGCCTCAGACAAACCTTCCTCCCTCAGGAAGAAGGTTTCAGCAGCCACGCCATCAAAGCAAGCGTTAGTAAATTGGGGTAACGTAGTTGACCCAGAAAGATCAGATCTGGAGACAGGGGCAGCCTGTACTGATCTACTGCCAATCTTACGACGTCTGCGAACCAAACCTGTCTTGGCCACCTTGGGGCCACCAGAATTGCTGGTACGCCCTCTAGAGCCAGCTTGCGCACTACCCTGCCTACCATGGAGAAAGGAGGAAACAGGTACAGAAACCCCAGATCCCTCCAGGCAAGGGACAAGGCATCCGCTGCCAGGGCCAGAGGATCCTGAGACAGAGATGCAAAGGATGGAAGCTTGTGATTGTGCCGAGAGGCAAAGAGATCCACCTCCGGAGTCCCCCACGTGTGACACAGGGCCCGAAATACCCTGTGGTTGAGAGACCATTCCCCTCGGCGAGAAAACCCCCTGCTCAGGGAGTCCGCCTCCGTGTTCTCCACTCCTGGAATGTACACTGCCGAGATGCAAGGAACATTGCTCTCCGCCCATGTTAGAATCAGAGACACTTCCCTGAGGGCACTCCTGCTGCGAGTCCCTCCCTGGTGACTGATGTAAGCTACCGCAGTTCGATTGTCTGATCGAAACTGAACCGGTAAGCCCTGGAGGTGAAGTGTCAGACGTGACAGAACCAAACGGATAGCTCTGAGCTCCAAGACATTGATGGGGGTGTGAGCCTACTGAGGACCCCACAACCCCTTGAACTGATGATCCTTCCAGAAACCTCCCCAGCCCGATAGACTGGCATCCGTGGTAACCGTCTCCCAACAAGGGGTCAGAAAGGATCTGCCCCTAATCAGATTGCTTGGTTCCAGCCACCAATGAAGGGACTGCCAAACCCTGGGAGACATCAGAAAGGACTGATCCAAGGACTGTGGACATCTGTCCCAGTTCAGCAATAGATGGAGTCGGAGCGACCTCATGTGGAACTGAGCAAAGGGGACTGCCTCGAAGGAAGCCACCATCAAACCCACCAGTGTCATCCCTAGCCGGATAGAGGGGCAAGGATTGGCCAGGAGAATACGTATCAGATCTCTGGCCTGACTGGTATCCAGATCCATGCCCAGGAATGAGATCTCCCTTGACGGGGAGAGAGAATACTTGGGGTGGTTGATCACCCATCCGAACCTTTCCAGCGTCGTCACCACCATCCTGGTGTCCAGCTCCGCCAGACATAGGGAAGAAGCTGTAATGAGTAGGTTGTCCAGATACAGCACAATGCGAATGCCCTGTGCTCTGAGCAGGGCCATTATGCCCACCAGAACCTTGGTGAACACCCTCGGTGCCGAGGTCAGCCCGAACGGGAGGGCCACAAACTGAAAATGCTGATCTCCCACCACAAACCTGAGAAACATCTGGTGTGCTGGGAAGATTGGTACATGCAGGTAGGCATCCTTGATGTCTATGGACGTCATGAAGTCCCCTTGACGAAAGGAACTGATGGCAGAGCACAGAGTCTCCATGCAGAACTTCTTGGTTCTGATAAACCTGTTGAGAAGCTTCAAATCCAGAATGGGCCTTATGGAACCATCCCTTTTTGGAACCGTGAAGAGGTTGGAATAGTAGCCCCGGCCTCTCTCTGAGAAAGGCACTGGGCATATGACCTCCATGTCCAGGAGATTCTTCACAGCCAACAGGAGCCCATGCGCAGCCCGGGGATCCGAGGGCACCCGAGACCTTAGAAATCTGGGAGGAGGCCGGTACTCGAACTCCAGTTTGTACCCGGATGATACCACTTCCAAAATCCACTTGTCTGTGACCTCCTGGGCCCAGACCTGGAAGAAGAGCCGCAGCCGTCCCCCCACCCGTAAGGGTGAGGGCGCCTCCTCATTGCGGAGCTGGCTTGACAGCGGGCTTGGGACCCCAGATAGAGACTGGACGGGCACGTCCTCTGCCTCTATTCCAGGCATCACCCTTGAAGCTAGAGTAGGCAAGACCTCTGCCCGCTCTGGCACCGCGAAAGGAAGGATTGAAGGAGCTTGCCCCCTCAAAGGAGCGACGCTGCTTCTTACGCTGAGGTAGCCTTCCACCTTTCGCCACAGAATCCAATTTGTCTCCAAACAGCCGCGTACCCAGGAAGGGCAGAGCTGTAAATGATTTCTTGGCTGCAATGTCAGCCGCCCACTGGCGTAGCCAGACTGATCGGCGCATGGCCACCAACAGAGCCGAAGTTCTGCTACACATGGTAATAGTGTCGTCCATAGCTGACAAAACAAAATTCATTAACAATTCACACCTCTTAAGGGCTGTGAATTCAACGCTGGCCGGGTTGAGCTGGGACGCATTTAACATGTCCCTAATCTCAGACTTGGTAGCCACAACCACGAGTGCCGATGCACAGACAGGCCGCAAGGCTGAACCCACACTGGCATCTGATCAATGCGCTTGCCATCCTTAAGGGTAGTGGCATCAGGAGTATGTACAATGTCGGGAGGGGAAGACCAGCGCTTCACCGCGTCAACCGGAAAGGGATACTTCCTATCCCATCCCTGAGGGGCACCGTGAAGCCGACTCGGCTTCTCCCATTCTCTAAGAATCATGCTGTCAAAATGATCCTGATTTGGGAACTCCAAGCGGGGCTTAGAAAACCCAAAGAATTCCCCCTTCTTCGGAGGGGCCTCCGCTGGTGGGGAAATAGCCTAGCACATACATCCGAGTGCGACTCCCCACTAATGACAGTGTCGCATGGGGTACAGACAATGAGGGGTGGGGTAGGAGATGAGACGGGCGGCACTGACCCAGACGCCTGGGATCCCGACTGCCGCGTTATGGCCTGTTGCGCACATGGTATGCAAATTAGTACATTCTCCCCCGTAAGGGGTACCCCACAACCCACACATAGCCGGGATTGTCCCGAAGGGAGCCCAAGCCCGGTATCCCGTGGAGCCTCCATATGGTGATTTTAAGGTAGTCACAATGACCAGAGGGAATTACGCTGATAAGAAACCTGGGATGCCCCTTTAAGTCCCACGTGGGAGGATTTGTAGGTGCCCAATTTACTGCTAGGGATCCTAGGACCGGGAGAACGCCCATTTTAGCAAGGCACAGGGAGTCCTCCTGAAAGACACAAGAGAAGTGGGCCCATAGGCACATGCACACACAAAATAAACACCTATAATAAATAAATAAATATAATATATATATATATATATATATATATATATATATATATATATATATATATATATATATATATATACAGGTCCTTCTCAAAAAAATTAGCATATAGTGCTAAAGTTCATTATTTTCCATAATGTAATTATAAAAATTGAGTGCATAACTGAACATAATTATTTGAAGGTTGACTTTTTTTTTTATTAAAAACACTTTTCTTTTATTGATCGGATGAAATATGCTAATTTTTTGAGATAGGATTTTGGGATTTTCATGAGCTGTATGGCAAAATCATCAGTATTAAAACAAAAAAAGACCTGAAAAATTTCAGTTGGTGTGCAATGATTCTCAAATATATGAAAGTTTAATTTTTATCATTTCATTATGGAAAATAATGAACTTTAGCACTATATGCTAATTTTTTGAGAAGGACCTGTATATAACACTGAAGGAGACCAGCTCTGCCCCATGCGGAGAAGAGGTGTTGGCTAAGTCACAAGTAACAAGGGTGGCCCAGAAGGGCACTCACAACAGCAGAAAATGGCGTCCGGCCCAGCCAGCATCCAGAGAGAGAGAGGGGAGAAGAAGGGGCGGGCCAGCGCGGATCGCGCACCGCGCCTGGCCCCGTCCCCCCTCCACAACCAGCAACGCGGTTCCCAGCAGGAGGCTGGGCTCCGCAATGGCGCCTAAACAGGAGGGGGCGGGTCGCGGCAATGCACGAGCGCCCAGCCCCGCCCCCTCCCCAACGCAGCCTGAGGGGAAGAAGCTCCCCAAAGTGTCAGCAGATTGCAGAAAGTGCCAAGTAAACGTGAAGCACTCAAGCACACAGCGCACACACATTCACACCACAAACAAGTGAAAAGAAAGGAAGAGGGATAAAGGCAGCCCCCCCCCCTGCCTGGAGGGTTAACAGAGGGACCCGGAAGGGGGAGAATCCCACACCATGGGTGTAAGGGATAGATATATATATATATATATATATATATATATGACAGGGCATCCCAAACCGGGATCACCAACTCGGATACCACCTACCCCCTTCTATAGGGTCTCACAGGGGAGCATGGCTCCCTAAACACCTAATAAGGTGATGCCTACCCTCACCCGGACCTGCAGCCAAGGCTGGGAGGCTGGTATTGGGCTTAATGTAAAAGGTCCGGGCAGAAATAGGGCAAACATGGCCGGGTGTAAGCCCGGCTTACCTGCAAGGAAGAGAAGCAGACATCTTCTGACTTGCTCGCCGTCCTGCAGAGAAGGAACTGGGAATGTGTGGGAGGTCCCAGGTATTTGTGGACCAGGAGGGGCTTCTTTTTTTGCTATCATCTCTGCAGAAGTTCGCCCTCTACTGGACCATAACCCATATGTCATGAATAGTGGAAGCGGGGTGTGTGACATACTTGGAATAGGATAAATGCTCCATCATTAAGGGTACACAGTAGCTTTGGCAAAATTAAAGTATTTACATATACAGACCAACAATCACGGTATCTAACCATAATTCCTAAAAGCTAAACATTTACTGCACTGTAATTACTTTCAAATAGAACACACTACCCAACGAATTCCGGGGTAGCGTGCATTCTGGGTGATCAGATCTCAGAATTTAGGAGAGACAGGGTCTGAAATCATCGCAGCACCAACAGGGGGGAGAGGTCGAGATCTCTTTCTTTCAGCCCAGCCTAAATGGTACCTTTAAAGAGAACCAACCACATTCTAGTAATGCAGCAGACAAGGAGATTGTTGGACCACTGTGTTGGGCTACGTTTGGCACTGTCCTAAACTGTTTTCTGTTTTTAAATTGAAAAAAAATGGGCAAGATATGGCCAAGATATCATTTTTTATAGTTTCACCTTATGATCCATATTTTGAAATATTTGGGCGTGGCCCCTGGTTCTGTGATGCCGCATAATAATCGGCATAATGGACGGGGAGTCTAAGACGGACATTCGCATCACCCTAGCTGTTCTTCCTCTCCCTCAGAGGCTACGAAACTTTGGCTTTAGGAAAATGAAATCATATTTTGGCTCATCATTCTTCTAGCACAATTTTCAATATGATCCAATTGCTCCCAGCATGTGATTGCGAGGAGGGGGCTTAAACAGCTAGTTCAGAACAATGGTACCATGACAGAAACCAATGGCATACAAATGGCATACCTGGGGAAAACTAAAATTAAAATCACTATAAAAGGAATACCAAGCAGCATTGAGGGCAGAAAACCAAATGGTAATGTACTTGGTGTGGGGAGGTAAGACAGATTGAGTTGTTTTGAGGGGTTTTGGTATGCTTTAAGGAAGCATTCGAGTTAAGTTTGAATTAATCCTAAGTGCTGACAATGTAGTGCACACCCACTCTAGGATAGAAGTCAATCACAGTCAGTAATTTGTTATGAGAGCTCTCAAACCAGGTATCTGATGACACTTCCTGTAACTGTCTGCCATCCTAGGGTGCACTGACCGCATTGTCAATTCTTAGAATTGTTTAAAAGCGAAGCAAAACCCATGTGGCACGGCCCTGGAATCTGTGTGAAACCCCTAGAGTCGCCGGTATAGTCACCATTACCTGCAGCTCCTGCGATGCTGCAATCGCAGGCCGCCGCATTCCCGACTAGTCGGCTGGGGTGCATCCACCGGTACCTTGAGAACAGCCAATCGCTGATCTGAACAGCGCCGGGTGGGTGTGCTGTGCCGGAAGCATCATCCCAGCTGCTCAGATGGGGGCCCAAGGGAAGAGCGGAGCATCCAGGAATTGGTTTTGACCAGGTTAGGTGAGGGATATACATTTTTATTGTATGCTTTCTTAATTATGTATTTGTCACCTGGGCATTGTATATTGACCGCATTATTGCCTTGGCTTTATATTTTTCCTATTCCCCTATGAAGTCACTTTGTTTCACTTAACTTCCAGGTGCCTCATTCATTTATAAATTGCACAATCAATTTGACCCCTGTATTTTTAAACCGGTCCTTCAGCATGATTTAATGAAAAGCCCAAACCCTTAAAAAACTATTCCCCAGAATCTAAAATTAATATATTTGAAGTTTTTAGTCACTTATTATTCTTTCCCCCACCGGGCTGCAACTTTGTTCGAATACGGGCGCCACCATCTTTCCTGAGAAGCATCACATACTGAGGAGAGGAGAGCGGGATAAAGTGCAGTGGGTGGGGTTATAGCTGTGCTTTGCACAGACAGAGCAGAGCTGGGGTCAGGTAAAGGACAGCAATCTCAGAATGCAGAGCGACACAGTCAGAAGACACTTCCTGTCTGCAGGCTGCCTGATGCTGACTCACCACATACCATGACTCACCATTTTGGATGTTTAAAGGCTCATAACATGCAGTAGATGCAGGTAGGATGATTTTTTTAATGTGGGCAATCTGTATGTACAGGGTGTGGGAAACATATAAGATAGGCTCTTATTCAAGGTGCACTTTAAATAAGCATTTGCACTTGCAGCAAACTTCAGCCCCTTTGAGGCATTCCAAACAAATGTTTAAAGCAAACCACAAGCTTGCATCAGAATTAGCCAGATAAGTGCAACTAAAGAGACCTCGGAACCCCAGACTTGCAATTAGTTGGCGCTGTAGAAGATGATGCTGGTGATTATGCTGTAAACTTCCTCGAGCAGTTTGCATACAAATGGAGTAACTGCAGCCTAGCACAGCAAATTTAGCTGGCCTTAGTCAATTGGAAAGGTCCAGACTTCCGCACACAAACACACAAGAAAAACCTTCCTCGAGGAAAGGACAAGGTTACTTTAAGCCTCTTTTCAGCAGGACTTGAGGGAAATGCAGCATCCAATTAGCAAATAAATTGCTCTGGAATAAAGGTTAAGCAATATTTGCTCAAGCCGCAAGGCAATGCATCATTCATTCTGACGGCTCGTTCCAAAAACACTACAAGACGAATGGAAATGAAGTCCGGAATGTCAGCTAAATTGGCGAAATACATTTAGTGCCCTTTTTTGATATTTGAGAAATATATAATTAGCATGTGAAAGGCAAACATTATGCGATTATGCCTGAAATGCAAAAAAGTTGCGCTCCAAGTTAAACTTACATAACCGGCGACATTGTGCTGCTTGCTGGGGTGCCGCAGCCACCAAGGGATCAGTAGATAAACGAGCAGTGGGCAGAGTAACTGATCCCTTCCCCCCCAATGGATGCTTGGGCAATGCCTATGGGGAAATAGGATGGCGTAATGCAACACTGCCTATGGGGAAAAGGAATGGGGGAATGTCACATTGCCTATGGGGAAAAGGAATGGAGGAATGTCACATTGCCTATGGGGAAATGGGATGGTGGAATGCCACATTCCCTATGGGGAATGGTAGGGGTGGAATGCCACACTGCCTATGGAGAATGGTAGGGGTGGAATGCCACACTGCCTATGGAGAATGGTAGGGGTGGAATGCCACACTGCCTATGGGGAATGGTAGGGGTGGAATGCCATACTGCCTATGGGGAATGGTAGGGTGAAGAATGCCACACCGCCTATGGTAAATGGTAGGGGAAGAATGCCACACTGCCTATGGGAAATGGTAGGGGGAAGAATGCCACGCTGCCTATGATTCAGTTCTGGGGGGAGGGGGGGTGTTTTAGCACAACATTCAGTTCATTTAGTTTTAGCACAACATTCAGTTCATTTATTTTCTTATTTTCCTCCTCCAAATCCTAGGTGCATCCGATGGGTGGGTGCGTCTTATAGGGCAGAACATATGGTAATTGTTCCTCCACAGTGCAGGTTTGCATTAAAGCTAATGCTGACGATATCGCACTGGGTCATGCCATTCTCCAACAGTGAAAATAACCAATCACTCTACTCTTCCACCAGCAGATGTTAGGAGGACACCAGGTGAAATGAGGGAAGCCTATCTTTACCTTTAAATATTTAAAAATTTTGCTTTGAATGCAGATATGTGGCTGAAATCAGACACAAAGCCTGACCTCCCTAAATCCATCAACTACATCTAGTTTGTCTGAGCTCCTTGCTCTGTAGGGGTGATAAGACACAGCCCTAGGGAGCCCCAGTGCTGGCATGTCTGAAACTAGACAGAAACAATTCAATTCTGTGATTACTCACCTGTAGAATAGTTTCTACTGTGTACAGCACGGCTTGCTTCATTTCAATTCTTAACGATTGGGTAATCTGCCACAAGGTGGCACAGTCGACTGCAGAAAGACTTGTGGCCCCTCCCGGCCCATAAAAAGGGCAGGAATAACCCAGAGACCCCCAGTGTTTGAAAGCAGTAATGCAAGAAGCCGGGAGGCAAGACCATGTTAACAAAAAAACACAGCCCCACTAAAAATAACTCTCAAACAGTCAAAACAATTC
Organism: Gastrophryne carolinensis; assembly: GCA_027917425.1. Lineage (NCBI taxonomy): Eukaryota > Metazoa > Chordata > Amphibia > Anura > Microhylidae > Gastrophryne > Gastrophryne carolinensis. The sequence continues at coordinate 226,281,298 of CM051240.1, read as the reverse complement.
TACAGGTGAGTAGTCACAGAATTGTATTTTTCCTTGTGTACAGCACGGCTTGCTTCATTTCAATTCTTAACGATTGGGACATCCAACAGCAGTGTCCAAGAACAAAAGGGTGGGATCCCCAGTGAGCAACAGCAGGCAGTTTAAGACACTACCGCCTGAAGCACCTTGCGACCAAAAACAGAGTCAGCTGAGGCCCTAACATCAACCTTGTAAAACTTAGAAAAAGTATGAACAGAAGACCACGTAGCAGCCTTACAAACTTGTTCAACAGAAGCCTGGTGCTGAAAAGCCCAAGAGGCACCAATAGCTCTAGTGGAATGAGCTGTAACAAGAAAAGGAGGTTCCTTCCCCTTAGCAGCGCATGCAAACCCTTCCTAGGTCCAGCAGGAAGGGCAAACAGAGAATCTGACTTCCGAAAAGACGCAGTGGCGGTCAAATAGAATTTGAGCGCCCTGACCGCATCCAGAGAATGAAGACTTTGTTCCTTGGTATTAAAAGGTGCAGGACACAAGGAAGGCAAGACAATGTCCTCATTCAGATGAAAGGCAGAAACGACCTTAGGCAAGAATTCAGGCTTAAGACGGAATACTACCTTATCCTAATGCCGTTCGAAATAAGGAGGCTTAATAGAGAGCGCCGTCAGCTCAGAAACAAAGTGATAGCCACCAAAAAGACCACCTTAAGAGTCATAATGGCCAGCGCAGCATTGTTCAACGGCTCAAAGGGAGGACCCTGGAGAGCAGACAGCACCAAGTTCAAATCCCACACCGGTAGCAGGGGCTTACACGGTGGACGTACATGAGTAACTCCTTGGAAAAAAGTCTTGACAAGCCTATGATTGGCGAAAGATCTTTGGAAAAAATTGCCAGGGCCGAAACCTGGCCTTTGAGAGACCCGACTCCAGACCATGTTGCAAAAACTCCAAAATCCTGGAAATGGAGAAAAGTGGGAGAAGGATGGAGGTTTCAGTAGCCAAGCTGTCAAAGCCAGCAAATTGGGGTGGCGCAACTGACCCCGAGTTAGAAGCCCCGGACCGTCGGGCAGGACGAAGTGATCCACCGCCATCTGGACGACGTCAGTGAACCATACTCTCCTCAGCCAGCGGGGGGCCACCAGAATGGTCAGTACCCCCTCCTGGGCTATCTTGCACAACACCCGCCCCAGGAGAGGAAATGGAGGAAACGCATAGAGGAGCCGGAAATCCGTCCAGGGAATGGCTAGAGCATCCGTGGCGACGGCCAGTGGATCTCTTGACAGAGAGACGAATCTTGGAAGCTTGTGATTGTGACAGGACGCAAACAGGACCACGTCCGGATGACCCCAGTGGCGACACAGGGCATGAAAGATCTTGTTGTCGAGGGACCATTCCCCCATTCTCCTCTGCCCAAAACAATATCAGGGACACCTCCTTGAGAGTCCCGCCCTGATGATTGATGTAAGCGACAGCCGTCTGATTGTCCGAGCGGACCTGGACCGCACGACGGGGAGTCAACTGGAAGAGAACCAACCTCATCGCTCTCAGTTCCAGGAGATTGATGGGCGTGTGGGCCTCCTGAGGGCCCCACTGGCCCTGGAACTTCAGCCCCAGAGGGAGCTTGACTGCAGAGATGGCAAAAAGAGGCCCCTCCTGGTCCCATATATACCCGGGACCTCCCACAAATTCCCCAGAATTAAAAAGCAGTAAGGAGAACCAGGAGAAGCCAATGATAAATAACGTTAACAAGGATAACAAATCACCATACAGAGGATCCAAGATAATGCAAACAGGGTGGGGTGGAACAGGACGTGCTGCATACTTATAATACCAATTCTACAAGGTGAGTAAACACAGAATTGTATTATTCTAAGTATGCAGCACATCCTGCTACAGATAATGATTCATAACAGTTGGGACATCCAATAGCAGTGTCCGTACATAGGGTGGGATCCCCAAAAGCAACAACGTGCAGTTCAAACCACTGCCACCTGCAGACCTTTGCGGCCAAAAAAGCATCAGCTGAGGCTCAAACATCAATCTTGTAAAATTTGGAAAAGGTATGAACAGAAGACCAGGTAGCAGCCTTACAAACTTGTTCAACAGAAGCCTGGTGCTGGAAGGCCCAGGAGGCCCCAACAGCACGTGTAGAATGAGCAGTAACACGGAAAGGAGGATCCTTTCCCCTAGCAGAATAGGCTCTAAAAATAGCTTGATGAATCCATTTGCTAATAGTAGACTTAGCAGGACCCAGACCCTTCTTGGGGCCCAAAGGGACCACAAACAAGGCATCAGTCTTTCTAAAAAGAGGGAATGTGAGGCCCTCTCCTTGGAATTACTAGGATTAGGGCACAAGGAAGGAAGCGCAATGTCCTGATTTAGATGGAAGGCAGAGACAACCTTAGGCATGAAATCAGGTTTAAAGCGGAAAAACACCTTGTCCTGGTGTCTCTCAAAGTAGAGGGCCTGAATGGAAAGGGCCGCCAACTCCGAAACACCGCCTGACCGAGGTGATGGCCACCAAAAAGGCAACTTTAAAGCGAACCTTCATTCTGAATAAGAGTCTATCTTATATGTTTCCCACACACTGTACATACAGATTGCCCACATTAAAAATCATCCTACCGGCATCTACTGCATGTTATGATCCTTTAAACATCCAAGATGGCGGCTTATGGAAGCCGCCATCTTATCAGGCAGCCTGCAAACAGGAAGTGCCTCCTGACTGTGCTGCTCTGCATTCTGGGACTGCTGACCGTAACCTGACCCCAGCTCTGCTCTGTCTGAGCAAAGTACAGCTATAACCCGCCCCCCTGTACCTTATCCCACTCTCCTCTCCTCAGTAAGTGTGATGCTTCTGAGTCAAGATGGCGGCGCCCGTATCCTAAATTCCTGAACAGAGTTGCAGCCCAGTGGGGGAAAGAATAATAAGTTAGTGACTAAAAACGTAAAATATATTAATTTTAGATGCTTGGGAATGGTTTTTTAAGAGTTTGGGCTTTTCATTAAATTACGCTGAAGTTCCACTTTAAGAGTGAGGATAGACAGAGCAGCCTCATGCACAGGCTCAAATAGAGGGCTCTGAAGGGCAGACAAAACCAAATTCAAGTCCCAAACCGGCAACAGAGGTTTGCGAGGGGGACGCACATGAGCAACCCCCTGGAAGAAAGTCCTGACCAGAGGATGTTGAGCGAAAGATCTCTGGAAGAAAACAGCCAAGGCAGAAATGTGACCCTTGAGCGTGCTGAGCTAAAGTCCCAGATCCAGACCATGCTGAAGGAACTACAGAATCCTAGGAATGGAAAACACCCGACAGGGAAGGACCCTAGACTCACACCAGTCAATGTAGGCCCGCCAGATCCTATAGTAGATGGTAGAAGAAGACTTCTTCCTAGCCCTGATCAGAGTATTAACCACAGAATCAGAAAGCCCCTCATCCCTTAAGATGGAGGTTTCAGCAGCCAGGCCGTCAAAGCCAGCGCTTGTAAATTGGGATGGCAAAGCCGCCCTTGAGTGAGAAGGTCCGGCACCAGGGGCAGAGAGTACTGATCTACTGCCAGCTGAACGATATCTGCGAACCACACCTGTCTTGACCAACGAGGGGCCACCAGTATTGCTGGCACCCTTTCCTGAGCCAGCTTGCGCAGAACCCTGCCCAGCAGAGGGATGGAGGAAAAAGATGCAGGAGACGGAACCCCTGCCAGGAGTCAGAGCATCCACCGTAAGGGCCAGATGATCCTGAGACAGAGAGACAAAGACTGGGAGCTTGTGATTGTGGCGGGATGCAAACAGGTTCACTTCTGGAACCCCCCAACGGTGACACAGGGATAAGAAGACCTCGCCGTTGAGCGACCATTCCCCCAGGCAAGAAGTCGCCCTGCTCAGAAAAACTGCCTCCAGATTCTCCACCCCCAGAATGTACACTGCTGAAATGCAAGGGACATTGTCCGCCACCCAGGACACCTCCTTGAAGGCACCCTTGCTCCGAGTCCCTCCCTGATGATTGATGTAAGCAACCGCCGTCTGGTTGTCTAAGTGAACTTGGACCAGCAGACCCCGCAGGTGAGGAGTCAATTGGGCCAGAACCAACCGAACCGCCCTCAGTTCCAGAATGTTTATAGGAGCATGGGCCTCCTGAGGGCCCCACAGCCTGACAGGCTGGCATCCGTGGTGACCGCCTCCCAACAGAGGGCCAGGAAGGATCTGCCCCCCAACAGGTTCCTCGAGTCCAGCCACCACAAGAGGGACCGCCGGACCAGAGGAGACAGAACGAAGGTCTTATATAGAGACAGGGGACTCTTGTCCCAGACTGATAGGAGGTGGAGTTGAAGAGGTCTCATGTGAAACTGCGCATATGGAACCGCCTCGAAGCAGGACACCATCTGCCCCACAAGCTGCATCCCCTGCCGAATGGAGGGATGAGAGCATGACAGCAGGGAGTGAACCAGAGCTTGCAGAGAGTCCACCTTCTGCTGAGGAAGAAAAATCCTGGCCTGAACAGTATTCAGATTCATGCCCAGGAAGGAATTCACCAGAGGCGGGGATAGGGAAGATTTGGGGTGATTGTCACCCAGCCGAATGACTCCAGAACCGTCACCACCCGCTGGGTATCAAATACCGCCTGCTGGAAGGACTGAGAAGTGATGAGAAGGTCGTCCAGAGAAAGAATGCGAATGCCCTGAGGAGAGCCATGACACCCGCCAGCACCTGGGGGCTGAAGTGAGACCGAAAGGCAGTGCCACAAATTGGTAGTACTGGTCCGCCAGCATGAACCTGAGGAATCTCTGATGCCCTGGGAAGACTGGAACATGAAAGTAAGCATGTTTGATGTCTATGGAGGTCATGAAGTCTCCCGGGCGCAACAAACTGATCGTGGCGCGCAGGGTCTCCATGCGAAAGTGCCTGGTCCTGATGAACTTGTTGAGCAACTTTAAATCCAGAAAGGGTCTGACTGACCCATCCCTTTTGGGAACTGTGAACAGATTGGAATAAAAACCCCGGACAGATGACCCCCAAAGCCCAGTAGGTTTTGCACCGCCAGAAACAGCCCATGAGCTGCCGAGGGCACTAGAGCAATCCCGGAATGGAGAAATCTTGGAGGCGGCAATGCAGCGAACTCTAGCTTGTAGCCGGATGACACAACCTCCAGAATCCACCTGTCTTGAGACCTGTTGTCCCCAGACATGAGCGAGGGTGAGGGCGCCCCTTCATGGCTGAGGAGGCTTGGCAACAGATATGGGCTTGGGCCCCCAGGAAGAACCGGAGAGCGCACAACCTCTGCCCCTGCCCCAGAAGTCTCCCCTAGAGCCTGCAAAAAGAGACCCTCTCCCGGGCCTGGCTCAGTGGTAGGAAGGAACAAAGGCCCCCGAACGGGCAGCAACTGCTTCTTACGTTGAGGCAACTTACCCCCCTTGGCAAACAGGTCCAAGCTATGACCAAATAAGCGCAGCCCCTTAAAGGGGAGTCCCGTGAGGGCCTTCTTAGCAGCGTTATCAGCTGCCCACTGGCGCAGCCAAACAGAGCGGCGTATAGCAACCATCAATGCAGAGGTTCTACTACACATCCTAATGGTGTCATCTAAGGCAGAAAGGACATATGCAATGAACATTTCACACTGTGACACTGTGAGTTCAGCACTAGCAATATCATCAGGAGCACTTTCCAACAGACCCTTGAGGAGAGACCTGATAGCAACAGCAGTAATAGCAGAAGCACAGACAGGGCGCAAGGCAGAACCCACACAGGCAAAGGCATGTGAAGCCAGCTGATCAATGCGCCGGTCCTCAATATCAGGTGAGTGGACCACAGAAGTGTTGGACAACCCCAATACTGGAGCATCCACCTCTTGAGGGGTTGACCAACATTTAACCACATCAGCGCGAAAAGGGTACCTTTTATCCCAGCCCTTAGGGATTCCAGGAAGCCGGCCGGGACGCTCCCATTCTTTGAGAACAAGATTATTGAAATGGGCCTGTTCTGGAAATTCCAGACGTGGTTTAGCAGTACTGAAAAGTTCCCCCTGTAACCTGGGAGCCGCAGCAGGAAGGGAGATAGAAAGCACATCAAAAATTTGAGTTAATATTCTATTGGTATCATCAGCATCCCAATGATAAGTGCCATAGTCAGCACCACTGAAATGCTGATCATCAGACAACGCTGAGTCAGAGAACAATTCCCCCTCCTCAAGTGGGGTATAGTCAGACAAATCAAGAAAATTCTCCATAGGAAAGGCAGATGCACCCGGCGCCACATGCCGCCTTTTAGCCGGGGGCCTTATGGGCCGCAGAGCTAGCGATCAGCCCCTCAATGTTAGCCAACCTGGAAGGCACGTCAGGCTGAGACTCCCCACTAGTATTAAGCTCACTGGGAGTCATAATCAGGCGAGGGGGAGTGGGTGAGGGCATAGTGGGCGCAGGCCCAGTCACAGATAAACCAGAATGCAGCGCAAGCGCCTTCTGGGCGCAGGGTACACAGACCTGCACATCATCACTCACAGGGGATGCCCCACACACTACACACAGCCGGGCTTGTCCCGAGGGGACCCCGAGCACAATATCCTGTGAAGCCTCCATATGGTGATTAAGGTGGCACAACTGGCCAATAGGAATTACACCGTATAAGCAACCCGGGATGCACCAAATGTCCACAAGGAAGTGGGAGGATTTAACAAATTTGGCCTCTAATAAAGTTATAGGAAACTAATAGAGGGGCCAGGACCGGGAGAAACCTCTTTAATACAGTGTTCTCCCGTCTGAAAGATAATAAAAGAGCACCCATAAGCACACAACAGTGATAAAAGGATAGCAAACAATAAAGCCCGCAAGGGCACTCACAGACCACGTTAGGGGGCCAGCAGACACTACAGGAGGAAGGCAAGATGGCACTGGAGGGACCTCGAGGAGCGGGCCGCATGAGGAGACGACCCGGAATGCGCCCCCGTTAGGCCACGCCCCCTCGGCAGAGTGTGCAACCGGCCTGCAGCAGCAGCCAATAGGAAGGCCGGCAAAAATGATGATGCCGGCGCGGACGCCACAGGGCACGCGTGTCAGCGGCGGCAAATTCAAATGAAGACAGGGCGCGGAGCCCTGAAAGGTATGTATCGCAAAAACAGCAAAAGTCGATAAACATGCACACACCCCCCCTCCCCCCGAAAGAACAAGAGGAGAGAGGGGAGAGAGTGGATGACCCTTAAGGGGTCCCACCAAAGACCAGGGCATGGGAGGGCAAAGGCGGACGGGGCATCCCAACTCAGGTTCACCATAACCTGCACCGCCTACCCTTTGGTGGGGGATTGCGGCCGGAGCCAAGCTCCGTAACAGAGCACCAGTGGTAGGTGCCGCCTACCACCACCCGACCAGCGCAGCCAAAGCTGGGAGGCATAAGAAAAGGTGGGACGGGTGGAAATAGTCCCACAGGGCCAAGGGCTGCTAAGCCCGGCTCACCTACAAAAAGAGAAGCCATCTTCTGACCTTCGCAGCCGCAGGAGGGCCATGACACCCGGCAGCACCTTGGTGAACACCTGAGGGGCCGAAGTGATACCGAATGGCAAGGTCACAAACTGGTAGAGCCGATCCCCCAGAGCGAACCTCAGGAACTTCTGATGCCCTAAGAAGATCGGAACGTGCAGGTAGGCATCCTTGATGTTCACAGTGGTCATAAAGTCGCCCGGCCGAAGCGAGCTCACCGCCGACCGTAAGGTCTCCATGCGGAAGGGTTTGAACCTGACAAATCTGTTGAGACCCTTCAGATCCAGGATGGGTCACAGGGAGGCGTCCTCCATGGGCACCGTAAACAGATTGGAGTAGAACCCCCTACCCCGTTCTTGAAGAGGCACAGGACAAACCACTCCAGATGATAGAAAACGATGGACGGCCAACCTCAGGCCCTGCGCCGTCGCGGGATTCTGGGAGATCCGGGACCGGAGGAATCTTGGGGGTGGCCAAGCTGCTAGCACTATCTTGTAACCGGAGGACACCACCTCCTGGATCCACCGATCCGGGACGCGTTGTCTCCAGATGTGAGCAAAGAGCCGAAGTCGTCCCCCCACCTGGATGGGTGAGGGCGCCCCCTCATGCCTGAGGGGCCTTGGTAGGGGGTTTGGGCTTAGCACCCCAGGAGAGACCAGTGCGACCACGGGATCTACCCCGTCCCCAAGAGTCTCTGCAGCTACCTGCGAAGGAAGCTCCGCGTCCCCCACGAGAAGGACGAAATGAGGAGGACCCCCGAAAGGGCCGAGAATGCTTTCTACGCTGAGGGAGACGACCATCCTTGGTCAAAACATCAAGACGTTCCTCAAAAAGACGTAGTCCAGTGAAGGGAAGCCCAGTGAGGGACCCCGCAACCAAATGCAATGAGGGATAACTTCCAGACGCTCCACATCAACAAGTCCAAAGAAGTGCAGTGACAGTTACACAAGCACATACACACCAATAAAGCACGTGGGATAAAAACAAAACAAGTGGTTTCTCCCTTCCCCCGTTCCAGGCTCACCATTAGCCTGTGGCCGGCTATCCTTTGGTTACAGGGTCTGCGGCCCGGAGCTAAGCTCCCTGAACACCCGACCCCAGGTGTTCCCCTACAGTCACCTGATCAGTCAGCCGGGGCTGGGAGGCAGAAGGGTCCGGAAACAGGTGGGAATAGGCTTGCAGGTCCGACGGGCTTGGGATGCCCCGCTCGCCTGCGGATAACCGGAGAGAGAAAGTCTTCTTCGCAGTCTAAAGGCTAAAAAGACGACCAGTTGGCAGAAAGTGGTGAAACAAAAACTTGTTACACTATTGAATACTACAGAGACGCAAGATGTAATAAAAGGTCAGTCTGAAGGTGGTCTTTCAGAGAAAAAGGATGTCTTTCAAAAACAATGTGCAAAAGAATAGCTTGATGCACTGGATTCAATGAGCGACAACAATTTGTGTTTGGGCTTCTAAAGGGACTGGTTCAAACTCTTTCTGAACAAATCCCAGAAGAAAGGCCTTTCTAGTCTCTTGAACCAGGGGAGGCCTGGTTACCATAAAACTTTCTGTTGATCTGTCCTGGACCTCTAGCCGATAGCCCTGGGCATTGGTTTAGACAATAAACTGATTTGTACAGATGCCCGGTCTGGCTGTCAGGAAGAAGGTCAGATGGCCACCCACTGGGGGCTGGCGTCAGGGCCAAGGTTTGTCCATAGGCAAAGAGGGAGTGCCGACCAAACTGGGTCTACAGGTTCCCCTGCGAGGCCCCCCATTGTCTCCTCTCGGCTCTGCCTTCTTAGACTGACTAGGAGCTGTCCTGTTCTTGAAGGATGACTTATATCTTGGTCTCCTAACAGTGATGGGAAACCGTTTTGCTTTTTGCACGTATCTAGCTAGAACAGTGTCTAACTCAGATCCAAACATGAGGGTACCATCAAAGGGGAGGCAGCACAGCCTTGCTTTAGAGGCCAGAACCCCCTGCCAGGTTTTTAGCCAAACTGATCTTCTAGCACAGTTCACAAATGGCCAGCGCGGGTGTGCGCCCTGCTAGAGGGAAGCGGGTGCGCGCCCTGCTAGAGGGAAGCGCGAGACGCGGCCGCGGCCCGCGCATGCGCCGTTGGAACGGGGTTAAGGTAAGGTTTCTGTGCTTCCTGGGGGGTTTCACCCCACGGGACATCCCGATTTCGGATGCCCTGCGGGAGGGATCTGATCGGCCTGGGAATCTTATAGATTCCTGGGCCGATCCCCCCTGGGTGTTGGTCCACTTTAAGGTTATTTAAGCAAACCCCTAGGTTACTTGTTGCAATGCAATCTGATGCTAAGGCGGGTCTGAGCGAAAAAGCTGTAGCATCCCAAGCCTATCCATAGGTTCTCTAAGGGAGCCCGTGTCTTCAAAACTTAAAGCGGACCTTCACTCTGAATAAGAGCATATCTTATATGTTTTCCACAGCCTGTACATACAGATTTCTCACATTAAAAATCATCCTACCTGCATCTACTGCATGTTATGAGCCTTTAAACATCCAAGATGGCGGCTCATGGAGCATCAGGCAGCCTGCAAAAAGGAAGTGTCTTCTGACTGTGCCACTCTGCATTCTGGGATTGCTGTCCTTTCCCTGACCCCAGCTCTGCTCTGTCTGTGCAAAGCACAGCTATAACCCTGCCCCCTGCAATTTATCCCGCTCTCCTCTCCTCAGTATGTGTGATGCTTCTAAGACAAGATGGCGGCTCCTGTATCATAGAGTCCTGAACAGAGTTGCAGCCCGGTGGGGGAAATAATAATATTTAAGTGACTAAAAATAGAGAATTGTTTTTTTTAAGTGTTTGGGATTTTCATTAAATCATGCTGAAGGCCCGGTTTAAATCTGAAGATCTAGAGACCTGTGCAAGCGGAGCATCCAGCTTTGGGCACTTGACCCAGGCAGAAATATCTGCATCGTCTAAAGATTTTCTCTTAAATGAACCAGGTAAGAAAAATGTATTTTCTGGACATTGCCATTCATTTTTCAATGCATTACTTGTACTATGTAGATCTGCATGCTCCCTGATTTATGTTTTGTACAGATTAATGTTCCCCAACCCTCCCCTGAAGAGCCACCAAAAGGTCATGTTTTGTTGATCTTCATTTGGCCGACTCTATAGCTTTGCTGCTGCACTCATAACTTCACCAGTGAGTCTGGGTGGAGATCTTTAAAACCTGACCTGTTGGTGGCTCACCAGGAAAGGGTCGGGGAACACTGGTAAAGATGAACACACACTGAGCATTGGAAGGAGATTTGGAAAGGTTTCTGAGTTCAGTGGGCCTTTGCACACAGAAAACAAGAAGTGAGCAAGGGAGGCTGCTTGGTTTTCCTGAGGAAGCCAGAGTACAAGGGCGTAATTGAGGTCTTAGTTTAAGCAGCATATGAGCGGCTATAAGTGTTTTTGGAAAGTCTCTGACATGGAAACATAAGGATCATAGGCTCGATTCAGAGGCACATTCGTCTGTACTTCCGTAGCTGTCTGTGTATGTTTTTGTGGGTGTTAGTTTTTTTTGTTTTTTTACGTTCATTTTTCATTCGCACGAACATTCGGACTAATGCGTATATGATCTTTCGCTGATCCAAAGGAAATCAGATTATTATCGTAAGTTCGGGACATTTTTCCATCCAAATCTGAAATTTTTCGTCCCTTCAGATAACTTACGTTATTGCTATGGGCTTGCGATTAATTCAGAGAGCTGATTGCTGAGGGACCACCACCCTATAAAACCGTTTCATTTGCGATCCCCTTATGGGACCATTTTGACCTCGGAACTAGCAGGCTAGCAGTATGGACGGCTCAAGTGAATTTGAGGAGCATGAAGATCTGCAGCTCATGGGCATTGAGATTGTCCGGAGGTCAGAGCCCAGATTGCACCGGCGGCGACGCATGCACATCGATGGCATGCATGACGTTGAGCTGTTCGAGCTCACCATACTTAATCGCGCTTCCCTCCATAAATTGTATAGTGAGCTGCGGCCATGGTTAGCCCGCACCACAAGGAAGGGGCAAGCAATTTCAGGTATGACCAAGATGCTTGGCTGCCTGCAATTTTTGGCGAACGGCTCGTTCCAGAGGCTGGGTGCCCTCTCCGTGGGGATCTCCCAGCCTACGCCTCCTTGTAATTATTGCCTAAATGAAACTAGTCCCTCCTTGTAAATAATCCCTCATTACTATAAAACCATCATATTAATTAATTCCTTCTTAGAAGTATTCCCTCCTTGTAAAGTGTCCCTGTGAATAAATGGACCGTATTTATTTTTTAGAACATTTAACATGTGTTCAAAAGGCATACATTTTAATGTGGACCTGAAATAGACACTTCTAAGTTAATCTTAACTTTTTAAAACATACATATCCTTTTGGTGGTTTCAAAATACTTATGTTCTTGGTTAGTGTTATTTGTATTTTGTCACAGGCTGTGCTTAGGGTGTTAGAAGTTAGTTTTTCAATAGTTTGCCTTGCTAATGTTTTTTTTTTTCTTTTTTCCCAGGAACCGCAAAATGGGCCATTCACTGAATGTGCAAGCAGTGGTGGCCCCGGACATGCGGTTCCTTAGTATGCTCGCCAGGTTCCCAGGCTCATCCCATGATGCCTACATCCTTCGAAGATCTGGATTGTACGGTCGGTTTGAGTCTGGGGAATTTACCGGAGGATGGCTCCTTGGTAAGTTGACGCCAATAACGTCATTTTGATTTCTATGTATGGCTCTGATTTGACTTGATTTCCCATGTCTGAAAAACACAATTCTGTGAGGTACTCACCTGTAGAATTGTTTTTTCTGGGAATCCATTCCATACACTCCTTACTCTTGGGTTTCCTCCTCCTTGCTGATCACGTGACTGCAAGAAAGAAAACAGGCGCGGCCCTCCCGGCCCATAATCAGATCAGTTTACTTAAAAAGCAGTAAAATAATTTAGAGACAGGCCAGGAGGCCCTAATAAGAGTCCATGTTACTACACATCAAACTCCACCAAAAAATGCTCTCAAAATTAAGTCCTATTACTTTTCTTTTTTTTTTATATATTTTTATATATTATCTTTTTTTTTTCATACTATGAATTAATAATCAAAAAATGGATTAACACCCCATCAGAAAAACATCGGAAGATAACATGACCCAAAATGGGTGGGCCGGAGTGTATGGAATGGATTCCCAGAAAAAACAATTCTACAGGTGAGTACCTCACAGAATTGTGTTTTTTCTTCCAATCCATTCCATATACTCCTTACTCTTGGGATCTCCAAAAGCAGTGCAATCTATGGGCGGGATCCTCCAACGCAGAATGGCAGGTAGTTCACTTCACTACTGCCTGTAGAATCTTCCGACCCACAACAGCGTCAGCTGAGGCTCTAACATCTACCTTGTAAAACTTGGTGAATGTATGCACCGAAGACCAGGTGGCAGCTTTGCAAACCTGTTCCACCGAAGCCTGATGTTGAAAAGCCCAAGAAGCCCCAATGGCCCTAGTGGAATGGGCCGTGACCTGGAAAGGGGGTTCCTTTCCCTTGGCCGAGTAAGCTCTAGCTACTGCCTGCCTAATCTACTTATTGATAGTGGCCTTAGCTGGCGGAAGCCCCTTTCTTGGTCCTTCTGAAATGACAAAAAGAAAATCCGTCTTGTGGAAGGCATCTGTAGCTGCCAAATAATACCTGATGGCTCTAACCACGTCTAGAGAATGAAGTGCCCTTTCCTTAGCATTAGCCGGAACTGGGCATAAGGAGGGTAAAATTACCTCCTGATTAGGGTGAAAGGGAGAGACAACCTTAGGTAAAAAATCAGGCTTAAAACGAAAAACTACCTTGTCTCTATGTAACTCAAAATAAGGAGACTTCATACATAAGGCGGCTAACTCCGAAATACGCCGCATAGAAGTAATTGCCACTAAAAAAATTACTTTAAGTGTCAAAATGCTCATTGGAGCGTCAATCATAGGTTCAAAGGGAGTGCCCTGTAGAGCCGTCAACACCAAATTCAAGTCCCACACCGGTAATATAGACTTGCGTGGTGGACAGACATGAGTGACTCCCTGAAAAAAGTTTTAATGAGTCTATTACAAGCGATAGACCTCTGGAAAAAAATAGATAAGGCCGATACCTGCCCTTTTAGGGTATTTAATCAAAGGCCCATTTCTAAGCCATCCTGAAGAAATTCTAGAACTCTGGAAATTGAATACTTTCTGCATGAACATTTCCTAGCCTCACACCAGGATATGAATGACCGCCAGACCCTGTAATAAATCATGGAAAACGACTTCTTCCAGGCCTGGATCATGGTATGAATGACCTTAGCTGATAATCCTCTCTGCTAGGACCGCGGGCTCAATAGCCAAGCCGTCAAAGCCAGGATCTGTAAATTCGGGTGCCGAAGCACCCCGAGTGAGAAGATCTGGCTCGACCGGTAGACGCCATTGGTCTACCGCCATCCTTGTTATGTCCGAGAACCAACTTCTTTTTGGCCAATGAGGAGCTACTAGAATGGTGGGTACTCCTTCCTGAATTATCCTTCTTAGCACTCGACTCAGAAGCGGAAACGGGGGAAAAATGTACAGAAGCTTGAACCTTGTCCAAGGGACTGAGAGGGCTTCCGTGGCTATGGCCAAAGGGTCCCTTGACAGGGACATGAATTTTGGCCGCTTGTGATTGTGTCTGGACGCAAAGAGATCCACTTCCAGGCGCCCCCAGCGCCGACAAAGGGCTTGGAAAACCTTCCGACTGAGGGACCATTCCCCCCGGCGCAGGACCTTCCTGCTCAGAGCGTCGGCCTCCTGGTTTTCTATCCCCAGGATGTAAACTGCCAAGATGCAGGGAACACTTTCCTCTGCCCAGATCAGAATCCGGCTTACCTCCAGTAGAGCACCCTTGCTCCGGGTACCCCCCTGATGATTGATATAGGCTACCACCATCCGGTTGTCCGAATGGACCTGGACTGCCTGCCCCTTCAAGCAGGGGGTCACATACTGAAGCACTAACCCGATGGCTCTTAATTCCAATACATTTATGGGAAGCTGATTCTCTTTCGGCCCCCACTGACCCTGGACTTTCTGAGATTGCCAAACGCCGCCCCATCCTGTGAGACTGGCATCCGTGGCAACAATCTGCCACTGTGGGGTCAAGAAGGATCTGCCCACAGACAGGTGAAGAGGGTCCATCCACCACAGAAGAGAATGTCTTGCCGAGGGCGTTAGTACAAACACTTGATCCAGCTACTGTGGGGCTCGATTCCAGCTTGCCAACAGATTCCATTGAAGGGGCCTCATGTGAAACTGGGCAAAAGGTACCGCCTCGAAGCAGGCTACCATCAGGCCTATCAACCTCATACCCAGCCGAATGGTCGGCTGCCGGCAAGCCAGGAAGCACTCTATCTGATCTTGGATTAGTCGCGCCTTCTGTCCTGGTAGATACACTTTGACTTGGACAGTGTCCAGAATCATACCTAAGAAGTTCCTTACTGGCGCCGGAGTGATATGAGACTTCGGGTAATTGATTACCCAGCCGAATTCCTACAGAGTCGATTGGACCGTCTGCGTGTCCTTCAGGATCTGCTGCTGCGATCCAGCTGATATTAGAAGATCGTCCAAATAGGGGACAATACAAATCCCCTGGCTCCTGAAAACTGCCATGAGACCTGCCAAAATCTTGGTGAATACTCTTGGAGCCAAGGATATCCCGAATGGGAGTGCCACAAACTGGAAATGCTTGTCTTCCAGGGCAAACCTCAGGAATCTTTGATGTTCCGAAAAAATTGGCACATGCAGATACGCGTCCCTTATGTCTATGGTAGTCATAAGATCCCCAGGTCGAACTACTGTTAAAGCTGACCTCAACGTCTCCATGCGGAAATGCTTCACGCGGATATATCTGTTGAGATCCTTCAGAGCTAACATGGGACGAATCGACCCGTCCTTTTAGGGGATTGTAAAAAGGTTGGAATAAAACCCCTGACCTTCTTCCTGAAGGGGTACTCGACAAATCACCCCTTTTTGAAGGAGGTGCTGAACATCGGACTTCAGGGCATCTAACTTTGACTGGTTCCGGGATGCCCCTGACCGAAGGAACCTTGCGGGCGGTCTGGCTGCAAACTCGATTTTGTAACCTGAGGACTACCTCTTGGATCCACAGATCCCTTACACGACGCCTCCAGATATGAGCAAAATGCATAAGCCGTCCCCCCACCCGCTCGGGTGAGGGCACCCCCTTATACTGGAGTGGACTTGGCTGAAGGTTTAGGCCTACTTCTCCAGGCCCCTCCTGCTCTATTACATGCTCTGCCTCTACCCCAAAAATCTTTACGGGAGCAAGGCTGAAAAGCCCCTCTGCCTCTCCGAAAGGGCCGAAAAGATGAGAACCTCTGAAAAGGCCTAGTCCTTCCTTTTCCTCTGAGGCAGTTTGCCATCTTTAACCATACCGTCCAGCTTTTCTCCAAAAAGTCTGCTCCCTACAAAGGGTAGATCCGTCAGCGCCTTCTTAGCGGCGGCGTCCGCCGACTATTATCTAAGCCATAATGAGCGGCGCAAGGCCACAAGGAGCGCAGAGGTTCTGGCCGCCAGCCTGACCACATCTTCCATTGCAGTAATGGCAAATGCATTAAAGTCCAAACAGTCCTTAAAGTCCTTAGACTCTTGTGACAGCCTGCGCGACTTGGCCCTGGCTAGATTCTTCTTCATCTTCTTTCTCGAAGCCAAGGACACAATGGCCGTGGCACAAACCGGGCGGAGAAAGGAGCCTATCATGGCGAAGGCATGGCGGGCCAACTGATCCATACGCCTTTCTGAGGGATCTCTAAGGGACCCCATGGTAGCGGATGGCATCACTGAAGTGTTAGACAACCCTGCCACTGGAGAGTCCACATCAGGCGGATAAGACCAAAGTTTGATCATGTCTGCCGGGAAAGGATACCTGACATCTAGGATTTTAGGAACGGCTGGTAATTTATTAGGATTTTCCCACTCCTTAAGAACCATTTTAGAAAAGTGTGGTTGTTCCGGGAACACCTGCTTTTGCCTAACAGGCTTAAACAGATCATCTTTTCTTCTTTTCACTACCTCAGGAGGGGAGATATTCAAGGCATCAAAAACCGCCGACAGTAGACCTTCTGTCTCATCCACAAGGAGAGGATCTTCATCGGATGAAAACAGAATGGAGTTACTATCCTCTTCCGATCGCAGCTCACCCTCAGAGGCCTGCTCGTCCATATAATCCTCATCCTCTTCTTCTCCAAAGGAGGCAAACATATCCTCTTTTGCCACAGGTTCTAAATGTCTTTTCTTACATGCGGCCTTCCTTGGCAAAACAAAAGACAACTGTCTTTCCAAATTATCCAGCCTGTGAGCAATATCTGTGTGCCCCTCACTGTCTTTTCCCCCTTGAGGGGAAACAGGGGATGGATGAGCCGCCCTGCTCCCACCAGCACTCGCTGGGCTAGATACTCGGTCAACCGCTCTGTTGTGATCTAGGCCGATCCTAACGGCACAGGCAGGACATACTGTTTCAAAACTGCCTAGAGAATCCTGTTTGCACAAAGGGCAGATCTTGCCCTGCTCCAGAGGGATGCCCGTATCGCTATCCCCCGATGCCTCCCTCATGGTGTGTTTTTTTTTTTTTTTATTATTATAAATTTTATCATTTATATATATTTTTTTTAATATAGGCCAACCGACCCAAGAGGCCCGAGCCTAAACCAATCCCCTAAAAAAGGGACCGGGATGAACCACAACCCTGTTTTTTATCCTTCTTCCAAATCTAAAAATAAAAGGGGAGAAAAAAATGGATTTAATAACTCATCTCTTTCCTCTTTTTTTTTTTTTTTCTTTAAACTTTCTTTCAAAAAATGGATTTCACTTTTAATAGCCTATACATAAGAGTATTAATAATAATATAAATCATGATAAAGCAATAATATAAAAAAATTATTAAAGATGAATAATAAAAAATAATAAATAATAATAATAAACAATAACATTTGGAAAACGTTTAAAAATATTAAAAAATGTTTTTATAAAAATTGATCCTTAACCAGAGCCAAAAATGTACATTCTATAAAAATATATTAATATTGAAAAGCAAACGATCCACTCACCCTGCTGCAAGTCTTCACCTGAAAAGCAGATGCCAGAATAAACACACAGGCACACAGCTACACATTAATAATCAGCCTCACCTGCGACTCACAACCCCCTACATGCAATGCTCCTGGCCACAGCATGGCCGCTGATCCGACCCCCGACCCGCGATCTGGCGGCGCCGCCGGGGGGGCCCCCGAATACATTGAAGAGGGGAGGGGAGGGAAGTCTGGGGGAGAGGCGCCCAGCGTGCCTGGAATAGCCACGAGTATCGGGGGGGGGGGGGAACCCAGGCGTCCACCTAGGCTGCGCTGCTACACGGGAGAAGGCATCTGTAGCTGCCTAAGGGGAGGAAGAGAGCCGTCGCCTCTTACCTGCTCACAGAGGTTAGCAACCTCCACCTCCCTCCGCAAGAGAAGGAGAAGTGAGTAGACAGGCCATGTGGGTCAGATATAACTCCGCCCCCTGTGTGACGTCAGACCTCTTAAGGGCATATACACCAACAAAAAATTCATTCATTTTTCCTTTTTTTTTATTTTTATTTTTTTATATATAAAGCCTACCTACTGGAAGAAGGAAGGGTTGGGTGAAAAAATAAATAACATCCTCAGCAGGTACTCCAGAGAAAAACCTGCGGCTGACTTGCTTTCTGAGAAGCCTGCAGCCCAGAGCATACACTCTGTAAAGCGCCCCAAGACCCCAGCGCTTCCGCCTTACCTTCACGGACCCCAAAACAGCCAACGCTGTGGAGGCATAAACTTGGGTCTTGAGGGATCCGTGGGAATAAAACTCTGCAGAGAGCCGACAGGGTTCAGTCCCTTGCTTGCTGCCAAAAACCTTGAGAGCTACCTGAATCTTCAGTCAGTCATCTTGCCACTGCAAGAAAGAAAACTGATCTGATTAGGGGCAGCTGCTACTTATGGGCCTGGAGGGCCGCGCCTGTTTTCTTTCTTGCAGTCACGTGATCAGCAAGGAGGAGGAAACCCAAGAGTAAGGAGTGTATGGAATGGATTGGAAGAAAAATATGCCTATTTGAACAGCTTGTTTACACGTGAAACACAACCTGAAACATTAGATTTTTGAAAAAACAAAAACTTGCAAAATGTTTGTTCTGTATTGACCTAAAACCAAATTGCAAGTTAGAGGACATTAGTAATCAGTCTTCAACACACTCGCCTGTAATTATGCTATTGACTTTAGGATAGGGTCTGCGCCATCTTTGCTTAGATGCATTACATTTAGTGAGTAGAGGAGAGTGAGATAAAGTGCAGGGGCCGGGTTAAAGCTGTTTCTGCCTCAGACAAAGCAGATACGGGGTCCAGAAAAGTTAACACATCCAAGATTGCTGAGCAGCACAGACTTAAACCAATAGCTGTTAGCAGTTTTGCTGATTGCCCATCACCCGCCATCTTGGATGTTTAAATGTATCCCACATCTATTTGATGTGGTTAGGTTTAGTTTTTGGCTGTGCAATATGTATGCTCATGGTGTTTGGCAAATGTGACCTAGGCTATTATTCAGGTTGCTGGAGCGTTTTTTGGATTCCATTTATTGAGTAATGTGTAATTTATGTGTTTTATATTAAATTTTTGCAGGCGATTCCGGCTATCCACTCCTTCCGTGGCTGTTGACGCCTGTCCTCCGGCCCCAGAATGCAGCCAAGGAGGCATATAATAGGGCGCACAGGAAGACCAGGGCTGTGGTGGAGAGGGCTTTTGGACTATTGAAGACCCGCTTCCGATGCTTGGACCATACCGAGGGAGCACTTCAGTATGACCCCAAAAAGTTCATAGATATTATAATGGCCTGTGCAGTGTTGCATAATTTTGCAATATTGCAACGTGTCCCCCGGTATGTGGATTTGCCCCCCTCTCCACCCACCGATGACCCAGAGGAGGACTTTCGTGGCCCACCTAGTGCGTCTGTCCAAGCCGTGCGGTAGAATTTAATAGCCACACATTTTGCTTAATTTGTTGTTCCTTTGTTTGTTTTGTTTGTTTGAATTAATTACAAACAACCTCACAACAGATTTTAGACTCATGTTTTTTTGGATCCCAATTTGTTAGTGCAAACTTTAAATCATCTTTATTCCAAACAAAGCTAAAGGCATCAACTTAGTCAACAACAGGTTAAGTAAAAATTTTTGGTGTTTATTTGAAAAGCAAACATTGGAGTTGATAGTCACTCTCATAGTTCAGGAAAATACATGGTCAAACCACAAAGGTAATTTTTTGCAAATCAGGCCACATAGCAATTGGCCACAGGCAGGAGTTTTAAAGTAAGGCACTCCTGTAAAAAGATTTATACAAATGTCAAAAACAAAAACATATGTGACAAGCATTGCCATGTCCAGATTTTTAAGAAAACAAATAGGCCCACAGACACACCCTCTCCTGCTTGGCCACATTTGCCACAGGCACAGGTGTAAAGCAGCCAAACCTATGCTACATCTACACCTGTTACTCAGTGGGCCACCCAAACAACAACCCCCAGTCCCAATCCAAGACCAGTTCAATCTCAGCCAGGGGTCAAGGAGGTAGTTTGCCAGGCCAGAATGTCCCCCAATCGTGCCTACAAACAGGAGGAGCCAGAAGCAATGTAATTCGCCACCAGCCTGCAGCGCAACAGCTTGAGTGGCAGGTTCATTGAGCCTTCACCTCCGGCATTGGCTAGTGGGCTACCTCAGCACTTTAACAAGCTATATGGGCGCAAATCCAAAGCATACAAGCAAAGTCATACCAAAAGGGTATATTGGTTGGGCTCACCAGACAGGTCAATACAGTGGGGATGTAGAGCAAAGATGTGGAGCAGATACAGGCCAAATAGGCCTTAAAATGGGGGATGCCCATAAAACCCAGGTTGGGGCCCTTGGAGGTGGGCCCACACCTGCGCCTGTGTGGCATTCAGAATCTGCAACTGTTCCAACATGTTTCTATTTGAAGTTCGAAATTCAGCCATCATGGCACTGAAATTGTTAGTTAAGGTGGCCATGTGGCTGTTGCTATTTCGAACTTCCTCAAGCATGGAACTGTATTAATTGGATAAGGTGGCCATGTGGCTGTTGTTGGACCTAAATTCAGTCAGCATGGAGTTTAATGTGTTGTTTAATGCCTCTAATTGCCCATGAAGATGCTCGTGGCTTCGTTGATTTTGGAGGTGAAATAGCCGCCTCTCATGGTGCCATGCTGACTCCATCATCGGCGCGCCCCTCCCCTGGGAAACTGGGCGACGTAGTTGACTATGCCTCCCAATTCCCCGGGTTGGGGGGCGTGCAGATGATGTGCCTCTAGGTCCACCAACAGCCACAGGTCTGCTTGGCAAATCCTCAGCAGCAGAGCTAACACTGGGGACTGTAGGCTCAGTCTCTGCATGCTGCCCACGATGGTCTGGCAACATGGAGCCAGCTTTACTCTGCTGCTGAGGATTTGGTGGAGAAACATGTTGGGACAGTTGCAGATTCTGTCCCAGGGGGAGCTGTTCAGAAGGTCCAATGAAGGGTCCATCCTCCTCTAGCTCCTGGATTTCCTCCATCAGTGTGTGGGTCTGTTGGGACATGTAAATTAAAAAGGTTCAGTTTCGGGAATACATATGTCATTCAGCAAAAAGAAACATGGCAAGGCACATGCATAAGCAACATCAGAAAAAGACACCGTATATATCGGATCATGGGTCCGAGGCAGCACGGAAGTAGACCGCATGGTAAAAGTGGCTGAGGATTCCCCACTAGCTGAGGGATGATGCTGGGCTGCATTGTGCAAAAATACAATTCTGTGAAATACTCACCTGTAGAATTGGTATTATACGTATACAGTACGTCCTGCTCCAGATATAATACTTACACTTGGGTAATCCTCCACCAGATGGCGCTGCACTGCAGAGACATGCAAAACAAGCTCCTCCCGGCCCCTCAAATACCCGGGGACCTCCCACAAATCCCCAGCATTTAAAAGCAGTGAACAAGAAGCCGGGAGAATTTAACCACCAAAACTGGTAATAACAACAATGATAATCACCATACAGGGGATCCAGAACAATGCAAAAACCAGGGTGGGGTGGAGCAGGACGTACTGTATACTTATAATACCAATTCTACAGGTGAGTATTTCACAGAATTGTATTATTCTAAGTATACAGTACGTCCTGCTCCAGATATAATACTTACACTTGGGACATCCAATAGCAGTGTCCATAAAGTAGGGTGGGATCCCCAACAAAAAGACAACAGCAGGCAGTTTAAACCACTGCCGCCTGCAAAACCTTGCGGCCAAACACAGCATCAGCTGAGGCCCTAACATCCACCTTGTAAAACTTTGAAAAGGTATGAACAGAAGACCAATTAGCGGCCTTGCAAGCTTGTTCAACAGAAGCCTGGTGCTGGAAAGCCCAAGAGGCACCAATAGCACGAGTAGAATGAGCAGTAAGGCGGAAGGGAGGTACCTTCCCCTTGGCAGAATAGGCATGAATCACAGCCTGACGAATCCATTTGCTAATAGTAGACTTGGCGGGAGCCAAACCCTTCCTAGGTCCGGAAGGCACAACAAAGAGAGCATCAGTCTTCCTGAAAGCCGCAGTGACTACCAGGTAATACTTAAAACACCTGACCACGTCCAAGGAATGCAGAACCCTTTCCTTATCGTTGCTAGGATTGGGACACAAAGAAGGAAGAACGATATCCTGATTCAAATGAAAAGCAGACACCACCTTAGGCAAAAAATCCGGCTTAAAGCGGAACACCACCTTGTCCTGGTGTCTCTCATAGTACGGAGGCTGAATAGACAGAGCAGCCAGCTCAGACACACGCCTAACCGGAGTAATAGCCACCAAAAAGACAACCTTGAGAGTAAGAACAGCCAGAGCAGCATTATGAATAGGATCAAAGGGAGCACCCTGCAAGGCAGATAAAACCAAGTTTAAATCCCAAACAGGGACCATAGGTTTACGAGGGGGACGCACATGAGTGACCCCCTGAAAGAAGGTCTTAACCAAATGATGCTGAGCAAAGGACTTCTGAAAGAAGACGGACAGGGCAGAAACCTGACCCTTCAGAGTACTGAGTTTTAGACCTAACCTCAAACCATGCTGAACTCCAGAACCCTAGGGACTGAAAACTCCCTACAGGGAAGAGACCTAGACTCACACCAGTCAATGTAGGTACGCCATACTCTATAATAGATGGCAGAAGAAGTCTTCTTCCTAGCCTGCACCATAGTACCTACCACCGAGGCAGACAAACCTTTCTCCATCAAGATGGAGGTTTCAGCAGCCAGGCCGTCAAAGCCAGAGTTTGTAAATTGGGATGGCGTAAGGAGCCCTGAGTGAGCAGATCTGGTGCCACTGGCAGGTCGTACTGGTCTACTGCCATTTGTACCACGTCTGCGAACCACACTCTTCTTGGCCACCTGGGGGCTACTAGAATCACAGGTACCCCTTCCAGAGCAATCTTGCGCAGAACCCTGCCCAGAAGGGGGAATGGTGGAAATACAAACAGGAGCCGAAACTCCTTCCATGACATGGACAGGGCATCCATGGCCAAGGCCAGAGGATCCTGAGACAGGGATACGAAGGCCAGGAGCTTGTGATTGTGACGGGATGCAAACAGGTCCACATCCGGTAGACCCCAACGGTGACACAGGGACTGGAATACCCTGTTGCAGAGGGACCACTCCACCTGACGGGACGTCCCCCTGCTCAGAGCATCTGCTAGCAGATTCTCCGCCCCCGGAATGTACACAGCCGAAATGCATTGGACATTGGCCTCCGCCCATGTCAGAATCTGAGACACCTCCTGGAGGGCACCCTTGCTCCGGGTCCCTCCCTGATGGTTGATGTAGGCAACCGCCGTCCGGTTGTCTGAGCGCACCTGTACCGACAGACCCTTCAGGTGGTGGGTCAACAGCACCAGTACCAACCTGACTGTCCGTAATTCCAGAATGTTGATGGGTAAATGGGCTCCTGAGGGCCCCACCTCCCCTGGAAGCGTAGGGACTTCCAGAATCCCCCCCAACCTGACAGACTGGCATCCGTTGTTACCGTCTCCCAGGAGGGGGCCAGAAAGGACCTGCCCCTTATCAAGTTCCTGTGGTCCAGCCACCACGCAAGGGACTGTCTGACCAAGGGGGGGAGCACACAGACCCCGACGCTGGGTTCTTGTCCCACACTGACAGAAGGTGAAGCTGCAGAGGCCTCAAATGGAACTGGGCAAAGGGCACCGCATTGAAGCTCGCCACCATCAGGCCCACCAGCTGCATTCCCTGCCTGATGGAGGGCTGGGGGCACGAGAGCAGGAACCTCGCCTGCGCAGTCAGAGCTTACACCTTCTGTTGAGGAAGGAATATCCGTGACTGAACCTTATCCAGAATCATTCCCAGGAACGGAGTCACCGAGGAAGGGGACAGAGAGGACTTGGGGTAATTGATCACCCAGCCAAAGGACTCCAGGGTGGACACTACCAGCCGAGTGTCCAACTCTGCCTGCTGCAGAGACAGAGAGGTGATGAGTATATCGTCCAGGTAGGGTAGCACGCGTATGCCCCCTGACCTTAACAGGGACATCACCCCTGCCAGCACCTTGGTGAACACCCTGGGAGCCGAAGTGAGGCCGAATGGCAAGGCCACAATTGGTAATGCTGATCTTTCAGTGCAAATCTGAGAAACCTTTGGTGTCCTGGAAACACCGGGACGTGAAGGTAAGCATCTTTGATGTCTACGGACGTCATAAAGTCCCCTGGGCGCAGAGAGCCGATGGCCGAGCGCAGAGTTTCCATGCGAAAATGCCTGTTCTTGACAAACTTGTTGAGGATTTTTAAATCCAGAATGGGCCTGACTGACCCATCCTTCTTGGGTACTGTGAAAAGGTTGTAATAGAACCCCATGCCCCTGTCTCCTAAGGGGACCTTGCAAATGACCCCTAGATCCAGGAGACCCTGTACGGCCAGCAACAAGACCTGAGCTGAAGCAGGGTCCTGTGGAATCCGGGACCCAATGAATCTGGTGGGGGGGGCCGCACAGCAAATTCTATCTCCGGTCTGAGACGTGGCGCCTCCAGACATGCTCGAAGTGCTGCAGACGTCCCCCCACCCTGACGGGCGAGGGCGCCCCATCATGCCTGAGGGGTCTTGGGAGGGGCTTTGGGCTTGAACCCCCAGGAGGAACTAGGACGGCGTCCTCTGTTCCTGTGCCAGGAATCTGCGCGGGACCCAGCGAAGGACACCCCTTTTCCCTGTTTAGCCCCACAGTAGGGGGCCCTGGCCCCGAAAGGGCCGAGCCTGCCGCCTGCACTGGGGTAACTTGCCTCCTTTGGCGAAGAGGTCTAGACGGCCCCCAAACAGGCGCAGCCCCTTAAATGGAAGCCCAGTAAGGGCTTTCTTAGCATCATTGTCAGCAGCCCACTGGCGCAACCAAACCGCTCGGCGTATAGCTACCGCCAGGGCAGAAGATCTGGCACACATCCTAATAGCATCATCCGATGCAGACAGGATAAAGTTCACAAACACATCACAGTTGGACAGTGCATTGATAGTAGATAGGTGGCAACTCATCTGGGCCATCGAGTGCATTCCTGACCATGGCCCTGAGCGCCACTGCCGTAATGGCTAAGGCACAAACCGGGCGCAGAGCCGCCCCCCCAAATGCAAAGGCATGGCATGCCAATTGGTCAATACGCCGGTCCTCAGAATCCCGCAGCGTAGTAGTGTCAGGGGAGTGCATAATAGAGGTGTTGGACAACCCTAGAATAGGAGCATCGACCTCGGGGGGCGATGACCAGCACTTAACCATGTCAGCAGGGAAGGGATACTTCCTGTCCAAACTCTTAGGGATCCCGGGAAGTCTACTGGGATGTTCCCATTCTTTAAGCACGAGGTTATTGAAATGGGTTTGCTCTGGAAATTCCAGACGAGCCTTAGCAGTATGAAAGCGCTCACCCCTTTGCCTGGGAGCCGCAACAGGGGGAGAAATGGACAAAACCTCAAAAATCTGAACCAGCAGTCTGTCAGTATCCTCCTGGGTCCAGTGTTCGGAACCAGACTCGTCATGACCCCTTGACTTCTCGTCGGATGACCCCGAGTCAGAGAACAGCTCCCCTTCGTCCGAGGGGGTATGGCCATAAGGATGCAACAACTCTTCAGATTCCGTAGGGAAAAGAGCAGAGTCAGGGGTTAAATGCCGCTTCTTTGCGGTGGCCTTACGTGCTAATGAATTAGCAAGCAATTTTTCAACACTGGCCAGTCTAGTAGCCATATCAGGATGAGAATCCCCGCTTGTATTGGGGGTTAGACTCAGGCTTGGGGGAGTAGATGAAGTGAGGCGAGGTGCAGGCCCAGCCACAGAAGAGGCGGGATGAACCGATAGCGCCTGCTGTGCACAAGGAACAGAGACCCGTGCATTGTCACCGCTGCTAGGTAAGACCCCACAAGCTACACACAGCCGGGCTTGACCCGAAGGAAACCCGGTCGCATTATCCTGGGATGCCTCCATATGGTGATTAATCGGCACAATAGGCCAGTAGGGATTGACACTGTAAGCTACCCTGGATGCCCAAATAACCTGCGGGGAAGTGGGAGTAATTTTAATAGGCCCAATCGGGAGCTACACCGGGCCGGGAGAAGCCACCGGATTCCACGGTCTGAAAGACAAAGGGAACAAAGATGTCAGAGCCATGAGCAAGAAAAAGAAATAATGAAAATCATCCGCGAGGGCACTTACAGACTGAGGGGGGAGGATGGTCTTCACCACGCGCACGACTAGCAGTAAAATGGCGCCAAGTGAACCTCGAAGGGCGGGCCAGAGCTGGCCGTGACGCATGGGGAATGACACATGAAATGGAATTGATCGAGTGGATTACTTCAGAAGAGCCACTACGACACTAAAGAAGGTGCTGCAGCGTCTGCAGCGCCGCTGCCGCCCGTGCAGTACGGTCAATGCAGGAAAGACGCCGCGGCGACCGATACAAAATAAAAGCGCGGCTCTGATACTCATCCCAGTCAAGGGTAATACTAAGGCCATAAGCGTGTAATAGGGTACACTGAGGCTGCCATAGGCACACACCCCTCCCCCCTCCTTTCTTTCCCCCCCAGGCTAAGGGGGGAACGAGGGAGGATGGCGACCCTTTGGACAGGGTCCACCGCTACACGGGGCGTGGGGCAACGATGCGGGAGGAGAATCCCATGAAGGCTCACCATCAGCCTAAACCGCCTACCCTTTGGTGGGGGACCGCGGTGGAGTGTGGCTCCATAAGCACACATGGTGCTGCCTACCTTCACCCGACCAGCGCAGCCCAGGCTGGGAGGCACAACACAAGGACGACGGGTGGGAGTAGTCCAACAGGGCCGCAGGCTGTAATAGCCCCGCTCACCTGCGAGAGAGTGATACTTCATGTCTTCGCAGTCGGCACTGCAGAGAAATCTGGGATTTGTGGGAGGTCCCCGGGTATTTGAGGGGCCGGGAGGAGCCTGTTTTGCATGTCTCTGCAGTGCAGCGCCATCTGGCGGAGGATTACCCAATTGTAAGTATTATATCTGGAGCAGGACGTACTGTATACTTAGAATAGAAGGCATGTTAACACACAACTAGGCATTGCTGATGTGTAATAACACATATGGTTCACTAAAACACGGGCGCATGCATGAATGGCAACTCCCCCAACGGACCAAGTTGAACTTGACTATGAATGCCATTATCTGTTAGATGTACCGTATTAGTCAACAAGTACATACACATTGGTCTCCTTAAACAAATTAAACATGCATGTACTGGCTGTTCTTAGGCTTCACACATCCCTAAAAGCCCATTAGGGGACCACACGCAGCTTGCAAATAGCATTTAGAAACATAGAAGGTTGACGGCAGAAGGAGAACATACGGTCCATCTAGTCTGCCCTTATGTGTATACTGTATGTACTCTTTATCTTAGGATAGATGTGTACTTATCCCAGGCATGTTTAAATTCAGTGACTGTTGATTTTTCAACTACCTCCGCTGGAAGTTTGTTCCAAGCATCTACTACTCTTTCTGTAAAATAATATTTTCTAACATTGCTCCTGATCTTCCCCCCGACTAGCTTCAGGTTGTGCCCCCTTGTTCTATCATAAAGCTTCTTCTTAAAAACACTTTCCTCCTGAACCTTATTCAATCCTTTCACATATTTAAAGGTCTCAATCATGTCCCCCCTCTCCCTTCTTTCCTCCAGACTGTACAAATTAAGTTGTTTAAGTCTCTCCTGATAAGTTTTAAGTTTAAGTCCTTCCACCATTTTCGTTGCCCGCCTTTGGACCCGTTCTATTTGAATAATGTATTTTTGCAGGTAAGGTCTCCAGAACTGCACACAGTATTCTAGCTGTGGCCTCACCAGGGCTCTATACAGCGGCATCACAACCTCCCTCTTCCTACTGGTGATGCCTCGAGCTATGCATCCGAGCATCCTGCTTGCTTTTCCCACTGCCTGGCTACACTGTCCACTTTGCCATCAGATTATGCTGGTTGCCATTCTTTCTAGGTCAAACTTTCAAGCACCCCAGATAAAGTATTTCTGAGCAAAGCACAGCTCCAACCCAAATTGCGTACAGATGGAAGTGTATGTAATTCACTCTAAATACATAACAGACAGTCCTTTGCTAATCTCAATAGTGTTCCTTAAGACTCTCCAAACTCATGTATGGGCAAGGAAATAAGAAAATGATGAGTCCACACACATAACACACCCTGTTTAAATTGTTACCTCCAGTACAAGGCACACCCTAGGGGCATGTGTTAATCTATGGCTTTGAGCCTCATTTTACATGTAGCTCACATTTCAAATACACAATAACATTACTAACCAACAGGAATAGTCGGAATGTCCGTGTCCTGTTGGGCCTAGTGTCCCTCTAAGGCCACAGGATGTAGCAGGCCCATCACCATCTCCTCAGCTCAGCTAAATTGCAGTTTAGTGGGGAATCCTCCGCCAGTTTGTAAGCTGAAAAAGATAGTTGGACACATTTAGCTAAATGGTGCCAATACAAGACGAAGACAAATCCACAAAATATATATGTACCTGTAATGACGCCGTTTATTTTCTTTCTTCCGTGCTGCATACTTGAGGTCCGATGTTTTCCTTTGAATCTGCTCCACATCTTTGAGCTCTTCCCCTGCTGCATTGACCTTGGCCACGAGCCAATTCCAGAGTTTGGGCCTCACCAAACCTGCCACTCAACTGGCCTCTGCGCAATGTGCGCCCTGTTGGTTGTGGCTCTGGCCCCTCAGTGTTTGGCGGAAATTTAGGGGACATTCTGGCCTGGCTGTGTGGGTGTGAAATTACGGACTGCTGGCTGGCTGCAGATTGAACCGGACTTGGAAAGGGACTGGGTGTTCGTCGCTGGGTGGCCACTGAAGTCGCAGGTGTAGATGTGGCATATTCAGACTGCCTTGACACCTGTGCTGGTGGAGAATGTGGCCCGAGGAGGAGAGGGTGTTGTGGAGGAAGTTGTGCTTGGGGCCCTGTGCCTCTGTGGGCCCTTAGAAGACCCATGCCCCTTGAAGGTAGATGGCCGGTCCAGGGGTGACCCAGAGCTTGGGCTTCTGGGCCTGTGCCTTGCCCTCTTGGCCGACGGGTGGGGATGGCGACCTAGGACTTCTGTGGATTAGGCTAGAAATGTGTCTGTTAATGTCATTTAGTCAAATGATCGATTGTTGACAGATATTTGTATGCAGTTTGAACTAAATCCTATGTTTATTTTGTGTTTTGTAGACCATGCTGGAGTGCAGGTACAACTACCTGCCCAACTCTTTTGAGAAGCGCACCGTCGCCTTGGAGATAGTTTCCATAATCCACCACCAAACGGACACCACCTTCACCCACACTCAGATCATGCAGCATTGGTCGGACCTGAAACGGCTGCACATGCCCCGGACTCCATTTCCCTAGTAAGTACATAGCGATTGCATGCTAGATGTAACTCATGCAGAAGGTAGGCATTTAGTTATAATTGTTTTTATTTTCTAGTGTTGGAAATGGATTACCACCATCCAGAATCCACCATCAAACGGACACCACCTTCACCCACACTCAGATCATGCAGCATTGGTCGGACCTGAAACGGCTGCACATGCCCCGGACTCCATTTCCCTAGTAAGTACACAGCGATTGCATGCTAGATGTGACTCATGCAGAAGGTAGGCATTTAGTTATAATTGTTTTTATTTTCTAGTGTTGGAAATGGATTACCGAATCTGCCGCACCCGAAGGCACACAGGCCGACCAGTGCTGCATGAATCTGCAGCTGGAAGTGAAGGTGGTGGATCTCCGGGGCGACGGTCCTACCCCTCCTCTGTTGGGTCCTCCCACCAGCCCCTGGACCTTTCCACAGAGGAGGGGCGGCACGGCGTGGGCAGGGAGTCGTACCCAGCGACGCAGGCGGGAGCCTCTGGTATGTGACTCTTCATGTAACCGCACACACATATACATGCTATTTAGTACAAAGCTAAGTCCTTAATCTGTTTTTCTAGATGCTTCAGGAGCGGGTGAAGATGTGGAGGATGCAGCAGATCTCGCCCAGGAGGCACAGGGAGAAGGTGAGTGATGTGACACACACATTGAAATTGACATTTGATTACTGTTGACTAAGACATTCTAAGTGAACCTATTTGCCATGTCTCGACAGCCTCTACTTCACAACAGTGGCAAGGCCCAGGACGTAGGGTTGTCCCCAACGAGGCATCCGTCGGCCACCAACCAAGTAAGTTGTAATGTCATTCTTTGCAGTATGTGGTAATTGACATGATCACCCAGATACATCAAGCCATAGTCAATGGCATTAGCAGAATGACCTGTGCCCACTTCCTTAGATTAATTACTTAGCAGAATGACCTGTGCCCACTTCCTTAGATTAATTACTTAGCAGAATGACCTGTGCCCACTTCTTTAGATTAATTACTTAGCAGAATGACCTGTGCCCACTTCCTTATATTAATTACTTAGCAGACTGACATATGTTGTCATGATTTAAGTTGCCAACTAACAAACATTACATCCACAGGTGAGAAACATGTATTTGTCTCCAAATTTAAAAAAAAAAAAGCCAAGCCAAAAAAATGGCCTTGTTGGATAAAAAAAACAAAACCCCCCAAAAATTTTCAGTGTCATTTTTTTCCTACAATACATTAACAACAAACGAAGGGTGAAATAAATATTTAGAGATGAAGATTCAGATGACCGCGAAGTGGTTTGGGTAGGTTTTAGGGGCCTAAAATGGAAGAACCTAACCGGGAAGTGGTTTGGGTAAGTTTTAGGGGCCTAAAATGGAAGAAGAACCTAACCGGGAAGTGGTTTGGGTAAGTTTTAGGGGCATAAAATGGAAGAAGAACCTAACCGGGAAGTGGTTTGGGTAAGTTTTAAGGATCCAAAAGGGAAGATGGAGGATAGTGCTAAGTGGTTGGGCTGAGCTTTAAGGGCCCAAAAGGGAAGATGGAGGATAGTGCTAAGTGGTTGGGGTGAGCTTTAAGGGTCCAAAAGGGAAGATGGAAGAGAGTGCTAAGTGGTTGGGGTGAGCTTTAAGGGTCCAAAAGGGAAGATGGAGGATAGTGCTAAGTGGTTGGGGTGAGCTTTAAGGGTCCAAAAGGGAAGATGGAGGATAGCATTAATTGATTTAGCTAAACTTTGTAGTAGAAGTGAGGGTGGAAAATATGTATGCGAGCACTTTAATGAGTTAAGTTTGTAGTGCGCAGGCGCAAGATTGTAAGGATTTACGTCCGGACGATTATTTATTGAAAAAGGAAAACAGAATATATCGGGGAAACGTAAAGGATTCGTAGAAGGAGACAATGGAAAAAGGGCAAAATCGAAAGCCGATGCTGTTACATGAGAAAATGAAACAGAAAAGTCACGCTGGAAAATGACATCCTCGTACTCTGGCATACGAACGAACGGAAACTTTACAGAAGGATTGCAATGCATGTATAGAATCGCTCGAACACTCATACGAGAGCGGGAACATTTGAAAAAAATCCGAAAACGGCACAAAAACTAAAGTCTTTTTTTTGTCTCTCTGAATCAAGCCTCTTATGCTGGATAATGCAGGATAGGAGTGATGGCAAATTCTAAAAAGGATTACCAGTACGCATATGATTATT
Source organism: Gastrophryne carolinensis (assembly GCA_027917425.1). Taxonomy (NCBI): domain Eukaryota; kingdom Metazoa; phylum Chordata; class Amphibia; order Anura; family Microhylidae; genus Gastrophryne; species Gastrophryne carolinensis. The sequence continues at coordinate 226,249,690 of CM051240.1, read as the reverse complement.
TGAATTACTAGCCCCTTTTGTAACTTTGACAGATGGACAATTTTGTAATTAGTCTTATTTAAAAAAAAAAAAAGAAAAAAAAAAAAACAAAATTATTTTGTGCTTCTACTATGTAAACATATTTTGCAATACTCACAATGCCGTATATCGATCCATTGCAGACTGAACATCTCTGCGGTAAACTGTGCGAAGAATTACCATGACAGGGTCAAATTCTTGGTCCCAGATCTCGGCTTCATGTGAAAGAGAAAACATGAACAAATAAGCTAAAACCAGGTTTACTTAAACAGATTGTCCAAGTATAAACGACAAGTAAAAAAAAAAAAATCTCTGAAATAGGACAATATGAAATAAAATTAATATTTGCTGTACATTTATCTCCAATATTTCTACTAGAGATTAATATTATAAATATCACAAATACTAGTAATCATATCAGCCCAGCGGCCACTAATTTGATACAAACCGAAGGCTGTCCTCATACATCCAGTGAAATGGCCTAAGAAGAAATATACCGTATTTTTCGCCCTATAACCCTTTCGCTGCCAGCCTACCTGGAGTTTTTGTCACCCTTTGTTGCCAGACTATTTTGCACTATTATGCGCTCCCAATGTTCAAATGTGATTTTTGAAGGGATTTCCAGGGATTTCCCAGGAAAATTATATATTGTTTTTTTCAGCAGAGTCCAGGCTTTAACATGAAATGTCTTGCTTGTCATTTTTTTAGGTGTATTCTCAATATTTTGGGGTAAAATATGTGCAAAAAAATAAAAAAAATCTATTTTGTTTACAATTTGTAGTTTTTTTTGTAATAAAAAATGTACGTTTGTCAATAAAATCTTATTGCGTGTGAAATCCCAATATCTCCCGATTACAGTGGTACCACATATGTATAGGTAGACACCCTTTCCTGCCCAGGAAACTCCCCCAAACTGAAACAGCGCTTTAGGGGAATTTCAGATAAAATACAACTGCAATATGCGCTATGCGCACCTTGCAGTTTTTCCAGAAAAACGACCCTTTAGATTTGAAATACCCCCAACAAACTATATATTCTCTGGAAGTACACACCTCAAGCTTTCTAGGTGTACCAGGCTTGTTTATGTGGCCATAGCTTTCTGGAAGTAATACCTCAATGTATTCTTTGGTTGCAAAGAGTTTCCCTAAAAAAATGATAAAAAAGCAGAATCAAAGCCACATTTTCCTAAAAAAACTATATACAAACAAGAAAAAACAAGTTTATTCTGAAAAAGCAACATCCCCCGAACAGAACGATACCCAACATGCATTGCTACTGTCAAGGGAAGAGTTGCCAAACACCCCAAAGTAAAGCATGTGCGTAACGGTAATTTTACTTGAAAATTTCAGCTCTGCAGACAAAGTGCGCACCTTGCGATTTTTCAACCAAAACAACCCTTTACATTTGGAATATCCCCCATAAACTATATATTCCCTAAAGGTACACGTTAAGCTTTCTAAGCGTACACAGCTTGTTGTAGTGGGCTCATCTTTCTGGAATTAATCCCTCAAAGAATTCTTTGGTTGCGTAGGGTTTCCCTAATAAATTTATAAAAAAGCTGAATAAAAAACACCTTTTCCTAAAATATAAATATGCAAACCAGAAAAAACAAGCTAAGTCTGAAAGCGCAAGGTCCCCCGAACAGAACAATACCCAACATGCATAGGTACTATTAACCCTTTAAATTGTCAGCCTAATTGAGATTTTGTCACCCTCTGTTGACAGGTCATTTTTCCCCATTTTGCGCCATGTTTTGCGCCATTTTTGCTGGACTTTTCAGGAAAATTATATATATATATATATATATATATATATATATATATATATATATATATATTTGCAGCAGAGTTTAGGCTTTAACATGAAATGTCTTTTTATTTAGTTTTTTACAATATTATTAAGTAATAAAAATAAATAAATAAAAAATGTTTTAGAAAATTGACTCCTTTATTTTAAATAAAAAATGTATTTTATTAAGGAAAACCATATTGCATGTGAAAGCCCCATTTCTACCGATTAGAACGGTACCACATATTTATCGGTAGCCCCCCGTTCCTACCCAGGAGACCACCCTAACTGAAACAAATACTTTATACTTTTACAAATAAAATACAACTACCATCCACACTACAAAGGGTTAAATCGAGAAAGAAAAAAAATGACAGAGTCCCTCCTCCCGGGGGGAGGGGAACCCCTGCAGGCTACTAGCCCACATAGCCATGTGGGCCGGGCCCTTCTGCCCCCCCCGGCCGTTGGGGAGGCAGGTAATGGGGGGCTGGGGGTTATGGCAAGTCACCCGCTTGCCGCAGGTGACCTGCCATACCCAGAGCCTTGTGAACTGGTATAAGGGGTCTCATGGACCCCTTACCAGTTCACAAAGGGTTAAGTTGAAAAAAAGACACCAGACAAATATTTTATTATTCTATTTTCACTTATACTTACCTCCCATCCAGTGTCCCACGCTGCTGCAGATGACAGTTGTCGGTAGTGATCAGAGCAGGGAGGGTGGCAGGCAGGGAGATCAGAGCCACCCTGCCAGCCATCCTCCCTGCTCCGATCGCTGCTGACAACTGACAGATCGGAGCCCGGGTGCCAGTAACCCGAGGAGTGGGATGACGTCATCAAGTGGGCGGAGCTAGGGCGGGGCCAGCGCCGGCCGAAGAGGATGGTGATGGCCCGTTTCTGGGCCCTCACAAGCAGCGTGGAAAGCCCAGGGGGGGGGGGATCGGAGCCCCCCCCCCTGGTGAAGAGAAGACACGGGGAGAGCCATCGCGCTGCCAGGTGAGTAAATGTCATTTACTGTTTTTTTTTTTTTTTCAGATGTCGGCGCCGGAGGGGGGGGGGGGGGGGGGGCTATTCCGGGCCCCCTCCTGAAGATCAGAGGCCTGGGGGCGGAAATCTAACAGCAGATTCTTGTACAGAATCGCTGGCCCTTTCAAATGAGGGGTAAGGTAAGTCTGTATGTTTTTTACTTTTATGGGCCTCTAAAGTCAGCTGCGTGACTCTCACGTAGCTGGCACTTAACGGTTGGAGAGGCAGCTACGTGAGAGTCACATAGCTGGCACTAGAAGGGTTAATTCTTACGATCGGTCCACAAGGAATGGGTATCCGAAGGCAAAATTAAGCATAACTTAAAGGACTGCAGTCTGCAGAACTTTGCGGCCAAAAACAGCATCCGCTGAGGCCCGCACATCAACCTTGTCAAACTTAGAAAAAGTATGAACAGAAGACCAAGTAGCAGCCTTACAAACTTGTTCAACAGAAGCTTGGTGCTGAAAAGCCCAAGACGCTCCAACGGCGCGAGTAGAATGAGCAGTGATACGAAAAGGGGGAACTTTCCCCTTAGCAGAATTGGCCCCAATAACGGCCTGACGTATCCATTTGCTAATGGAAGATTTGGCCGGCGCCAAACCCTTCCTAGGCCCACAGGGCACAACAAAAAAGGCATCAGTCTTACGAAAAGGAGAAGTAATAATCAAATAGTACTTAACACAGCGTACTACATCCAAACAATGCAAAACCCTCTCCTTGTCATTCTTAGGACACAAGGAGGGAAGAACAATATCCTGATTCAAATGAAAAGCAGAAACAACCTTAGGAAGAAAGTCGGGTTTGAACCGAAAGACCACCTTGTCCTGATGCCTCTCAAAGTAGGGCGCCTGAATCAACAAGGCCGCCAACTCTGAGACACGCCGAACCGAAGTGATAGCTACCAAAAAGGCAGTTTTCTGAGTCAAGGTAAACAAAGCAATATCTTGCAAAGGCTCAAAGGGAGGAGCCTGAAGAGCAGAGAGAACCAAGTTCAAGTCCCAAACTGGGAGTAATGGTTTCCTGGGAGGCCGCACATGCGTAACCCCCTGGAAAAAGGTTTTAACTAAAGGATGAAGCGCAAGATGCTTCTGAAAAAAGATAGACAAGGCAGAAACCTGCCCTTTCAAAGTACTCAGCTGAAGACCAGAGTCCAGCCCTGATTGCAAAAACTCCAGCACCCTGGAGAGCGAAAAGACTCTACAAGGCAAAGATCTAACCTCACACCAAGCGATATAGGCTTTCCAAGTATATAGTAGACCTCTTCCGGGCACCGATCAGAGATTAACAACCGAGTCAGAAAGACCCTCCTCCTTCAAGATGGAGGTTTCAGCAGCCAAGCCGTCAAACCCAGCGTTGGTAAATTGGGGTAACACAACTGACCCTGAGTGAGCAGATCGGGCCGAAGAGGCAGAACGAACTGATCCACTGCCAGCCGGACGATGTCTGCAAACCATACTCGCCTTGGCCACCTTGAAGCAACGAGAATGGCGGACACCCTTTCCAGAGCCAGCTTCCGTACCACCCTGCCTAGCATGGGTATCGGAGGAAACAGGTACAGAAACCCCAGATCCCCCCAGCTCAGGAACATGGCGTCCACCGCCAGAGCCAGAGGATCCTGGGAGAGCGACACGAAGTTCGGGAGCCTGCAACTGCCTGCAAACCGTGGCGCTCCCGAGAGACAAGGAACATGGGCCTCCGCCCAGGTCAGGATCAGGGACACCTCTCTGAGGGCCCCCAGACTGCGAGTCCCTACCTGATGATTGATGTAAGCAACCGCTGTTCGCTTGTCCGAGCAAACCTGAACCGGAAGGCCCAGAACATGTTGAGTCAAAAGAACAAGAACCAGAAGGATGGCTCTCAGTTCCAGAATATTGATGGGCAGGTGCACCTCTCGAGGTCCCCACTGGCCCCGGAACTGAAGATCCCTCCAGAATCCCCCCCATCCCGAAAGAATGGCGTCCATGGTGACAATTTCTCAAAGAGGAGTCAGGAAAGACCTGCCCCTCAGGAGATTGGCCGAGACCCGGGAGGAAAACTGGAAGGGCCGATCCAACGACCGCGGTTGCCGGTCCCAGGACGCCAACAGATGAAGCTGAAGTGTCCTCGTGTGAAATAGAGCGAAAGGAACTGCCTCGGACGAGGCAACCATCAACCCTACCAGCCTCATCCCCAGATGGATGGACGGCCGAGGATTGGAAAAGAGGACCCGAGCCAACTCCTGAATCAGACAAATTTTGGACTGAGGGAGAAAATACCCTGTGTTGACCGGAATCCAACCGCATTCCCAGAAAGGACACCACCCTGGCCGGAGCGAGGGAGGACTTGGGAAGGTTGAACACTCAACCGAAGCTTTCCAGCGTGGAGACCACCGTCCTGGTGTCTTGTCTCCGATTGATTGAGGGAAGGAGCCACAATGAACCTGTTGAGGAACTTCAGATCCAGGACGGGGCGAACCGACCCGTCCTTCTTGGGGACTGTGAAAAGATTGGAGTAAAAACCGAGGCCCACCTCTAAGCGCGGCACCGGCTGGATGACCGCCATTACCAGAAGATTCCTTACCGACGCCAGGAGCCCCTGTGCGGCAAAAGGATCGGTGAGCACCCGAGACCGGAAAAACAGTGAAGGAGGGCAAGACTCTAACTCCAGCTTGAAACCGGACGACACCACCTCCCGGAACCAACTGTCCTGAACCTCCTGGTCCCAAACCAGGGAGAAGTGTCGCAATCGTCCCCCCACCAGCACGGGTGAGGGCAGCCCCTCATTGCTGAGCGGGCTTACCCAGGACAGACCGGGACGGCCACGGCCCCTCCCCCGGGTCCAACCTACACCCCCGGTAGCGGGAAAGGAAGCCCCTCTGCCCGCTCTGGTTCCCCGAAAGGAGGGACTAAAGGAACTTGCACCCCGAAAGGAGCGACAAGGCCTCTTGCGTTGAGGCAATTTACCACCCTTGGTAACTGCATCCAATTTTTCGCCAAACAGGCCTAAAAAAAAGGTAGCGCTGTAAGCACCCTCTTAGAGTCAAAGTCCGCTGTCCACTGGCGCAGCCACACTGACCGACGAATACCCACCAGCAGTGCCGCTGTCCTGCTACTCATCGCAAGAGCATCACCCTGGGCGGTCAAGACAAAGGAAATAAACGACTCACACTGCTTGAGAGAACTAAACACATCACAAGCGGGATCAAGACCTGCGTACAGATCCCTAATAATGGACCTAACTGCCAACAGAAGAAGCGCCGCAGCACAAACCGGCGCAGTGTCGATCCGGCACTGATAAAACCATGGCGAGCCAACTGATCAATCCGACGATCCTCACCATCTTTAATGGTAGTGGTGTCAGAGGAGTGCAACACAGCCGTGCTAGACAGCCCTAACACAGGGGTATACCTCCGCCTTCAGCGCCGTGCACTGCAGAACATGAAGAAAACAAGCTCCTCCCAGCCCTACATATACCGGAGGACCTCCCACAAATCCCCAGCATTGAAAAGCAGTGAGAAGAGAGGCCAGGAGAAACAACCACCCAAAACTGGCAAAAAAATATCAAATATAACAATCACCAAACAGGGGATCCAGAACAAGGTGAAACCAGGGTGGGGTGGAGCAGGACGTGCTGTCTGCATATAATACCAACTCTACAGGTGAGTACTTCACAGAGTTGTATTATTCTAAGCAGATAGCACGTCCTGCTCCAGACATAGTCCTTACATGTGGGACATCCAATAGCAGTGTCCGTAAAGAAGGGTGGGATCCCCAACAGAAGGCAACAGCAAGCCGTTAAAACTACTACAGCCTGCAAAACCTTGCGGCCAAACGCAGCGTCAGCTGAGGCCTTAACATCAACCTTGTAAAACTAAGTAAAGGTATGTACAGAAGACCAGGTAGCGGCCTTGCAGACTTGTTCAACAGAGGCCTGGTGCTGAAAAGCCCAAGAGGCCCCAACAGCTCTAGTAGAGTGAGCAGTAAGACGAAAGGGGGGAGTCTTCCCCTTGGCAGTGTAGGCTTGAACAACAGCCTGATGAATCCATTTACTGATGGTAGACTTGGCGGGAGCCAAACCCTTCCTAGGCCCGTGAGGCACAATGAAGAGAGCATCCGTCTTCCTAAAGGCCTGCGTGGTAACCAAGTAAGTAGGGTTACTAGGATTAGGGCACAAGGAAGGAAGTACGATATCTTGATTCAAATGAAATGCAGACACAACCTTAGGCAGGAAGTCTGGCTTGAAGCGAAACACCACCTTCTCCCGGTGTCTCTCAAAGTAGGGAGGCTGAATAGACAAAGCAGCCAACTCAGACACACGTCTGACTGAAGTAATGGCTACCAGGAAGACAACCTTGAGCGTGAGCACAGCTAGGGCGGCCTCATGGATAGGCTCAAAAGGAGCCCCCTGCAGGGCTGACAACACCAAGTTTAGATCCCAAACAGGAACCATAGGCTTCCGAGGGGGGCGCACGAGTGACTCCCTGAAAGAAGGTCTTGATAAGAGAGAAATGGGCAAAGGTCTTCTGAAAGAAGATGGACAGGGCCAAAACCTGGCCCTTCAAGGTACTGAGCTTGAGACCTAAGTCTAGGCCATGTTGTAAGAACTCCAGCACCCTGGAGACTAAGAATTCCCGGCAGGGAAGAGACCTGGATTCACACCAGTCAATGTAAGCCCGCCACACTCTCTAGTAGATGGCAGCAGAAGTCTTCTTCCTGGCTTGCACCATGGTAGCCACTACAGACGCAGACAAACCCTTTTCCATCAAGATGGAGGTTTCAATAGCCAGGCCGTCAAAGCCAGTGTTAGTAAATTGGGATGGCGTAGAGACCCTTGGGTCAAAAGGTCTGGTAACCTTGGCAGATCGCAATGATCTACTGCCATTTGAACTACGTCCGCGACCTTGGGGCCACCAGAATCGCGGGTACCCCTTCCAGAGCGATCAAGCGCAGCACTCTGCCCAGAAGGGGAATTGGTGGAAACACATACAGGAGCCGAAACTCCTTCCAAGACATTGACATGGCATCCGTGGCCAGAGCCAGAGGATCCTGAGACAGGGATACAAAGCTCGGGAGCTTGTGACGTGACGCAAAGAGATCCACATCTGGCACACCCCAACGGTGACAAAGTGACTGAAATACCCTGTAGAAGATTCTCTGTCCCCGGAATGTAGGCAGCCGATATGCATTGTACATTGGTCTCTGCCCAAGTTAGAATCAGAGACACCTCCTGGAGAGCACCCTTGCTCCGGGTTCCTCCCTAATGATTGATGTAGGCTACGGCCATCCTGTTGTCTGAGCGTACCTGAACCGCCAGACCCTTCAGGTGCTGGGTCAATCGCTCCAGCACCAACCTGACCGCCCTGAGTTCCAGGACATTGATAGGAAGGTGGGCCTCCTGAGGGCCCCACCTCCCCTGGAAGCGCAGGGACTTCCAGAAACCCCCCCAGCCCGAAAGACTGGCATCCGTCGTGACCGTCTCCCAGGAGGGAGCCAGGAAGGATCTGCCCCTTGTCAAATTCCTGTGGTCCAACCACCACGCAAGGGATTGTCTGACCGAGGGGGGAATCACCCAGCTGTCCTCCAGAGAGGCTGGGTCCTTGTTCCATAATGACAGAAGGTGAAGCTGCAGAGTTCTCAGATGAAACTGGGCATAGGGCACCGCCTCGAAGCTTGCCACCATCGAGCCCACCAACTGCATTCCCTGCTGGATGGAGGGATGAGGGTTCGCGAGCAGGGATCTCGCCTGGGTTGTCAGAGCTTCCACCTTCTGTGGAGGAAGGAATATCCTTGACTGAACAGAGTCCAGAATCATCCCCAGAAACGGGGTCACTGAGGAGGGGGACAGGGAGGACTTTGGGTAATTGATCACCCAGCCGAAGGACTCCAGGGTGGACACCACCAATCGAGTGTCCAGCTCTGCCTGCCGCAGAGACTGAGAGGTGATGAGAATATCGTCCAGGTAGGGTAACACGCGTATGCCCTTTAGTCTTAAGAGAGACATCACCCCTGCCAGCACCTTGGTGAAGACCCTGGGGGCCGATGTGAGGCCGAATGGGAGGGCCACGAACTGATAGTGCTGATCCAACAGCGCGAATCTGAGGAACCTTTGGTGCCCTGAAAACACCGGCACGTGCAGGTAAGCGTCCTTGATGACCACAGATGTCATGAAGTCCCCTGGACGCAGCGAGGCAATGGCCGAGCGCAGAGTCTCCATACGAAAATGCCTGCTTCTGACAAACTTGTTTAGGATTTTCAAATCCAGAATGGGTCTGACTGACCCGTCCTTTTTGGGGACCGTGAACAGGTTGGAATAGAACCCCATGCCCCTGTCTCTTAAGGGGACCTCGCAGATGACCCCGAGCTCCAGAAGGTCCTGCAAAGCCAGCATCAAGACCCGAGCTGAGGCAGGATCCTGCGGGATACGAGACCCGACGAACCTGGTAGGGGGCAGCACAGCGAATTCTATCTTGTAACCGGAGGAGACTAACTCCTGAATCCACCAGTCTGGGACGAGGCGTCTCCAGACATGCTCGAAGTGCTGTAGACGTCCCCCCACCCTGACTGGCGAGGGTGCCCCTTCATGCTTGGGGGGGTCTTGGGGGGGGGGGGGGGGCTTTGGGCTTGGGTCGCCAGGAGGAGCCGGGACGGCGTCCTCTGTTCTTGTTCCAGGGTTCAGAGCATGAGCCCCAGAAGGACACCCCTCTACCTTGCTTGGTCCCCCGGTAGGGGGTGGAATGGGAGCTTGGACCACGAAAGGGCCGAATCTGACGTTTGCGCTGGGGCAGCTTGCCCCCCTTGGCAAAGATATCCAATCTTTCTCCAAACTGGCGCAGTCCTTTAAATGGGAGCCCCGTAAGGGCCTTCTTGGCGACATTGTCAGCAGCCCACTGGCGTAACCAGACCGTACGGCGTATGGCAACCACCAGAGCCGAGGATCTAGCACTCAGCTTAATAGCATCGTCCGATGCAGATAGGATATAATTCACAAAGGTCTCACAGGTGGCAAGAGCATTGGCGGCATCAGAGGGCAAGTCATCCGCCCCTTCAAGAGCAGTCTTAACCACAGTCCTGAGCGCCACCGCCGTGATGGCTAAGGCGCGAACCGGGCGGAGCGACGCTCCCCCAAATGCAAAGGCATGACATGCCAATTGATCAACTCGCCGATCCTCTAAGTCCCGCAGCGTAGTAGTGTCAGGGGAGTGCATAATAGAGGTATTGGACAGACTCAGAATCGGGGCATCGACCTCGGGCGACGATGTCCAACACTTAACCAGATCGGCAGGAAATGGATACTTCTTATCCACAGCTTTAGGAATCCCCTGGAGTTTACTGGGATGTTCCCATTCTTTCAGCACTAGGTTATTAAAGTGGGTTTGCTCGGGAAACTCCAACCGCACCCTAGCGGTATGAAACAGATCGCCCCTCTGCCGAGGTGCCGCGGGAGGAGGAGAGAGGGATAAAACATCAAAGATCTGAGACAACAGTCTGTCAATGTCGTCCTGGGACCAAAGATCAGAGCCAGACTCCTCCTGACTCCTGGACTCGTGCTCGTAGGATCCTGAGTCAGAGAGCAGTTCCCCCTCCTCTGATGGGGACTGAGCATAGGAAAGCAGCAAATCATCAGATTCGACAGGTAGAATAGTAGCTTCAGGGTTCAAATGTCACTTCTTGGCAGTAGCCTTGCGCGCCAAGGAGCCAGCAATAAAGCTTTGCACACTGGCCAATCTAGAGGCCAAATCAGCGTGAGAATCCCCACTAGTATTGGGGGTTATGCTCAAGCTTGGGGGAGTAGGGGAAATAAGGCGAGGTGCGGGCCCAGCCTCAGACGAGGTGGGAAGACCGGCTAGCGCCTGTTGAGCACAAGGTACGCAGACCCGTGAGTTGTCACTGCTGCTAGGTAAGACCCCACAAGCTGCACACAGACGGGCTTGTCCCAGGGGGACCCCGTTCGCGATGTCCTGGGATGCCTCCATATGGTGATTATTAAATTCAATGTGCCAGTAGGGATTGACGCTTTAAGCAACCCTGGATGCCCCTATAACCCGCTGGGAAGTGGGAGTAAATCTGAAATATGGTCTGGACCGGGCGCTACGTCGGACTAGGGGAAGCCACCGATGACCGCTGTCTGAAAGACACAAGGGGAAACAGGGATGTCAGAGCCGAGCGCGAGGAAACAAGCTAGAAAAAAAGATCGCCCATGAGGGCACTTACAGTCTGCAAGGGGAGGACCGTCTTCACCACACGCATGCGAGAATGAAATGGCGCCCAGCGAACCTCAAAGGGCGGGCAATAGCGGTCGATGACGCGGAACGCGCCACGCCTCCCCCCCCGGAGCGCGCGAAGCTAGAAGGCGCGCAGCCAATCAGGAGAGAATGTAGCTACGTCAGTATCACTTCAGGGAAAAGGTCTGACGAAGTGAGCAAGGGAAATTGAAAAACGCTGTAGCTTCCCCAAACAGTGCTGCTGTGTGCGCATAAGGCACAGTAAAAGGCTGCGGTCAGTTTAAAATTAAGCAGGTGAAGCGTGCTCTGACACCCAGTAGCGGTAAGAGTCTAAAGTGTACTTAGGGCAAGGAGTAAGCCATCAACACACAGCCCCCCCCCCCCTCTTTTTCCCCCACTAACGGGGAAATATGGGAAGGAAGGTGACCCGAATAGAGGGTTCACCGTTAGATAGGGCATGGGGGCACTAGTGCGGGAGGGGCATCCACTGAAGGCTCACCATTCGCCTTAAACGCCTACCTATTGCGGTGGAGACTAGCTCCGTAAGCACGCTAGGTGCTGTCTACCTTCACCCGACCAACGCAGCCCAGGCTGGGAGGCATATTCTTAACAAGAAGGACGGGTGGAAATAGTCCCGCAGGTCCTCAGGCTGTCAAGCCCCGTTTGCCTGCGAGAGCGTGATACTTCATGTCTTCGCAGTTCCAGCACTGCAGAGAAATCTGGGGATTTGTGGGAGGTCCCTCGGTATATGAAGGGCCGGGAGGAGCTTGTTTTCTACATGTCTGCAGTGCACGGCGCCGGAGGACTACCCACATGTTATTACTACTACTGGAGCAGGACGTGCTGTATGCTTAGAATAGCGGGATGCCCCACTATGGGAAACCCGCCAGGTCACCCCGTTTACTTACCTTGCTTCCCGGTCCAACTGCGCTTGTGCGAGCCACGGCCACAACCCGCTATCTCTGTAGCAGGGCGCGTGCCCGCGTCAGGCATTTGTGAATGGCCGGCGAGGGCACGCTCCCTGTTAGAGGGTAGCAGGGGATGTGGCCGCCAGCGCCGCTTTGGATCTGATTAGCTGATTGGACAAGCGGCCGCGCATGCACTGTAGGACCAGGAAGAGGTGAGCTGCGCTCAGCGATTTAGGGGGTTTCACACAGCGGGGCAACACCTGGGGGAAAGGACCAAAACCCAGGATAGTCAAAATCCTAGGTTTTGGTCCACTTTAAAAGTGTTTTTACAATATACCAACATACCTTACGAAAAGCAAATACAAACCCCAATACAACAAAAAAATTCAGCAATTGTTGTATTCCCTAGCTCTAAATTTGCTGAAACTAAAAAAAAAAAAAAAAAAAAAAAAACAGTGAGGGATGTGAATCACGTGCGATCAGGGCAGTACAGAAGGTCAAGTGAATGCAAATTGAAAAAACTGGATGCTGTGCTACAATGGTTTGGGAGGACAATTGTCTGAAATGAAAAAAAACATGTGGTCATACCCTGAAGGCAAATGTTCCTAAGTAATGGACTTCACTGCTTCCTTAACCCTTACTCTGTCTACTACAACATTTACTGATAACGGCAATGCAGAGGAGAAAAATTAGATCGAAAAACGCCATAATGCACAAGTTCTTAAATATAAGAATAAGGACGATGTAAAGCTACACACTTAAGAATGGAAAAAGTGGAGTGAGAAAAAAATAAAAAAAACAGCATTTTAGGAAAAGGCTTATAAACATATATTATACATTTCATATGCTTATCAGTTCCAACTGACGTGATATTCAGCTGGATTTATGCAGTGGCTAATCTATTGTTCTTATGAATCATCTCGTACTAAGAAATGTATTCCATTAAAAAAAAAAAAAAAAAGAAGACTTCTAGCGCCACCAGGTGGTTGGAAAGAAAACAATCACAACCTTCTAGTCTGGATGCAAGATCTCTTTCGGAAAATTAGCCATGTATTATGTTTTATTTAAAGAGCACCCCAGTAGAGTAACTGTGACGGGGCCCTGTCAAGGCCATCTCAACTCAGTTGAAGGTAGCAAGACTATAAAAGACCAAAAAGGACAAGTGAAATGGCTCCTGCTTGCTGTCAATTATGCCAAGTGAGCACAAATAAGAAAATTAAGGTGGAGAAGCAACATTGATGCGGGCCCCCTGACCTTCTGTGTCCCAGTGCGGTCCCCCCCTCTTTATATTTATGGCCCCTGAAAGTAACATTATTTTCTGTGGTGCTGTACAACATGGAAATTACAAAGTAAAGTATAAATAAAACCATAGATTTTAACCAGTGGTGGTGGGTGGAGTGCAGCAATCGGTTTTAACATTCAACATGTAGTGTTTACCTTGTTTAACTGACATGGTAGGAGAATTAAAAGAGAATAGCCTGTGATTTGCATGTAATATGCTGGATTTTAACTTTTTTTCATGTGTTATTTTACAAAACATAAAGGAGTTTAAGTTTTGTTTTAAAGTGGACCAAAAGGACTATCCTGGGTTTTGGTCCTTGCCCCCGGGGCAGCATGCCCCACTGTGTGAAACCCCCCAGGTCGCCATGCACGGGCACTCATCCAATCAGTATGCTCGGATTCGCTCACGTCAACGCGTCTATGCCTTCTGTGATTTCCATGGGGTGGACGGGGCTCTGCCCATACTGGTGATGTATCAATTATTTTTGCTGCCCAGTACATGCTAAATCGGCCGATGCTTCTTTTCTCTACATCCAGGCCGTCCCAGAATTAATGACAGTTGGGTTAACCGCCACCAGGTGGCGCAGTTACTGCAAGATCCAGAGCTGTAACTCCTCCCGGCCCCCTATAAAAAGAGCTGTCTCCATAGAATTCCCAGATTTCATCTTGCACTATTACCACCGTCCCCGTGGACCCATTCTGCCTCCCAGCTGCGGCTGACGGGACGGGTATAAGGTAGGGTGAACGCCGAGGGTCAGGAGTTGTCAGAGCTAGGCTCTGGGCCGCAGACGCTCTCCTAAAGGGTAAGCGGCCATAGGCGATGGTGAGCCTATTGGGGGGAGAGGAACCACTAAAATTTCCAAGGGTTATGCCCTTATCTGTGCCCACATGCTTTATTAAGTGTTCTTGCATGGCAATAACCCTTTTGTTCTCTCACATATATATTAAGTGTTCTTGCATGACAAGATCACTTATTGTTCTCTAGCATATATATTATTATAGCCATATTTTGCACTGTAACTCCTCCCACAGTTTTTACACTACATAGACCATAATATACCAAAACGTGCGGATCGTTCCCGAGTGGTGTGCTATTTGTGGAACGTTTCGCCAAACGGTTTCCGAAATATTGGCGTTTTTCTGGAGCAATTTTCCCATAGGAATGAATGGGAGAAATGTTCAAAACTAGAACTTGCACTTTGTCTAGTTTTCATATGTTGTGCTTTTTACTTCGTTTTTACCTCAGACTTTATTGCTGCTGGCAGCTGTGTGGATACTCACCTTCCACATTATCCCACAAGCTTTATATATTTTGTGTGTGTTGCACTGTTTACTACTGCGCTTACTTACCTCCCTCATTCCCTCCGGTGCCTCATCCTCCTCCTTCCTTTCCTCACAGGGCGTTCGTATGCATCTGAACGCTGTGGGGGGGGGGGGGGGGCGGAGGGGTTGCCGTCGGCCTGGGTGCCCTCGGCCACCAACATGGAGCATGATAGGGGGCAGGCGCTGTCCTTCCGGGCGCGGGGGCGCATCGTGCGCTGAGCAGGGGCCCGGCCGCGGGCTGCCCTGCTGTTGTATTCGGCGGTGGCCTCCGCCATTTTGGGCTTCTAAGGAGAGGCGGGCGCTGCCTTCGCGCCGTTCGGGGGGGGGGCGTGGTCTCGCTGTGACATTTTTCGCGTCACCGCGGGTGCGGCCCCACCCTCAAGGATCGTTTTCTGCAGCCGGCATTTTGACTAAAGGCTTCTCTCGTCTATATACTTACGCAAGCCTGTATAACAATTTTGGTCCCCTGAGAGGCGTGACCTGTCGGCCTCCGTGCTACTGCCGAGACTCCTCTGGATCCGTCAGGGTCGTGAGTCATTTTTAATTTCTGACTATATTTTTTCTGCGCATGTGCTGTGTGATGCCTTGGAGGAAGAGGCACTTTCTTTCAGGAGGCTGCCGGGATCCTGGGGACGAGGTAGGTCCCACGGCCGCCCCAATCCCTCCTGGGGATCTGAGTCCGGACCCTCTGCAAAGGCTCCTCAGGCTTGAAGAGGCGCCCTCACCCATCGGGGTGGGGGGGACGGCTTCTGCTATTGTTCACGTCTGGAGACAGCGTGTCTCGGATCGGTGGATTCAGGAGGGGGTTTCCTCCGGTTACAACTAGAGCTGGTGGATATATCGCCCCAAAGCTTTCTTCAGTCTCGCATGTCCCGGAATTCTGCGATGGCACAGGGCCTGAGAATGGCTCTACAGCATTCCTGCAACTAGGTGTGATTTGCCATGTACTTCATATGGAGGCAGGAAGGATCTTGGACCTGAAGGGTCTCTACAGGTTGTAAAAGTCCGGCATTCCTGCATGGCAGCCTTACGGTCAGTGGTGAGTTCACCTCGGTCTGGCGATTGCATGACCACGGTGGAAATCAGGGATGCCTACGGCACGTCTCGAGATTCCAGGGACACCAGAGGTTTCCGAGATTGCTCTGGAGGACCAGCACTATCAATTGGCGCTCTACCTCGCGGGATATCCTTTGCCCCCCGGGTTTTTGCCAATGTACTAGTAGGCATCATGGCCTATTCTGAGGAATTAGGGCGTTCATGTGCTGCCTTATCTGGATGATTTCCTGATTGCGGCTCAGTCCCTTCAGCAGGCTGAGAACAACACCTGGACAGGGTTACCCACTCTCAAGGAGTTCGGCCGGGTAATCAACTACCCCAGGTCTTCGTTATCCCTCAATGGTGAAGTTCTTTCTGGGTATCACATTGGACACCTCTCAGGTCAAGGTATTCCTGCCCCAGCAGAGGGTGGCGGGCCTCCAGACGCAGGTGCAGGCCTTACTGTATTGTCAGCGGCCATCGATCCGTCTGGGATGAAACTGGTGGGCCTAATGGTGTCATGCTTCGAGGCAGTGCCCTTCGCTCAGTTTCACATGGGACTCCTTCAATTGAATCTGTTGCCCGGTTGGGACCGGACGCTGGAATTTTTGGAACAGGAATTTTGACTGTCCCCCCTGGCCAGACAGTCCCTCTTGTGGTGATTGGACCCCAGAAACCTGTCGGTGGGCAAGTCCTTTCTACTCTCCGTTGGGAGATTGTCAGATGCCAGTCTGACCGGCTGAGGAGGTTTTTGGCAAATGCTGAAGTTCCAGGGCCAGTGGGGGCCGCACCTCCGCTGGGGTCTACATGATGTGGACCTGTTTGCGTCCAGACACAATCACAAGCTCCCTAGGTTCGTCTCCCTGTCAAGAGATCCTCTGGCCTTCGCCACAGACGCTCTGGCAAATCCTTGGACAGAGTTCAGGCTCCTTTTTTTTGCATTCCCTCCGTTTCCACTCCTGGGCCGAGTGCTGCGCTAGTTAACCCAGGAAGGGGTCCCCACCATCCTAGTGGCTCCTCGCTGGCCGAGAAGGAGTTGGTTTGCGGACATAGTTCAGATGTCAGTGGATCGCTACATCATGCCCGACGACCCAGGGCTTCTCACACAGGGGTCGCTGAGGCACCCCAATTATTGAAACCTCAATCCTGACGGAGAAGGGGTTGTCTGCTAAGGTTGTTCAGACCATGATTCAGGCACGGAAGAAGTTTTCTTCCATGATTTACTAGCGTTTTGCATGTCTACATGGCTTGGTGTGAATCCAAAAGTTTCCCTTGTCACACATTCTCTATTTTTAGGTTTTTGGAATTTTTACAACATGGCTTAGACTTGGGTATACAGCTGGGCGCCCTCTTGGGCCAGGTCTCGGCCTTGGCCGTCTTTTTCCAAAGATCCTTTGCCAATCATAGACTGATCTTCTTTCCAAGGAGTTTCCCATGTACGTCCAACGCGTAAGCCTGCATTACCAGTGTGGGATTTGAATTTGGTGCTTTCTGCTCTCCAGGGTCCCTCCTTTGAGCATTTGTGCGATGCTGCGTTGTCTATTTTTTGGTAGCTATCGCCTCGGTGCGTTGCGTGTCAGAACTGGCCGCGCTTTGTATGAAGCCTCCTTATTTTGAGCGGCATAATCATAGTTGGTGTTTCGCTTTAAACCTTTTTATATAGTTTCTCCTATTCTTTTTTATGAGGAAGTGGTCTGCCCTCCTTGTGTCCATCACTGACTATTCCGAAGGAAAGGACATTCCATGCCTTGGATGTGGTCAGAGCCATTAAGTATTACCTGGTTGCGACTAAATCCTTCAGGAAGTCGGATTAGTTTTTTGTCCTAACAGAAGGTTCTAGGAAGGGCTTGCCATCAGCCAAGTCCACTCTCAGTAAGTGGATCTGACAGCCGGTGGTGCAAGTTTTTTCGTGTTACAGCTCATTCTTCTAGAGCTATTGGTGCTTCCTGGGCTTTTCAGCACCAGGCCCCTGTTAAACAAGTTTGTAGGGCCGCTACCTGGTCTTCTGTTCATACCTTTACAAGTTTTACAAGGTTGATGTTAGGGCCTCAGCTGACGCTGCTTTTGGCCGAAAGGACGCTGCTTTTGGCCGCACTGGGGATCCCATCCTAATGGACACTGGATGTCCCAACTGTCATTACTTCTGGGACGGCCTGGACTGGATGTAGAGAAAAATACAATTATAGGTATTTATCATAGACTCTTCTCACATGCACAATTGCACCTTGCACTTCATTTATTGCACACCTCTTAAATTTGCACTACCTTATATGTATTGCTGCTTCTTCTGCTTTTTGTACATATCTTATTCCACCTGCTCTTCAGGTGAATTAGTTGGCACATTACTTTACTAATTTATTACAAGACATCAGCACTTTTCAGCGTCTGGCCGTTCATCATGCATTTGGCCCTAATTTTTAATTAATTAGCCACTCCCCTATCCCCCCACCCAGCCCACTGTTTTACGTCTTTTAACTATTGTTATCTATGTAAGTTTTGTCTTTTGGAACACGTTTTGTGCATTGGATAACTTGATTCAAGCTAATAAACTTTACTTTGATTGTTATTACGTTGTGTGTGGCCACTTGCTGGGGATTTCTACAATAGCACAGCTCTAGAGCCCCATTGATTTGTGGTACTGAGGCTGTGCATATCCTTCCTGTAACTGTTACTAAGCCTTCCTCTAAGGTGAGAGGCTGCAGCCCCCGCTTCCCTCTAACAGGCAGCGTGCCTGTGCCAGAGATTCACAAATGCCTGGTGCAGGCACGCACCCTGCTAGAGGGATAGCAAGGATGCGCCCACGACTCGCACATGCACCATTGGACTGGAAAAAAAAGCTAAGTGTATGGGCGACCTGGGGGGCTTTCACACAGCAGGCCATCCCGATTTTGGATGCCCCGGGGGGAAGGAATCGAACACCCCAGGAATCTATCGCTGTGGGTTTTGGTCTACTTTAAGTCCCTGGTGCACAGACAAACTACTGATGAGAAAAAACAGCAACTGGAAACACTTGAGGTTTATTTGAGGTTTATAAATTAATATCTGTTAAGCACATGTAGGTAGTTTTTAGGTGAAGACACAGTGTTGAAATCATTCCTAATATAATAACAGAAAATAAGAGACCGGCTGTGTCCACCTTGGGAGTTTATTATGCCTCTCAATCAAGAGAATTCTATTTGCCTAAACATAGCACCAATGATGTGACAGGGGACCAGAATTTCCCAGCAGTTTCATTTTGTCATGGGAAGCCACCGCACATGTCAGCCTCCTATCGGTGCCATTCCAACATAGAATGGAGACATTGACAATGGCAATGGATTAGGGGAATGTGGATCGCTGTGGTGTAAGTAGCAATGGGAGAATGTTATTTAGGGTCCCACAAAGACATACTACTAACCTAACATGTGGGTCAGCTTTAAAGGGGAACTTCAGAGACCCTGAAGTCTAAAAGACTCCAGGGCCATCCAAATCCCACTCCTTGGGGCATCCAGTCATGGCAGATGGCTCCCATTGGGCAAGAGGCTGCGCATATGCTGTTGGGACTAGCAAGAGGCGAGTGAATAGTGGCTGTGGGAAAGTCAGATTCCTGGGTTTACCTGCCAAAAATTCCTATTTGCTAGCTTAGAGAATTCATTAAAAATGAACAAAACCTGGGATTTTAGTAGCCTGAGTTTGGTTCCTCCTCCTAATTCGGGTTGCCTCCCTGATTGAATCCACAGGGATCATTGTAAAAACGTACCTCTCACTGAAACGGTTGTGCAACTTTCTCCATGTCCACAAAAACTAAAGTAGCTTTTTCTGTCTGATGCTGGGGTTAAATTTCCAAAACAGGTGTTTTTTTTAGGGCACATATAGTGTAAACATACACAATTACAAAAGCAGTCCATACCTTTTGGTGTATACATTCCTTGCTGCATGGAGCCTCCAGGCTCGAAAACAGGGGCTTTAAAATCAGCAACTGCGGACAACACAGATTCAAAACTGCAACTGCTGGGCATGACGCCGCTTTTTGGATTGGGGCTTTCCGGGATGTAGAGAACATTTAAGGAAAGCTACCTCTGATCATGCCGATTATAATTGGTATTCCCAAACCCGAAGGCCCGGTTCACACTGGAGTGTTGTGATAGCAATTTTATCGATAGCAATTTCAGCAGTGATTGCATAGCATTTTCTATACAGCCAACTTTATAAGAACAAGACAGTAAGACAAATGAAACAGGTGATAGATCAGATTTCCTGTTCCTGGGTCACCACTCAGAACAGCTGAAGCCCAATGTATGTAACTAGTTTAGCCACACCCCCTGGAAAACAATTGGTCATACTTACACCGGACCTTCAGCATGATTTAATGAAAAGCCCAAACCCTTAAAAAACTATTCCTCAGCATCTAAAATTAATATTCTTTAAGTTTTTAGTCGCTTACTTATTATTCTTTCTCCCACTAGCCTTCAACTCTGTTCAGGACTCTAGGATACGGGAGCTGCCATCTTGCCTCAGAAGCATCACATACTGAGGAGAGGACGGGGGTGAAAAGTACGGGGGGGGGGGGTTATAGCTGTGCTGTGCTTTGCTCAGACAGAGTAGAGCTGGGTCAGGAAAAGGACAGCAATCCCATAATGCAGAGCAGCAGTCAGAAGACACTGAGACTCTGAGCCTGAGACTCCATGGGCCACCCATATTGGATGTTAAAAAGTTAATACACAATAGGTACAGGTAGGATGATTTTTAATGTGGGCAATCTGTATGTATGAGGCGGGGGGAAACATACAAGATAGGCTTTTATTCAGGGCGAAGGTCCGCTTTAATAAATCATAATATACATTAAATACATTACATTTGAATTGCAGGTGTACAAACTTCAAAAAAGGCAAGAAAAAAAAAAAACCCTGATTGGCTCCTAGCTGTACTCAAGCTCCTGCGGGATAGCAAAGTGCTTACTTTGACTTGAATGGGATCACGATCATGACACATTGGTCACTAATGAAAAGCAGGAACAGGCCTGTACACAGTAGGACTGGTTACATTTTATTTTTTATTCATTCAACTGAACTAGGATAGAAAGGCTGTAGGGGTGATAGGTGACGAAGAATGTATTTTACATTTTGTCTAGACTGTTAACTTAAAGCAGACCGACACTCGCTATCGGGCAAGGGCGTTGGTACCGTTGCATTAAACCGGACTTAGAGCCTTGCACAGTTGTAAAAGAAAACTCCCTAAAACTCCCTTGCCCCCTCTGCACGCATAATACATAATCATTGTCAGCACCTACATTTGCTCCTGCATCCAGTCAAAGCTAAAACGCTGCCTCACAGATTTTCCCCTGGTAGTGGCTATTTTGGAGCTTCCTTTCCCAGCATCCGAGCCGTGGTGCTGCCAGAATTCATAACTGACAATGCAAAGCGACAGGAAACCCAGCAGCATTTCCTGTTTTCAGGTGGCCAGATGTTCCAGGAGATTCTATTTTGTTTGTAAAACTGACCAAAGTAGGAGTTAAAAAAAAGGTAATATTAATATTTAAGTGCAGCATCTGAAATGCAATTCAGCACAGTTTGTTGTAAGGGTGCTGGTCCACTTTAAGACTGTGAAGGGCATGCAGAATTCTGGAGCCCCACCATCACCCAACAAATGCCCGAAATTCTTACCCTTAAACTCTAGCCTCGTTGATTGGCAGCTAACGTTCGCATGGGCGTAGTTTTCCGGCGACCGAAACCGAGGACGCACCCACTACCCACATGAGAGCAAGCAGCAAATCCTGGCGAGGCTCGAGGTCAAAAGTAAGAATATCAAGTGTTTGGGGGGGGGGGGGGGGGATGCAAGAGGGGGCTCCAGCAGTCTACATGCCCCTCTCACTGTCTTAATACAGCAGAACCAACACCCGAACCCGAAAGCAGGAAAAAAGTGTGGGTCTACTATAATTAGCATAAAATCATGAAATCATCAAATAGTACTTACAAATTATCATAAATGCTTAAGCACTAGAGTGAACCCTATGTTTACAGTTCTAGAGGAGTTTGTATTATATTAATCCATATAATCCATATAAAATGCTCAAAAAAAGCTCACTGCGGCAAAGGCATATATGAATAGAACGAGTGCCACCGATTGGCTCAGTGGTCCACGTGGGAACAAGGAAGAGGTGAGTTTTCAGGCAATCCATGGGGATACACACAGCGGGGCATCGCAAATCAGGATGCCCCACCAAAGAGGAACAAAACCCAATAAAGTGAAACTTTTGGGATGTGTATCTGTTTAAAGCTGTCCTATGTGTTAAATCAGACTCTGAGGGAAAGCAGCCTTAATAAGATGGTACATCTTATTGGCCCCCACTTGAGTCCCCTTTTTTCCGTATTATATTAAAGGTGAACCAAAACCTTGGGTCTTCACTATCCTGGGTTCTGGTCCTTCCCCCTTTGGCACCCCGGTTGGGGGTGTCCTGCTGTGTGAAACCCCACCAGGAAGCAGAGACCAGCTTACCTCTTCCCAGTCCCAGGGCGCGTCTGAGGGCTCGTACGTGCGCATCCCTTGCTTCCCTCTAACAGGGAGCATGCCCGCGCCGGCTATTCACAAGTGCCTGGCGTGGGCACGCGCCCTGCTAGTGGTATGCAGCCACGGCTCTTAGACGCGCCGTGGAACTGGGAAACGAGGTAAGTGAAAGGGGCGACCTGGGAGGGGTTTCACACAGCAGGGCATCCCGATTCTGGATGCCACGGGGGGGGGGGGGGGGGAATCGATCGGCATTCCTGGGCTGATCAAGCTGGGTTTTGGTCCAGGCAAAAAAATACAATGATACTCAACTATTCTCTCCCACGGCCTTTCGGTCCGATTCTGGTTGAAAAGGACCTGTTGTCACCTTTTAACCGATTTCACTCTGGTCTCAGGAGTCATAACCAACCATTTACTTGCGTTTGTTACAGCCCCTTTATTTGATGGCTTTAACAGCTTTATACTACTGATGAGGGTATAAAGCAGCCATGTGACAAGTGACTGTGGGCATCTTGTAGATCACAGCAAAGGATATGAGGTCAAGTAGAGAGCTGTGCGTACGATCATTCATACATAGCTGGGCGATCATCTCTGCTCTCAAGATTTCATCATCAGTCATTCCTAGGATTAGACAAAGCAAAAGGTCAATGTGACTTTAAATACATTCTGCATTTATAAATAATGAATTTTCCTGGCAAAATATTAGAGATTCTGTTTAGTGATCCAAATAGCCCTGCCTCATTGCACAGCCAAATATTTGACACCCCCATCACCTTTTGACTCAAAGAACACGAAAGCTGGCCCCGAATTTTGCAATCTGCTTGTATGAATCCCAAATGAATACAAATGCATCTACAGAACCCAGACAGAACTTCTGTCAGGGTAATAGGGCTGCTCAAAAAGGGCAGGTGCGTACTTTTGTTATTTAATAAAATACCCAAGATTGTGTTGGCATAGGTGTTAGGTGAGGGGGGGGGGGGGGTTATTACAGAAATTAAAATGGAAACCCAGTGTTTCTAAAAGACTCCAGGGCCGACCACTGGCCTACCCCTGGGTCAGCCAAAATCAGCATACCCCAATGGGTGAAACTCCCCTGGGACACCTCAAAACTCACCTTTGCTCTGGATCCCACTGCAATGTAAACAATTCTGGCTGTATCCTCAGCATCTTTGGGCGAAGGTGCGCTCCTGCGCCCAGCCGTTCATGTAGGTGGGGGACGGGAGTGTGCTTGCATCTAAAGGTAAACTAGGAGTGTACCAGCTTCCTATTTCTGAGCTCTGTGGCTAAACAGAGCCGCATGCTGATCATTAATATGCTCGTGTGCCATGAGACCGGGGAAAGGTCACATTTTTACTGGGGAACCACACAGTGGGGCAAGGAACAAAAGCAGGGATAGTAAAAATCCCGGTTTTGTTCCGCTTTAGGTTAAGGGGTTCAAGGTTTCATTTAAAAGATTAACAAAACCTAGAATTTTCACTATCCTGTGTGTTGTTACTCCTGTCTAGAGCATTCCGATTTGGGATCCCCTGTTGTGTGTATGCAGCTAGCAAACTCACCTTTCCTTTGCTTCCGGGCCACTGGCCAATCACTGGCGTTAATTTCATTCAGCTGATGGCTGCACCCAGACTTCTAGACTCTAGGCCAGTGGTTGCTCCTCTTTAAAAAGCCCACGGTGCCATTTTTGAAAGCGTGTGCCAAAATGATATCCACAAGGTTCTGAGTTGATCTAGTATTTTTTTCTTATGTTAGCAAATGTGTTTCAAGGAAAAGGTTTTACTACCGGCAATCTGTTGCTATTGGTACACCAAGTCTGTACGCCAAGAACAGAGAAACAAGTTCTGTACACACAGATAGTGAACTGCTGTCATAAAACACACATTTTCTAACATAGGAAAATAAATAAAACTACTACTAAAACAGATTAGCACCTTGATGAAATAATTTGGAGTGGGAGCGGCCAACACGCTGACTGCTCATGCAACCACAGGTAGCCAGCAGTGACATGGTGTGTAAATAACAATGATCCATTTTGGGCATCACGTAAACAAGCATCTCAAATAAGGGGGGCTGTGAATGCAGAGGCCCTAAAAGCTATACCAACAACACTCTCACCAATTGCAAGTGCAGACCCTCAATTGTCCGAAAAGACTCCATGACCTTGACTGCCATTAGGTCCCAGGATGAGATCCTCAGACCTATTGTGAGACCATATACAGGTGCAATGGGCCCCGGGATCCTTCTGATGCACGACATTGCTAGGCCTCATGTGGCTGAAGTTTCAGCATGTTCCTGCA
Organism: Gastrophryne carolinensis; assembly: GCA_027917425.1. Taxonomy (NCBI): domain Eukaryota; kingdom Metazoa; phylum Chordata; class Amphibia; order Anura; family Microhylidae; genus Gastrophryne; species Gastrophryne carolinensis. Next base: position 226,225,337 of record CM051240.1, on the reverse strand, counting down.
TGATGAAGATATTGATGCAATGGACTGGACTGCCTGTTTCCCACACCAGAATCCAATTAAGCACATCTGGGACACCTTAGGACTGATTCAGTGCCAGAATTTTTTAGCATGTTTTTTATTTTTGGAGAGAGAGAGAAAAATGTTTCAGCACCATTTTAGCTGTGCAAATGTTTGAATAATTTCCACACTTAAAAACAATTCTGAGTTGCACCAAGGAATAAAATCACAGTAAGAAAGCGAGAGAGAAAGGGAGCACACTGGAGTTGGCTGGGAAGCACACTGGCAACCCAAACAAAGAGTTTAGAAAATACCATTCTGTGAATACTCACCTTGTAGAATGGGTATTATAAGTATGCAGCACGCCCTGCTCCAGTAATGATTCATTACGTCTGGGATATAGTCCACAAGAGGGTGCTTTACTGCAGGGATGGCAAAAAAGAGGCCCCTCTCCTTATATACCAGGGACCTCCCACTAAATTCCCCAGTATAAAACAGCAGTAAGGGAACCAGTAGAAGCCAATAACAAGATAAACAACATTAACCAGGAAGACATTCACCATATAGAGGATCCAAGAATAAAAACTCAGGGTGGGATGGAGCAGGGCTTGCTGCATACTTATAATACCCATTCTACAAGGTGAATATTCACAGAATGGTATTATTCCAAGTATGCAGCACACCCTGCTCCAGTAATGATTCATTACATCTGGGACATCCAATAAGGCATCAATGCGCAGTTCAAACCCCTGTCGCCTGCAGGACTTTGCGGCCAAAAACAGCATCCGCTGAGGCCCGAACATCAACCTTGTAAAACTTGGAAAAGGTATGAACAGAAGACCAAGTAGCAGCCTTACAAGCTTGTTCAACAGAAGCCTGGTGCTGAAAGGCCCAGGAGTCCCCAACAGCACGGGTAGAATGAGCAGTGACCCAGAAAGGAGGATCCCTCCCTTTAGCAGAATAGGCCCTAAAAACGGCCTGACGAATCCATTTACTAATAGTTGACTTGACCGGCGCCAAACCCTTCCTAGGACCAGAGGGTACCACAAACAAGGCGTCCTGTCTTCCTGAAAGGCGCTGTAGCCATCAGGTAGTATATCAAGTTCATGACAACGTCCAGAGAATGCAAGGCCCTTTCCTTATTACCAGGATTAGGACACAAGGAAGGAAACACAATGTCCTGATTGAGGTGAAAGGCAGAGACAACCTTAGGCAAGTAGTCTTGTTTAAAGCGGAAAACCACCTTGTCCTGGTGTCTCTCAAAGTAGGGGGCCTGAATGGACAGAGCCGCCAACTCAGAAACACGCCGGACAGAAGTGATAGCCACCAAGAAGGCACTTTCAAGGTGAGAATAGACAGTGCAGCCTCATGCACAGGCTCAAATGGAGGACCATGAAGGGCAGACAATACCAAATCCCAAACCGGTAACACGGGTTTGCGGGGAGGGCGCACATGAGTGACCCCCTGGAAGAAAGTCTTAACCAAAGGATGAAGAGTGAAAGACCTCTGGAAGAAAACAGCCAAGGCGAAAGCATGCCCCTTCAGAGTGCTGAGCTGAAAGCCCATATCCAGACCATGTTGAAGGAACTCCAGTACCCTAGGAATGGAGAACACCCGACAGGTAAAGGCCCTAGCCTCACACTAGTCAATGTAGGTCCGCCAGGTCCTGTAGTAGATGGTAGAAGAGGATTTCTTCCTAGCCCTGACCAAAGTCTGAACAACCGCATCAGACAGAACCTTTTCCTTTAGGATGGAGGTTCCAGCAGCCATGCTGTCAAAGCCAGCGTTTGTAAATTGGGGTAACAGAGCCGTCCTTGAGTGAAAAGATCCGGAACCAGGGGCAGAGGGTACTGATCGACCGCCAGCTGCACGACGTCTGCGAACCACACCTGTCTTGGCCACCTGGGGGCCACCAGAACAGCTGGCACTCCTTCTTGAATCAGCTTGCGTAGAACCCTGCCCAGAAGGGGAAACGGAGGGAAGAGGTACAGGAGACCGAACCCCTGCCAGTACAGAGTCATGGCATCCACCGCCTGGGACAGTGAGACAAATGCTGGAAGCTTGTGATTGTGGCGAGAAACAAACAGATCCACATCCGGCAACCCCCACCTGTGACAGAGGGATAGGAAGACCTCGCTGTTGAGGGACCATTCTCCACGGCAAGAGGCCCCCGTGCTCAGGGAATCCGCTTCCAGATTCTCCGCTCCCGGAATGTAAACCGCAGAGATGTACGGGACATTGTCCTCAGCCCAAGACAGAATCAACGACACCTCCCTGAGGGCACTCTTGCTCCGAGTCCCTCCCTGATGACCGCCCTGTAGGTGAGGCGTCAGCTGCGCCAGCACCAACTGAGCCACCCGCAGCTCCAGAACATTGATGGGGCCGTGAGCCTCCTGAGGACCCCACAGCCCCTGGAATTGGTGGGCTCTCCAGTAGCCCCCCCAACCTGACAGACTGGCATCCGTAGTGACCATCTCCCAGCACGGTGTCAGAAATGATCTGCCCCCCAGAAGATTCCTCGAGTCCAGCCACCACAGGAGGGACTGCCGGACCAGAGGAGACAGAACAAAGGCCTGATCCAGAGACAGGGGACACTTGTCCCAGGCTGGCAGAAGATGGAGCTGAAGAGGCCTCATGTGAAATTGAGCATAGGGAACTGCCTCGAAGCAGGCCACCATCTGTCCCACCAGTTGCATCCCTTGCCGGATAGATGCATGAGGGCTGGACAGGAAGAATTGAATCAGAGCTTGAAGAGAGTCCACCTTCCGCTGAGGGAGGAAAATCCTGGCCTGAATAGTACCCAGAGTCATTCCCAGGAAGGCGGTCACCCGAGACGGGGAGAGTGAAGATTTGGGGTAATTGATCACCCACCCGAACCCTTCCAGGGTCGAAACCACTGCCCGGGTGTCCAATTCTGCCTGTTGGAGTGAAGGGATGTAATGAGGAGGTCGTCCAGATAAGGAAGAATGCGAATACCCTGGGCTCTGAGAAGGGCCATCACACCTGCCAACACCTTGGTGAACACTCTGGAGGCAGAGGTGAGCCCGAAGGGGAGTGCCACAAATTGGTAGTGTTGTTCCTCTACTGCAAACCTGAGGAACCGCTGGTGCCCTGGGAAGACCGGCACGTGAAGGTAAGCATCCTTGATGTCTATTGAAGTCATAAAGTCCCCCTGGCGCAGGTAGCTGATGGCGGAGCGCAGCGTCTCCATGCGAAAACGTTTGGTCCTGATGAACCTGTTGAGAAGTTTTAGGTCCAGAATGGGTCTGAACCATCCTTTTTGGGCACTGTAAAGAGATTGGAATAGTAACATTGACCTCTCTCCCCCGGGGGAACCTGACAAACGACCCCCATGGCCAGAAAGTTTTGTACCACCACCAACAAGCCCTGAGCTGCCCGAGGGTCCATAGGAACCCATGACCTGAGGAATCTGGGAGGAGGCCAGTTAGTGAACTCCAGCTTGTATCCGGAAGAGACAACCTCCAGAATCCATTTGTCAGAGACTTGTTGAGCCCAGACCTGAGCGAAGAGCCGCAGCCGTCCCCCCACCCGCAAGGGTGAGGGCGCCCCCTCATTGCTGAGCGGGCTTGGCAGTGGATTTGGGCTTGACACCCCAGGAGGATCAGGGTCGGGCACGGCCTCTGCCCTTGCCCCAGAAATCTCCCCTTTGTCCCGCAAAGGATACCCCCCTGCCTGACCTAGGCCCACAAAAGGAGGGAGTGAAGGACCCTGAACCCCGAAAGGGTCGCGGCTGCTTTTTGCATTGGGGTAACTTACCTCCCTTAGCAAAAAGGTCCAAACGATCACACCGATCACCCTTTAAAGGGAAGCCCCGTGAGAGCCTTCTGGGCAGCATTGTCAGCTGCCCACTGGCGCAACCAGACCGAGCGGCGAGTTCCTGCTACACATCCGAATGGTGTCATCTAAGGCAGAGAGTACATAGGAGATGAACAGCTCACATTGTGACAAGGCTCTAAATTCAGCACTAGAAGGATCCTTATGGGAGCAGTCCAGAAGGCCCCTGACCAAGGTCCTAATAGCCACGCCCGTAATAGCGGAAGCACAAACCGGCGCAAGGCCGAACCCACACAAGCAAAGGGAATGCACAACAGAAGTATTAGACAGCCCCATGACGGGGGCATCCACCTCGGGGGGAGTTGACCAACATTTGACCACATCCGAGGGGAAGGGATACCTCCTATCCCACCCCTTAGGGATACCGGGAAACCGGCTAGGCCGTTCCCATTCCTTGAGAATCAGATTATTAAAATGCGTCTGTTCTGGGAATTCCAAACGTGGTTTTGCGGTACCAAACAATTCCCCCTGCTGCTTAGGTGTCGCTGCAGGAGGGGAAATGGAAAGTACTTCAAAAATTTGACTATGGGTGTCGTCAGCATCCCAATGCTCTGAGCCGGCATCAGTGCCAAGGCAATGCTGATCGTCAGAAAGATCGGAATCTGAAATCTGAAAATAATTCCCCTTCCTCGAGAGGGGCATAGTCAGACAAATCAAGGAAATCATCTTGATCCATAGTAAAGGCGGCGCAGCGGGCGCCACGTGCCGCCTTTTAGCTGGAGCCTTACGGGCTGCAGAGCTAGCAATCAGTCTCTCAATATTGGCCAGTCTGGCGGAAACATCACATTGTGACTCCCCGCTAGTGTTAATGTCACTAGGGGTCATAATCAAGCGCGGGGGCGTGGGGGATGAGACAGAGGGTGCCGACCCAGACACAAGGGACCCAGATTGCTGCGCAAGCGCTTGCTGGGCGCAGGGTACACAAACCCGCACATCATCGCCCGCAAGGGATGCCCCGCACACCACACATAGCCGGGCTTGCCACGAGGGGACCTTGAGCACAATATCCTGAGAAGCCTCCATATGGTTAATTTGAAGTCACAGATCAATGGGACTTACGCTGTGCAGCTACCCGGGATGCCCCTTAAATGACCGCTGGTGGGAGGATTTAGTAATTAAAATTTTAAAATTTAAGCCCCCCAATGTTAATATGGGTGATAAGGACACAGGACCGGGAGAAACCACTAATTCAGGTTGTCCCCCTGAAAGACATAAATGATACCCACAATCAGTATAAAAACACATTTAAACATGCATAATATACAGGCAAATCGTATCAAAACGCCCACAAGGGCACTCACGCACGCCGGCAGGGCAATCAGTGTACCACAGCCGATCAAGATGGCGCTGGGAGAGACAGCGGGGACAGGCTGCAGACAATCAGGATCAATCCAGCCTGATGATGTCACCGGTCCGCCGCCGTCCGAGCGCGGGCCGTTTGAAATAACATGCAAAAAGATGAAGTGAAGAGAGGAGGAGAGGCACTCTCCTTGCTACTTGCTACTGTATCGCTTTGCACTTTCTTCAGCGCTGGCACATGGCTCAGCGCTGAAGTGCAAAGCGATACAGTGGCAAACAAACTGTCACACATGCACACTGTAATACTGACCACCCCCCCCCCCCCCCGACTAACCGGGCAAAAGGAGAAGGGGGGAATAAGCCCATAGGTACATTTGTAAAGCATGTAATGAGGGCTATAAGCGGACTGGGCATCCCATGTCAGGCTCACCAACATGTGCCGCCTACCCTTTGGTAGGGGATTTGCGGTGGAGCCATGCTCCATTAAAAAGCACCTCTAATAGGTGCTGCCTACCATCACCCGACCATGCAGCCAAGGCTGGGAGGCAGGTAAATAGTGGCACGGGTCGGAACAGGACACAGGGCCGGGGGCTGTGCAGCCCGGCTTACCTGCAAGGAGAGATAGCCATCATCTTGACCTACGCAACCGACTGCAGAGACTAAACTGGGGAATTTAGTGGGAGGTCCCAGGTATATAAGGCCTGGGAGGGGCCTCTTTTTCACCATCTCTGCAGTAAAGCGCCATCTTGTGAACTATATCCCAGACGTAATGAATCATTACTGGAGCAGGGCGTGCTGCATACTTGGAATAATGGTGATTCAGGAACCTCAGAGCAAGTCTCATGTAGGAAAGGCACATTTTGTTTCTTACTTTCTTTCAGATGCCCTTTAAATATTAGTAAACCAGTACCGTACAACCTCTTGTCTAGTAATGAAAACATACCTAGATGTAAACGGAGACTTAAAAGAATTACTAGAAAAGTTAAAGCTCCTTCAAGCATCGATCTTTCATGATCACCATCTAGGACAGTGTTCTGGTGCTGTGAGGCCATTGTTAAAAGATCCACAACTTTAAACCTATGAACAAAGTTGACAAAGTTAATTATTAGGTGGAGAAAAGATAAACATGTTGTTTTAGTAAATATTAAACTAAACTGTATTAATCAATGTCAGGCAGCAGTTGCTAAGGCAAACAAGATCACGGGGTGCTTCAAGAGGGGCATGGGTGGCCATGACCAGAGCATCATTTTACCCCTCTATAGGTCACTGGTCAGACCCCCATATAGAATATTGTACACAGTCCTGTGCACCATCGCATAAAAAGACATCAGAACTAGAGCGCGTTCATTAAGTTAATAAATGGAATGAGGGAACTAGAAACCTGAAAGTTTGCAAAAGTTAGGTTTATTTAGTTTGGAAAAGAGACGCCTGAGGGGTGACCTAATAACTATGTATAAATACAATTCTGTGATTACTCACCTGTAGAATTGTTTTGTATAATCAGTTTTTATTGGTTTTGGATTATAAAGAAACAGAAGAGGAAGAAAACAAAAACAAGGGGGGGATGGGGAGGGGTAAGTATAGGGTACAGAAAACCAAAAAGGGGGGGGTAAGGGAGTGGGAAGGGGTACAGCAATAGCAAATCACAAGTATATATGCAGTATCGGTTATATATCTTGCCATCTACATCATTGAATACATACATTTGCTTCCGTACATACATAAGTGCCTTTACATATACAAGGAGCAGATTCAGTTGTGTTGTGATACCAATTACTTTTTGTTGGTGGTTGAGTGGTGGCCAGATAAGTCCCGGTCCGCGGAGGACTCCAGGTGGGGGTGTAGTGCATAACAGTGGGTGGGCGCACATGTATGAAGGGGACGGGCGCGAAAGGGACCGGGAGGACAAGAAAGGTAGGGGAGGTGGGGAGAGGAAGGGAGGGCGGGACACCGAGGGCCATCCCCCCCTCCTCCCCCCCCCGGCAGCCACCCCCCGGGCCCCCGGCTAGTTCCTCATCTCTGATCAAGATCCGCCCCCAAGAAGACCTTCGCCGAGTCTGAACTTCTGAACATGATCCAACCCGTCCAGGTCTCCAAGTGCGCCTCAATGGTTCCCCTGTCCTCCGCCAGCAATTCTTCCATTCTCAAGATGTGGTCCATTTCTGCGAACCACTCCGCCACCGTTGGTGCTTGCGCGGACTTCCACTTCCTAGGGATGATTGACCTTACGGCCGTCAGAAAGAACCTAAGAATCCCCTTCTTGGCTCTAGTTGTGGAGCCTGGGATCAGGGTAAGTAAGGCAGCCCCCGGGCTGTTAGGCACGGCGGAGCCCTCCACCTCCGTATGTATCTTGAAGATAGTGTCCCAAAGTTTCTTGACCGGAGGGCACTCCCACCAAATGTGGAGAATTCCTCCCTGGGCCGCCCCGCATCTCCAGCATCCACTAGAGCCCTCCGAGGAGTATGAGGCTATGTCTGACGGACACCTATACCATCTCGTGAGGACTTTGTAGTTTTTTTCCTGTGCCTCAGTGGCACCGACGAGTTTGTGTGTTAGTGTGAATATCTTTTTGGCGTCCTCATCTGTGATCGAGATCCCCAAGTCTCTCTCCCATTTGGTCATGAACTCCAGCTCAGAAGTATGTCTGGTGGCCACCAGCAAGCTGTAGAAGTTGGAAACCACGTGATCCAACGGCTGAGGTTGTGTGAGGTATTCTTCCAGCGGTGTTAGCGGGAGAGCTGCGCCCCTGAGGCGTCCCCCTGTAGTGAGGAACGCCTCCAGTTGCCGGTGGTGCAGCCAGGACAAGTGCTCCCCCCCGCCTCGCGCCCTCAGCTCCGCCAGGGAAGGCAGCCCCCCCCCCAGCAGCACATCTCGTAACCTGATGTCTTCCTCCTCCTTCCAAATCAAGAACCGAGAAGTGTTCTGCGTTGGTATGCATTCTGGGTTATTGAATAATGGGGTCAGGGGTCCCGGCCTGTTCACCAGATCCCCCTGCCGTTGCACCCCGTCCCAGGTGGCCAGAAAGTGTCGGGCCAGAAAGGGGAATCCTTTCCTATTCGCCTCCCCTGAGGTGTGCGTCCATGGGAGAGTACGCGGGCTGAACCCCAGCAGATCTCGTTCCAGCTGGACCCAAAGCTTGTCTCCCGCCCTGTACCTCCAATCCGCCATCCTCGTCAGGATAGCGGCAGCATGATATAGTTTTAGGTCCGGTGCCCCGGCGCCGCCCGCGTTTTTGGGTCTGGCCAGTATGTTGAACCTGACACGCGGCTTCCGTGACCCCCATATGAATTTCAAGAACGTTGTCTGGATCGTCTTGAAAAAATGCCTAGGCAGCTTGATCGGTATCGTTTGGAAGAGGTACAGGAACCGGGGGAGTATATCCATCTTCAAAATATTTATTCTACCAAACCATGAGTAACGTCCCTTGTCGTATTTTGAAAGGTCCTGGATGACTTTGGTCTGAAGTGGTTGGAAATTCAACTCATACAGGCCGTCCAAATCAGATGGTATGTATGTCCCCAAGTATTTTATCGCCCTGGGCTGCCACTTGAAGGAGAAGCTGCTCCGAAGTCTGTTCACCAAGGGCTGTGGGAGGGTGAGGTTAAGTGCTTCGGACTTTGCATAGTTGACGCGAAAGTTGGATAGTTGGCCGAAGCGTTCGAATTCTTTGAGGACAGCCGGAAAGGATATGGCCGGGGACGTAAGGTGTAGGAGTAGGTCATCTGCAAAGATCGACATTTTATATTGGTGTCCCCCGTACTCAATCCCTTTGATATCTGGGTTATTTCGTAGGGCCACCGCTAGATGTTCCATTGTGAGGATATACAAAAGGGGCGAGAGGGGGCAGCCCTGCCGAGTCCCGTTCTTGATTGTGAAAGGTTCCGACAGGACCCCGTTCGCCCTGACACGGGCCGTCGGTTCTTGGTACAGTGCCAGAATCTTGGAAGTTATGTTCGGGCCTAAGCCAATTTGAGTTAAGGTAGCTCTGAGAAAGCGCCAGTTCACCCTGTCGAACGCTTTCTCAGCGTCGCAGGAGAGGACACATGCCGGAGTGCCAGTTTTGTGGACGTGTGCAATAAGATCCAGTAGTTTGTTTGTATTGTCCCTGGCTTCGCGTCCAGGGACAAACCCCACCTGATCCAAATGGATCAGCTGGGGGATCAGAGGTTTGAGCCTAGTGGCAATTATTTTTGCGTATAATTTTAGATCGACATTTAATAAGGATATGGGTCTGTAGCTGCCGCAGGCCGCAGGATCCTTGCCCGGTTTCGGAATCACCGTGATTATGGCATCCGCTGCCTGTTTTGGAAAGGGGTTATCCAATCCTATGTAGTTAAAGGTTTTAACCAGCCAAGGAGCAAGTTGTGGCGCTAGTTCTTTAAAGAATCTGGGAGTGAATCCGTCCGGGCCGGGGCTCTTTCCCACCGGGGCATCTTTAATGGCTTTCGTGACCTCTAGTTCTGTGAAGGGAGTTTCCAACTCAGCCGAGGATTCCTCAGGTATCGTGGGAAGCCGCGTTTCGGATACGTAGCTCTGTATTTTGGTCTCTAATGTCTCTTGTGTAAGGCTAGGTTGGAGGTTGTACAGGCCAGCGTAGAAACCCCTAAACACTTCTGGGATTTTGGATGGGTCCACAACGTTTTCCCCCTTCTCCGTCTTGATGTTTGGAATGAATGTTGTAGGTATTTTGTGGTGGAGAGATTTGGCTAAGAGCCTGCCACATTTGTTCGCGTGTTCGTACATTGAGGCGTGTCTTTTGTCTCTATATCTGAGATGGGCCTGGTCATAAAGCTTCAGTAGTTTGTTTCTGTGGAGTGAGAGCTCAGAGAGCAGTTCTGGAGTGGGGTCTTGCTTGTGTTTAGTCTCGAGGTCGCAAATGGTTTGTAACGTCTGGGAAATCATTGCTGATTTCTCTCGTTTCAGTCTCGACCCCTCCTGAATGAAGACTCCTCTCAGGACACATTTGAGCGCCTCCCACTGGACCGCCGGCGAGCATTCATCCCGTTCGTGGTCAGTTGTGAAATTGATGATGGTCTCTTTGATCCTGCTCATGCATACCGGGTCTCTCAGGAGATTGTCGTTCAAACGCCAGCTCCAGTGTTTCTGTGGCGCCCTGGGCAGCTCAAACGACAAGAAGACCGGCGCATGGTCCGACCACAGAAAGGGGCCAATCCGGGACTTAGGCTGCCACTTCAGAGCATGATGACTTAGCAGGATGTAGTCGATGCGGCTATAAGAGCCGTGTACTGGCGAAAAGTATGTGTAGTCCCTAGCTTGCCCGTGCTCCAGCCTCCACACGTCCATTAGCTGTAGATTATAGAGAGCCCTGCGTAGTGACTGCAGTTTTCCCAGCGACACCGAAGACCTCCCAGATGAGGAATCCAGTGATGGGTTCAGCGTGAGGTTGAAGTCTCCTCCGAGTATCAGGATGCCTTCAGCGAATTCCTCCAACCTCCTGAGGTACCTCTGGAGCGCTCCGGCTTGGTCCTGGTTCGGTAGGTAGAGATTTGCTATTGTATAGGTTGTCTGGTGAATCGACACCTTAAGGAAGACAAACCTACCCTCAGGGTCAGTTTTTTGGTCTAGAGCCGTGAAGGGCAGAGACTTGTGAATTGCTATAGATGTCCCTCGTGATTTGCTCTGTGGGTTGGTGCTATGGTACCAGGAGGTGAAGTATCTATGACCCAAGCGCGGTATGTTGCCTTCCTGGAAGTGAGTCTCCTGGAGAAGGAGGATGCCCACTCTTTGCTTGTGTAGATCATAGAGGACCTTAGAACGCTTTTCGGGGACATTGAAGCCCTTGATGTTCAGAGAGCAGACCGTTAACTTGGCCATGTCAGGTGAGCGGCGTCCACCAGGAGAAGGGCCCACAGCGTAGTCGGGCCCGGAGGCGGCAACCGGGGCGGGGGGGGAGGGAGGGGTGCAAGCAAGGGAAGGCTGAGGGAACGGGTAGAGGTGGGGGAAGGGAGAGCACGAAATAGAGTTAGACGGGGGGAGAGAGGAAGAAGGAGAGAGAAAGGAGGGGGGGGGAAAGGAGAGAAGCAGGAGGAAGGGGGGTCCGAATAGGGGCGAGGTTTCCTACTGAGAAGGTGATAGGGATATGGGATCAATCAGCTGTTAGTTGGTTGGGTGTGCTAACTAGGTATGGGACACAGGGGAGGGGGCAGGAGGGGGGCACACCCGGGAGGTGCAGGGGGGACCAGCGGGAGAAGCTATAAGAAGGGTCGCTAAGGTTAGTGAGAACGGCTATTAGTTCTGCTTAGATCGGGACCAGTAGGGGGTCCTATCTGGGTCACTTGGCTCTCTGACCGGTGGTTTCCGGTCTGGGGAAAACAGAAAATAGTAGGGGATGGGGGGGATAAATTGGGGCAGCGAGACACCGGGATCAGGTGCTCCTGCAATAAACTCTAATGCGAGGGATCCCTCGGTATGAGTCCACCGAGGGTACCCTCGTTTCCCTTTCAGGGGCAGCACCAACTACAGATGGTACAATACCCCACCAGGGTCGCCTAAGTTGGGGGTGTGTAAGTCGAAGACACTATCGGAGCAGGAGATGCACACCTTGTAACGAAAACATTGAAACATATGCAACAGACTAGTAAATCTATACGAGGCGAGATAACATTGCAACTTCAAAATTACTCATGTGTGTGAACGTGGAGCCCCGGGGAGGCACCCGCGAGCGGAGCATGTCCGATCCGGGACGGTAGTACCCCCCGCCCCCCCGGAAAGTCCGGGGGAGGCAGTCTAGGCAGGGGACCAGGTCACTGGGTCCGGCAGCCCCGTTCCCCGGGTGGGGAGACGCCACCACCTCGATGATGTCCCCAGGGCCCCAGGCACAGGACATACAACAATGAACAGTTTTGGCACGACTCAAGTAGGCTAGCGGGCCTGCATGGTATAAGACAAACATTGGAACTTAAAAACTTAACATTGGTGGTCAAACATAAATGCAACACTGAGGGGTGACCCCCAGGGCAGCACCGGCCGGACATCCCACCGTCCGGTCCCCCACACCCCCAAAGGAGGTGCGAGGGGGCGGGGCAGGGCAGCCCCAACACGGGCCCCGTCCGCAGGCGCCGGCGCCCAGTCCCAGGCACGAGAAGCGCCCGTCCTGCTTGGTGAGCCCCCGGAGGCCGCCCGCGCCTTCGCGGGGAAAAGAGCAAGCACCCCAGGAACTTCAAAACACATCTACAATAGTGGCAGTCACCGCAGGCCAGCCCCCCGGCGGCAGGCATCCCCAGAGCCCCCCACCCCAACCCCCCCAAGACCCCATGTACCTTGGCCCAGTCCGACGGGACAGGATGAGGTGAGACGGGAGCCCCCCCGTACGGAGGGGTCCGAGAGTCATTAGTGTCCGCTGTCCTGTTCTAGGGCAGAGGCGATGTCCATCCGTCTTTCTTTAGGCCAGACTGCCTTCTCCCCAAAATGCTAGGGGGTCAGCCATGGGTCAACTCCTAGGGGTCCCGCCGGGGAAAGGCCACGGCCCACCATCACACCGGTCTTCAGGCTCTGTTTTCTGGTCGAGGCACCCGTCTTCTCGGGCCCCCCATTAACCTACCAGGTGGTCCTCGTAGCCCCCCCCGAAGCGGCCCCCCAGGCGGGGGCCCCAGGGTAGGCGAGAGCCAGTCCGGCACCCGGATCGGGTCCGCTTCCAAGAAGGCAAAAAGCTGCGGTAGCTGGTCGACAGTTTTCAGGGCGAAGGATCTCCCGTTCTTGCGTACAATTAGATGAAAGGGGAAGCCCCAGCGGTAGGAGGCTCCCTGTCGCTGGACCACCTCGAGGAGGGGCTTCAGCATACGTCTCATTTGGAGGGTCCTGGAGGAAAGGTCGGGGAGGATCGCGACGGACGAACCTTCAAATCTGGTTGGACCCTTCTCCCATGCCTTTCTCAGGATGTCTTCTTTAACTCTGTAGTAGTGGATTCTGCAGACCACATCTCTGGGTCGCTGTGGGTCTGCAGGCTTGGGGCCCAAGGCCCTGTGTATCCTGTCGATGTTGATCTCGGCCGCGGGGGGGTCCCCCAGTATCGCGTTGAAGATAGCCTTTGCCGTACGTTCCAGATCCGGTTGAGTGACTGTCTCCGGAAGCCCCCTCAGTCTGATGTTGTTGCGCCTACCCCGATTCTCGAGGTCGTCCAGGCCAAGGTATAGGGCGGAAGTATGTGCCCTCTCTTCCCGCTGAAGCCGTTCCAACGCCACTACCCTCTGAGCCAGCGCAGACTGGTCCTGTTCGATTGAGTCGACTCTGTGGGACACTTCTGAAATAGAGTTTTGAAGCGTGCTGAGCTCTCTGCGGAGAGTGCCCTCCATCTGTGAAATGTATCCATCAAAGTCCGAACGGGAGGGAAGCGCTCTCAGAGCATCCGCTACATTGGATCTGACCACGTCGGCCAGGGCCGAGATGAGGGACTGGGGTAGTTGTTGCATAGCCGAGGACATCTCATAGGGAGAGGTCGCAAGACCACCATCCCCTCGCTTATTCAGTTCGTCTAGCCGCAGTTTGTCTGTATTCATTCCCGGGGGCTCCGTCAGACCGCCGCCATCCTCCCCAACCGTGCGGAATTCTGGTGGCCAGTCCTCCTCTTCTCCGGTGGCAATGGCGCCCCAGGGCCCCCCAGGGGACAGGCAGGTCTCGTGAGGGGGATATCCCCCGCGTGCGGGAGGGGCATCCCACGTCCGTGTTGGAGGGGCGGTTGCCACTAGGGTACCGGGACGTCGGCCGTGTGCACCGGGTTCTGCTGCTGTGGTTTTTGGGGTGCATGGGGTGCCGCTCCGGGACGCCGCCCGCGATTCCATTTCTCCCCTCCCAGCCAATGATGGGGTTTCCACGTCTGTGCTGGGGGCCCGCTTGGGCGTCTCTGTTGGGCCTAGGGCTCCCATCTCCACCCGGGTCTGTTCACAGGCTGAGTTGGGGGGGTCCGTTGTGTGATTCCTGGGCTCTGATGGGGCATGATCTGCCCAGACTTCCAAGTCCTCACCGCTAATTATATCCTCCTCCGCCCTGTCATTGAGGAGTCTGGCTGCGGGAGCACGCTGTCTCTCCCCCCGGCTGGGAGAGGACAGGCCGCCGCCTGCCGTCACCTCCGCTGCTGATGCCGCTGCTCTCCTCTCCCCGCGCGCCGCCCCCGCTCTCAGTCTGCCGTCGACACGGCCGGGAGCAGACGTCTGCTGCGCTGCTGGGTGGCTGACCTCCCCGTCCTCCTCGATCAGGTAAGGGGACCCCCGCTCCGTACCAACCTCCTTTCCCGTGCGCGCCTCCTCCTCCTGGGCCGCCGCCATCTTGCTGGCCCGCTCCTGCTCGTCCTCACGGCCCGCCGTCTCAAAGAAGGTGGCGATGGAGGCCGATCGCTGCCTCCGGTCTGCGCCCACTATCTTCTTGCGCCTGGGCATTAGTTTGGATCCCTGCCAAATGCCTCCAGATCTCGTCTGATTATGATCTTGTGCAGAGCTCCGTTATTCAGCTGCCTACCTCGCCATCGGCTAGCCACGCCCCCCCTGTAGAATTGTTTTTACAGTGTACAGCACATCTTGCTTCATTTCTTATTCTTGACATGTGGGTAATCCACCACCAGGTGGCGCAGTCGACTGCAGGAAGTCTTGTGGCTCCTCCCGGCCATATAAGGCCGGAATTACCCAAAAGACCCCAGTGTTTGAAAGCAGTATGCCAGAACCCGGGAGGCAAGAACCATGTTAATAAATAACACAGCCCGTATAGAAAAAACGCTCTCAACAAAATCACCATAACAAGGCAAAAGAGAAACAACGATAACAAGGGTGGGATGAAGCAAGACGTGCTGTACACCGTAAAAACAATTCTACAGGTGAGTAAATCACAGAATTGTATTTTTCCAGGTGTACAGCTTCATTTCTTATTCTTGACATGTGGGACATCCAGCAGCAGTGTTCAAAAATAAGGGTGGGATCCCCAGAGAGCAACGGCAGGCAGTTCAAACCACTACCGCCCGAAGCACCTTGCGGCCAAAAACGGCATCAGCCGAGGCCCTCACATCAACTTTGTAAAACTTAGAAAAGGTATGAACCGAAGACCAAGTAGCGGCCTTACAAACCTGTTCAACAGAAGCCTGGTGAAGGAAGGCCCAAAAGGCACCAATAGCCCTAGTGGAGTGAGCTGTAACACGGAAAGGGGCTTCCTTCCCTTTGGCAGAGTATGCTTGCACCACCGCCTGTCTAATCCACCTACTGATAGTGGATTTGGCTGGAGGCAAGCCCTTCCTAGGTCAGGAAGAAAGGACAAAAGGAGAATCAGACTTTCGAAATGACTCAGTAGCGACCAAATAATACTTGAGTGCCCTAACCACATCCAGAGAATGAAGGTTCCTTTCCTTGGAATTAGCAGGGGCAGGAAGGTAAAACATTGTCATCATTGAGATGAAAGGCAGATACAACCTTGGGCAAGAATTCCGGCTTAAGACGGAATACCACCTTATCCGGATGCCGCTCAAAATAAGGAGGTTTCATCGAAAGCGCCGCCAGCTCAGAAACGAGACGCACCGAAGTGATAGCAACCAAAAAGACCACTTTAATAGTCAAAATAGACAAAGCAGCATCACATAGGGGCTTGAAAGGTGGACCTTATAGAGCAGAAAGCACCAAGTTCAAATCCCACAAAGGTAGCCGAGGCTTACGTGGTGGACATACATGAGTGACTCCCTGGAAGAAAGTTTTAACAAGTCTGTGAGTAGCAAAAGATCTTTGGAAAAAATTGCCAAGGCAGAAACCTGTCCTTTGAGGGTACTCCGTTGGAGACCCGACTCCAGACCATGTTGTAAAAATTCCAGAATCCTAGAAATGGAGAATGTGCGACAAGGAAAAGATTTAGATTCACACCAGGCAATATAAGCATGTCAAATTCTGTAGTAAATCATAGAAGAGGATTTCTTCCTAGCCTGGATCATAGTACTGACCACCGAGGGCGTCAAACCCTTATCTGTTAGGATGGAGGTTTCAGCAGCCTAGCCGTCAAAGTTAGCGTTTGTAAATTAGGATGGCAAAGTTGACCTTGAGTGAGGAGCTCTGGAAGGTCGGGCATGACGAACTGATCTTCCACCATTTGAACGTCCGCGAACCACAGCCTCCTCGGCCAACGAGGGGCCACCAGGATGGTCGGTACCTCCTCCTGGGCTATCTTTCGCAGCACACGGCCCAGAAGAGGAAAGGGAGGAAAGGCATAGAGAAGACGAAACTCTGTCCAAGGAATCGTTAGCGCGTCCATAGCGAAAGCTAGAGGATCCCTTGACAGGGAGACGAATCTTGGAAGCTTGCGATTGTGACGGGATGCAAACAGATCCACGTCCAGCTGACCCCAACGGCGACACAGGGCCCGAAAGATCTGGTCGTCGAGAGACCACTCCTCCAGACAGGCAGATCCTCTGCTCAGAGCATCTGCCTCCTGGTTCTCTACCCTTGGGATGTAGATGCAGGGTACATTCTTCTCTGCCCATGACAAGATCAGGGACACCTCCTTGAGGGCTCGTTTGCTCCGAGTCCCACCCTGGTGATTGATGTAGGCGACTGAGAAAGTACCAGCCTGATTGCTCTTAGCTCCAGGAGGTTGATGGGTGTGTGAGCCTCCTGAGGACCCCACTGTCCCTGGAACTTCAGTGCTTGCCAAACTACTCCCCAACCAGTCAGACTGGCGTCCGTGGTGACAATCTCCAATCGCGGCGGCAGAAAGGACCTGCCCATCAGAAGATTTCTCGGGTCCAACCACCATGAGAGAGACTGTCTGGCCAGAGGGGACAGAGTGAACTTCTGCTGCAAGGACTCCTGCCTCCGTTCCCAGACGGTCAGGAGATTTAATTGAAGAGGTCTCATGTGGAACTGAGCAAAGGGCACCTCCTCGAAGCAAGATACCATGAGGCCCACCAACTGCATCCCCATGCGAATGGAGGGATGAGGGCACGATAACAGGGCCTGCGCCTGAAGACCCTCCACCTTCTGCGGAGGAAGAAAAACGTCATTCCCAGGAAGGATCTTACCGAAGAGGGAGAGAGTGAAGACTTGGGGTAATTGATCACCCAACCGAAAGACTCAAGGGTGGAAACTACCACCTGAGTATCCCTTTCAGCCTGATGAAAAGATGGCGCAGCAATCAACAGGTCCAAGTAAGGTAGAATGCGATTGCCCTGGCTCCTCAGCAGAGCCATTACACCCGCCAGCACTTTGGTGAACACCAGGGACCCAAGGTGATTCCGAGCATCAAGGCCACAAACTGATAGTGTTGATCCCCCAGAGCAAACCGTAGGAACCTCTGGTGACCCAGGAAGACAAGAACATGCAGATAGGCGTCCTTGATGTCCACCATTGTCATGAAGTCGACTGGCTGAAGAAAATTCACTGCCCCGACCGTAGGGTCTCCATGCGGAAGAGTTTGAATCTGACAAATCTGTTGAGACCCTTTAGATCCAGGATGGGTCGCAGGGAGCCGTCCTTCTTGGGCACTGTGAACAGATTGGGGTAAAATCCCAGACCCTGTTCTATTAGAGGTACAGGGCAAACCACTTCCGAGGAAAGAAGATGTTGTACCGCCAACCTCAGACCCTGCGCCATCACGGGATCTTGAGAAATTCGGGACCGAATGAAACGTGGGGGCGGCCAAGCTATCAGCTCTACTTTGTACCCGGAGGTCACCACTTCCTGAATCCACCAGTCCGATACGCGATGTCTCCAGGCGTAACCCCGGAAGGGTGAGGGCGTCCCCTCATGCCTGAGGGGCCTTGGTGGAAGGCTTAGGCTTGGATCCCCAGTTGAGGCCGTGACGACCTTGGGCTCTACCTCGCCCCCATGAGTCTCTACGGCCACCAGAGAAGACAGAACCTCGGCCTCCTCGGAAGGGTCGAAAGGAAGAAAAAGCAGAACCCCGAAAAGGCCGAACCGTCTTCTGATGCTGAGGAAGTCTCCCGTCCTTGGCCAGAATGTCCAAACGTTCCCCAAAAAGTCGGAGCCCAGGAAGGGAATACCTGTGAGAGCGAAGGCTTACCTTGATGAAAAAGGTCTGCAGCCCAGAGCATAGCTCTGCCGAACCCCTACCTTCACCTGACCCGCAGCCATGGCTGGGAGGCAGAAGGGTCCCGGAAGAAAGTGGGAATAGGGCTTGCAGCGGCCGACGGGCTTGGGATGCCCTGCTTATCTGCGGATTCCATGGAGAGAGGAAAAAATACAATTCTGTGATTACTCACCTGTAGAATTGGTATTATATGTATACAGCACGTCCTGTTCCAGAATATTCCTAACACATGGGTAATACATCCACAAGATGGCGCTGGACTGCAGAAAACAGCTTGTGGCTCCTCCCAGCCCTATATAAGTCAGGGACCTCCACAAATTCCCCAGTATTGACAAGCAGTTAACAAGAAGCCGGGAGAACAATAATAACAGGAATTCAAAAATGAACATATGAACAATCACCATACAGAGGTAATAATAATGATAAAAAGGGTGGGACGGAACAGGACGTGTTGTATACATATAATACCAATTCTACAAGGCGAGTAATCACAGAATTGTATTATTCTAAGTATACAGCACGTCCTGTTCCAGAATATTCCTTACATATGGGACATCCAATAGCAGTGTCCGTAAGGTAGGGTGGGAACCCCAAAAAGTAACAGCGGCCAGTTTAAACCACTGCCGCCTGCAGAACTTTGCGACCAAAAGCAGCATCAGCTGAGGACCTAACATCAACCTTATAAAACTTAGAAAAAGTATGAACAGAAGACCAAGTAGCAGCCTTGCAAACTTGTTCAACAGAAGCTTGGTGCTGAAAAAAAGAGGCACCAATAGCACGAGTAGAATGAGCAGTAAGGAGGAAAGGGAGGCTCCTTCCCCTTATCAGAATAGGCCTGTACCACAGCCTGATGGATCCATGATAGTGGACTTAGCTGGAGCCAGACCCTTCTTAGGTCCAGACGGGAGCACAAAAAGAGCATCAGTCTTCCTAAAGGATTCAGTAGCCACCAAATAGAACTTCAAAGTCAAAGCGCTGCAAACTCAGAAACACGCCTAACAGAAGTGATAGCCACCAAAAAGGTTACCTTAAGAGTCAAAATGGACAAAGGGACCTCACGCAAAGGCTCAAAGGCAGATAAAACCAAGTTAAAATCCCAGACTGGTAACATAGGCTTACGTGGGGGACGCACGTGAGTAACTCCCTGGAAAAAGGTCTTGACCAGGGGATGCTGAGCAAAGGATCTTTGGAAAAAAATAGCAAAAGCAGACACATGGCCTTTCAGAGTACTGAGCTCAAGACCCAGATCCAAACCATGTTGGAGAATCTCCAGAATCCTAGGAATAGAAAACACACGACAGAGAAGCGAGTGGGACTCGCACCAGTCAATGTAAGTAAGCCAAACCCTGTAATAGATGGAAGAAGAGGACCTTTTCCTAGCCCTAATCATGGTATTCACCACCGAGGCAGGCAGCCCTTTTTCCATCAAGATGAAGGTTTCAACAGCCAGGCCGTAAAAGCCAGCGTTTGTAAATTGGGGTGGCGTAGTTGTCCCTGAGTGAGCAGATCTGGAACCCGTGGCAGGGCGTACTGATCTACTGCCAACTGCACGATGTCTGCGAACCACACACTTCTTGGCCAACAGGAGGCCACCAAGATGGTTGGCACCCCCCACTCCCCCGAACTATCTTGCGCAGCCCTGCCCAGCAGTGGAAACGGAGGAAAAACATACAGGAGCTGGAACATCGTCCAAGACATTGCCAGGGCATCCGTGGCCAAGGCCAGAGGATCCTGGGACAGAGAGACAAAGACTGGAAGCTTGTGATTGTGATGGGACGCAAACAGATCCACATCCGGCTGACCCCAGCGGTGGCACAGGAAGCGCAACACCCTGCTGCTGAGGGACCACTCTCCCAGACGAGAGGTCCCCCTGCTCAGAGAGTCTGCCTCCAGATTCTCCACCCCCGGGATGTACACAGCTGAGATGCAGGGAACATTTTCCTCCGCCCAGGACAGTATCAGGGACACTTCCTTGAGGGCCCTCTTGCTCCGGGTCCCTCCCCGATGATTGATGTAGGCAACCGCCGTCTGGTTGTCCGAGCGGACCTGAACAGCCTGATCCCTCAGGTGTGGGGTTAAGTGGGCGAGAACCAACCTGATTGCAATTCCAGAATGTTGATAGGGGCATGGGCATCCTGAAGGCCCCACTGACCCTGGAACTTCAGGGACTTCCAGAATCCCCCCAACCTGTCAGACTGGCATCCGTGGTGACAGTCTCCCCGCAGGGGGCCAGAAAGGACCTGCCCCCCCAGCAAGTTCCTTGAGTCCAGCCACCACACTAGAGACCGTCTGACCTGAGGGGACAAGACAAACACCTGATCCAGGGACACAGGGTCCCGATCCCATACTGACAAGAGGTGAAGCTGAAGAGGCCTCATGTGGAACGGCCTCGAAGCAGGACACCATCAGGCCAACCAGCTGCATTCCCTGCCTGATAGATGGATGAGGACAAGACAGCAGGAGCTGAACTTTCTCCTGAAGGACCGCCACCTTCTGTTGAGGAAGAAAGATCTTGACCTGAGCTGAATCCAGAATCATGCCCAGAAAAGACTTAACCATGGAAGGAGACAGGGAAGATTTGGGGTGATTGATCACCCAGCCGAATGATTCCAGTGTGGACACCACCCTCTGAGTGTCCAGCTCTGCCTGATGGAAGGATTGAGAAGCGATAAGCATGTCGTCCAGGTAGGGAAGAATGTGAATGCCCTGAGATCTCAGCAGGGCCATCACTCCTGCCAGCACCTTGGTGAATACCCTGGGGGCCGAGGTGAGGCCGAATGGCAAGGCCACAAATTGTTAGTGCTGATCCACCATAGCGAACCTGAGGAATCTCTGATGACCTGGAAAGATAGGTACATGAAGGTAAGCATCCTTGATGTCTACAGAGGTCATGAAGTCCCCTGGGCGTAGGAAAGTCACAGCTGAGCGCAGAGTCTCCATGCGAAAGTGTCTGAAGGAAAGTAGCCTTTGCCCCTTTCCTTCAAGGGCACCCGGCAGATGACACCTAGGTCTTAGAAGGCCTTGGACAGCCAGGGAGAGACACTGAGCAGACAAGGGGTTTTGAGCTAACCGAGATTTGATGAATCTTGGGGGTGGCCAGGCTGCCAACTCTATCTTGTAACCAGAGGATACTACCTCCTGAATCCACCGGTCTGAGACATGACGCCTCCAGACGTGAGCCAAGAGCTGAAGCCGTCCCCCCACCCGGATGGTTGAGGGCGACCCTTCATGCCTGAGGGGACTTGGGGGAGGACTTAGTCTAGGGACCCCAGGTGGGGCAAGGGCGGCCACGTCCTCTACCCGTACCCGAAAAATCTCCACGGGCTCCAGCAAAGGAAGCTCCCCGTTCAATTCTGGAGCCCCTAAAGGAAGGAGAAAAGGCACCTGAACCCCGAAAGGATCGGGCTGCCTTCTACGCTGAGGTATCTTGCCACCTTTAGCAAACAAGTCCAAACGTTCCCCAAAGAGGCGCAGCCCCTTGAAGGGAAACCCAGTGAGAGCCTTTTTGGCAGCATTGGCAGCTTCCCACTGGTGCAGCCAGACCGAGCATGTATTGCCACCAACAAGGCACATGCCCTGCCACACATTCCAATGGTATCATCCAGGGCAGGTTGCCAGCATCATCTAAGAGACCCCTGGGCAGGTTTTTAATAGCAACAGCCAAGATAGCAGAGGCACAGACCGGACGGAGCACGGTCCCAACACGGGCAAAGGCATGGCAAGCCAACTGATCCATGCGCCTGTCCTCCCCATCCCTCAGTGTATTAGAGTCAGGGGAATGCATGACAGATGTGTTAGACAACCCTAGAACTGGTGCATCCACCTCTGGAGGACATGACCAACATTTAACCATCTCAGCAGGAAAGGGATACCTCTTATCCCAACTCTTTGGTACCCCGGGAAGCCGGCTAGGCCGTTCCCACTGCATGAGAATCAGATTATTAAAGTGAGCTTGTTCAGGAAACTCCAAACGTGGCTTAACAGTATGAAACAGCTCCCCCTGCTGCCGCGGGTCCACAGCAAGAGGAGAGATACATAGCACTTCAAAAATGTGAGCCAAAAGTCTCCCAGTATCATCTGAAGCCCATGGGCCAGACCCAGACTCAGCATAACCCCTAGGCTGATCCTCAGATGATTCTGAATCAGAGAATAATTCCCCTTCTTCCAGGGGGATATATCCAGTAATATAAAAAAAAACTCCTCAGCTTCCACAGGAAAGAGAGTAACACCGGGTGCCAGATGCCGCTGCTTAGCAGGAGCCTTACGCGGACCAGACCCAGCAATATGACTTTCAATAATAGCTACCCGGGCAGCCAAATCAGGTTGAGACTTCCCACTGTTATGCACCTCATTGGGAGTCAGATGTAAGCGTGGGGGGGTAGGCGAAGCCAGAGGGGGTGCAGCACTAGGCCCAGCCGCAGGTAACCCAGACTGCAGCGCAAGTACCTGCTGGCCGCAGGGTACACACACCCTGACATCATCATTTATAGGGGATACCCCACATGCCACACACAGCCGGGCTTGTCCCGAAGGAACCACCGAGCACATTATCCTGAGAAGCCTCCATATGGTGATTATCATGGCACAACAGGCCAATAGGGATTAACGCTAATAATCGAAACCCAGGATGCCCCAATAACCTGCTGGGGAAGTGGGAGTAATGAAATATAATAGCCCCCAAAAAGAGTTAACACTAAATAGAGGGGATAGGACCGGAAGAAACCACAAAGTTTGACCTGCCTGCAAGACATAAGCAAAAGATCCCATAAGCAATATGCAATACCGAGAAATATATAAATAAATCAGCCCACAGGGGCACTTACAGACCGCGATAGGGAGACACCAGGCACACACAGCAGAGGACTAAAATGGCGCCCGCATATACCTCGAGGGGCGGGCCGCGGAGACAGTGATGCAGAAGCCCACCCCCCGAAGAGCGCGAAAACGCGACAAGGCTGACAAAGCCAGCCAATGATGGCGCAGCAGCGCCTGAGGCGATGTCGCCGCCGACCGTGTAGCGTACTACAAGCGTGCACCGGCGGCGGCAAAAGAAACCAGTGCAATCAATACATAAGGGATCAAACACAACACACTACATTTAGTAAAGACCTGCACCACCCCCCCCCCCACCCCCATCTACAAGGGACAGCGAAGGGGAAGCGACGGCCAGGGAGGGGCATCCCATAAGGCTCACCATGGGCCTATACCGCATACCCTTTGGTGGGGGACTGCGGTTGGAGCAGCGCTCCTTAGCACCTGACAGCCTACCTTCACCCGAACCAGCGCAGCCTGAGCTGGGAGGCAGTAAAAGGAAACGGGTGGGAATAGTCCTACAGGGCCGCAGGCTAATAGCCCCGCTCACCAGCGAGTAGAGAGAGCCATCTTCTAGTCATCGCAGCCAGGACTGCAGAGAAGAACTGGGAATTTTGTGGGAGGTCCCAGGTATATAGGGGGCCGGGAGGAGCCACTTTTCTGTCTCTGCAGTCCAGCGCCATCTACTGGATGTATATCCCAAGTGTAAGGAATATCTTCAGGACGTGCTGTATACTTAGAATAATTGTTTCAAACCCATGACACAAAAAAGTGCACCAACACCTACATACTGGTACCAGTCACACACCAGAGATTCTATAGAGATTCCCCCAAAGAAATTTCCATCCTGCGTGACTGGCCGGGAGAAACCAACCACCAAACTGGTAACAATGGCAATGATAACAATCACCATACAGGGGATCCAGAAAATGTAAAACCAGGGTGGGGTGGAGCAGGACGTACTGTATGCGTATAATACCAATTCTACAGGTGAGTATTTCACAGAATTGTATTATTCTAAGCATACAGTACGTCCTGCTCCAATATAATAATTACACATGGGACATCCAATAGCAGTGCCCATAAAGTAGGGTGGGATCCCCAACAAAAAAGGCACAGCAGACAGTAAAGGCGCTGTCACCTGCAAACCTTGCTACCAAGTACGACATGAGCAAAGGCTCTAACGTCAATCTCATAACAAAACCTTTTAAAACGGTATGAACAGAAAACAAGCAGCGGTTTAGCAAACCTGTTTAACAGAAAACCTGGTGCTGAAGGGCCAAAGGTACCCAAACACCAGTAGAACAGAATAACAAGAGAGGGAGATTCTTCCCCCTTAAAGGAAGAGGCCAGTGTAACGGCCTAACCAGCCCAAAAGCAACAGAAGCCTCGGTAAAACTTAGAACTCTCCCCAACGGGGAACTAAAAACTGGTCTCCCGCCAGACAGGCGGGGATACTGAGCCCTTCACTAACAAGGATCAGTAAGGAGCCGAAACCTTTACTCAGGACCAGGAAGGCAAACCATCCAAGCAAGATCAGTCCAAAGGGCGCATAGGCCCTGGAAGCAAACGAGATCAGGCGCATACCTATGGAGGCGCCCGCAGACCCCAAAGGGCATCAGTCCCCCTAAGGGACAAAAAAACAACCAGGAAAATTTCAAGACCTGTTGAGGGAATGTAGACCCCTTACTTCAGCATTACTAAGAATAAGGCCCATAGGCAGACTAAAAGTAACTTAAATAATGATCATAAAACACCACCTTGGAGAAAAGCCGTAAGGCGGAATACCACCACATCATGGTGTGTATATATATATATAATGAACGAGGGCTAAGTAACCAGAGCCACCTTCTCAGGCACACGTCTGACTGAAGCAACAGCCCCCAGAGGGACGACTTGAACTAGAAAACAGCTCAGACAGCATCCAGAATAAGTCCCAAGGAAACAATCCGCAGGGCAACAGAATGAAAATTGATCCCAACAAGGACCATAGAACTACTTGGGAGATGCCCCTGAGCAATCCCCAACAGAACTCCTAACAAGGAAGACTGAACCAGACTGCTACAGGAAGGCAGACAGGACAGAACCTGAACCTTCAGAGTACCTAGATGGGGAGCCAACCCCAACCTATGCTGTAACAACTCTAGAACCCTGGGAACCGAGAACATCCAACAGGGGAGAGACCAAGACTCATGCCAAACAATATGGGTACACCATAACCCACAAAAGACGGAGGAAGAAGAAGCCAAGAGGCTTGCTCCTAGCCCCCCATAGACCAGGTCACCCAGAGGATAAACCCATCTCCAAAGGGGTGAATGAATCAGCTGTCAAGCCCTCAGACAAGAGTCTGTAGATTGGGACGACATAAGAAGGAGCCTGACAAAGGCAGAACCGCACTCCTGAGAGAGCATACAGGTCCGCTGACCTCAGCAGAAGCATCTGCGAACCGCAGTTCACTAGGCCACCCAGGGGCCATCAATCTCACGGGTCTCTTTATCAGCACGACCGTGCGCAGAACCCCACATAGCAGGGAGAATGAAGAGAAGACATATAAAATAGAAAGTCTATACATAACTTACTAATCCCCCATGACCAGAGTCAGAATATTCTGGGGCAGTAAAAACAAGGGCCGAGCCCCTGTGATATTAGCAAGACCCAACAGAGCCACCCTAGTTGGCTCTCAGAGGGACACCAGGATAGCACAACCTGCCACTGAAAGACATCCATTGGAGCGAATACCACCGAGGAGCAGGGGACGTAGACCCCCACCCAGATCAGGAACCTTCCAGGAGAATCATCCTGCTTCAAGCTCCAGGCCAATAATAAAACAGGCCATTGTCTTCCAACGGGCCAAGAGTCCCCAAATAGACAGGTCCTGAACAGGAGAAGTCCAGCAGTATAGAGACAACTGAAGGCTCATTGTTTTAACAAAGCCAGTAGGTAAGATGGACCCTACCTAGGAAACAAGGGAGGGGGGGTTTGGAAGAAATTCCCCCCCCCCCCCCGCCAACCTGCGAGAATTGGTACCCAAGGTGACCATTCACAGGAAGATGCAAGCAAAGAAGGGGGTGCCCCCTGACAGGGCCCTTGAATATAACCAGCTCAAGAGGAACCACCGTACCAAAGGGGAATGAGCACAGACCTAGCTCCCGGAGTGCTGGAACCCCATCTAGGATCAATAACCTACTGTGCCGAAGAGCCCAAAGGCTATGTATATAAGGGACATCATCTGATACACCACCAACGGGCCCACCAGCTGCATCCCTGCCTGGTGAAAGTAAGATGTCAGCAAAGAGGGACAGAGCCCCCCGTAACCAGGAGTCCACTTGTTGCCAAGAAAGAAGTCTCAAGCCTGAACCGAATCCAAGGAATGGAGATAGCGGATAAGGAACCATGAGGGATTGAGGTGACTGAGCACCCATCCAGTAACTCCCAGGGGACACCGCCGGCCGACTGACCTACGTGGCACGACGTAGAGATTGGGAAGTAAGGAAGGACGATCCGGTAGGTCCTAGTGCGGACGCCCCACCGGCATGTAAGAGACAAAACCCCCATCCACACCTTGGCGAGTAGCTTGGGAGCAGAAGAAAGGCCAAAAATAAGGCCCCAATCCGCAGGGTTGGTCCTTCAACACTGACTAGTAAAGGTCTTGGTGTCCAGAAGACACAGGGGGAACTCTAGGGATCTAGATCTCCCCAGAAGGCCAGAAGCCCCCTTTTTGCAC
This sequence comes from Gastrophryne carolinensis, assembly GCA_027917425.1. Lineage (NCBI taxonomy): Eukaryota > Metazoa > Chordata > Amphibia > Anura > Microhylidae > Gastrophryne > Gastrophryne carolinensis. The sequence continues at coordinate 226,198,621 of CM051240.1, read as the reverse complement.
AGGGCGCCTGTGTCCCCAAGACAGAGATATACTGCAGGGACTACCTGTGAGTGTAGAATGCCAAGCCTACCATAAGCCAGCATGGCCCAGACCGCCTCATCATTTTGAGGGAAGGAGGAAAGTTAACATAGAGGCCATAGCCCCATTCTGTTAAGGGCAACTGTAAGTAAGCCCAGACTCTGTAGGCCGAGTACGGCCTGCACCAACTCCTGAGGGGAAAACAGGGGCCAGAAGCACCCTGACAACCTCTGAAAGGGACCGCCCAGCAAATTCTATCCTGTGTCCAGGGGAACTACCTCCTGGAACCACCAGAAGGAGAAGATACACTCCCAGATAGGAGTCAGGTGCTGTGGCAGTCCCCTCGCCCAGAAGGGCGAGGGCGTCCCATCATGCTTGGGAAGTCTTGGCAGATTTGGACTTAGCCCTGCCAGAGGGCCCAGGGCGTTGCCTGCCCACCGCGTGGTGGAAATCCACTCCGAAAAGTTGGAAGCACACCTCAGGTTCGCGTTTGACACTAACGTAGGGAGGGGGAAGGGTGTCCCTGCCCCGAGGAGGCCGAGACGGCCTTCTGCCTTTTTCGTATCATCGTTGGCACCCCACTGTCGCAGCCAGACCAGGCGGCGAATAGCTACCACAAGGGCAGAGGTTCTAGCACACATCTTAATGATGTCATCCAGTGCTGAGAGGATAAACCTCACAAACACATCACATTAAAGAGTGCATTAAAGACCTCCCAGGGGAGGTCCTCAGGTCGGTGATCAAGTAGTTTTCTAATGAGAGTCCTGGCGGCCACCGCAGTGATGGCCGCGGCACAGACCGGGCGCTGAGCCGTCCCTACACACGAAAAGGCGTGGGAAGCCAGTCTGTCAATGTGCTGGTCCTCAGCATCCCGAAGGGTACGGTAATGAGGAGCAGTCATGAAGGGGGGGGTTAGTAACCACTATAATCAGTGCATCCACCAAAGGAGGTGTCAACCAAAAGTTAACCACATCAGGAGGGAAAGGGTACTTCCAATCCCAGACCCCCGGGACCCCTTTAAGTTTACAAGGCGATTCCCATTCTTTGGATAGAAGATTCTGGAAATGCTTCCAAGCGCGGCGGCGCTGTGTTGAAACTCTCCTTCTTAGGCTTGGGAGCCTCTCCAAGAGGGGAGATAGACAAAACCTCAAAGATCTTAAGTAGTTCATCTGTGTCACACAGGCCCCAAGAACCGGGCCCAGACTCATCACGGCTCCAGGGCATCCCATCCGAGGAACCCGAATCGGAGAATAGCTCACCTTCATCAGAAGGATCAAGGTCCTGCATAGCAGCAGATTCATCAGTATCATTAGGAACCGGAGAACCAGGAGGCGTCAGGAACCACTTCTTTCCAGGGCCCAAGCGCTCCGCCAAACTAGACAGCACCTGCTCAGGCATAGGCAGCCTGCGCGGCACGACTTGCTGGTCATCCCCGCTCGAGTGAGACTCATCCGGAGTGAGATTTAGGTCCGGGGAGACGGGTGTATTGAAGTGAGGTGCTGCCACTGGCAAACCTGATTGCAGGGTCAGTGCCTGTTCAGCACACGGTCCGCAGACCCGTGCTCTGTCAGCATCAGCATGGGGCTGACCACACACTGTACACAGCCGGTCTTGTCCCAGAGGGACCCCGGGTACATAATTCTGAGATGCCTCCATATGGTGATTATCTGAGCAGTATGCCTGCAGGGATTTACGCAATAGGCAACCCTGGATGCCCAAAGACCCGCTAGGAATGTGGGAGAATTTTTTATGTGAACCCGCTATAACATATGTCAGGCCGGGAGAAGCCACCGAAATCTTGGCGTCTGAAAGACATAAAGGGGATAAGAGGGGGGTGTCAGTGCCATGTGCAGCTGAATAAAAAATCATAGGAACAAAAAAACAGCCCCGGAGGGCACTTACATGACCAAGGGAGGAGGCGAATCGCAACCACGCGCGCGTGCGAAGACCGTCAAAATGACGCCAGGCGAACCTCGAGGGGCCAAGTCCCCGCCACCCCCAAAGAGCGCGAAGCTCTAACCAGCGCAACGTCAATGACAGAAGTGGCTAGGACACACAGAGTGTAATTAAGGAGATTGCTCTCGACACTAGAGAATAATGCTGCCGCCCGGGCTGCACACTTCTTGTAAAGAAAGGACACACACGCGCACAACCAGACAAGGTTCATGTGGAGCAAGGAGCGCAGCACTGACACCCAAGTTTAAATAAAAAGGTCAACGGCCATAAACGTGTCTAACATTAGCTGGGACTGCCACACACATAACCCCCCCTTTTCTTTTCCCCCGAGCTACGGGAGGAAGCGAGGGAGAAGCGGACCTGCACCTCCTCAATCTGGTTTCCTTTCCCACCCCGCCGATGTGGTCCAAGCAATCACCCTTTGGGGGACTAAGAATGGAAACACCCACACTACCTGCAGCTATGAAACCCCGCCCTCCTTCCTCCTCTCTGATCTTCTGCGGCATCTCTCACCCCCTTATCTGATCACACTATGTGCTGGCAATAACAACAATGCACAACAATGTTTGATGTTGTTTTGCTTTGGCTATGGGTATGCAATATTCTTTGTGACAGCAACTATAAATGTAACTAGATCATTTGTTGGGCTTTAGGGTGTGTCCCAACTGACCAGTCTGAGACCTCTTATTTATCTGGCCAGTTTAGAATGGGCTGACAGCCCAAATGCAAGCTGCAGAAGGTAGTTTTTCTCGAGACAGTGTTATAATATGGGGAGGGAGGGGGTAAATATGGTGATTTTAGGTGTTATTTATGAATATTACCCTTAGAGGAACAAAACCTGAGGTTTTCACTCTTCTGGATTTTGTTCATCTTCCAGGAGGCATCCCAGGAAAACCAAAACAAATCGGGAATTCTTACCTCAGAGGACGCATGTGCAGGCACTCCTCCAATCAGCCTTCTAGGACGTTAAAATGGACATAAAAAGTTAAATGGAGGGGGAGCGACAGGCATCCTGACAGCCACTTTATGGCCATATGGGTCCACGTCCGGCCATTTGGATAAGCCAGACGTGGAAGTGACCAACTTCAGAAGGATGCGGTGCCTACATCTGCCATGGGATTGCCGGAAAAGAGAGTTTAAAAGCTATCCTGTGGACTTCACACATCACTCAAAAAAGGGGGACCACAGGCTCTAAAATCATATAAATAATTTTTGCTTTCAAGCACCTTTTTTAGGGTCCACCCACCCTCCCAGCTACAGTACCTCATGCAATGCCCCCAGCTTAGTCGTGGCTTGGGTTAAGAGAGAAAAAAAAGCCCTTTCCCACCCCCAAGGTCATGCCCACTGGGCATTTTTGGCATTAACGGATCTCAAGAACGGCAGCTGACGTGACCGGTTACGTCTCACACTCTCCTAAACTGTTTTCCATTTTTAAATTGAAGCAGAAATGGCTGAGATATTAAGTTTTACATTTTTATCTAATGATTTATTTTCTGAGGCATAAGGGTGTGGCACTTGGAGCTGGCTTTGGTCCAAGGTGGGAAGCTGTTGGGGCTGGTGCTTCCTTGGAGGAGGCTGGCCGGGAAAGAGGCAGGGTTTAGATGGGCTTAACTGGTAGCTCTGGAAGGGCTATTCAGTAGAGAGGAGGCCTGGTCAAAAATAGCTCATATCGGTGGCTCACATCGGTGGGGTGGTGCTGAAGGGGCAAGATGAGGAAGTGTATTTCCTCAGTCACAGTGTCGAGCTGAGAGGAGGCACAGTGCTGGAGGAACACCATTTTTTAATTATATGTTTTTAATTGTATGTTTACTTTTTAGAATAAATATATTGATTTAATGTGAGAAGGTTTGTGATTAGTTATTTTGGTTCTGGTGCCTGTGATTTCCCTTTTTTGTGGTTGCTGGGGCCACAATGTGTATTTTTGAATTTGTATATTCCAGGGAACCCATTATTGGCACATTGAGCCTGATTAATACTAAGGTGGTACAGGAGTTATATATTTTGTGTGTTCTAAGCTGCTATTTTATTTAACTTTTTGCATGAAAAGACCCTGTAAGCTCTCTAGACATGCTTACCTTTCAAAAATAGATGAAATAAAGTAATCTGGATCCAGTCTGGATGCACAGACCTGAATAAAAGAAAACGACGATGATTTGATTAAAATGCATTTGTCATACCTAATAAATAGGTTATCCCTGTCACTGATTTTACCTGTAACAGATAGATGTCAGGATCTATCATTGAATTGCAGAAATGTGACTGGACATAGGTCATAGCCTGGCCTTTAATTTGTAGTCCATTTCGTACCCACATGTTGCTGTGAATTTCAGACAAACTTGCCTGTTACAAAAGAAAAGGTTATAACACAGTCAGGGAAAAAGTAAATATAGGAGGATACAAATTAGGTGTATTATTATTATTGGTGCCTACATACTAAAGTGGAGCAAATTAAATAAACTACAATAATAAAAACTAAAATTAAAAAAAATATACAATTCTGTGATTACTCACCTGCAGAATTGATTTTACTGTGTACAGCATGGCCGGTTTCATTTCAATCAATACTTCTGGGTATTCCGCCACAAGGTGGCGCAGTTGACTGCAGAAGACTTGTGGCTCCTCCCGGCCGTATAAAAAGCCAGGAATCACTCATAGACCCCCAGTGTTGACAAGCAGTTATTCCAAAAGCCGTGAGATAAACCGTGATAAAAGAATAAACAGCTCCAAAAAGGCTAACTCTAAAACAAATCACCATAAAAAGGCAAAAAAGGACAATGATAACAAGGGAGGGATGCAACAGACCGTGCTGTACACAGTAAAATCAATTCTACAGGTGTACAGCACGGCCTGTTTCATTTCAATCATTACTTCTGGCACACCCAATAGCAGTGTCCTTAAAGTAGGGTGGGATCCCCAATGAGTAACGGCAGGCAGTTCAGACCACCACCGCCTGAAGCACCTTGCGGCCAAAAACAGCATCAGCTGAGGCCCTAACATCAACCTTGTAAAACTTAGAAAAAGTATGAACAGAAAACCACGTAGCAGCCTTACAAACTTGTTCAACAGAATCCTGGTGCTGAAACGCCCAAGAGGCACCAATAGCCCTAGTAGAGTGAGCAGTAACACGGAAGGGAGGTTCCTTCCCTTTGGCAGAATAAGCTCGCACCACCATCTGTCTAATCCACCTGCTGATAGTAGATTTGGCTGGAGGCAAGCCCTTCCTAGGTCCGGAAGGAAGAACAAAAAGAGAATCAGACTTCCTAAAAGGCTCAGTGGCGACCAAATAATACTTATGCGCCTGACCACACCCAGAGAATGAAGGTTCCGTTCCTTGGAATTAACAGGGGCAGGACAATAGGAAGGTAAAACAATGTCCTCATTGAGATGAAAGGCAGATACAACCTTAGGCAAAAATTCTAGGTTAAGATGGAACACCACCTGATGCCGCTCAAAATAAGGAGGTTTCATGGAAAGCGCCGCCAGCTCAGAAACTCGACCCACCGAAGTAATAGCGACCAAAAAGGCCACCTTAAGAGTCATTATGGACAGCGCAGCATTGCACAAGGGCTCAAAAGGAGGACCCTGTAGAGCAGACAACACCAAGCTCAGGTCCCAAACCGGTAGCAGAGGCTTACGCGGCGGACGCACATGAGTAACTCCCTGGAAGAAGGTCTTAACAAGCCTGTGATTGGCAAAGGATCTTTGGAAAAAAATTGCCAGAGCCGAAACCTGTCCTTTGAGGGTACTAAGTTGTAGACCTGATTCCAGACCATGCTGTAAAAACTCCAGAATCCTGGGAATGGAAAATTCCAGACAAAAAAGAGACTTGGACTCGCACCAAGCAATGTAATCATGCCAGACCCTGTAGTAGATAAAAGACGAGGATTTCTTCCGAGCCAGATTCAAGGTATCGACGACAGAGGCCGGCAAACCCTTGCCCATCAAGATGGAGGTTTCAGCAGCCAAGCCGTTAAAGCCAGCATTTGTAAATTGGGATGGCGCAGCTGTCCCTGCGTGAGAAGCTCTGGATCGTCAGGCAGGACAAACCGATCTACTGCCAACTGTACGACGTCCGCGAACCATACCCTCCTCGGCCAGGGGGGGCACCAGAATGGCGGCACCCCCTCCTGAGCCATCTTGAGCAGCACCCTGCCCAGCAGAGGAAAGGGAGGGAATACATAAAGGAGCCGAAACTCCGTCCATGGAATTGCTAGCGCGTCCGTGGCAAAGGCCAGAGGGTCTTGTGACAGTAAGACAAACTTTGGAAGCTTGTGATTGTGACGGGACGCAAACAGGTCCACTTCCGGCTGACCCCAGCGGCGACACAGGGCGAGAAAAATCTTGTTGCTGAGGGACCATTCTCCCAGGCGAGACGTCCCCCTGCTCAGGGAGTCCGCCTCCTGGTTCTCAACCCCCGGGATGTAAACCGCCGAAATGCAGGGAACAATCTCCTCCGCCCAAGACAAGATCAGGGACAATTCCTTGAGGGCTCGCTTGCTCTGAGTCCCTCCCTGATGGTTGATGTAGGCAACCGCCGTCTGATTGTCCGAGCGGACCTGTACAGCACAACCCCGAAGGTGGGTGGTCAACTACGAGAGGACCAACCTGATCGCCCGCAGCTCTAGGATATTGATGGGTGCGTGGGCCTCCTGGGGGCCCCACCGACCCCGGAGTTTCAGAGACTGCCAAACTCCCCCCCCAGCCGGTCAGACTGGCATCCGTGGTGACAATCTACCAGCGCTGAGGCAGAAAGGACCTGCCTACCAGAAGATTCCTCAAGTCCAGCCACCAGACTGTCTGACCGGAGGGGACAGAGCAAATTCCTGATCCAGGGACTCCTGATTCCGATCCCAAACCGACAAGAGATGTAACTGAAGAGGTCTCATGCGAAACTGAGCAAAGGGAACCGCCTCTAAGCAGGACACCATGAGGCCCACCAACTGCATCCCCTGCCGAATGGAGGGGTGAGGACACGCAAGCAGGGCCTGTGCCTGCATCTGAATGCCCTCCACCTTCTGCTGAGGGAGAAATACCTTGACCTGAGAAGTATCCAGCGTCAGGCCCAGGAAGGACCTCGCCAAAGACGGAGATAGTGAAGACTTAGGATAATTGATCATCCAGCAGAAGGACTCGAGAGTGGACGTCACCACCTGAGTATCCCTCTCGGCCTGATGAAGAGACTGAGCAGCAATCAGAATGTCATCCAGGTAAGGAAGGATGCGAATGCCCTGATTCCTCAGGAGAGCCATGACGCCAGCCAGCACCTTGGTGAAAACCCGAGGAGCTGAGGTGATACCAAACGGCAAGGCCACAAACTGGTAGTGTTGATGCCCCAGAGCGAACCTCAGGAACCTCTGGTGACCAAGGAAGATCAGCGCGTGAAGATAGGCATCCTTGATGTTCACCGTGGTCATGAAGTCGCCCAGCCGAAGAGAACTTACGGCCAAACGTAGTGTCTCCATGCGAAAGTGCTTGAACCTGAAAACCTGTTGAGGCCCTTTAAGTCCAAGATAGGCCTCAGGAAGCCGTCCTTCTTGGGCACCGTGAACAGGTTGTAGTAGTACCCCCTGTTCCTGAAGAGGTACCTGACAAATGACTCCTGACGCCAGAAGCCGTTGGACAGCCAGACACAGTCCCTGAGCCGACACAGGGTTTTGGGATCGGAGGAATTTTGGGGGCGGCCAGGCTGCAAACTATATCTTGTAACCGGAGGACACCACCTCCTGAATCCACCGGTCTGAGACGCGAAGCCTCCAGACGTGAGCAAAAAGCCGAAGCCGCCCCCCCCACCCGGTCGGTGAGGGTGCCTCCTCATGCTGAGGGGCCTTGGGAGGGGGTTTGGGCTTGGTCCCCCAGGAGAGACCAGGGCGACCGCGGGATCTGCCTCTGCCCCAAGAGTCTCTGCGACTACCTGAGAAAGAAGGGCCACGACCTCCCCTTGAAGGACGAAAGGAGGAGGAGCCCCGAAAGGGCCGAGCATGCTTTCTACGCTGGGGGAGCTTACCATCCTTGGCCAGAACATCCAGACGCTCACCAAAAAGACGGAGACCCGTGAAAAGAAGCCCAGTGAGAGACTTCTTAGCGGCAGTGTCAGCAGCCCACTGACGCAACCAAACTGACCGACGCATAGCCATCAACAGGGCCGAGGCCCTACCGCCAAGCCGGACGGCATCGTCCATGGCAATAAAATCAGAACAAAGCAAGAGGTCCTTATAATCCTCCCTGTTCTTACCAGACCTGGCGGCCTTAGCAAGACGCCTGACCTTCTTTTGAATAACGATAGCCACAATGGCCGCAGCGCAGACCGGGCGCAAACCGGCCCCCACAAAGGTAAAGGCATGACAAGCCAACTGATCCATACGCCGGTCCACGCTATCACGCAGCGTGGTAGTGTCGGGGGGATGGCATGACCGAAGTGTCCGGCCCCAGGACCGGAGCGTCCACCTTAGGAGGGCACGACCAGCGCTTAACCAAATCAGCCGAAAAAGGATACCTTCTATTCAACCCCTTGGGCACTGAGGGTAACTTATTAGGACGTTCCCACTCCTTAAGAACCATATTTGAGAAATGGCCCTGTTCCGGGAACTCCAAGTGTCGCTTGCCAGGGCGAAAAAGCTTGCCCTGCTTTTTCTTTGCCGCCTTAGGGGTGGCGATGTGTAATGTATCGAAAACCGCCAACAAGAGTCTATCGGTATCATCCTGGAGCCTAGGTCACTATCGTAACCGTCCTGACGATCCCCAGAGGAGTCCGAGTCACGGAAAAGCTCCCTCATCCTCCTCGGCAAATAGGAACAACGCGGTGTCAAGGTGCCGTTTCTTGCTAGAGACCTTGCCCGTCGCAGCGCCAGATCTGATTGCGACCCCCTGCTAGTATCCCCCTCACTGGGGGCTAAATGCAGGCACGGAGGAGTAGGGGACACCGTAGGGAACGCAGGACTAGAAAGAGAAGCACTCGAGCCAGCCTGATCCGCAATAATACTTTGGGCGCACGGCACACAAACCGCGCCACCACCACTCAAAGGGGATGCCCCGCAAATGACACACAGCCGAGGCTGCCCCAAGGGGCCCCCAAGGTCGCTATCCCCAGAAGCCTCCATATGGTGATTATCACAGTCAGCCCACCAGGAATAATGGCTAAATCAAAGCAAACCCCGGGATGTCCCACAGAGCTGGGACAGGTGGAGGAGGGAGGGAGAGTATCAGACCAGGAGAAGCCACAAGCTGCTATCCCCTAAAAGACATAAGCATGAGAAGCCATAAGTATACCGCAGCACATGCCCAACAGTAAAAACCCCGGCAGGGAACTCACAGATCAATAGTAAGCGAGCGCCGGGCTCACACAGCAACAGTCAGACCACGGATGAAGCTACAGGAAGAGCCCAGCACACGTCTAAGATCGCCGGCGGAAGCACAGGATGCTCCCCAGCGGCACACAAACACCGTTCTTACACTGGCCAGCACAGGCAGCAAAATGGCGCCACTGTACGGAACCTTGAGGGGCGGCTGCGGGAGGACGATGCGATATGCGTCATCCCGCGGCGCCTGCCTCAACGAAGGGCGCGAAAATGGTCCTCACCTCAGAGAAGGCGCTGAGCGCCATGGGAGGGACGCACCGCCGCAGCACAGTTATAGCACCTCCCGACGCGGAGCGTAGTACGCCCGCGGCGGCAAAACCGCGCGCGCTGCCACCCAACTACCAAGAGGTAGTTGGCAAGAGGACAAGGTGGGAGGGCAGCAGCGTAACAGAGCGGGAGGGGGGGGGAAGGGGTATGAAGGGAAGGGCGAGGGAAGCGCCAAAAGAGCCCGAGACAATAACCCCCCCAAGTAAAAGCACAACTCACCCTAAACACAGTGACACACAGTCAGCAGGGTCTCTCTCATCCCTCTATAGGCTCACCAAACGCCTATGGCCGGCTAGTGCATAGGGTCTGCAGCCTAGAGCAAAGCTGACTGAGCACACGATCCAGGTGCTCCCCTACCATCACCCGATCCGTCAGCCGAGGCTGGGAGGTAAGAGGGTCTGGAAGTGGGTGGAAATAGGCTTGCAGGGCCGCAGGCTTGGTTGCCCCGCTCGCCTGAGAAACATAGAGAGCTATCTTCTGGTCTTCACAGTATGGCTGCAGAGAAACACTGGGGGTCTATGAGTGATTCCTGGCTTTTTATACGGCCGGGAGGAGCCACAGGTCTTTTGCAGTCAACTCGCCACCTTGTGGCAGAATACCCAGCAGTAATGATTGAAATGAAACAGGCCAAGCTGTACACTTGGAAAATCCTTCCAGAAATACTCACGTAATGGTCTCTCTAAAATCATGTAGTCTCATATTAGTATGCATTGATACTCCTAGGCTAACCACACTTGGGTGGGTGATAATAGAGAACAAAGCATTTACCGGATGCAACAGGGTTATCCTAAGTCATCTTTAGAGGGCATGTGTGCAGTTTAGCTGTTCCTCTGATGACTACTACTAACCATCGAGCTGTTCTAGTATACTGCCTCAAGGCGGTAAAGAAAAAAAAAAAAGAAAATAGAGAAATTCCACACCCCTAGCTGCCACCCCACTCCCACCAGCCCCTAACCTATATATGGAGCATACATGCACCCCCCCCCCTTCCTCAGCACTCAAAAATAAATTTCCCCACTCAGTGTGAGTGCGTGTGAGTGCGTGTGTGTGCGTGCGTGCAGATACCCCTTTGGTGCCCCTGAATTAAACCGGACCTTCACCCTAAAAAAAAGAGTATATCTTGTATGTTTCTGACACCTTGTACATACAGATTGCCCACATTAAAAATCATCCTACCTGCACCTACTATGTATTCTGAGCCTTTAAACTTCCAAGATGACGACTTATGGAGCATCAGACAGCCTGCAGACAGTGTCTTCTGACTGTGCCGCTCTGTATTCTGGGATTGCTGATTTTTATGACCCCAGCTCTGCTCCGCCTGCGCAAAGCCCAGCTATAACCTGCCCCCCTGTACTTTTCCCTGCATTTCTCTCCTCAGTGTGTGTGGTGCTTCTGAGGCAAGATGGTGGCGCCCATATTCTAGAATCCTGAACAGATTTGAAGCCCAGCAGAAACAAGAATAAAAAGAAAACGACTAAAAACTTAAAAAGACAATTCTGCGAGTACTCACCTGTAGAATTGCTTTTACTATGTATAGCATGGCCTGCTTCAAGAAGTCCTTATGTATGGGTTATTCCACCACAAAGTGGCGCACCTCACGGTACCATATAAAACAGGATCACCAATAGACCTATCCAGCGTTGACAAGCGGTAACAAACCCCAACTAACTTGGAACAATCACCATAAAGAGGCAACCAAGAATAACGATACCAAGGGTGGGGTGAAGCAGGCCGTGCCATGCATAGTAAAAGCAATTCTACAGGTAAGTACTCACAGAATTGTCTTTTTCCTATTGCATAGCACGGCCTGCTTCAAGAAGTCCTTACATATGGGACGTCCAACAGCAGTGTCCGTAAGGTAGGGTGGAATCCCCAAAGAGTAACAACAGGCAGTTCAAACCACTACCGCCTAAAGTACCTTGCGGCCAAAAGCAGCATCAGCTGAGGCCTTAACATGAACCTTGTAAAACTTGGAAAAATTATGAACAGAAGACCAAGTTGCGACCTTACAAACTTGTTCAACAGAAGCTTAGTGCTGAAAAGCCCAGGAAGCACCAATAGCACGAGTGGAATGAGCAGTAACCCTAAAAGGAGGAACCTTCCCCCTAGCAGAATAGGCCTACTCCCCCGCCTGACGGATCCACTTGCCGATAGTGGATTTAGCCGGAGGCAAACTCTTCCTAGGTCCAGCAGGAAGAACAAAAAGACCGTCAGATTTCCTGAAAGACTCAGTAGCAACCAAATAAAACTTCAGAGCCCTGACAACATCCAAAGAATGAAGGGTCCGCTCCTTGGAATTAGCAGGGTTAGGACACAAAGAAGTCAAAACAATGTCCTGATTGAGATGAAAAGCAGACACAACCTTGGGCAAGAAATCCGGCTTAAGCCGAAACACCACCTTATCCTGATGCCGCTCAAAATAAGGAGGTTTGATGGAAATCGCCGCAAGCTCAGAAACTCGCCTGACCGTAATAATAGCCACCAAAAAGGCCACCTTAAGAGTCAGAATGGGCAAAGCAGCCCCACTGATAGGCTCAAAGGGAGGACCCTGCAGAGCAGACAACACCAAATGCAGGTCCCAAACCGGTAGCATAGGCTTACATGGCGGAGTAACTCCCTGGAAAAAAGTCTTAACCAACAGGTGATTGGCAAAGGATCTTTGGAAAAAAAATTGCCAGAGCTGACACTTGTCCCTTGAGGGTACTAAGTTGAAGGCCCGAATCCAAACCATGTTGCAAAAATTCCAGAATCCTGGGGATAGAAAACACCCGATAAGGAAGAGACTCAGACTCACTCCAGGCAATGTAAGCATGCCAGACCCTGTAGTAGATAAAGGACGAGGACTTCTTCCTAGCCCTAATCATGGTATCAACAACAGAAGCTGGCAACCCCTTATCCATTAAGATGGAGGTTTCAGCAGCCAAGCCGTTAAAGCCAGCGTTTGTAAATTGGGATGGCACAGTTGTCCCTGAGTGAGCAGATCTGGATCCTTGGGCAAGACATACTGATCTACTGCCAACTGCACAACGTCTGCGACCCACACCCTCCTTGGCCAACATGAGGCCACCAGAATGGCTGGTACCCCTTCCTGGGCTATTTTGCGCAGCACCCTGCCCAGCAGAGGAAAGGGAGAGAAAAACATAGAGAAGCCGAAACTCCATCCAAGGCATCGCTAGCGCATCCGTGGCGAAGGCCAGAGGGTCCTGTGACAGGGAGACAAACCTGGTAAGCTTGTGATTGTGGTGGGACGCAAACAGGTCCACATCCGGCTGACCCCAGCGGTGACACAGGGAGTGAAATACCTTGTTGCTGAGGGACCATTCCCCCAGCCGAGACGTCCCCCTGCTCAGGGAGTCTGCCTCCTGGTTCTCCACCCCGGAATGTAAACCGCCGAGATGCAAGGGGCATTCTCTTCCGCCCAAGACAGTATCAGGGACACTTCCTTGAGGGCTCGCTTGCTCCGAGTCCCTCCCTGAGGATTGATGTAGGCAACCGCCGTCTGGTTGTCTGAGCGGATCTGAAGAGCCCGACCCCGAAGGTGTATGGTCAGCTGAGACAGAACCAACCTGATCGCCCTCAGTTCCAGGACATTGATGGGAGCATGGGCCTGCTGGGGGCCCCACCGACCCTGGAGACGGAGGCAGAAAGGTCCTGCCCGCTACAAGGTTCCTTTAGTCCAGCCACCACGAGAGGGACTGTCTGGCCAGGGGTGACAAAGCAAATTCCTGATCCAGGGACACAGGGTCCCGATCCCAAACTGACAAGAGGTGCAACTGAAGAGGCCCCATGTGGAACTAAGCAAAGGGGACCGCCTCGAAACCGGACACCATCAGGCCCACTAACTGCATCCCTTACCGGATGGGGGGATGGGGGACACAAGAGCAGAGTCTGTGCCTGCATCTGAAGGCCCTCCACTTTCTGCTGAGGCAGGAATACCTTGACCTGAGAGGTATCCAGAGTCATGCCCAGAAAGGACCTCACCAAAGACGGAGACAGTGAAGACTTGGGATAGTTGATCACCCAGCCGAAGGACTCGAAAGTGGAGGTCACCACCAGAGTATCCTTCTCGGCCTGATGAAGAGACTAAGCCGCAATCAGAATGTCATCCAGGTAAGGGAGGATGCGAATGCCCTGATTCTGCAGCAGAGCCATCACGCCCGCCAGCACCTTGGTAAACATCCGAGGCGCCGAGGTGATACCGAACAGTAAGGCCACAAACTGGTAATGCTGATCCTCTAGAGCGAACCTGAGAAATCTCTGGTGACCTGGAAAGATTGGCACGTGAAGATAGGCATTCTTGATGTCCACGGAGGTCATGAAGTCGCCCGGGCGAAGGGTACTGACTCCATGCGAAAGTGCTTGAACCTGACAAACTTGTTGAGACCCTTAAAGTCCAGGATGGGCCTCAAGGACCGATCTTTTTTGGGGCCCGTGAAAAGATTGGAGTAGAACCCCTGACCCCGTTCCTGGGAAGGCACCAGGCAAATGACTCCTGACTCCAACAGACGTTGAACCGCAAGACGCAAACCCTGAGCTGACAGAGGGTTTTGAGACATCCGGGATCTGATGAATCTTCGGGGCGGCCAGGCTGCAAACTCTCTTCTTGTAACCGGAGGACACCACCTTCACCGGTCTGAGACGCTGAGCAAAGAGCTGAAGCCGACCCCCACCAGCATGGGTGAGGGCGCCTCCTCATGCCTGAGGGGGCTTAGGAGAAGGTTTGGGCTTGGGACTCCAGGAGAGACCGGGACGACCATGGGATCTGCCACGGCCCCAAGAATCTCTGCGGCTACCCGAAAAGAGGGAGCCACGACCTCCTCTGGGAGCACGAAAGGAGGGGAGGGAAGCGGAGGGCTCCTACGTTGAGGCAGCCTACCATCCTTGGCTAGAACATCCAGACGCTCACCAAAGAGCCGCAGCCGCAAAGGGGAGCCCAGTGAGAGCCTTCTTAGCAGCAGCGTCAGCTGCCCACTGACGCAACCAAACACAGCGGCGCATAGCCACCAAAAGGGCAGAGGCCCTACCACTCAGCCGTACTGCATCATCCATGGCAGTAAGGACAAAGGCAACAAAATCAGAGCAAGGCAAGAGGGCCCTATAATCCTCCCCCCTCCTACCAGCCATAGTGCCATCAAGGAGACGCTTGAGCTGTTTCTTAAGGGCAATAACTAATAGCAGCGGTGCAGACCGGACGCAACCCAGCCCCCACAACTGTAAAAGCATGGCAGGCCAGCTGATCCATACGCCGGTCCTCGCTGTCCCACAGTGTAGTAGTAGTGTCAGGGGAAGGCACCCCCTTGGGCACCGCGGACAATCTGCTAGGACGTTCCCACTCCTTGAGCACCATATTAGTGAAATGCCCTGCTCAGGGAACTCCAGATGCTGTTCATCAGGGCGAAAGAGCTCAACCTGCTTCCTCTTAGCCACCTCAGGGGGGACAATGTGCAAGATTTCAAAAATGTGAGCCAACAGTCTATCAGTGCCATCAGGGAACCATGAGTCGTCCCCAGATGCAGACCCAGGGTCACTGTCTTAACCCTCCTGCTGGTCCCCAGAGGAGTCAAGAGTCCTGAAAAAGCTCCCCCTCCTCTAGGGAGTAACGGCCACCAAAAGCATCAATTCCCTCATCCTCCTCAGCAAAGAGGGAGGGCGTGGGAGCCAGGTGACGCTTCTTGCCAGAGTCCTTACGTGGAACAGGCCTGGCAAGCTGCCTTTCAATGCTGGCCACACGAAGTGCCAGATCAGATTGTGACCCCCTGCTAGTATCCCCCCTCACTGAGGGCTAAATGCAGGCGCGGAGGGGTAGGCGATGGCGAAGGGGGCGCAGAGCTGGGAAGCAAAGCGGGTAGCCCAGCCTGGGCCGCAACGATACCCTGGGCGCACGGCACGCACACCGCGGCACTGTTACTCAAAGGGGATACCCCACACATGGCACACAGCCGGGATTGCCCCGAAGGACCCCCGACTACGGTATGCCCAGAAGCCTCCAAAGGGTGATTAACACAGGCGCAATAGGCCAACACAGGGTAAGGTCTAATAAAAAGCCACACGGGATGCCCCCAGACCAGTAAGGGGGAGATGAGGGAGGGTAAGGAACAGAACCGGGAGAAACCACAACCCACAGTTGTCCCGTCTGAAAGACATAAGTAACATGCACATAAGCATCCCGCAGCACATGCCCCAAGGAAACAAAAACCCCAAAGGGGACTCACGGACCAAGTAGACCGAAGGATCACCAAGCCGCCATGCCACAGGAGGAAGCGACAGTCCAGGGAGGAAGAGGGACCCCGGACGCGCAACAGACTCAAGATGGCGCCGGCAGAAGAATCTTTAAGGGCGGGCTGCGGGGGGGACGACGCAATACACGGGTCTCCTCTTTAATTCGATGCTATCCGATCCCCCGTGGGGGCTCGGATGGCTCCAGGAGAGCCCCCGGAGTAGCGCCCCCCCCCCCCCCCCCCCCTTTGGCAGCTGCTAACTGTAAAAAAAAAAAAAGAATGTAAAATTACATTTACTTACCTGTGGTCGCACTGCCTCCCGACAGGTCTCCTCTTCACTGGGGGGGGGGGGCCTCCGATCTCCCCCCAGGCTCTTCCGTGGCGAGGAGAGGGGGGCTCTTCCTGGATCGCGACTGCTAGCCCCGCCCCCTGGGGCGGGTGACATCATTGTGATGTCACCAGCAGCCGGCTTCTTAAGACCAGCACCCAAGACTAAGAATCAGTCCCCTCCACTCTGTTCCTACAAGCCCCCATAGCTGGTCCCGGGCTGGTAATGCTGGGTAAGGGGGACCCTATGTCATTTTTTTTTTTTTTAATTAACCCCTTATGTTCTGTCGCCCAGCAGCTATAAAAGGCTTCCAGCTGCAGCAGGCGAGCAGAAGCCAGATTGATCAGCGTGGGACAGAGGGATGGATGGGAGGTATTAAAAAGTATTAAAAAAAAAATAAATAAAATATTTTTTCTGCTTGTTTGTGTTTTTTTTTTTACACTTGCCGGCTAGCGGGTGACTTGCCGGTAACCCCCCGCACCCCAATTACCTGCCTCCCCAAAGCCCTGGGGGGGGGGGGGGCAGAAGAGCCTGGGCCATGGCTATGTGGGCTTGTATCCTGCAGGGTGGGGGGGCCACCAAAGCCCCCTTGCACCCTGTTCTACAAGCCCCATAGCTGGTCCAGGGCTGGTTATGATGGATAAGGGGGACCCCATATTTTTGGAGGGAGTTTTAAGGGTTTTTAACCCTTAAAATTCCCCAAAAAATTTGTTGCGCCCCCCCCCCCCCCCCCCAGGAGGACCCTATGTCATATTTTTTTTTAAATTAACCCCTTATGTTTATAGTGTGGATAGTAGTAGTATTTTATTTGTAAATGTTATAAAGTGCTATTTTCAGTTTAGGGGTTTCCTGGGCAAGAACGGGGGGGGGGGGCTACCAATACATATGTGGTACCGTTGTAATCGGAAGAAATTGGGCTTTCACATGCAATATGGTTTTCTCTAATAAAGTAAGTGTTTTATTTAAAATAAAGGAGACAATTGTCTAAAAAATATATTTTTTTTTGTTTTGTTTTTTTACACAAAAATATTTTAATAAACAGTAGGAAAATTACAAACAAGACATTTCATGTTAAAGCCTAAACTCTGCTTTAAAATATATATCTATAATTTTCCTGGAAATTCCGGCCCATTCCGGGAGCAGAATGGGGAAAAATGACCTGTCAACAGAGGGTGACAAAACTTCAAGTAGGCTGGAAATTAAGAGTTTATAGTACCTATGCATGTCGGGTATTGTTCTGCTCGGGGGACCTTGCTCTTTCAGATTTAGCTTGTTTTTTCTTGTTTGCATATTTTTATTTTAGGAAAACATGTTATTTATTCAGTTTAATTATTCAGTTTTTTTTAGGGAAACCCTGTGGAACCTAATAATTATTCGAGGGATTACTTCCAGAAAGGTGAGCCTACTCCAACAAGCTGGGTACTCTTGGAAAGCTTAACGTGTACTTTCAGGGAATATATGGTTTATCAGGGATATTCCAAATGTAAAGGGTTGTTTTGGTTGAAAAATTGCAAGCTGCGCACTTTGTCTGCAGAGCTGAAATTTTCAAGTAAAATTACTGGTACGCGCACGCTCTACTTTGTGGTGTTTGCCAACTCTTCCCTTGACAGTACCTATGCATGTTTGGTATTGTTCTGTTTGGGGCATGTTGCTTTTTGAGATTTTACTTATTTCTTGTTTGCATATAGTTTTTTTTTAGGAAAATGTGGCTTGATTCTTTCGTTTTATTCTTTTTTAAGGAAACTTTATGCAACCAAAGAATACATTGAGGGATTACTTCCAGAAAACTAAGCCCACATAAACAAGCTTGGTACACCTAGAAAGCTTGAGGTGTGTACTTCTAGAGAATATATAGTTTGTGGGGGGTATTTCAAATGTAAAGGGTTGTTTTTCTGGAAAAACTGCAAGGTGCGCATAGCGCAGTTGTATTTTATCTGAAAATCCCCTAAAGCTCTGTTTCAGTTTGGGGGAGTCTCCTGGGCAGGAAAGGGTGTCTACCTATACATATGTGGTTCCGCTGTGACCGGGAGAAATTGGAGTTATGCGCACAATAAAATTTTATTGACAAACTTACATTTTTAATTACAAAAAAACACTACAAATTGCAAAAAATAATTTTTTTTTGCACATATTTCACCTAAAAGTATTGAGAATACACTAAAAAAAAAGGCCAAACAAGACATTTCATGTTAAAGCCCAGACTCTATAATTTTCCTGGGAAATCCTTGGAAATCCTTTCAAAAATCACAGTTGAACATGTGTAGCGCAAAATAGTGAAACATGGTCTGGAAACAGAGAGTGACAAAAATACCATTTTGTGATTATTCATCTGTAAAATGGGTATTATAAGTATGTCACACACCCCGCTTCCAATATTCATGACATATGGGTTACGTCCAGTAGAGGGCGAACTTCTGCAGAGATGACAGGAAAAAAAGGAGCCCCTCCCGTTCCATAAATACCTGGGACCTCCCACACATTCCCCAGTATAGGAAAGCAGTAAGGGGACCAGGAAGAGTCAAATACAAAAAATAGGTACAGAAACCCCAGATCCCTCCAGGCAAGAGACAAGGCGTCCACTGCCAGGGCCAGAGGATCCTGAGACAGAGAGACAAATGCCGGAAACTTGTGATTGTGACTTGAGGCAAAAAGATCCACCTCCGGAATCTCCCACTTGTGACAGAGGGACAGGAACACATTGTGGTTGAGCGACCATTCCCCTCGGTGAGAGAATCCCCTGCTCAGGGAGTCCGCCTCCGTGTTCTCCACACCCGGAATGTACACCGCTGAAATGCATGGGACATAGCTCTCCGCCCATGCAAGAATCAGAGAAACTTCCCTGAGGGCACTCCTGCTGCGAGTCCCTCCTTGGTGATTGATGTAAGCGACCGTAGTCCAATTGTCTGATCGAACCTGAACTGGTAGACCCTGGAGGTGATGCGTCAAGCATGACAGCACCAACCGAATAGCTCTAAGCTCCAAGACATTGATGGGGGTGTGGGCCTCCCGAGGACCCCACAGCCCCTGGAACGGATGTTCCTTCTAGAACCCCCCCCCCCCCCCCCCAGCCCGACAGGCTGGCATCCGTGGTGACCGTCTCCCAACAAGGGGTCAGAAAAGACCTGCCCCTTAGAAGATTCCTTGGTTCCAGCCGCCACTGAAGAGACTGCCGAACCAGGGGAGACATCAGAAATGACTGATTCAATGACAGCGTACATCTGTCCCAAGCCAACAGTAAATGGAGCTGAAGCAACCTCATGTGGAACTGAGCAAAGGGAACTGCCTCGAAGGAAGCCACCATCAATCCCACCAGTCTCATCCCTAGCCGGATAGACGGGCGAGGGCTGGACAGAAGACGTATCAGATCTTGAACCATCTGCACCTTCGTCTGAGGTAGGAACACCCTGGTCTGAGCGGAAATACCCTTGACGGGGATAGAGAAGACTTGGGATGGTTGATCACCCAGCCGAACCTCTCCAGCGTTGTCACCACCGTCCTGGTGTCTAGCTCCGCCTGTCTGAGAGAGGATGCCGTAATGAGGAGGTCGTCCAGATACGGCACAATGCGAATGAAGGTAAGCATCCTTGATGTCTATGGACGTCATGAAGTCCCCCTGACGAAGAGAAAGGATGGCTGAGCACAACGTCTCCATGCGGAACTTCTTGGTTCGAATGAACCTGTTGAGAAGCTTCAGATCCAGAATGGGTCTTATGGATCCATCCTTTTTGGGAACCGTGAAGAGGTTGAAATAATAGCCCCGGCCTCTCTCCGAGAAAAACACAGCGCATGACCTCTATTTCCAGAAGATTTTTTTACTGCCCACAGGAGCCCCTGCGCAGCCCCGGGATCCGAGGGCACCCGAGATCTGAGGAATCTGTGAGGAGGCCGGAACTCGAACTCCAGTTTGTACCCGGAAGAGACCACTTCCAAGATCCATTTGTCTGTGACCTTCCAGGTTTGGGCCCGGGAGAAGTGTTGCAGCGGCCCCCCCACCCGCAAGGGTGAGGGCGCCCCCTCATTGCTGAGCTGGCTTGGCAGCGGGCTTGGAACCCCAGACAGGTCCAGGACGAGCACGTCCTCTGCCTCTGTTCCAGGAATCACCTCTGAAGGTAGAGTAGGCAAAACCTCTGCCTGCTCTGGCACCGCGAAAGGAAGGATTAAAGGAGGCTGCCCCCCGAAAGGAGCGACGCTGCTTCTTACGTTGTGGTAACTTTCCCCCTTTTGCCACCGAATCCAACTTATCTCTAAACAGCCGCATACCCAGGAAGGGTAGCCCTGTAAGTGATTTCTTAGCCGCAATGTCAGCCGCCCATTGGCGCAACCAGACCGATCGGCAAATAGCCACTAGCAACGCCGAGGTTCTACTACACATGCATATTGTGTCATCTAAGGTGGATAAAACAAAAGACATGAACAATACACACCGCTTAAGGGCTGTGAATTCAGCACTGGTCGGGTTAAGCTGGGAACCACTCAACAGGTCCCTAACCACAGACCTGGTAGCCACAGCCGTGAGCGCAGACGCACAAACAGGCCGCAAAGCTGAACCCACACTAGCGAAGGCATGGCAGGCCATTTGGTCAATGCGCTTGTCCTCACCATCTTTAAGAGTGGTGGCGTCTGGAGAATGTACAACAGAGGTGTTGGACAATCCCAGAACGGGCGTATCGACCTTGGGAGGGGAGGACCAGCGCTTCACCGCGTCCACCGGAAAGGGATACTTCCTATCCCATCCCTGAGGAACACCGGGGAGCCGGCTAGGTCTCTTCCATTCCTTAAGAATCATGCTTTTCCTCAGCATCAGATTCAGCAAACAATTCCCCCTCCTCAAGCGGGGAATAATCAGACCAGTCAAGGGAATCATAGTCATCAAAATCCAGAACCGGCGCGGCCGGAGACAGATGTCTTCTCTTAGCTGGGGCCTTTCTGGCCGCAGAGCTAGAAATCAATTTCTCGATGTTGGCCAATCTAGCACATCAGATTGCGACTCCCCGCCAATGACAGTGTCACTTGGGGTGCGGATAAGGCGGGGTGCGGTAGGAGATGAGGCCGGTGGCACGGACCCAGACGCCTGGGACCCCGACTGCTGTGTTATGGCCTGCTGAGCACATGGTATGCAAATCAGTACATTATCCCCCGTAAGGGATACCCCACAACCCACACACTGCCGGGATTGCCCCGAAGGGAGCCCAAGCCCGGTATCCTGGGAAGCCTCCATATGGTGATTTTAAGGTAGTAGCAATGACCCGAGGGAATTACGCTGCTTGAGCAACCCGGGATGCCCCTTTAAGTCCCTAGTGGGAGGATTTATAGGACTCCAAATTTATCTACAAGGGACCCTTGGACTGGGAGAACCCCCTTTTAATATAATTGATAGGGAATCCTCCTGAAAGACACAATGTGAAGGGACCCATGAGCAGGCACACACACATGCAATCAAAGTACATAAAATATGACATATATATACACATATATAAATATAACATATGGAAGGGCATATTGGCAGGCTGCCCCAACGCGCTAGAAGGAGCGTGCAGCGCACATATACAGAAAAAAGGGGGCCCAACAGGGCACTCACGGAAGATCAATAGCGTCCTGCCAGCCAGGAGCTCCAGAGAGAGAGGGAGAAGAAGGGTGGGCCAGCGCGGAGCCCGCCGCACCTGGCCCCGCCCCCATCTGAAAGACGCGGATCCCAGCAAATAGCTGGGCTCCGCAATGGCGCCATAAGCAAAGGGGGCGGACCACGCCGAGCGCCCGCCCGCCCCCCCTTTCCAAGCAACCTGAGGGGAAGAAGCTCCCCCTGTAAAATGGCCTCCACATGCGGCCAGAAGGCCACACACCCCACGCGACGAGTGAGGAAGTAAGCACATACCCGCACACAACACACATTCTAAAAGAAGTTTAGGAGAGAAGGAAAAGCACCCCCCTACAGGGTGGAAGGAATAAACCGGGACAGGGTATCCCAAACCAGGATCACTAAACCTGGATACCGCCTATCCCTTTATATGGGGTCTCACGGGGGAGCATGGTTAGATACACCTCTAAGGTGTTGCCTACACTCGCCCGAACCTACAGCCAAGGCTGGGAGGCATAGTATGGACTTAATTAAACAAGGTCCGAGCAGAAATAGGGGCAAATTGGCCGGGTGTAACCCTGGCTTACCTGCAAGGAAGAAACACAGCCATACTCTGACTTGCTCGCCGTCCTGCAGAGACGAATACTAGGGAATGTGTGGGAGGTCCCAGGTATTTATGGACCGGCAGGGGCTCCTTTTTTTCCTGTTATCTCAGCAGAAGTTCGCCCTCTACTGGACATAACCCATATGTCATGAATATTGGAAGCGGGGTGTGTGACATATTTGGAATAACTGCGGGTAGGCTGGCAGCGAAAGGGTTAATGCCAGTGAGAAAACACTGTTGCTAACATATGTTTAACTCCTTATGCCCCCCAATCTTAAGGGGGGGGAACATTAAAACAACGCTAACGGAAGACGTGTTTTAAATCGATATCAGTAACTCTCTGCAGAACTATCTCCACAGAAAGCGCTCTAGACACAGGTCTAGGAATGCCTATTAAAATATATGGCACAGAATACATGCCCTAATGTATTTGCAGCTTGTCGGTGGGTGCAGCACTGGGAACAAGCCAAATCTTCCAAGATAGTTGGCATTTCCTACAGCCTATAAGTTGTATGCACAATAAATCAATACTGATAAATCAAGCTACCTGAATGAGAAGCGGATGGACCATCAATTTCATCAGCATTTCTTGGTCTGGCAAAAGAGAATCTAAATCTATCTCTTGACATTTCACAGCCTGCGGGGAAAATAGGACAAAGAAAAAAATGGTTCATCTTAATTTTACTAAAGAGGTGTTAACAGAGTGCTGCAAGTATGTTACAATTAGCAGGATCATTATTCCTACTTAGGCAGAGTCATGGCTCATTTTCTTCACATATCCTTTGCAAAGAGACAATTTCTTTTTTACATTTAACTCCTACAGACATTTTTGTTTCCTACATCCTGCAGTAATAAGGAATGCCTGTTCAGTTTTCCACTGGAGAGATGTCCAAATCAGGCCAAAATAACCACCCCTCTATCTCCCATGAATTCTATGTTGACTATGTGACCTGCCCAACATAGTCACAATCACTTGTTCACCACTGAAGTGAAGAGGAGGAACATATAGAACACGGTTTTCGGTCCCAGGGAAAACTTCCTTCTGGATCAAGTTAAAAATCAATTTTAGTAATCACTGTAAAACTGTTCTCCTGAAGACCTGTAGGGGGTCCAGTGAATGTATCACATCTGAGTGTGTGCCGCATCAAACTACGAGATAAGACACAGAAAAAAGCTCTGCCGTCCGCTCTAACAATCTCATTCAGGCAGCCATGACAGATGCTTTGCTCTATAAACATTTCAGAAGTAACGTCCTAGGAAATAACTTACTCCATGCCAACCTAAGAGCAGGTGCAAAGATAGGCCTGAAACCAATAAAGTGATCCACCATGGGAACCTTGAACCACATCAAGGGAAGGACTTTCCCATTTAATAGCAGAGGTCAGAGAGGAATCCCTATCTTCAGGAGCAGAACTGGATGCCTGCTGCTGAGGGCAACCTATAATATTCCCCTCTCCTGATTAAGAGTGAGAGCAGGTATCAAACTCGTTATGATCAGCAGGTCAACAGAGATGTGAGCTGGGAACTTGATCAATAGGTCAACCAATCCAATGAGCTGCACGCCGATGGGGGATTGGACGGCTGACTCAATTAAGTTCATGCTATGCAGAGCCCAATCCATAGCATTGAAGGAGGATCACATCGATTAGGTGAGTGGATTTCTTATTTTAATGCCCAAATTGGGCCTGGCAAAAGGGGAGGAGGGGTTGAAGGGGAATATTTAAATTCTTGAAATTTCTCTTAAAGTGGAAATCCAGTCACCGGGGATGGGCTCCGATTTACTCAAATCAAGCAAGCCCAGAGCCCCTTAGAAGTAACATTTACCTACATTTTAATTTCCACTATGTTTTCCTTTTCCCATGCCCTCCCGTATCTTCTGCGCATTGTGCTTGGTGCTGTAGCTGAGCCTGCGCGGGTTGGTGCACGGCAATTCCCAATGGTCATAAAATAACTGCCAGCTCATTCATAAATCTAAATAAATGAGAGTCAGCGGTGGAGGGGGGCAGGTGTCTGGCTCTAGCTTGGACCGAGATAGGCGAGATTTCTGCCCGAGAACAACAGAACAGCCAGCTTAAAGGATTAACAATGTGTATAATGCACAGCCTGTGTACTAGGCTGCTGGAGTCTAAATTAAGGGTAAGTTTTTAAAAACTTAAATGGTGAAGTGGCTGGGGGTTAGATTAAATGCCCCCATATGTCACCTGTTGACTGGGCTTCAGAACAAGCGGAACGGCTTGTTGGTGTTTCACGTCATAGTTCATAGTTTACAGAAGTCATACACCCAGCTGTAAATTAATTAATTGGGACTCAATTAATGTGGCTCTTTTGTATTACCCTACAGTTCCTATTACTGGGCAAACCCCATCAGCTAAAGCATAATTGGGTAAATTACCTGACTGATTTGGGCTTTTCTTTCCTTAAAGCAGATCAAAACCCTGTGTCGCCGGGCCAGAGATTCCAGGCCCAGCTGATAGCTTATCCCTGGGGCATCCTATAGCGAAATGCCCAACTGTGCCTTGATACTTGCCCTTACCAGGCGGCTTTCTTAACATATGTTAAGAAACCTGGGCCCCCCAGGCCCAGCCTATCTGTATGAGAATGCAGCAAGCCAGCATCACCCTGCCAGCTCTCGGTGGGGGGGGGGGGGGGGGGGGGGGGGCTGTGGATGGAGCAGCGGTGCACCCAAAGTGGGTTTCGCTCCACTTTAGGCAGGCCAGTATCCCTAATCATGATGCCCAGTGGGGTGAGGGTTGAAGAATATATTTTGGATATTTACTAAGATCCCTAGTGTGCATCCTGATTTGGAATGCCCCAAATAGTTCCAGGATCCCACATCAGCACAAAGCAGAATGCTGTAGAGGTCTCTATGCTCACCCCACTCTGAGCTGGAAACCCTAATCAGTGGCAAGCAGAAAAATACAATTCTGTGAAATACTCACCTGTATAATTGGTATTATACGTATACAGTACGTCCTGCTCCAGATATAACACTTACACTTGGGTAATCCTCCGCCAGATGGTGCTGTGCACTGCAGACATGCAAAAAAACAGGCTCCTCCCGGCCCTTCATATACCCAGGGACCTCCCACAAATCCCCAGCATTGAAAAGCAGTGAACAAGAAGCCGGGAGTATTTAACCACCGAAACTGGTAATAACAACAATGAAAACAATCACCATAAAGGGGATCCAGAACAATGTAAAACCAGGGTGGGGTGGAGCAGGACGTACTGTATACGTATAATCAATTCTACAGGTGAGTATTTCACAGAATTGTATTATTCTAAGTATACAGTACGTCCTGCTCCAGATATAATACTTACACTTGGGACATCCAATAGCAGTGTCCATAAAGAAGGGTGGGATCCCCAACAAAAAAGGAACAGCAGACAGTTAAAAGCACTGTCACCTGCAACCAGGGTGGATTTGATTTAAATTAACTGATTTAAATCACGATTTAAATCACGATTTAAATCACTAGTCAGTAAGGCTTGATTTAAATCAGTGATTTAAATCAAAGTTTCTACCTAAACTAGTTCTTGCTATTTTAACATGCAAGTAGATGAAGATTTTTAGAATCACTTTTTATATTACTTTTTTCTCCCCAGTTTAATGGGTTAATCATTCATATTTGGACACCACTGTTCTGTTGTACTTAGGAAGGAGAAAAATAATCCTGACCTTAATAACAATTTAAATAGATTTATTCAACTGAAACAATAACAACATTACAGCAGTTATTTGCTTAAACAAACATCCATGTTTTGTTAACTAATTTGGCTAAACAAAATATATATATATTTTAAGAACCTTAGACTGTCAGCCCAGCCGACACATGAAAAACTTAAATACTACTGTCCCTGCTGTCCTCTGTAGCTCACTAGTCATAGGTTTGTAGAACAATAGGATTAAGGTCTTTTTCTCAACTCTGTTCATGTTGTAACATTTTTGCTGTGAAGAAGAGGCTGGGACCTCTGCGGAGTCAAATTCAGTTTCAGTTTTGAGAACTGCGTAAGTAAAGCGAGCGTCTGTGATAATATAGGAGAGAAACTGCCCACTAATCCTACAGAAACCTCTGGAAGAGCATGGCATTGTGAATGTTACACATATACAGCCTTTATTCTACTGAGTTAAACAACTCCGCTTTATCTCATGATGGAAGAACCTTTGGATGGTAAAATATTTTCCTCAAAAAGCAGTTTATTGAAAAAAAATCCGATTTAAATCAAAAAAATCCGATTTAAATCAAAAAAATCCGATTTTTTTGATTTTTTAAAAAAAAACATTGATTTTTATCCACCCTGCCTGCAACCTAGCTACCAGAGTGACATGAGCAAAGGCTCTAACGTCAACCACAGAAAAACCTTTGAAAAGGTATGAACAGAAAACAAGCAGCGGTCTAGCAAACTTGTTCAACAGAAAACCTGGTGCTGAAAGGCCCAAAGATACCAGAGCACAAGTAGAATTAGAAATAAAGAGAGAAGATTCTTCCCCTTAAGAGAAGAGGCCTGAGTAACAGCCTGACCAGTCCAAATGCTAACAGTAGCCTTGGCAGAAGCCGAAACCATCCCTAGGACCAGAAGGGACACCCATCCAAGTAAAGACCAGGCCAAAGGCCGCTTAACCCCTGGAATCAGACGAAATCAGGCACATACAGGATGGAGACGCCCACAAACCCCAAAGGGCATCAGTCCCCCTAAGGGACAAAAGACAATCCAGGAAAAACACTTCTAACATCTGTTGAGGGAATGTAGACCCCCTTTGTCTCAGGGTTACTAGGAATAAGGCACAGAAAAAAGACAAGATGTCTTGAAAACATGAGCCTAAGACACACCTCGGCGTAAAGCGAACACCACCTCATCTTGGCGTATATCAAAGAATGAGGGCTAGCTAAACAGAGCCAGAGCCAACAGAGCCAGAGCCAACCTAAAGGCTCACTGTTTCATAAATCGATAGGTGTATGTACCCCCTAAGGGCCCCACCTCCCCGGAACCGCAGGGGATTTTAGAACCCCCCCCCCCCCCCCCCCCCCGTCAATTCTGATAGATTCGGTATCCATGAAGATCATCTATAGGAAGATGCAAGGAAAGGGGGCCCCCTGACTGGTTCCCTGAGTACAACCGTCTCAAGAGGAACCACCGTACCAAGGAGGAAGGTACACAGACCCAGCTCCAGGGAAGCTGGAACCCTGTCCAGCATTAACAATATAAGTTGCAGAAGGGCCCAAGGGCACTAAGTATAAGGGACATCCTCTGAGCAGCCACCAACCGGCCCACCAGCTGCTATCCTGCCTGGTGAAGAGACGGGGACAGCAGTGAGGGACAGAGCCCATGTAACCAGATTATCCACTTTATTGCCAAGGAAGCAGGTTCTCGCCAGAACCGAATCCAAGTTCAACCCTAGGAATTGAGATACCAATTAAGGGGACAAAGAGGACTTGAGGTGATTGAACACCCATCCAAATGACTCCCAATGGACACCACCAGCCGAGTAACCAACTCAGCCTGTTGTAGAAATTGTCATAGTTACACAAGGATTATGATTAATGCAGACCACAAGTGAAAAAGGACGTCCGGGTAGGTCCTCGCGCGGACGCCCCTTGGTCTCATCAGAGACATCACCCCCGCCAGCACCTTGGTGAGCACTCTGGGAGCAGAAGAGAGGCCAGGTAACAAGGCCACAAAATAGCAGTGTTGGGCCTCCAACACGAACCTGAAGAGCCTCGGTGTCCAGAAGACACAGGGATGTGAACATAAGCATCTTTGATCTCCACAGACGGCAAGAAGCCCACTGGGCGCAAGGCGCTGGCGGCCCATCTCAAGAGTTTCCATGCAGAAACTGCCTGTAATTATAGAATTGCCGAAACCTGTGAAACCAGAATGGGCCAGACTGACTCATCGTTTTGGGGGAATGTGGAAAGGCTGGTGTAGTGGCCCCTGCCTCTGCCTGTTAAGGGCAACCTGCAAATGACCCCCAGACCCTGCAGGCAGTGCATGGCCTGCACCAACTCCCGAACAGAGGCAGGGACCAGAAGTACCCTGACAATCTCAGGGGAGGCCGCGCAGCAAACTCAATCCTGTATCCGGAGAAAACTACCTCCTGAACCCACCAGAACGAGGCATGACGCCTCCTGATAGGAGCAAGGTGCTGTGGCCATCCCCTCACCCAGACGGGCGAGGGCGTCCCATCATGCTTGGGGGGTTTTGGTGAAAGATTTGGACTTAGTCCTGCCTGAGGGCCCAGGGCGTTGTCTGCCACTCCTGGGGCAGGAATCTACACCAAATAGCTGGAAGGACACCCCTGGTTCGTGTTCGACACTAACGTAGGGGTGCCCCTGCCCCGAGGAGGCCGAGACAGCCTTCTGCGTAGGGGAGATTTGCCCTTTTTCCAACAGGTCCAGACGGGCCCCAAACACGCGTCGCCCTCTAAAGGGAAGCTCAGTAAGAGTCGTCTTTGTAACATCAACACCCCACAGTCGCAGCCAGACCAAGCGACGTATAGCTACCACAAGGGCAGAAGTTCTTGCACACATCCTAATGGTGTCATCCAGCGCTAAAAGGATAAACCTTACAAATGCATCACAACTGGAGAGTGCATTAAACACCTCCCAGGGGAGATCCTCAGGTTGATGATCAATCATCTTTCTGATGAGGGTCCTAGCGGCCACTGCAGTGATGGCCGTGGCACAGACCGGGCGCAGAGCCGTCCCTGCACAAGAAAAGGCGTGGGAAGCCAGCCTATCAATGCGCCTGTCCTCAGCGTCCCGAAGGGTACGATAAGTAGGGGCCGCAATAAAGGGGGGGTTAAGAACCCCTATGATCGGTGCATCCACCACGGGAGGTGATGACCAACAGTTAACCACATCAGGGGGAAAAGGGCATTTCCAATCCCAGTCCCCTGGAAGTTTACTAGGGGATTCCCATTCTTTAAATACAAGAGCCTGGAAGTGATCCTGCTCCAGAAATTCCAAGCGCGGTGTCGCTGTATGGAAACTCTCCCTTCTAGGCCTGGGAGCCTCACCAGGGAGAGAGATGGACAAGACCTCAAAGATCTTTATCAGTAATTCATCAGTGTCACACAGGCCCCAGGAACCAGGGCCAGTATCATCATGACTCCTCGGCCTCTCGTCGAGCCCGAGTCAGAGAACAGCTCACCTTCATCCGAAGGAGCAAAACCCCCCGGAGTAGTAAACTCCTCCGTTTCCGAATGAACGGGTGAAACCGGAGGCGTCAGGGACCGTTTCTTACCCGGGCCCAAGCACTCCGCCAACCTCGAAATAACCTGATCAGCCGTAGGCAGTCTGCGCGGCACGACTTGCTGGTTATCCCCGCTCGAGTGCGACTCATCAGGAGTAAGATTTAAGCACGGGGAAACAGGTGTATTGAAACGAGGTGCAGGCACTGGCAACCCTGATTGCAGGGCCAGTACTTGTTCAGCACAGGGTCCGCAGACCCGTGCTCTGTCAGCATCAGGGAAATCTGGAGATTTGTGGGAGGTCCCTGGGTATATGAAGGGCCGGGAGGAGCCTGTTTTTTTGCATGTCTGCAGTGCACAGCGCCATCTGGCGGAGGATTACCCAAGTGTAAGTATTCTGGAGCAGGACGTACTGTATACTTAGAATAGAGGGAGCAGAGTGGCATCTTTGCCACCACAGGAGCCCTGAACTAGGTGATCATTTAGCCTGATCGCAGTAACAATGGAACCTACTAACAGCAAACAAAAAGTGAAGTCTAGAACATCAAAAAGAAAATGCATAATTACCTTGCTCAGAAACATTGCATAATATCGATGGAGAGGCAAGTGGAAGGTAACCTGATTGGGAGCAGGCTGGAAAGGAAAAGGTGAAAAAAAGAGCATTTAGTGTACACACCTTATAGATCCACTTACAGGCTTCAGGTACTCAGAAAATAAAAAAAAGAGCTAGATTACAGTCAGTTTAGTCTGCAGAGCGTCAATTTACTACAAAGTTAAAAGTAAAACTAAAAGAGCTCCTCCTGGTCAGGCTATATATAGGCCTCTTCCCAGTGGTAAGCCTCTTTAAAGAAACCCAATCTCCTAAATTAACCCTTATGCAATGAAGAGGTGTATCCCCAAATGTGCAATCACTAATATTGATGTGACAAATCCATTTTAATATTCAACTTCCCTATATTAAAAAGAAAAGTGCAAAATATAAACTAATGACACATGCAAGGCTCCACTTTGCTCTACTATATTAAGATGGCAATGAAGTTTCCATTTATCCCTAAGACATCATTCTTATCTAGACAGAAACATTTTCTATAAACATCATCATCTATAGATGGCAGCAGAGGTCCACATTTGTGACAAATATTTAACTTGAAAAATAAAGTAGGGGCCTCCTTTAACTGTATTAACTTATTAAAGTGATTGGCAAGTGATTGTATTAACTTATTAAAGTGATTGGCAATAGTCAAAAGTTCAAAAATAAAAGTCAGTAGATTACCTTAGAGTTCCTCCAGCGCTCTCCTCCCTGCTATGCCAGTGTCTTAGTGAGGAAATCACTTCCTCATTCAGCTTTCAGTCCCCACCCCGCAGAACTGGTCATTCAATCAACCTTCAGTGGACAGAATGGAACATCCTGATTCGCTGCCTCTCTCTGCAGCTATGAAACCTCAACCCCTCCCCTTCCTCACTGGTCACACTATCTGCTTGCAGACTGGAGACGCCCTTAGCCTGCAGCAACTCTCGCCCCCTTTTTCTGATCACACTAGGTGCTGGCAGTAATAATTGGAGACACAACAATGCACTCCAAAGCGCTAATACATTTACTAGTAACTTTAAAGCAGACCAAAACCCATTGAACTTGGGAAATACATTTGGCTAAAGCCCCAGCCAATATTTTCTTCTTAGGGCATAGAACTAGAAATGGATATTTTAGCTTTTTGAATTGTCTTGGAACACTTTTCTTTTGCTGTCCCTCTATGTGATATGACAGGTGATCAGTCATTTCATAGGTATGGCAAGGACATCATTGCCACACAAACGAATGTCAATGAATGGGGGAGGTGGAGCTTTACAGTTAAAAGAGGCACCATAATTTGTTATTAGAGGGAAGCAGGACCAATTACAATTAAAATTGTCAAAAGTTTTTGGTCCGTTTTAAGTATCTATAAATAATGGCATAGGAAGGCCAGCTTTAGCCACTTAATTTTCAATTAAAGCAAAATTGGACAGGGTCCCACATTTACAATCCAATGTAATTCTACTGTAAAAGCAGAAGTACCCTAAAGTAATTTATCTGTAGACAGAGGCCGGGCCCCCTTTATCCATCAGAACTAACATTTTAGCCTCCATCTACTTTAGGTTGTGCAACTAGAAACCATACAACAAAACTAAAATCATATACAAGGCATCAGGGTGATCTGATCGAAAAGCACTGCCAGCTCCGAAACCAGTCGGATGGAGGTGATCGCCACAAGAAAAGCCACCTTCAACATGAGTGTCGTCAGGGAGGCCTCCACCATTGGATCAAAGGGGGGACCCTGAAGTACTAATAGAACCAGATTGAGATCCCAGGGCGGAACCAGAGACCACCACGGAGGCCAAACATGCACTGCGCCCTGCATGAAAGTGGGGTTAACCTATGCTCTGCAATCATCCGTTGGAGAAAAATGCACAAGCTTGAGACCCGGCCCTGAGGGTGCTTGGCAGTAGGCCAGCATCCAGGCCTTGCTGGAGGAACTCCAAAACTTGGGGTACAGAGTACCTCCTTACAGGAGTGACCCTTAGATTTGAACCAGGACATGAAGGCCCTCCATGTCCTGTAGTAAATTCTAGAGGACGACTGTTTCCGTGCTGGAATCAAGGTACGAACTACTGCTGCGGACAAAACCCTCTCCTACATGCTAGTCTCAACAGCGAAGCTGCTAAAGCCAGTGCTGGAGAATTTAGGTGCCACAGAGGACCCTGTTGCAAAAGATCTGGGTGGTGGGGAGTCGCCAAGGGGCTCCCCCAAAAGGCTGACAAGATCCGCAAACAACACATTTCTGGGCCAGTGTGGGGTGATCAGGATGATAGGAATCTGTTTGCAGTTGACCTTCTTCAACACACAACCCAGAAGTGGCAGTGCTGGGAATGTGTAGAGCAGGTTGTACCCTGACCAGGGAATGACCAGATCGTCAACTGCCGCGGCCAAGGGGTCTCGCACCCTTGACATGAACCTCTGGACCTTCCGTGCCAAGATGTGAATAGGTCCACCTCTGGCACTCCCCACTGGTCACAGATGGCTTGAAATATGTCCTGATAAAAGGACCATTCCCCCTGGTCCACTATCTCCCTGCTCAAATAATCAGCTTGCAGATTCTCCACCCCCGGAACGTGAACCACCGAGATGCATGGAACGTGAAGTTCTGCCTACTTCATTATGCAACTCACTTCATGGAATGCATGTCTGCTCCTGGTACCACCCTAATGGGTTATGTAGGCCACATCATCGTCATGGAGTTATCCGACTGTACCCTGACCGGAAGGCCGCGGAGCTGGGTAGACCAATACCTGAGAACTAGCAGAAATCGCCCTCAGTTCCAACAAACTGATTGGAAGACTGCACTCCCGCTGGTCCTAGAGACCCCCAGTGGGGCTCAAATGAGCA
This sequence comes from Gastrophryne carolinensis, assembly GCA_027917425.1. Lineage (NCBI taxonomy): Eukaryota > Metazoa > Chordata > Amphibia > Anura > Microhylidae > Gastrophryne > Gastrophryne carolinensis. The sequence goes on along the minus strand of CM051240.1, from coordinate 226,165,687 downwards.
ATTCGTCTATGTATGGGGCGATGTGCACACCTTGCCTCAGCAGGAGTTCCATCACCACCACCAAGACATTCGTTACCATTTGTGGGGCAGTGGACAGTCCGAACGACAGTGCCACAATCTGGAAATGTTGGGCACCCACCGCAAAGTGCAGGTATTGTTGGTGACCAGGGAAGATCGAGATAATCATCCCTTATGTCCACTGTGACCAGAAAACTCCCTGTTCCAGCAACGTCACAACCAACCTTAGAGATTCCATGGGAAACGTCCTGACTCGACTGCAATTGTTCAGATGCCGGAGATCCAGGATCGCCCTAACAGACCCCTCCTTCTTGGGGATGAGGAATAGTATCAAGCAGAAGCCCCAGACCCATTCTGAGAGGTCACAGGTACTACAACAACCCTGGTCCAACAAGAGATTTATCGCGCCATCGCGAGCCGCCGCCCTTTCCACAACGCGGGAAAGCTTGGACACCACAAACCTGTCGAGGCCTGGTCCAAAACTTGATCTTGTTTCCGGAAGAAACAACCTCCCGGACCCAGGGGTCGGATATCTGTTCCCTCCACATTGGCCCATAGTGCAGAAGCCATCCCCCCACCCGATCAGTTGAGGGCGACCATCAACCCTACTGGGGGCTTGAACTAGCTGGCCCATTGATGTCTAGGTTTCTCCCATGGCTTTCGCTTACCTGAAAAATCCTTACAAAGCCTGTCGAAGCTCCGAACTTCTGAAAGGGACGAACATTTGGTGACCTATGAAACGAGGTCCTCAGTTTCCGTTTCTGTGGAAGCCTAGGCGACTTTCCACCTGTGGCCTTCCGGACCAGGTCATCCAGAGGCTCACCGAAAAGATTACCCCCCCCACCCGAAAAAAGGTAAGGCCAGTAAGCGACTTTGTGGAAGCTGTGTCGGCCGACCACTGTTTTATCCAGACCTTGCATCAATCACAAGGTGACTAGCAAGACCAGTCCCCTAGCCAGCAGACGCACCAAACTGCGAAATGCAGAGGAACGCGAACCTCTATGCCGCAAACTCCTCTTCTGCCGCTTCATCTAGAACTTGCTTGCCATAAAAGCCATGGACATGGTGGAAGCAGGTCGTAGGCCGACCCCACCATGAAGAACTCATGCCTGGCCATCTGGTCCAACCTCCTATCCGCCGAGTCTCTCAAGGCAGCACTATCCGAAGTAGGGATAAGGGTGTGCTGAGCCAGACCTGACACCGGTTCTTCAGGTGGTGTAGACCAAACCCTGACTGCCTCATCCAGAAAGGGGTACTTGGGAAGAGATGGAAGCTTATCCGGTTTCTGCCTCTCCTTTGCCACCAGCCTGTCGAAATGGGCAAGAATGGGAAAAATCTACCTGACCGTCTGGTGCATGTAGAGTTCACCCTTCTTCATCTGCCGCCTCGGTAAAGGAGTAAAGAGTTGCAGAGCCTAATTTATTGCCGCATTAAGCTCTTCAATCGGATCGGGAGGATTCACTGGTGCATGCAAGGCTTCCAGTTCCTCTCCACTGCCAGACGACACCTCCCCCTCCGACCTAAACAAGTCCTTTGCGTAGGAGCTAGAATCCTCCGAGGGCTCCATCTGAATATGCCCATGCTTGGCAGTAGCCTTCCCCCCTGGGTGGGCAGAGACAGACTCGGGACGCCCTTGCTGATGAGGGCCACCGACCATGCTCTCCAACCGAGACACCCTGTCCGCCACATCCGAAGGAGGAACCCCATCCTTGGGTGCACCCTGGGACAAAAATGGAGCTGGCAATCCTGCAGAGGGGGTACCCCACTCAGACAAGTCCAAGCCTGAAGCTGCAAGAGAAATTGGACCATCCAGCGCGGCGCAGAGCGTGCTAACTGCATAAGGCAGCACAGGACAGTAGTGCACCCAGTGCATGGGGTCCATCAGGCCGAGGTCAGGCGTGCTTGGCACATGGGACACGCGGCACAGATCTTCATTACAATACGAAACCCTGGTGCCTCTGACATGGTAAAATGGCTGCTCTAAGGTCTAACCAATACAGCTGGAGCGCTGGTCCCCAACACCCTCCTGTCTGTTGACTACTGGTCAGACCAGCCTGCACTACCGGAAAAGCAACCTCCCTGCAGCCGGAGATCAACCCACTGGCCAAGATTGCTACAGCTTCTGGACCCCAACCCTGCAACAACATGAACAAATGTCAGATTCCAAAAGGAATCAATATAAGTCAAAAGGCTTTGCCCCCAGAGGGAGCACTACCTGGCCAGGAAAAACTGTAGGGTGGCAGCCACGCTGGATCCAATCTTCAGCCCAAGCGAACAGGGAAGCAGTGGGGGAGCCACCAGGATGCAGCAGGGACCTTTGGGCACTGCACAAGATGGCGATGCCTTATGTTGTTAGTGAGGAAAAACACAATTCTGTGATACTCACCTGTAGAATTGGTTTTGATTTCAATCCATTCCAGGCCGTCCCTTAATCATTACACCTGGGTAATTCTAGCCTGTAGGGCGTGACTGCAAGATAAACAAAAAAGGTGTGGCCCCTCCCGGCCCCATAAGTAGCAGCTGCCTCTAATCAATCCAGCAATTAAAAAGCAGTAAATAATATACCAAGAGGCAAGGCCAAGAGGCCCAAGTCTAGGAGACAATGTTACCTCACACCAAACGTTGCATGATTTCTCTCGAAAAAAGACAATTCTGTGAGTACTCACCTGTAGAATGGTTTTGCATGGCACGGCCTGCTTCAGTATTCATAATAGTTGGGTTATTCCGCCACAAGGTGGGGCAGTGTACTGCAGAAGAGTTGTGGCATCTCCCGGCCCCCTATAAAAACGGGATTAACCATAGAGACAAGCAGTGAGACAAGAAACCGGGAGAGAATAAAGGTAAAAAATGTAAAAAGGTAAAAACCCCAATTAACTTGGAACAATCACCATAAAGAAGCAACCAAGAATAACGATAACAAGGATGGAGTGAAGCAGGCCGTGCCATGCAAGAACAAAAACAATTCTACAGGTGAGTACTCACAGAATTGTCTTTTTCTTATTGCATGGCACAGCCTGCTTCAGTATTCATAACAGTTGGGACATCCAAAAGCAGTGTCTAAAGTAGGGTGGGATACCCAATGAGTAACGGCCGGCAGTTCAAGTCACTACCGCCTGAAGTACCTTGCGGCCAAAAGCAGCCTCCACTGAGGCCTCATCAACAACCTTGTAAAACTTGGAAAAATTATGAACAGAAGACCAAGTTGCGGCCTTACAAACTTGTTCAACAGAAGCTTGTTGCTGAAAGGCCCAACAGCACGAGTAGAATGAGCAGTAATCCTAAAAGGAGGTTCCTTCCCTTTAGCAGAATAGGCCTGATGGATCCACTTGCTGATAGTGGATTTAACAGGAAGCAAACCCTTCCTAGGACCAGCAGGAAGAACAAAAAGAGCGTCAGACTTCCTGAAAGACTCAGTAGCAACCAAATAAAACTTCAGAGCCCTGACAACATCCAAAGAGAGAAAGGTCCGCTCCTTGGAATTAGCAGGGTTAGGACACAAGGAAGGCAGAACAATGTCCTGATTGAGATGAAAAGCAGACACAACCTTAGGCAAGAAATCCGGCTTAAGTTGAAACACCACCTTATCCTGATGCCTCTCAAAATAAGGAGGTTTGATGGAAAGTGCCGCCAGCTCAGAAACTCGCCTGACAGAATAGCCACCAAAAAGGCCACCTTAAGAGTCAGAATGGGCAAAGCAGCCCCACGTATAGGCTCAAAGGGAGGACCCTGCAGAGCAGACAACACCAGATTCAGGTCCCAAACTGGTAGCATAGGCTTACGTGGCAGGACGCACGTGTGTAACTCCCTGGAAAAAAGTCTTAACCAACCTGTGATTGGCAAAGGATCTTTGGAAAAAAATTGCCAAGGATGACACCTGTCCCTTGAGGGTACTGAGTTGAAGGCCCGAATCCAAACCATGTTGCAAAAATTCCAGAATCCTGGGGATCGAGAACACCCGACAAGGAAAGGACTTGAACTCACACCAGGCAATGTAAGCATGCCAGATCCTGTAGAAGATAAAAGATGAGGATTTCTTCCTAGCCTTAATCATGGTATCTACAACAGAGGCTGGCAAACCCTTATCCATCAAGATGGAGGTTTCAGCAGCCAAGCCGTTAAAGCCAGCGTTTGTAAATTGGGATGGCACAGCTGTCCCTGAGTGAGCAGATCTGGATCCTTGGGCAGGGCATACTGATCTACTGCCATCTGCACAACGTCTGCGAACCACACCCTCCTTGGCCAACAGGGGACCACCAGAATGGCTGGTACCCCCTCCTGGGCTATCTTGCGCAGCACCCTGCCAAGCAGAGGGAATAGAGGGAACACATAGAGGAGCCAAAACTCCGTCCAAGGCATTGCTAGCGCATCCGTGGCGTAGGCCAGAGGGTCCTGAGACAGGGAGAAAAACCTGGGAAGCTTGTGATGGGACGCAAACAGATCCACATCCGGCTGACCCCAGCGGAGACACAGGGAGTGAAAAACCCTGTTGCTGAGGGACCATACCCCCAGCCGAGACATCCCCCTGCTCAGGGAGTCTGCCTCCTGGTTCTCCACCCCGGAATGTAAGCTGACGAGATGCAGGGGACATTCTCTTCCGCCCAAGACAGTATCAGGGACACTTCCTTGAGGGCTCGCTTGCTCCGAGTCCCTCCCTGATGATTGATGTATGCAACCGCCGTCTGGTTGTCCGAGCGGATCTGAACAGCCCGACCCCGAAGGTGTGTGGTCAGCTGAGACAGAACCAACCTGATCGCCCTCAATTCCAGGACATTGATGGGAGCATGGGCCTCCTGGGGGCCCCACCGACCCTGGAACTTCAGAGACTTCCAAAAGCCCCCCCCCCCAACCGGTCAGACCGGCATCTGTGGTGACAGTCTCCAAGCAAGGAGGCAGAAAGGTCCTGCCCACTAGAAGGTTCCTTGAGTCCAGCCACCACTGGAGGGACTATCTGGCCAGAGGGGACAGAGCAAATTCCTGATCCAGGGACACAGGGTCCCGATCCCAAACTGACAAGAGGTGCAACTGAAGAGGCCTCATGTGAAACTGAGCAAAGGGGACCGCCTCGAAGCAGGATACCATCAGGCCCACTAACTGCATCCCCTGCCGGATGGAGGGATGGGGACACGAGAGCAGAGTCCGTGCCTGCTTCTGCAGGCGCTCCACCTTCGCCCGAGGCAGGAAGACCTTGACCTGAGAGGTATCCAGAGTCATGCCCAGAAAGGACCTCACCGAAGACGGGAGATAATGAAGACTTGGGATAGTTGATCACCCAGCCGAAGGACTCGAGAGTGGAGGTCACCACCTGATTATCCTTCTCGGCCTGATGAAGAGACTGAGCTGCAATCAGAATGTCGTCCAGGTAAGGAAGGATGCGAATGCCCCGATTCCGCAGCAGAGCCATCACACCCGCCAGCACCTTGGTGAACACCGAAGGGGCCGAGGTGATAACGAACGGTAAGGCCACAAACTGGTAATGCTGATCCTCTAGAGTGAACCTGAGAAATCTCTGATGACCTGTAAAAATTGGCACGTGAAGGTAGGCATCCTTGATGTCCACTGAGGTCATGAAGTCGCCCGGGCGCAGGGTACTGACCGCCGAGCGTAGAGTCTCCATGCGAAAATGCTTGAACCTGACAAATTTGTTGAGACCCTTCAAGTCCAGTATGGGCCTCAGGGACCCTTCCTTTTTGGGGCCGTGAACAGATTGGAGTAGAAACCTCGACCCCGTTCCTGGGCAGGCACCAGGCAAATAACTCCTGACTCCAACAGACGTTGGACAGCAAGGCGCAAACCCTGAGCTGACACTGGGTTTTGGGACATCCGGGATCTGATGAATCTTGGGGGCGGCCAGGCTGCAAACTCTCTTCTTGTAACCGGAGGACACCACCTCCTGAATCCTCCAGTCTGAGACGCGTAGCCTCCAGACGTGAGCAAAGAGCCGAAGCCCCCCCCCACCCGGATGGGTAAGGGCGCCTCCTCATGCCTGAGGGGAGTTTGGAGGAGGTTTGTGCTTGGGACCCCAGGACGACCACGGGATCTGCCACAGCCCCAAGAGTCCCTGCGGGTACCCGAGAAGAGGGACCCACGACCTCCTCTGGGAGCACGAAAGGAGGGGAGGGAAGAGGAGGACCCCCGAAAAGGCCGGGGCTGCCTCCTCCATTGAAGCAGCCTACCATCCTTGGCTAATACATCCAGACACTCACCAAAGAGCCACAGCCCCACAAAGGGGAGCCCAGTGAGAGCCTTCTTAGCAGCAGCGTCAGCTGCCCACTGACACAACCAAACAGAGCGGCGCATAGCCACCAAAAGGGCAGAGGCCTTACCACTCAGCCGTACCACATCATCCATGGCAGTAAGTATAAAGGCAACAAATTCAGAGCAAAGCAAGAGGGCCCTATACTCCTCCCTACCCGCTGTAGCGCCATCAAGGAGACGATTGATCTGTCTCTTAAGAGTAATAGTTGTTATGGCAGAGGCACAGGCCGGAAGCAGCCCAGCCCCCACAAATGTAAAAGCATGACAGGCCAGCTGATCCATATGCCGGTCCTCGCTGTCACGCAGTGTGGTAGTGTCAGGGGAGGGCATGACTGAGGTGTTGGACAGCCCTAGAATGGGAGCGTCCACCTCGGGGGGACCCAACTATCGCTTAACCAGGTCAGCAGGAAAGGGGTATTTCTTATCCAACCCTTTGGGCCCCGCAGGCAATCTGCTAGGATGTTCCTACTCCTTGAGCACCAAATTAGTGAAATCACTCTGCTCAGGGAACTCTTTGTTTCCTCTTAGCCACCTCAGGGGGGACAATGTGCAAGATTTCAAAAATGTGAGACAACAGATTAGCAGTGTCCTCAGGGAACAGGGAATCCTCAGACTCAGACCCAGGATCACTGTCACAGCCCAACTGCTGGTCCCCAGAGGAATCAGAGCCCGGGAAAAGCTCCCCCTCCTCTAGGGAGTAACGGTCATCAAAAAGATCAATTTCCTCATGCTCCTCAGTAACCCAGGCAGGCATGGGAGCCAGGTGCCGGTTCTTGCTAGAGGCCTTACGTGGAACAGGCCTAGCAAGCTGCCTTTCAATGCTGGCCACACGAAGTGCAGACTGTGACCCCCTGGTAGTATCCCCCTCACTGGGCGCTAAATGCAGGCGCGGGGGGGTAGGCGATGCCGAGGGGGGCGCAGAGCTGGGGAGCGAAGCGGGCAGCCCAGACTGGAGCGCAAGGACACTTTGGGCACACGGCACGCACACCCTGACACTGTCACTCACAGGGGATACCCCACATACAGTACACAGCTAGGATTGCGCCTAAGGACCCCAAGCACGTTATCCCCAGAAGCCTCCATATGGTGATTAACACAGGCACAATAGGCCAGCGCTGGGTAAAGGCCAATACAAAAGCCACCCGGGATGCCCTCCCACGGGATACCCCCAAAAGTCAGTAAAGGGGGGGATGAGGGGGAAGGAAGGAGTAGACCCGGGAGAAACCACAACCCACTGGTATCCTGCCTGAAAGACATAAGTAAAAAAACGACACATGAGCATCCCACAAGACCACTAAAACCCCTCCCCCCCCCCAAGGGGGACTCACGGACCGACGACACCGCAGGGTCACCAAGCCCCAGACCGCTAGATGAAGCGACACACTGGAGGATACCGCGCTGCAGCCATAAAGGGAGCTAATATGTACCTCGAGGGGCGGGCCGCGAGGGGAAGACGCAATACGTGTCATCCCCCCGCCCTGCCCCCCCCGAAGAGCGCGAAAATGGCACCCACGTGACCCCGCGGGCGCCATGACTAAGCAAAAAACGCCACAGGTTATAGCGCCACCCGTCGCGGAGCGCAGTACAAAGCAGCGTAAAAAAACACCAAAAAAACACACTGTAAACGGCAAAATACACCACAAATAACACCACTCACCGCTTCCACCCCCCCCCCCCCCAACAAAAGTCGGGGGGGGGGAAGAGACGGACAGCGGCGAGTACCCAGCCGGGGGGGGGGGGGGGGGGGAGGGGGGACCCAGAAGGAAAAGAAGGGGACAGTCCACAAAACACTCACCCCCTCAGAAGCCGGGACAGGAACTCTGCATCCCTAGTAGGCTCACCATAAAGCCTGTGGCCAGCTACCCTTTGTGGAACAGGGTCTGCGGCTTGGAGTAGGCGCTCCTGTAGCACTTGACCCTAGTGCTCTTCTACCCTCACCCGATCTGTCAGCCAAGGCTGGGAGGCAGAGAGGGTCCAGAAACGGGTGGAAATAGACTTGCATGGCCGCAGGCTTGGTTGCCCCACTTACCTGCGCAGCATAGAGAGCCATCTTCTATCTTCGCAGTTTCACTGCAGAGGAAACACTGGGAACTCTATGGATAATCCAGTTTTTATAGGGGGCCGGGAGATGCCACAACTCTTCTGCAGTACACTGCGCCACCTTGTGGCGAAATAACCCAACTGTTATGAATACTGAAGCAGGCCGTGCCATGCAATAAGAAAAATATCTTGTCTTCTTTAATCTCTCTTTTTCTCTTTACAATGCCAAATTATATAATAAATGGAACACCATAAAAAGGCATCAAGGATAATGAACCCTAAAAAAGGGCGGGTCGGACGGCCTGGAATGGATTGAAATCAAAACCACTTCTACAGGTGAGTATCACAGAATTGTGTTTTTTCTTCCAATCCATTCCAGGTAGTCCCTTAATCATTACACCTGGGACATCCAACAGCAGTGCCTATATATGGGCGGGATCCCCAACGCGGAACAGCCGGTAGTTCAAATCACAACTGCCTGAAGAACCTTTTGACCAAAAACAGCGTCAGCTCAGGCCCTAACATCTACCTTGTAAAATTTGGTAAATGTATGAACCGAAGCCAAATGGCAGCTTTACAAACCTGTTCCGCTGAGGCCTGAAGCTGAAAGGCCCAGGAAGCACCAATGGCCCTAGTGGAAAGAGCTGTCACCCGAACAAGGGGCTCCTTCCCCTTGGCAGAATAGACTCTTACCACTGTCTGTAATCCATCGGCTGATGGCAGACTTAGCTGGTGGAAGACCTTTCCATGGACCCTCAGGTAGGACAATAAGAAGGCCAAACTATGGAAAGATTGTGTAGTAGTGAGAAATTAACTTAGTGCTCTTATTAAAGTCACTACATCCAGCCAGTGAAGAATCCCCCTTCCTCATCAGACACTGGAGCAAGACAGGGAAGGCAAAACCATCTCTTCATTAAAATGAAAAGACACCTTTAGGATAAAAACCCTAAAACATTCAATAAAAAAGGAGGCTTACTGATAAGCTGCTAATTCAGAAACCCGCCTGCTGAGGTTATTGCCACTAAGAGATAACCATAAGCGCCCTTAGACTTAAAGCAGTCCTTCACTCTGAATAAGAGTCTACCTTATATGTTTCCCACACCCTGTACATACAGATTGCTCACATTAAAAATCATCCTACCTGCATCTACTGCATGTTATGAGCCTTTAAACATCCAAGATGGCGGCTCATGGAACATCAGGCAGCCTGCAAACAGGAAGTGCCCTCTAACTGTGCTGCTCTGCATTCTGGGATTGCTGACCTTTTCCTGACCCCAGCTCTGCTCTGTCTGAGCAAAGCACAGCTATAACCCCACCCCTGTACTTTATCCCACTCTCATCTCCTCAGTAAATGTGATGCTTCTGAGCCAAGATGGCGGCGCCGTATCCTAAAGTCCTGAACAGAGTTGCAACCCAGTGGGGGAAAGAATAATAAGTAAGTGACTAAACACTTAAAATATATTAACTTTAGATGCTGCAGAATAGTTTTTTTAAGGGTTTGGGCTTTTCAATAAATCATGGTGAAGGTCCGGTTTAATGACGCCTTTACCATGACTCAAAAAGGAGGACCCTGAAGAGCTGATAAAACAAGTTCAGGTCCCAGACTGGCAGAAGTGGCTTATGAAGAGGCCGCACATGAGCGACTCCCTTGTAAAACAAGTTCTGATAAATTCAGTCTCAACTATGGGTTTCTGAAAGAGGATAGATAAGCAGATATTTGTCCTTAAAAACATACTCAATCGAAGATCTTCATCAAGACTTCTCACCTGTAGAATTGGTATTATATGTATACAGCACGTCCTGTTCCAGAATATTCCTTATACATGGGTAATACATCCACAAGATTGCGCTTGACTGCAGAAAACAGCTTGCGGCTCCTCCTGGCCCTATATAAGTCAGGGACCTCCTACAAATTCCCCAGTATTAACAACTTAAGTTAACAAGAAGCCGGGAGAAAAATAATAACAGGAATTCAAAAATGAACATATGAACAATCACCATACAGAGGTAACTAAGAATAATGAGAACAAGGGTGGGATGGAACAGGACGTGCTGTATACATATAATACCAATTCTACAGGTGAGTAATCACAAAATTGTATTATTCTAAGTATACAGCACGTCTTGTTCCAGAATAGTCCTTACACATGGGACATCCAATAGCAGTGTCCGTAAGGTAGGATGGGATCCCCAAAAGTAACAGCAGACAGTTTAAACCACTGCCGCCTGCAGAACTTCGCGACTAAAAACAGCTTCAGCTGAGGCCCTAACATCAACCTTGTAAAACTTAGAAAAAGTATTAACAGAAGACCAAGTAGCGGCCTTGTACACTAGTTCAACAGAAGCTTGGTGCTGAAAAGCCCAAGAGGCACCAATAGCACGAGTAAAATGAGCAGTAAGGCGGAAGGGAGGCCCCTTCCCCTTAGTAGAATAGGCCTGTACCACAGTCTGACGGATCCACTTGCTGATAGTGGACTTAGCTGGAGCCAGACCCTTCTTAGGTCCAGACGGGAGCACAAAAAGAGCATCAGTCTTTCTAAAGGATTCAGTACCCACCAAATAGAACTTCAGAGTCCTGACCACATCCAGAGTAAAACCCGCTCCTTAGGGTTACTAGGATTAGGGCATAGAGAAGGCAAAACAATGTCCTGATTGAGATGAAAAGCAGACACAACCTTAGGCAGAAAATCTGGCTTAAAACGAAACACCACCTTGTCCTGGTGTCTCTCAAAATAAGGAGGTTTGATGGAAAGCGCCGCCAACTCAGAAACACGCCAAATAGAAGTGATAGCCACCAAAAAGACTACCTTAAGAGTCAAAATAGACAAAGGGGCCTCACACAAAGGCTCAAAGGGAGACCCCTGAAAGGCAGATAAGACCAAGTTCAAATCCCAGACTGGTAACATAGGCTTACGTGGAGGACGCACGTGAGTAACCCTCTGGTAGAAGGTCTTGACCAGACGATGGTGAGCAAAGGATCTTTGGAAGAAAATGGCCAAAGCAGAAACATGACCTTTGAGGGTACAAAGTTGAAGATCCAAATCCAAACCATGTTGCAGGAATTCCAGAATCCTGGGGATAGAAAACACCCGACAGGGAAGCGACTTAGACTCACACCAGTCAATGTAAGCATGCCATACCCTATAGTAGATGGATGACGAGGACTTCTTCCTAGCCCGGATCATGGTATTAACAGAGGCAGGCAGACCCTTTTCCATCAAGATGGAGGTTTCAGCAGCCAGGCCGTTAAAGCCAGCATTTGTAAATTGGGATGGCGTAGCTGCCCCTGAGTGAGCAGGTCTGGATCCTTGGGCAGAACATACTGATCTACTGCCAACTGCACGACGTCTGCGAACCACACCCTTCTTGGCCAACAGGGGGCCACCAGAATGGTTGGTACCCCTTCCTGAGCAATCTTGCGCAACACCCTGCCCAGCAGAGGGAAAGGAGGAAACACATAAGGAATCTGAAAGCTCTTCCAAGACATTGCTAGAGCATTCGTGGCCAAGGCCAGAGGGTCCTGTGACAGAGAGACAAAGACTGGAAGCTTGTGATTATGACAAGACGCAAACAGATCCACATCTGGCTGACCCCAGCGGTGGCACAGGGAGCGAAACACCCTGCTGCTGAGGGACCATTCTCCCAGACGAGAAATCCCCCTGCTGAGGGAGTCTGCCTCCAGATTCTCCACCCCCGGGATGTACACGGCTCAGATGCAGGGAACATTCTCCTCCGCCCAAGACAGTATCAGGGACACTTCCTTGAGGGCCCTCTTGCTCCAGGTCCCTCCCTGATGATTGATGTAGGCATTCGCCGTCTGGTTGTCCGAGCGGACCTGAACCGCGCGACCTTGAAGGTGTGGAGTCAATTGGGCGAGAACTAACCTTATCGCCCTCAATTCCAGAATGTTGATAGGGGTGTGGGCCTCCTGAGGGCCCCACTGACCCTGGAATTTCAGGGATTTCCAGAAGCCCCCCCAACCTGTCAGACTGGCATCTGTGGTGACTGTCTCCCAGCATGGGGCCAGAAAGGATCTGCCCACCAATAGGTTTCTTGAGTCCAGCCACCACGAGAGAGACTGTCTGGCCAGGGGGGACAGAGCCAACACCTGATCCAGGGACCGAGGGTCCCGATTCCAAACTGACAAGAGGTGAATTTGAAGGGGTCTCATGTGAAACTGAGCATATGGACCTGCCTTGAAGCAAGACACCAACAGGCCCACCAACTGCATCCCCTGGAGGGATGAGGGGAAGACATAAGAAGCCTGGCTAGGGCCTGAAGATTCTCCACCATCTGCTGAGGGAGAAAGATCTTGACCTGAGATGTATTCAGAGTCATGCCCAGAAAGGACCTCACCATTGACGGTGACAGGAAAGACTTGGGATGCTCACCCAGCCGAAGGACTCCAGTGTGGACACCACCAGCTGGGTATCCAGCTCGGCCTGCTGGAAGGACTGAGAAGTGATGAGAATGTCGTCTAAGTAAGGAAGGATGCGAATGCCCTGAGATCTCAGCAGAGCCAGTACGCCCGCCAGCACCTTGGTGAATACCCTGGGAGCCGAGGTGATACCGAAAGGCAAGGCCACAAATTGATAGTGCTGATCTTCCAGAGCGAACCTGAGGAATCTCTGATAACCTGGAAAGATTGGTACATGAAGGTAAGCGTCTTTGATGTCTACAGAGGTCATGAAGTCGCCCGGGCGTAGTGAATTGACAGCTTAGCGCAGAGTCTCCATGCGAAAGTGTTTAGATCTGACAAATTTGTTGAGGCACTTTAAATCCAGGATAGGTCTGATGGACCTGGCTTTTTTGGGAACAATGAAAAGATTGGAATAGTAGCCTCTGCACCTTTCCCTCAAAGGTACCTGGCAGAAGACCCCCGACTCCAGAAGGTTTTGGACAGCAAGGCACAGACCCTGAGCTGACAGGGGGTTTTGAGCCATCCAGGATTTGATGAATCTTGGGGATGGCCAGGCAGCAAACTTCATCTTGTAACCGGAGGACACTACCTCCTGAATGCACCGGTCTGAGACGTGAAGCCTCCAGACGTGAGCAAAGAGCCGGAGCCCTCCCACCACCCGGATGGGTGAGGGCGCCCCTTTATGCCTGAGGGGGCTTGGGTGAGGATTTTGGCTTGGGACCCCAGGAGAGGCCAGGACGGCCATGTTCGCTGCCCCTTCCCCAGTGATCTCCACGGGCCCCAGTAAAGGAGACTCCTCGTCCAGTTTTGGAACCACGGAAGGATGGGAAAAAGGCACCCATCCCACGAAAGGACCAGGACGGCCTCCTACGTTGAGGTAATCTGCCACCCCTGGCAAACAAATCCAAGCGCTCACCAAAGAGACGCAGGCCCTTGAAAGGGTAACCAGTGAGAGCTTTCTTAGCAGCATTATCAGCTACCCATTGAGGTAGCCAGACAGAGCGGCGTATAGCCAACAACAAGGCAGAAGTTCTACCACACATTCTAATGCCATCATCCATAGCAGAAAGAATATATGCAATAAATTCCTCACAAAGCAGTAGAGATCTATACTCTTCTCTACCCGCATCCTCAGATGCCCCGTCCAAGAGACACTTAAGCACCCCTTTAACCCTTCTAGTGCCAGCTACGCGAGTCTCACGTAGCTGCCTCTACTCCACTTAAGTGCCAGCTACGTGAGACTCACGTAGCTGACTTTAATCCCCCACAGTAAGAAAATATAAAAGTAAAATACTCACCTGACCCCTCGTTGGATTCAGCCGGGTCTCCTCTTTAATTTGGTGCCATCCCCCGTGGGGGCACGGATGGCTCCAGGAGAGCCCCTGGAATAGCCCCCCCCCCCCCCCCCCCGCTTCGGCAGCAGCAGCTGCTAACTGTAACAAAAAATAAATAAATAAAAAATGACATTTACTTACCTGCGGTTGCGCTGTCTCCCGACGGGTCTCCTCTTCACTGGGGGGTGCCTCCGATCACCCCCCCCCCCCCCCCCCCCCCGGCTCTCCCCCTCCTCTCCCGACGGGCGCCGCCATCTTGCCGTCACTCACCAGGTGTCGTCCTGGCTCCCTGCTGCTGTTCCTTCAGATGCCGTCATGCTGCCCCTCTGTTCCTGTGGCCAGCATGATCGCACCTGTCATCACATCGAGGGACAAAGGAGCTGACAATCAGAGGGAAGTAAAAAAAAGTTTTTATTTTCTAATAAAACTCATTTTTTCTTATGTGTCTGTGTGTTTTTTTACTGTTAACCCTTTGTGAACTGGTAAGGGGTCCATGAGACCCCCTATACCAGTTCACAAGGCTGGGGGCTGGCAAGTCACCTGCAACTAGCGGGTGACTTGCCATTAACACCCGCACCCCCAATAACCTGCCTCCCCAAAGCCCAGGCCCACATAGCTGGTCCCGGGCTGGTTATGACGGGTAGGGGGGACCCTACGTCTTTTTTTGGATTTTTAAGGGTTGGGGTTAGCCTAACCCTAACCCTTAAAATTCCCCAAAAAATGGGTCCCCCCGCCCTGGGAGGAGGGACCCTATGTCATTCTTTTTTTATTTTTAAGGGTTAGGGTTAGCCTAACCCTTAAAATTCCAAAAAATGCACCCCTCCCCGACCCTATGTTTCTTTTTTTTTAAATTAACCCCTTATGCTCTGTCGCCCAGCAGCTCTAAAAGGCCTCGAGCAGGTGAGCAGAAGCCAGTGTTTGGGAAGGGACACAGTGCACCAGGATAGATGGGAGGCAAGTAGTAAAAAAAAATAAATAAATTATATATATATATATATATATATATATATATATATATTATTTTTTTCTCAGTGTGTGGTGTTTTTTTTTACACTTAACCCCTTGTGAACTGGTAAGGGGTCCAAGAGATCCCTGTACCAGTTCACAAGGCTGGGGGCTGCCAACTCACCTGCAGCTGGTGGGTGACTTGCCATTAACCCCCGGCACCCTCATTACCTGCCTACCCAAAGACTTGGGGGGGGGGGCAGAAGAGTTTGTAGCCGGCAGGGTGGGGTGCCCCTTCGCCCTGTTCCTACAGGCCCCCATAGCTGGTCCTGGGCTGGTTATGATGGGTAAGAGGGACCCCACGTAATTTTTTTGGAGATTTTTAACCCTTAAAATTCAACCCCCCCCCCCCCATAGGGGGGACACTATGTCATTTTTTTAATTAACCCCTTATGTTTATAGTGTGGATAGTAGTATTTTATTTGTAAATGTTATAAAGTGCTCTTTTCAGTTTGGGGGGTCTCCTGGGCAAGAATGGGGGGGGGGGGGGCTACCGATACATATGTGGTACTGTTGTAATCAGGAGAAATGGGGCTTTCACGTGCAAGATGGTTTTCATTATTGAAACAAATGTTTTATTTAAAATAAAGGGGACAATTGTCTAAAAAATATATTTTTTTTTTACACAAAAAAATTAAAAAA
This sequence comes from Gastrophryne carolinensis, assembly GCA_027917425.1. Taxonomy (NCBI): domain Eukaryota; kingdom Metazoa; phylum Chordata; class Amphibia; order Anura; family Microhylidae; genus Gastrophryne; species Gastrophryne carolinensis. The sequence goes on along the minus strand of CM051240.1, from coordinate 226,149,973 downwards.
ACAGTAGAAAAATTACAAACAAGACATTTCATGTTAAAGCCTAAAATCTGCTGCAATATATATTATATATATATATATATATATAATATATATATATATATATATATATATATATATATATATATATATATATTTTTTTTTTTTTTTTTTCCCTGAAAATTCCGGCAAAAATTTACGGTTAAACATGGCGCAAAATGGGGAAAAATGACCTGTCAACAGAGGGTGACAAAACTTCAAGTAGGCTGGCAATTAAAAGGGTTAATAGTATCTATTCATGTTGGGTATTGTTCTGCTCAGTGGACCTTGCACTTTCAGATTTAGCTTGTTTTTTCTTGTTTGCATATTTATATTTTAGGAAAACATGTTATTTATTTAGTTTTTTTATTCATTTTTTTAGGGAAACCCTGTGCAACCTAAGAATTCTTCGAGGGATTACTTCCAGAAAGGTGAGCCTACTACAACAAGCTGGGTACTCTTAGAAAGCTTAACATGTGTACTTTCAGGGAATTTATGGTTTATCGGGGATATTCCAAATGTAAAGGGTTGTTTTGGTTGAAAAATTGCAAGGTGCGCACTTTGTCTGCAGAGCTGAAATTTTCAAGTAAAATTACTGTTATGCGCACGCTTTACTTTGTGGTGTTTGCTTGCCAACTCTTCCCTTGACAGTACTCGGTGCATGTTGCTTTTTGTTTGCATATAGTTTTTTTTTTTGGAAAATGTGGCTTGATTCTTCCTTTTTATTCTTTTTTAGGGAAACTTTGTGCAACCAAAGAATACATTGAGGGATTACTTTCAGAAAACTAAGCCCACATAAACAAGCTTTATACGCCTAGAAAGCTTGAGGCATGTACTTCAAGAGAATATATAGTTGTGGGGGTTATTTCAGATGTAAAGGGTTGTTTTTCTGGAAAAACTGCAAGGTGCGCATAGCGCAGTTGTATTTTATCTGAAAATCTCCTAAATCTCTGTTTCAGTTTGGGGGAGTCTCCTGGGCAGGAAAGGGGGTCTACCAATACATATGTGGTACCGCTGTGACCGGGAGAAATTGGGGTTTGCACGCAATAAAATTTTATTGACAAACTTACTTTTTTTATTACAAAAAAACACTACAAATTGCAAAAAATAGATTTCTTTTTTTTTTGCACATATTTCACCAAAAAGTATTGAGAATACACTCAAAAAAGGCAAAACAAGACATTTCATGTTGAAGCCCAGACTTTGTTGAAAAAAACAATATATAATTTTCCTGGAATTCCTGGAAATCCTTTCAAAAATCACAGTTGAACATGTGTAGCGCAAAATAGTGAATGGTCTGGCAACATAGGGTGACAAAAGCTACAGGTCGGCTGGCACTTAAAGAGTTAATGGCAATAGCCGTAATAGCAGAGGCACAAACTGGGCGCAGCGCCGTCCCCACACAGGCAAAGGCGTGACAGGCCAGTTGGTCCAAGTGCCGGTCCTCCCCATCCGGCAGGGTAGTAGTATCAGGAGAGTGCATGACAGATGTATTGAACAAACCGAGAACGGGCACATCCACCTCGGGAGGACATGAACAACGTTTAACAACATCAGCAGGAAAGGGATACCTCTTGTCCCAACTCTTAGGCACCACTGGCAACTTGCTAGGTCGTTCCCATTCCTTGAGCACTAGATTATTAAAGTGAGACTGCCCAGGGAACTCCCAGCGTGGCTTAACCGTATGAAAAAGCTCGCCCTGCTGCTGCGGAGCCACTGCAGGAGGGGAAATACAAAGCACTTCAAAAATATGACTCAGCAATCTGTAAGTGTCATCAGGGGACCACGGGTCTTCCCCAAAGGGAGTTCCAGTACTACCGTAAATCTTAGGTTGTTCCTCAGAGGATTCTGAATCAGAAAATAATTCCCCCTCCTCAAGGGGGTAGGGACCTGAGAGTAAGGGCCCTCATCTTCTACAGGGAAGAAGGAGACCGCGGGTGATAAATGCCGCTTCTTAGCAAAAGCCATACGCGGAGCAGACCCAGCAAGATGTTTTTCAATGCTGGCCACCCGTGCAGCAAAATCAGGTTGAGACTCTCCGCTATTATGCCTGCCCCTCAGTGGGGGTCAGCTGTAAGCATGGGGGAGTAGGCGAAGCCAGAGGGGGCGCCGCACCAATAACAGGCAACCCAGGCTGCAGCGCAAGTACCTGCTGGGCGCAGGGTACACACGCCCTGACATCATCACTTATAGGGGATACTTCACACACACACAACACATAGTCGGGCTTGTCCCGAAGGAACTCCAAGCACATTATCCCCAGAAGCCTCCATATGGTGATTATAGTGGCACAATAGACCAATATAGGGTTAAGACCAATATAGGGTTAACACTAATGATAGCAATCCAGGATGCCCCAAAAGCCCGCTAGGGAGGTAGGAGAAATAATAGTAATAGCCCAAAACGAAAAGCGGGAGGACTGGGAGAACCACAATGAGGTCTACCCGCCTGAAAGACATAAGAAAACATCCCCGTAAGAAAATAAAGTAAAAAAAAAAAAAAAAAAAAAAAAAAATAATTATATATATATATATATATATATATATATATATATCCCCGGTAGGGGCACTCACGCAGCATGAGGGAGGTAAAAATGGCATCCGCATATACCTCGAGGGGCGGGCCACTAGAGAAGTGATGCGGAAAACATCATCCGCAGAGCCCGCCCCTCCCCGAAAGGTGCGAATCGCACCCACATGATCCCGCCGTCCAAAGACGTGCAGGATACAACAAAATCAATTCCCCCGAGAGGAGGGGGCAGATACCTAAGGGGGTAGGGATTAAAGGGAAACCCCGGGAGCAGGAGGGGGCATCCCACAAGCCTATACCGCCTACCCATGTCAAAGCAGGGACTGCAGTCGGAGAAGCGCTCCTCAAGCACCTAACCCGGTTGCTGTCCTACCTTCACACGAACCAGTCAGCCGAGGCTGGGAGGCAGTGGGTCCAGAACGGGTGAGAATAGTCCTGCAGGGCCGCAGGCTGGAAGGCCCCGCTCGCCTGCGTATATAGAGAGCCATCTTCTATCTTCGCAGTCGAGACTGCAGGTGAAAACAGGGGAATTTGTGGGAGGTCCCTGACTTATATAGGGCCGGGAGGAGCACAAGCTATTTTCTGCAGTCCAGCTCCATCTTGTGGATGTATTACCCATGTGTAAGGAATATTCTGGAACAGGACGTGCTGTATACTTAGCAGGCTCACCAGACAAAAACCTGCGGCCGACTTGCTTTTTAATGAAAGCCTGCAGCCCTGATCGTATACACTCAGAAAGCGCCCCAGACCCCGGCGCTTCACCTTACCTTCACAGACCCCCAAAACAGCAAAAGCTAGGGAGGCATAGAGTTGGGTCAGAGTAATCCGTGGGAATAAGGCTGTGCAGGAAGCCGACAGGGTGTATCCCCCGCTTGCTGCCAATACCTAATCTTGAGAGAGAGAAATCCCAGCGATCTTCACAGTCAATGCAATTGCAAGAATGAAACAGCCCGTTCATCCCGGCCTCCACTGTAAGGCTCGAGTAGGCCAAAGCCACGCCCTCCACAAGCACGGCCGGCCCGCCCCCATTCCATGTCTTCCAATAGGCAGCCTGCCGGGGACACTCTCTGCCACAACAGCCCCCCCCCCCCCCCCCCCCCCAGAAGGCTGGCAGACGAGCAGAAGTAAAAGTATAAAAACACTAACCCGTGGGAGCCTGGCCACTCAGGCTCCCACCATAACCATGAGGATGGCAGGCTCGGGCCAATGTGGGTGGATGACCCAGGGGGTAGAGGAAAAAAATACAACTCTGTGAAGTACTCACCTGTAGAGTTGATATTATATGCATACAGCACGTCCTGCTCCAGATATAGTAACAACATGTGGGTAATCCTCCGCCTCGGGCGCTGTGCACTGCAGACATGTAGAAAACAAGCTCCTCCCGGCCCTACATATACTGAAGGACCTCCCACAAATCCCCAGCATTGAAAAGCAGTGAGAAGAGAAGCCGGGAGAAACAAACCACCCAGAAACTGGCAATAATATCAAGTGATAACAATCACCATACAGGGGATCCAGAACAAGTGAAACCAGGGTGGGGTGGAGCAGGACGAGCTGTATGCATATAATATCAACTCTACAGGTGAGTACTTCAGAGTTGTATTATTCTAAGCATACAGCACGTCCTGCTCCAGATATAGTAATAACATGTGGGACATCCAATAGCAGTGTCCATAAAGTAGGGTGGGATCCCCGTGAGAAGGGCACAGCCAACAGTAAAGCGCTGTCACCCGCAACCATGCTACCAAGAGCAACGAGAGCAATGCTCTAACCTCAACCTTTGAACCTTGTAAAGGGAGAACTAAACCCAAGCAGCGGACTAGCCAGCTTTCTCACCAGAACTTAGTGCTAAGAGGCACAAGCCAAGCACAAGTAGTAAGCGAAAGAAAACAGTAGAGAAGAAGAATCTTCCCATAACAGAATAGGCCAGAAGTAATGGCCTAACCATGCTACTGCAAGGAGGGCAGCCATGGCAACATCAGAACTTTCCCCGACAGGGAATATGAACCCTGGTCTCAGGCAGGACCAGCAGGAATACTAACAAACACTCAGCAGAAGCAGAAAGTGTACTCTAGGCACAGAAGGTCAAAACCAACCGAGTAAGACCAATCCAAGGGCACCTCACCCGTGGGAGGTAATTAGATCCGGTACTTCATAAGGGGACACCAATAGGCCCCAAATGACAAAATCCCTCCAGGGACAAAAGACCGTTCAGGAAGATCTCCAACCCTGTAGAGAGATACAAGTCCCTTTATCTCATAGTAAGCAAGACAATAGCCCAGAGACCGGAGAATCTGGAATAATGAGAATAAAGACCCTCGCCTGGAACCAGACTCGGCGTAAGGCGGCACCCTCACCTCATGGGGTACAGATATATAACAATGTACGCATATGGAATGACTAGGACCGCCAACAGAGCCATCCTGTATGGCACACTTCTGACTGGAGCAACCGCCCCAGAGGAGTGAAATGATGGAAGGAACGGTTCAGACAAGAACCTGAATAAGAACCAAGGTAACCCTTAGCAGGGCATCGGGATAAGTAATCCCCCCCCAAAGGGGAATCAGGAATTCCCCAAGGAATGCACCTGAGCAGGCCCTGATGAATGCTCAACACAGAAGATTGGATCAGGCTTTTGCAATAGGCTGAACCCTTCATAGAACTAAGTTGGGAACCTACACCAACAATGCTGTTAGAACCCTAAACCGCAGGAACAGAGATTGTCCAACAAGGGAGAGAGCTTAGGCCCAGCAAGACAATATGGGTACAACATACCCTAACATAGAGTGGCAGAAGGAAGAAGACGAAGAGGAGGAACTAGGTCCCAGCTCTCCAATAGAACAAGACATCCCGAGATATGTCATCTCCAACATGGTAAGAACAAAAACCTGCCGAACGCCAAGGTAGAGCCTAAGATAAAGGAGCCTGACCATGCAAAATAGACCTCGAGAGGGAACATATAGGTCCACTGTTCTCAGCAGAAGCCTCTGCGGACCACACCCCCCTGGGCCACCCAGGCCCCCAGCATAACGGTGCTCTTTGCCGTCAGTGAACTTGCGCAAACCCCCGCCTAGCAGGGCGAAGGGGATAAGACATTTCAAGTATAATGCCTAGCCAGAAACTACTAAACCCAACTTAGGGCAGACCAATCTGGGCCAATAATACAGGGTAGAACCCTGCGATAGTGATGGAGTCCAACAGGTCCATACCAGTATGAACTCAATGGAACAATAGAGAACCTCCTGCCATAGGAGGGCTCTATAAAAAGGCAAGGAATATTAATTCCCCCATAGAGCAGAATCAGAGCTTCCCTGGAATAGAGCTAGACCCAAGAATTCCACAGGGAACAAGGAACATGCCACTGTCCTACAACAGACCAAGAGTCCCCAAATGGACAGGTCCTGAAAGGGAGTAGTCCAGCAAGCTAGAACCCACCAACAAAAAACCATAGGTAACTGGATCCTTTAAGGTCCCTACCTAGGAACCACCGGGGGTTTCAGAAGAAACAAGCCCCCCTTGTCAACCTGCAAGATTTGGAACCATGGTGACCACCAACAGGGAGAAACAAAAAGGCAGGGAATGATCCCTGACGGTTTCCTTGAGTAAACCAGCGGAAGAATAACCGCCTCCACTAGGAGCCCCAATAAATCGGTGCGTCTACCACTGGAGACGAAGACCAAATATCAACCATCTCGGGGGGAAAAGGGTATTTCCAAACCCAATCCTCTGGGGCCCCTTGAAGTGTAGCGGGGCATTCCCATTCCTTAAGTACAAGAGCATGGAAGTGAGCCTGCTCGAGAAATTCCAAGCGCGTAGGCGCTGTATGGAAGCGCTCCCCTCTTGGCCTGGGGACCGCACCAGGGGGCAAAATGGACAGGGCCTTAAAAATCCTGAGTAACATACCACCAATGTCAAGCAGGTAAACAGACCTAGATCCAGGGTGCTGAACCCAAATCCAGGACTAAATAGCTAAAGTGCCTCAGAGCCCAAGGGCACAGAGAAAAAAGGGATATCAACTGACCACCCGCCAACGGCCACACCTGGTGCAATTCTGCCTGGAGAAAATAACGAGACAGGAAGGAGGACCAGAGACCTTGTCCCAGAAAATCCCTTATAGCCAAGAAAAGGGCACTAGCTGGAACCTAATCCAGATACAATCCTGGGAACTGGAGGATGGAACAAAGTAGGACCTGAGTCAACTAAGGTCCATCCAAACGACTCCCTCTTGTAAGTAAGAAGGGGGACCTGATAGGTCCCCTGGTAGCTGCCCCCTGGTGTCATGCGAGACATCACACCACTCCAGAGCCTAGCGGGCACATGAAACGCAACAGGGGACCCAGCCACTGCCACAAACGGCGGCGATGACTGCCAATACCCAGCTGTAGTGGGCTCAGTATCCAGAAGACACCTTGGAGTCATAATAAACATCTCAGCACGCCACGGGCGGCCAGAGGGCCCCTGGTATATAGGGCGCCGACGGCCCATTCAGAGGCGCCAAGCCTGAATGCCTATGGATACAGATGCTAAACCCCCAAAGGGTTAGAAAAGATAGACTCCCTCATCCTCAAGGGAAAGGAGGAGCAACTGGCGCAGAGGCCCCAGTCTCTATATGTTAAGGGCGTTCTGGCAAGGAAGCCATACCTAACAGGCCAAGGAAAGCCTGCACCCATACCTGAAGAAAAACAGGGGACCGGAGTCCTCCTGACCGACTCAGGGAAGGACCACCCAGCAAACACTGTCCCGTAGCCGGAGGAACTACCTCCTAAAGCCACTAGAACGAGGCAGGATGCCTCCTGATAGGCATAAGGTGCTGTGGCCATCCCCTCACCCAGGCGGGTGAGGGCGTCCCATCATGCTTGAGGGGTTTTGATGAATGATACGGGCTTGGCCCGGCCAGAAGGCCCCGGGCGTTGAATGTCACTCCTGGGACAGGATACCAAACCAGACCCCGCAAAGGGCATCCCCGGTTCCTGCTTAACACTATGATATGGAGGTGGAGGGGTATCCCTGCTCCGAGGGGGCCGGGACGGCTGCCCCTCATTGGGTGAATTGTCCTGTTTTCCAAATAGGTCCAGACGGGCCCCAAACAGGCGATGCCCTCTAAAGGGGAGCCCCATCAGAGTCCTTTTAGCGTCATCGTCTGCCCCCCACTGTCGCAGCCAGAGCAGGCGACGTATAGCTATCACTTGGGCAGAGGTCCTCGCACACATTTTGATGGTGTCATCCAGAGCTAAAAGGATAAATTTAACAAAAATATCACAGCTGGAGAGTGCGTTAAACACCTCCCAGGGTAAATCTTCAGGTTGATGCTCAAGCATCTTTCTTATGAGTGTCCTAGCGGACAAGCAAAGGCGTGGGAAGCCAGCCTATCAATGCGCCGGTCCTCGGCGTCCCGCAAGGTGCTGTAAGCCGGAGCTGTAAAGAAGGGGGGGTTAGGAGCCCCAATAATCGGTGCGTCTACCATTGGAGACGAAGACCAAATATCAACCATCTCGGGGGGAAAAGGGTATTTCCAAACCCAATCCTCTGGGGCCCCTTGAAGTGTAGCGGGGCATTCCCATTCCTTAAGTACAAGAGCATGGAAGTGAGCCTGCTCGAGAAATTCCAAGCGCGTAGGCGCTGTATGGAAGCGCTCCCCTCTTGGCCTGGGGACCGCACCAGGGGGCAAAATGGACAGGGCCTTAAAAATCCTGAGTAACATACCACCAATGTCAAGCTGGTCCCAGTCGTCCTGACCAGCATCATCCTGACACCTCGGCCTCTCGTCAGAGGAACCCAGGTCAGAGAACAGGTCTCCATCTTCAGACGGAGCACTAGCACGCGGAGAAGAGGACTCCTCTGAGCCCATAGCACAGGCCGAAGCCGGGGGAGTCCAGGGCCGTTGTCTGCCAGGACCCACACGGCCAGACAACCCTTCGACAATCTGGTCAAGCGTGGGCCGTCTGGGAGAGATGTCTATTTGTAACTCCCCGCTTGTACATGACTCAACAGGAGTGAGATTTAGGCAAGAGGAAAGGGGAGAGAAGGAGCGAGGTGCAGCCACAGGCGCCGCTCGCAGGTCCAGCGTCTGCTCACAGACCTGTGCCCCATCAGCCTCAGCATGGGGGAGACCACACGCTACACACAGCCGGTCTTGTCCCAGAGGGACCCCGGTAACACAAACCTGAGATGCCTCCATAGGGTGATTGTCTAAACACAATATGTCAGTAGGGATTTATGCAAGAAGCAACCCTGGTGCTTCAACAACCCGCTGATTAATGTGGAATGTAGGAAGACCCGCTAATATCCTCTGCCATGACGCGGAGCACGCCGAACCAAGGCCCCGCCCACTCTAAAAAGCGCGAAGCTCTGAGGTAATAGTAAAGGCAAGGATACAACCACACGCCTAAAGATTCAAATAGAACCATTACATTAAATAAGGACGGGCACCACAGCATCTAGACGATGCAGCAAACTATGTATAAACATACGGCAGCAGCCGAAAACAGAATAAGGAGCAAGCAAGAGTTAATAAAGGGCATAATTAAGGCCACAAGCGTGACATACCGGTACACTGGGACCGCCACACACATACCCCCCCCCCCCCCCTTTCTTTTCCCCCTAACTAGTTGGGAAAATGAGGGAGGATGGCGACCCTTTACACAGGGTCCAGCACTACCCGGGATACGGGGCAATAATGCGGGAGGGGCATCCACTAGAGGCTCACCATCAGCCTAAACCGCCTACCCTATGGTGGGGGATTGCGGTGGATCATGGCTCCATTAAGCACACACGGTGCTGCCTACCTTCACCCGATCAACGCAGCCCAGGCTGGGAAGCATATTCTGTTCACAAGAAGGACGGGTGGAAATAGTCCCGCAGGGCCTTGGGCAGTGATACGTCATGTCTTCGCAGTTCCAGCACTGCAGAGAAATCTGGGGATTTGTGGGAGGTCCTTCAGTATATGTAGGGTCGGGAGGAGCTTGTTTTCTACATGTCTGCAGTGCACGGCGCCCGAGGCGGAGGATTACCCACATGTTATTACTATATCTGGAGCAGGACGTGCTGTATGCTTAGAATATACCATTTTGTGATTACTCACCTGTAAAATGGGTATTAGTATGTCTCACACCCTGCTTCGGAAATATTCATTACATGTGGGTGATGTCCAGTAGAGGGCGAACTTCTGCAGAGATGACTAGAAAAAAAGAAGCCCCTCCCGGCCCATAAATACCTGGGACCTCCCACACATTCCCCAGTATAAGAAAGCAGTAAGGGGACCAGGAAGAGCAAATAAAATCTATGAGAAAAAAGTATCACCATATAGAGGATCCAAGATACAACTCAGGGTGGGCCGAAGCAGGGTGTGAGACATACTTATAATACCCATTTTACAGGTGAGTAATCACAAAATGGTATTATTCTAAGTATGTCTCACACCCTGCTTCGGAAATATTCATTACACGTGGGACATCCAATAGCAGTGTCCAAAAAGGGCGGGGATCCCAACAGGCAAAGTGCACAAATGAGACCACTGCAGCTTGCAGAACTTTGCGGCCAAAAACAGCATCCGCTGAGGCCCGCACATCAACCTTATAAAACTTGGAAAGGTATGAACAGAAGACCAAGTAGCAGCTGTACAAACTAGTTCAACAGAAGCCTGCTGCTGAAAAGCCCAGGGAGCCCCAACAGCACGAGTAGAATGAGCAGTGATCTGAAAAGAGAGATCCCTGCCCTTGGCAGTATAGGCCCCAACAATGGCCAGACATATCCATATACGAATGGTAGACATGACGGGCGCCAAACCCTTCTTGGACCCAGAGGGCACCCCAAACAAGGCGTCCGTCCTACAGAAAGGAGAATTAGCCACCAAATAGTAAATCACACAACGAACACATCCAAAGAGTGCAGGGCCCTCTCCTTGTCATAGCCAGGCTTAGGACACAAGGAAGGGAGAACCACATCCTGATTGAGAAGGAAGGCAGAGACTACTTTAGGTAGGAAATCTGGCTTAAAATGAAAGACCACCTTGTCCTGAAGTCTTTCAAAGAAAGGGACCTGAATAGACAGAGCCGCAAACTCAGAAACACATCGAACAGAGGTAATAGCCACCAAAAAGGCAACCTTTTGCGTGAGAATGGAAAGTGCAACATCCTGCATCGGGTCAAAAGGAGGCCCCTGGAGAGCCGACAGAGCCAAATACAAGTCTTAACCAAAAGGTGGAGAGCCAAAGACCTTTGAAAGAAAAAAACGCCAGGGCGGAGACCTGTCCTTTCGAGGTACTAAGCTGAAAACCCAGATCCAAACCATGTTGAAGAAACTCCAAAATCCTGGGAATCGAAAACACCCTACAAGGCAAGGCCCTAGCCTCCTAGCCTCACACCAAGCAATATAGGACCGCCAAGTCCTATATAGTTAGAGGAAGACCTCTTCCTAACCCCAACAAGTGTCTGGATCACGGCATCAGACAAACTTTCATCTTTTAAAAAGGAGGTTTCAGCAGCCACACCGTCAATCCAGCGTTTGTAAATTGGGGCAACAAAGCTGACCTTGAGTGACCAGATCCGGAAGCAGAGGCAACCAGCAACGATTGCCTGCCATCCGCACAACGTCTGCGAACCACACCTGTCTTGGCCTCCTTGGAGCCACCAGAATTGCTGGCACATCCTCTTGAGCCAGCTTGCGCACCACCCTGCCTGCCATGGAGAAGGGAGGAAACAGGTACAGGAGACCCAGATCCCTCCAGGCAAGGGACATGGCATCCACTGCCAGAGCCAGAGGATCCCGAGACCGAGACAAAAAAACAGGGAGCTTGTGGTTGTGACGGAAGGCAAAGAGATCCACCTCCGGGAACCCCCACTTGTGACAAAAATGGAAAGAAATACCTTGTTGTTGAGGGACCATTCCCCTCGACGAGAGGACCCCCTGACGAGGGAGTCCGCTTCCATGTTCTCCACACCTGGAATGTACACCGCCGAGATGCATGGAACATTGCTCTCAACCCATGCAAGAATCAAGAGAAACTTCCCTGAGGGCACGCCTGCTGCGAGTCCCGCCTTGGTGATTGATGTAAGCAACCGCCGTCCGATTGTCTGATCGAACCTGACCCGGCAAGCCTTGGAGGCGAAACGTCAAGTGCAACAGCACCAACTGGATAGCCCTCAGTTCCAAGATGTTAATGGGGGTGTGAGTCTCTGGAGGAACCCACAGCCCCTGGAACTGATGTTCCTACCAGAACCCCCCCCCCCCCCAGCCCGACAGGCTGGCATCCGTGGTGACCTTCTCCCAATAAGGGGCCCGAAAAGATCTGCCCCTCAGAAGATTCCTCGGTTCCAGCCACCACTGAAGAGACCGCCGAACCAGGGGAGACATCACAAATGACTGATCCAAAGACAGAGGGCATCTGTCCCAAGCCGCTAACAGATAAAGTTGAAGAAACAGCACGTGAAAAACTGAACAAAGGGAACCGCCTCGAAGGAGGCCACCATCAACCCCACCAGCCTCATCCCTTGCCGGACGGACAGGCGAGGGTTGGACAGAAGAAGACGTATCAGATCTTGTACCATCTGCATCTTCGACTGAGGCAGAAACACTCTGGTCTAAATGGTATCCAGATTCATGCCCAGAAAGGAAACCTCCCTTGACGGGAAGAGAGAAGACTTAGGGTAGATGATTACCCAACCAAACCTCTCCAGCGATGTCACCACCGTCCTGGTGTCCAGCTCTGCATGGCTGAGAGAGGATGCCGTGATGAGAATGTCATCCAGATACGGCGCAATGCGAATGCCCTGGGCTCTGAAAAGGGCCATTACACCCGCCAACACCTTGGTGAACACCCGTGGTGCCGAGGTCAGTCTGAAGGGAAGAGCCACAAACTGGCAATGCTGATCTCCCACCACAAACCTGACAAACCGCTGATGACCTGGGAAGATCGGCACATGAGGGTAAGCGTCCTTGATGTCTATGGACGTCATAAAGTCCCCTGGACGAAGAGAATTGATGGCCGAGCGCAGAGACTCCATGCAAAATTTCTTGGTCCTGATGAACCTGTAGAGAATTTTTAAAAACCAGAAAGGGTCTTATGGAACCATCCTTTTTTGGGCACTGTAAAAAAAGGTTGGAATAATAGCCCCAGTGTCTGTCTGAAAAGGGCACTGGGCAAATGACCTCCAACTCCAGTACAAGATTTTGTACTGCCAACAACAGCCCCTGCGCAGCCCGGGGGTCCGAAGGAACCCGAGACCTGAGGAATCTGGGAGGAGGCCAGAACTCGAACTCCAGCTTGTACCCGGAAGAGACCACTTCCAGGATCCATTTGTCTGTGACCTCCCAGGTCCAGACCTGGGCGAAGTGCCGTAGACGTGAGGGTGCCCCCTCAATGCTGAGAGGGCTTGGCAGCAGCCCTGGGCTTGGCACCCCAGGCAGTTCCGGGGCAGGCACGTCCTCTGCCCCTACCCGAGCAGTCACCTCTGAACGCAGAGTAAGCAACTCCCCTGCTTGCTCTAGAGCCACGAAAGGAAGGAGTAAAGAAGCCTGCACCCCGAAAGCAGCGGCGTTGCGTTTTGCGTTGTGGCAGCTTTCCTCCTTTCGCCACCGAGTCCAATTAATCTCCAAACGGACGCATACCCAAGAAGGGTAGCCCTGTGAGCGCCTTCTTAGCCGCCATCTCAGCCGCCCATTGGCGCAACCAACCCGATCGGCGTATAGCCACATGCAAAGCCGAGGTTATACTACACATGCATATTGTATCGACCAAGCTGATAAGACAAAGGTCATAAACAAATCACACCTCGTAAGCGCTGCAAACACATAACTAGCAGGGTCAAGATGGGGACCATTCAACAGGCCCCTAATTACAGATCTGGTAACCACAGCCGTGAGAGCTGAAGCACAAACGGGGCGCAGGGCCGAACCCACACTGGCAAAGGCTTGTGACACCATTTGACGACGGTCCTCACCATCCTAAGCGTGGTGAAGTCTGGTAAACGCACAACCAATGTGTTGGACAACCCCAGAATCGGAGCGTACTTCTGGGGGTGACGACCAGCGCTTCACCGTGTCCACCAGAAAGGGATACTTCCTATCCCACCCCGGCGCCAAATGCCGTCTCTTAGCTGGGGCCTACCTGGCCACAAGGCTAGCAACCAGCTTCCCAATGTTGGCCAATCTAGCACATACATCAGATTGCGACTCCCCGCTAATGACAGTGTCACTTGGGGTCAAAGCCAGGCGTGGGGGTATAGGTGATGAGGCCAGCGGCGCTGATCCAGACACCAGGGGCCCGGATTGCCGCTCAATGGCCTGCTGTGCACATAGTACACAAATAAGCACATTATTCCCCACAAGGGATACCCCACAAACCACACACTGCCGGGGTTGCCCCAAAGGGATCCCGAGCCCGGTATCCCGGGAAGCCTTCAGAAGCTGATTTTTTATGGTAGTCGCAATGACCAGTGGGAATTACGCTAATAAGCTACCCGGGATGCCCCTTAATGTCCGTTAGTGGGAGGATTTGTGAATGACAAGGAATAGACCCCAATTTGAGCGAAGGACCCAAGGACCAGGAAAAAACCCTTTTTTATCTAAGGTAAGGTATTCCCCCTGAAAGACACAATATAAGGTACCATAAAAAGCACACCAAGCGCTATATACATATAAAAGCATTCATTCTCAGATAATATAGCATATAGCACAGGAAACACACCTTCCATGAGCTGAGAGCCCCTAACAGGTTAACAGCAGTGTACAAATAAAAATGAACAGGCCCCGCAGGGCACTCACAGCGAACCGGAGGGAATGGCGTCCATCCAGCAGCGGAGAGAAGGAGGGCGGGCCAGCGCAGATCGCGCGTGGCCCCGCCCCCTCCCAACCATGGCTAGAGACAGTGGTACCCAGCCACTGGCTGAGGACCACAAAGGGTGCCAGAGAAGGGGGGCGGGCCGCAACCAGCGTGCCGAGCGCCCGGCCCCGCCCCCTCTCCTGACTGAAAGAGAAGGAATGGCCGCGCTCCCAGCCACGCTGCGGAGCCGGCCTGTTCTTTAGGGAGCCAGCCCGCCGCCGCTGAGAGCAACAGCCGTGCGGACCTGGCAAAACTAAGTGCGCACAAACATTCTCAAAAACACACTCACTCACACACACACACACGCTGGCCCGCGAAAGAATCACCATCCGCAAAGTGGAGGTACAGGTCCCCCCCCTATAATCCAAGACGGGGAGTAATGGAGGGGGGGTCCCAAAATACCTAATGTAGCGCAGGGACAATAAAAACGAACAGGGCATCCCATACCAGGATCACGAACCTGGCAGCCGCCTACCCTTTGTATAGGGTCTCACGGAGGAGCATAGCTCCTATACAGTACACCTCTAAGGTGCAACCTACCCTCACCCGGACTCACAGCCAAGGCTGGGAGGCATAGGGACTAAGAATTAAAGTCCAGGCAGAAATAGGAACAAGTGGCCGGGTGTAAACCCGGCTTACCTGCAAGGGAAAGATAGACAGCCATCTTCTTGACTTGCTTCGCCGTCTGCAGAGACTTATCTGGGGAATGTGTGGGAGGTCCTAGGTATTTATGGGCCGGGAGGGGCTTCTTTTTTCTAGTCATCTCTGCAGAAGTTCGCCCTCTACTGGACATAACCCACGTGTAATGAATATTTCCGAAGCAGGGTGTGAGACATACTTAGAATATGGGGGCTCAGTGGGAGGCACACGGCAGGGCCACCATGCACGGCCCAGAGATCAGATACCCTGCAAGCAATGGGACGGGGCTCAGACCCAGTGAGACAAGTCCCATCACACTCCCCTCACTCTGCATGATCCCATGCTATCGGCTTAGGAACATACTTCAGGCATCTCCAGGCATCCCCAGGAACGCTGCAGCTGGTGAGGGGCTGGGAGACAAATGGAGTCGATGCCACGGCTCCCAGTCAGCTATGTAACAAGGAAAAAAAAATCCAAACTATCTTCAGTCCCTTGCGACTGCAAGAAAGGAACTGGAGGAGATCCTGCTACAGCCTGCCCTATATAGGCTGAGAGGAGCTAGTTTTTTGTATCTTGCAGTGCCCGCCTACGGCTGAGGTTAACCCACACGTTGTCAATGGTGGTTCCCCCGGGAAAAAAGGAGCCACAAACTGAAAATGTAGGCCATCTACTGCAAAGCACGAATATCTTTGATGACCCGGAAAAAATACCATTTTGTGAGTACTCACCTGAAAAATGGATATTGTCAGTGTGCCACACACCCCGCTTCCCCTTCCCTGACGACGTTGCAGAGAGGAAGTCTTGTAACGAGCCCCCTTCCGGCCTATATATACCTGGTACCTCCCACTTAACACCAGTGATTTAAAAAGCAGAAAGACAAGGTACCAGTAATCTAAAGGTAACCTCAAAATAAAGAAAAGCTTCACCATATAAAGGATTCGGGATACCGAAAAGGGCGGGGTGAAGCGGGGTGTGTGGCACACTGACAATATCCATTTTTCAGGTGAGTACTCACAAAATGGTATTATTCTCAGTGTGCCACACACCCCGCTTCCCCTTTAATCCTTACGATTGGGACATCCAAAAGCAGTGTCCACAAGGGATGGGTATCCGAAGGCAAAAATTAAGCATAACTTAAATGACTGCAGTCTGCAGAACTTTGCAGCCAAAAACAGCATCCGCTGAGGCCCGCACATCAACTTTGTAAAACTTAGAAAAAGTATGAACAGAAGACCAAGTAGCGGCCTTACAAACTTGTTCAACAGAAGCTTTGTGCTGAAAAGCCCAAGACGCTCCAACGGCGCGAGTACAATGAGCAGTGATACGAAAAGGGGGAACTTTCCCCTTAGCAGAATAGGCCGCAATAACGGCCTGACGTATCCATTTGCTAATGGAAGATTTGGCCGCGCCAAACCCCCCACAGGGCACAACAAAAAAGGCATCTGTTTTACGAAAAGGAGACGTAATAATCAAATAGTACTTACACAGCGTACTACATCCAAACAATGCAAAAACCCTCTCTTCGTCATTCTTAGGATTAGGACACAAGGAGGGAAGAACAATATCCTGATTCAAATGAAAAGCAGAAACAACCTTAGGAAGAAAGTCTGGTTTGAACCGAAAGACCACTTTATCCTGATGCCTCTCAAAGTAGGGCGCCTGAATAGACAAGGCCGCCAACTCCGAGACACGCCGGACCGAAGTGATAGCTACCAAGAAGACAATCTTCTGAGTCAGGGTAGACAAAGCAATATCTTGCAAAGGCTCAAAAAAAGGAGCCTGAAGAGCAGAAAGAACCAAATTCAAGTCCCAAACAGGAAGTAATGGTTTCCTGGGGGGGCGCACATGCGTAACCCCCTGGAAAAAAGTTTTAACTAAAGGATGAAGCGCAAAACGCTTCTGAAAAAAGATAGACAAGGCAGAAACTTGCCTTTTCAACGTACTTAGCTGAAGACCAGAGTCCAGGCCAGACTGTAAAAACTCCAGAATCCTGGAAACCGAAAAGACCCTACAAGGAAAAGATCTAATCTCACACCAAGCGATATAGGCTTTCCAAGTCCTATAGTAGATGATAGAAGAAGACCTCTTCCGGGCACTGATCAGTGTCTTAACGACCGAGCCAGAAAGACCCTCCTCCTTCAAGATGGAGGTTTCAGCAGCCAGGCCGTCAAACCCAGCGTTAGTAAATTGGGGTAACACAACCGACCCTGAGTGAGCAGATCGGGCCGAAGAGGCAGAACGAACTGGTCCACTGCCAGCCGAACGATGTCTGCGAACCACACTCGCCTTGGCCACGAGAATGGCGGACACCCTTTCCAGAGCCAGCTTCCGAACCACCCTGCCCAGCATGGGTATCGGAGGAAACAGGTACAGAAACCCCAGATCCCCCCAGCTCAGGGACATGGCGTCCACTGCCAGAGCCAAGGGATCCTGGGAGAGCGACACGAAGTTCGGGAGCCTGCAATTGTGACGAGAGGCAAACAGGTCCACCTCCGGCGTCCCCCATCGGAGACATAGTGAGCGAAAAACCTGAGGATGGAGAGCCCATTCTCCCAGACGGGAAGAGCCCCTGCTCAACCGGTCCGCTTCCTGGTTTTCCATCCCTGGAATGTACACCGCCGAGAGACAAGGACCAGGTCAGGATCAGGGACACCTCCCTGAGAGCACCCGGACTGCGAGTCCCTCCCTGAGAGCACCCGGACTGCGAGTCCCTCCCCGAGAGCACCCGGACTGCGAGTTCCTCCATGATGATTGATGTAAGCAAACGCTGTTCGGTTGAGACTCGAACTCCAGTTTGTAACCGGGCGACACCACCTCCTGGATCCATCTGTCCGGAACCTCCTGGTCCCAAACCTGGGAGAAGTGTCGCAATCGTCCCCCCCACCCGCACGGGTGAGGGCAGCCCCTCATTGCTGAGCAGGCTTACCAGCAGGTTTGGGCTTGGCGCCCCAGGACTGAGCGGGATGGCCACGGCCCCTCCCCCGGGTCCAACCTGCACCTCTGGTAGCGGGAAAGGAAACCCCCTACCCGCTCTAAATCCCCGAAAGGAAGGTCTAAAGGCACTTGCACCCCAAAAGGGGCGACGAGGCCTCTTGCGTTGAGGCATTTTACCACCTTTTGCAACTGAATCAATTTTATCACCAAACAGTCGCAAACCCAAAAAAAAGGAAGTGCTGTGAGCACCTTTTTAGAGACCAAGTCCGCCGACCACTGGCGCAGCCACACTGACCGACGAATAGCCACCAGCATTGCCGCTGTCCTGCTACTCATCGCCAGAGCATCGTCCTGAGCGGACAAGACAAAGGAAATAAATGACTCACACTGTTTCAAGAGAACTAAACTCACCACAAGCGGGATCAAGATCTGCGCACAGATCCCTAATAATGGATCTAACTGCCAACAGAAGAAGCGCCGAAGCACACACTGGCCGCAGCGTCGATCCGGCACTGATAAAACAATGGCCAGCAAATTGATCAATCCGACGATCCTCACCATCCTTAATGGCAGTGGTGTCAGAAGAATGTACCACAGCCGTGCTAGACAGCCCTAACAAGGGGTATCGACGTCAGGGGGAACTGACCAAAGCTTCACCAAATCCTCCGGAAAGGGATAGCGTTTATCCCAACTAGGAGGGATTCCAGCCAGTCGCGTGGGTTGTTCCCATTCCTTAAGCACAACCCTCTCCAAGTGTTGTTGCCTGGGAAACACCAAACGCGGCTGAGGCACATCAAACAACTCACCCTTTGGCAGGGCGACTGCCTCAGTTGGATCTAAATTCAAAATTTCAAACATTTGTGCCAAAATGGAGGGGGTGTCAAGGGATACCCCTGTAGCCTGATCGCCAACAGCATCAATCTCTAGCTGGTCTGCAGGCTCATCCGACTCCACAAGGAGTTCCCCCTCCTCGTCCAGGGAATAATCGGACCAATCCACAACTTCGCACCTCTCATCCTCCGAAGCAGGAGCTGCCGGAGAAAGGTGTTTCCGCTTCGCTGTAGCCTTCTGAGCTACTTTGGCGGAAATTATCTTCTCGAGGTTGGTCAATCGCGCACACACCTCGGATTGCGAATCCCCACTTTTAGGAGATGATGGAAGCTGCGAGGAGCCAGAAGCCGGAGCGAAGGACTGACGCACAATATTCTGCTTTGCACAAGGAATGCATAATATAACCTCATCGCCTGGGAGCGGAGTCCCATAACCCCCGCACAGCCTAGATGGCCCCGAAGAGCCATTTCCGGTATTGTCGGAAGCCTCCATATGGTGATTTTATGGTATTCGCAACAACCGTGGGTTTTACGCATAAAGCCACCCGGGATGCCCCTTTAAATTAATGTCCCGGGAAAGGGAGGATTTAATTTTTATATATATATATATATATATATATATATATATATATATATATATTTTTTTTTTTTTTTTAAACCTTAGGACAAAACCCAATTTAGAGCAATAAGGCTAGCCAGGTATAACAGAACCGGGAGAGCCTGCAGTGAGGGAATCCCAGAATCTGTGGGGGAAAAGAGACCACAGTCAGTCCCCCAGCCAGAATGCACCACAATCATACATAACCAGTAAGGCAAACATATATGGCTAGCTTAAACATCTTGAAAAAATACACATGACACATGCAATTTCAAGGCAAAGCCAAAAGTGCAAAAAAAAAAAAAATCAGAGTACATACCGGTATGAATACATGCCTATATATATATATATATATATATATATATATATATACACACACATACACAAACACCAATATATATATATCAATATACATTCATACCAGAATGGTAATGTGTAATAACGCAGCAACTGGAGCCCAAATCCCACAGTTATGTGATATATTAAGTCAACCTATCAGAAGGCTGACATAAAAAATATACCCATAAGTAGAAATGCCCCAGGGAAACGTTACACAAGCAGCACATAGCATAAGAACGGCCCCACGTGCACAATGGTGGGGCCGTTTACCTGTGAAGCTTCAGCTGCACAGAAGGCTCTTCCCCCACCGGCTGCAGCTTACAGGTCTCTAATGAGACCAGGGAAACGAAGGGCGGGCCCGGAGCCGAGAAGAGAGGGAAATACAAACGTGCAGTAACTGAAAACAGGCCCCAGCAGCCCTGGCCATGTGCTGACACTAAAAACTGCCAAGGCCTTTTCACAGTAAAGTAAAGCACTCATGCACATTACACACACACACACACCCCTCCCCCCCCCCCCCCAAGCGAAGGGAGAAGGCCAAGCGGGAGAAGGTGACCTAAAGGGACATCGGGACAGGGGCATCTCAAATCCGGATCACCATACCGGATAGCCGCATTGCCCCACGCGTGAGGTCGAGCGGAGGAGATAAGCTCCTAGGCACCTATAGTGCCATCTACCGTTTGCCCAGTGAGCAGCCAGGGCTGGGAGGCTTCCATTAACCACGTAGGTAACAAACAATCAAACTGGGCAGAAATAGACCCAAAGGGGGTGCCGGGGCAAGACCCCGGCTACCTGCAAGCAGGAGAATTCTTTCTTCTGTCTTGTCGCCATGCAGAGAGAAAAACACTGGTGTTAAGTGGGAGGTACCAGGTATATATAGGCCGGAAGGGGGCTCGTTACAAGACTTCCTCTCTGCAACGTCGTCACCTGCGGTGAGTAACTCAATCGTAAGGATTAAAGGGGAAGCGGGGTGTGTGGCACACTGAGAATATTGGGATGTGTAGGTACGCATTCTTTATATCCACTGTGAACATAAATTCCCCTGGCTGAAGCAACATCACTGTAGATCTTAAGGACTTCAATGCGAAAATGCTTCAGAGGAACAAATCTGTTGAGGCCCTTGAGATCTAATATCGGGCACACAGAATTGTCCTTCTGGGGATTGTGAACAAATTGGAGTAAAAATACCATTTTGTGAATACTCACCTTGTAAAATGGGTATTATAAGTATGTCACACACCCCGCTTCAAGATAATCATTACATGTGGGTATTATGGTCTGAAGAGGGCGATTTGCAGAGATGATTGGAGGAAAGAAAGCCCCTCCCAGTCCATAAATACCTGGGACCTCCCACTCATTACCCAGTATAAAGAAAGCAGTAAGGTAAGGGACCAGGAAGAGCCAAATATTAGTCATAACAACGCAAGGTTCACAAAACGATGGATCCAGAATACAAAAGGGCGGGTTGAAGCGGGGTGTGTGACATACTTATAATACCCATTTTACAAGGTGAGTATTCACAAAATGGTATTATTCTAAGTATGTCACACACCCCGCTTCAAGATAATCATTACATGTGGGACATCCAAAAGCAGTGTCCATAAAGGGTGGGGATCCAAAACAAGGCATAAAGCACAACTTAAACTACTGCAGCCTGCAGAACTTTGCGGCCAAAAACAGCATCCGCTGAGGCCCAAACATCACCCTTGTAAAAACTTTGAAAAAGTGTGAACAGAAGACCAGGTAGCGGCCTTGCAAACTTGCTCAACTGAGGCCTGGTGCTGAAAAGCCCAGGACGCTCCAACCGCACGAGTAGAATGAGCAGTAACACGAAGGGGAGGATTTCTCCCCTTAGCAGAAAAGGCCCCGACAATGGCCTGACAAATCCACTTACTGATGGAAGACTTAGCGGGCGCCAAAACCTTTCTTGGGCCCAGATGGCACCACAAAGAAGGCATCAGTCTTACGAAAGGCAGACGTTACCACCAAATAGTACTTCACAACTCGAACCACATCCAGGGAATGCAGGACCCTCTCCTTTTCGTTACTGGGATTAGGACACAGAGAGGGCAAAACAATGTCTTGATTTAAGTGAAAAGGCAGAAAACACCTTAGGAAGGAAATCCGGGTTAAAACGGAAAACCACCTTGTCCTGATGTCTTTCAAAATACAGGACCTGAAGGGACAGAGCCACCAACTCAGAAACACGCCGAACAGAAGTGATAGCTACCAAAAAGGCCACCTTCTGAGTAAGGGAAGACAAGGCAATATCATGCAAGGGCTCAAAGGGAGGACCCTGAAGAGCAGAAAGAACCAAATTAAAATCCCAAACCGGAATCAGAGCCTTCCTAGGGGACCGCACGTGCGTAACCCCCAGGAAAAAGGTCTTACCCAGCGGATGAAGCACAAAAGATCTTTGGAAAAACACCGCCAGGGCAGACACCTGCCCCTTCAGAGTATTAAGTTGGAGCCCTAGATCCAAACCATGTTGCAGGAACTCCAGGATTCTAGAAATAGAGAATTCCCTGCAAGGGAAAGCTCTAGTCTCACACCAATCAATATAAGACCTCCAAGTCCTATAGTAAACGGAAGAAGAAAACCTCTTCCTAGCGCTAATAAGAGTCTGAATAACCGCATCAGAAAGACCTTCCTCCTTCAAGATGGAGGTTTCCGCAGCCACGCCGTCAAAGCCAGCGTTGGTAAATTGGGGCAACGTAGATGACCCTGTGTGTGCAGATCCGGCAGCAGGGGCAGAACGAACTGATCTTCTGCTAACCTTACCACGTCTGGGAACCAAACCTGTCTTGGCCACCTTGGAGCCACCAGAATTGCTGACGCTCCGTCCAGAGCCAGCTTGCGCACTACTCTGACTACCATGGGAAACGGAGGGAACAGATACAGAAACCCCAGATCCCTCCAGTTCAGGGACACGGCGTCCGTCGCGAAGGCTAGCGGATCCTTCGCCAGAGACACAGATGCCAGAAGTTTGTGATTGTGACGGGAGGCAAAGAGGTCCACCACCGGTGAACCCCACCTGAGACAAATCGAACAAAACACCTTGGGACTGAGAGGCCACTCCCCCTTGCGGGCTGACCACCTACTCAGAGAGTCCGCCTCCGAGTTCTCTACTCCCGGAATGTGAACTGCCGAGATGCACGGGACGTGGCTCTCCGCCCAGTCCAGAATCAACGACACTTCCCTGAGGGCACTCCTGCTGCGAGTCCCTCCCTGGTGATTGATGTAGGCAACCGCCGTCCGATTGTCCGACCGAACCTGGACCGGCAAGCCCTGCTGGAGATGAGTTAAACGAAAAAGAACCATTCTGATGGCTCTCAATTCCAGAATGTTGATAGGCTCGTGGGCTTCCAGGGGTCCCCACAACCCCTGAAATTGCAGATCATTCCAGAAGCCCCCCCATCCTGAGAGGCTGGCATCCGTGGTGACCACCTCCCAACGAGGAGTCTGAAAAGACCTGCCCTTCAACAGATTGGTTGAGTTCAGCCACCACCTGAGTGGTCGGCGAACCCGGGGAGACATCAGAAAGAATTGATCCAGCGACAGAGGAGACCTGTCCCAGACAGACAATAGATGGAGTTGTAGCGTCCTCGTGTGAAACTGGGCAAAGGGGACTGCCTCGAAGGAGGCCACCATCAACCCAACCAGTCTCATTCCTAGTTGAATGGTCGGACGAGGAATGGACATGAGCGACCGAATCCATTCCTGAATCAAAAGAACCTTGGATTGAAGAAGGAACACTCTGGCCTGATCTGTATCCAGAGACATTCCCAGAAAGGATACTATCCTGGACGGGTAAAAGGAGGACTTGGGGTAGTTGATCACCCAGCAGAACCTCTCCAGAGTGGATATTACCGTCCTGGTGTCCAATTCCGCTTGGCTGAATGATGATGCCATGATGAGGAGATCGTCCAGATATGGCACCATGCGAATTCCCTGCGCTGTAAGAAGAGCCATGACCCCAGCGAGCACCTTGGTAAAAAACCCTTGGAGCTGTGGTGAGACCAAAAGGAAGAGCTACAAACTGAAAGTGCCGATCTTCCACCACAAACCTGAGGAATCTCTGGTGCGCGGGAAAAAATCGGAACATGGAGGAAAGCGTCCTTGATGTCTATGGACGTCACGAAGTCCCCCTGACGGAGAGCGCGGATAGCTGAACGAAGCGATTCTATGCAAAATTTTCGCAGCCTGATAAACCTGTTGAGGATCTTCAGATCCAGGATGGGCCGGATAGAGCCATCCTTTTTGGGGACCGTGAACAGATTTGAGTAAAATCCCCGACCCTGATCTGATAGGGGCACTGGCGAGATGACCTCTATCTCCAGAAGACTTGAAAAACGCCTCCCGAAGCCCCTGTGCGCCAGGTGCGTCCGGGGGCACCCTAGACCTGAAGTAAAACGGAGGAGGACGGGACTCGAACTCCAACTTGTAGCCGGAAGACATGACTTCCCGGATCCGTTTGTCCGAAACCTCCCGAATCCAGATCAGAGAGAAGTGTCGCAGCCGTCTCCCCACCCGCACGGGTGAGGGCGCCCCCTTATTGCTGAGCAGGCTTGTTCGCAGGTTTTGGGTTTTGAACCCCAGTTGTATCCTGAGCGGGCACGTCATCTGCCCCTATTCCAGGAATCTCCTCTAGTGGAAGGGAAGGCGAAACCTCTTCCTGCTCTGGATCCGCAAAAGGAATGATTGAAAGAAGCCGCCCCGCGAAAGGGACGTCGTTGCTTCTTGCGTTGAGGTAACTTACCCCCCTTAGCTACTGAATCCAATTTTTCTCCAAAAAGCCGTAGCCCCACGAATGGGAGAGACGTCAGCGACTTTTTTTTTTTTTGGCCCAAAGTCGACCGCCCACTGGCGCAACCAAACTGAACGCCTTATAGTCACCATCAGAGCAGAAGCTCTCCAAGGCGGCTAACATGAAAGAGAAGAATAACTCACAACGTTTAAGTCCCAGAAATTCGTCACTGTCCGGGTGCAAACCGGAAGATGACAACAAGTCTCTGACCACCAACCTGGTAGCCACCACCAGCAGAGACGAAGCGCAAAAAGGGCCGTATGGCTGCCCCAATACTGGCGAAACCATGACAAGCCATCTGGTCAATTCGTTTATCCCCTCCATCTTTAAGAGAAGAGCAATTGGGGTTATTCAAAAACGGCTGAATTGGATAACCCCAGAATTTGTGCATCCACCTCAGGGGGGGACGTCCAGCGCTTAACCGTGTCCGAAGGGAAAGGATATCTATTATCCCAACTCTGAGGAATGCCTGGGAGCCGAGCCGGCCTCTCCCATTCCTTAGAAATAATCTTATCAAAATGCCTTTGATTAGGGAATTCCAAGCGCGGCTTGGATTCCTCATAAAACTCCCCTTGTTGATGAGGAGCAACCTCTGCAGGAGAAATAGCCAGAACCTCAAACATCTGAGCAAGGACGTTAGGAGTATCCAAAGAACTCCCTGACCCCTTCTCAGAGTCCGCGCCAACAAATAGCTGGTCGTCCGAATAATCCGATCCGTCAAATAGCTCCCCTTCCTCCAGAGGGGAGTAATCTGACCAATCCAGGCGATCCTCATCGTCATATTCAAATGTCGGTGGGACCGGTGACAAATGCTTTCTCTTAGCTGAAGAAATAAATTTTTCAATATTAGTCAATCTAGCACACACATCAGATTGTGACTGCCCACCCGTGACAACGTCACACGGGCCAAGACGGGGTGGGAAGGGGATGACGCCGGCGGTGCTGACCCAGACGCCTGGGGTTCTGACTGCCGTGTAATAGTCTGCTGTGCACATGGTATACATAGAAATACGTCATCCCCTGTTAGGGATACCCCACAACCCATGCACTTCCGGGATTGCCCCGAGGGGAGCCCGGTATCTGGGGATGCCTCCATACGGTGAACTTATATGTAGTCGCAATGACCGAGGGAATTACGCTAGTAAGCAACCCGGGATGCCCTTGTAATTGTCCCAAGTGGGAGGATTTTAACATGGAATTTAACCCAGGGACCGGAAGAAGACCCCTTAAAACCTAAGGCGTTCTACCTGAAAGACTGCCGGATATAAAGGGTTACATAGGGGGCCCATAGGGCCACTCACTGTGCCTTCCTGCGTGAGGTAAATGGCGTCCACCACACACGCAGCTCACAGAGGCAGAGAGGATCCTGTGGGCGTGGCTAGCGCGGAGCACGCGATATGCGTAGCTCCGCCCCCTTACAGAGCGGAAAGCGGGCTCCGCAGTGGGTCTGCCTAACAGGGGCGGGCCGTGGCGTCCCGCTCAACAGCCCGGCCCTGCCCCTAATGGCAAAATGTGTGAGGTAAATTACCTCAGAAAAACACTATAGCGCACACATATACCGGCGCCATGGCAAGAACAGCAGCCGCGGCGCCGGTAACCACAAAGACCCCAGGGATGTAATGGGTGCGGGCCGCGGCAACGCACAATCGCCCGGCCCCGCCCACTGTGGCCGGCGCGTGAGGGGAGATCTCCCGTCACAAGATTAAGGGAACCACCAGCGCAAATAACCATGCCGCGGCCATTGCGGTAGTCACCGCAACAAAAAACAGTAAAGCCAGGGGGACAAGCCAGCGGCAACAGCCGGCCCCACCCCCCAACTACAACTTCTGAGGAGAAAAGTTCTCCTCAGCTCTGGCGCCAGTAGCAGCAAGCGCCGCTGTTAAAGTGAAACAATGCTAAATAAATAAATCCTAACTCTGAGGTAAAAAAGGTGGCCCCCGACATTTTATCCCCACCACCACAGGAGAAGGGCATCAGGAAAGGGGGGCCAAGGGACAGGGCATCCCAAACCGGGGTCACCAGCCCGGATAACCGCCTACCCTCTGGTACAGGGTCTCGCGGTGGAGCATGGCTCCAGAGCACTAAAAGTGCCATTCTACCCTCACCCGGGATACAGCCTAGACTGGGAGGCATGTGTATTGGGACTTATAAAAAACATAACCGGGTGGAAATAGAGAGAAAAGCGGGCCGGGAATAATCCCGGCTACCTGAAATCCCCTGTGCAAGGAGGAGACATCATCTTCTGACTTGCTCGCCGTCTGCAGAGATGGAGAACTGGGTAATGAGTGGGAGGTCCCAGGTATTTATGGACTGGGAGGGGCTTTCTTTCCTCCAATCATCTCTGCAGATCGCCCTCTTCAGACCATAATACCCACATGTAATGATTATCTTGAAGCGGGGTGTGTGACATACTTAGAATAACCCTGGCCTCTCTCTCTGAGGATTACTCCAGTCTGTAAACATGGTTCTCAAGGCTTCTGCTTTCACCGGTATTCGGGATAACCCTGACCAAAGAAACTTGTAACCTGAGGACACCACCTCCTCCAGAGACAAAAGTGGAGTGCTCTGAACCACTGAACCTGAGGCAAAATGAGTGCAACAGAGTGGAAGTAGACAGAGGACAGAACAGTGCCACCCATCTGGGAATTTATGCAACTCTGGGTACAAAAAAATGTGGATTCTGTTAAGTACTGTAGCAGCATTTGATTTGTTTTTGTTTATGTTGCGCTACTCTATCCGTTTAGGTCTGATAATGCGGTTCTGTTAGAATGCTACCAATACAAGTATCAGAGAACTGCCAATAGGTTTACATTTACAAACAAACTCAGTGGTTAAAAAAGCTTCTGAAAACAAGAGTTTATAGAGGTAGATAGAGTGGGATAGAGGTATCTATTGACATAAAGATGATACAGCCCCTTACCTCATCCACAAAGTTGATGGCATCAAACCAATCCTGAAGTGCTTCAAGGCAATATCGGACAACATTCCTCGTATACTCCTGGGTTTCCTACAAAAAGATGATGTAACACTGACATTTAGTGATTAGGTGTCCCATTAACTTTATAAAAAAAAATGAGCTACCTTCCGAACCAGGCAGCTGCAAAACAGTACTACATGCATTAAAGTGGACCAAAACATGGTAAAGATAGAAAAACCAAATTAGCCAATTTCCCTGCTGATGGTTCTCTTCCCAGGGGTAGGAAAAATCCCTGTTAATCTTACCGGTAAAGGTACTTCTAAGAGTCCTTCAGGACAGCCATTTGTGAGAGAAGGCTCCTCCCCCTGGAGAAGAGACACAAACTGGGACAAGTTTAAAAGTCCCACCCTTCCTCCCAACCCTCAGTATATTAACATGTAACAGAAACTGAAGGACTATACAGGGAGGGTAGCTAGGGCCAGCTTGAAGGACTCCTCCTGTAAGACTAACGGGGATCTTCTCCCTTTCATTCTTCAGCCACTTGAGAGGATAATTAAGTAATCTAGGTTAAGGGTGAGGCACAGAATGAAGAACTCTTCTACCAAAAGATTGTTGAGTGTCAGACAAATGATCAGGATGATAATGCCTTAGAAAGACAATGCCTCTCCTCAACAGGTTTCCTCCAAAGAAGCCCTGGAGGAGGTAGATACTGCCCTGGTTGACTGTGGTCTATTATAAGGAGCAGGAGTGTCTATACAAGTGTAAGCTAAGGAGATGGCCTGCCTAATCCACCAGGTTATGGAGGCAGTTAAACCTCTATTCTTGCCACTAAGGGGGACAGCCTGTCCATCTTCCTCCAGGTATGTGTGTGCTCTAAATACAAAATAAGGGATCTGACATCTAGAAACTGTGTGTTCTCCTCCATATCCTCCATGTTGCCTCGAAAGGATAGAAGAACTATTTATTGTGACCTGTGCACAGCCAGCATCTGAACATCAGACTACATTTGGTTAGAGTTTTTATAAATATTGGGCAAAAGCTTTAATAAAAAAAACTGAAACACAAGCTGTTTGGGGCACTAGGCTGGGAATAGAATGTGATGACAAACTTTCTTTCTGGGTATAAGATCACTTTAACAGTACTTTACCACAACTGAAAATATCTCAGTAACGCAGCGGATACTTATATGTACATTTACAATTTTGCTTAATGAGCTTCTGTCTATGTTTAAATAACATCGTCCACAGAATCCTGTAACCTACCCTGACTTTACAGTGCGACAGCAGTCCCCACATTGGCTGGGCACAGGCTTCAAGTTCAGCAGCGAATGCAGCATAGTATGTCTGGGACTCAAACTCCACATGTTCATTGAGTTCTCGCTTGTTCAAATTCATACCTAGAGCAGGGCATTGACAAAAACAGGATTTTAGTGCTTACCATTTCCTAAAATTCCATGAGAAACACAGCTGACCAATCAGAATCAGGTGGAGCATAAAATGTAGTGGTATGATTGGTCAGCCATATCTCCTATGGAAATAAAAGAAAAATACAATTCTGTGAAATACTCACCTGTAGAATTGGTATTATACGCATACACCACGTCCTGCCCCAGATATAGTAATTACATGTGGGTAATCCTCCGCCAGAGGGCGCTGTGCACTGCAGACATGCAAAAAACAGGCTCCTCCCGGCCCTACATATACCGAGGGACCTCCCACAAATCCCCAGCATTGAAAAGCAGTGAGAAGGAGAAGCCGGGAGAAACCAACCACCCAAAAACTGGTAATAATAACAACAATGATAACAATCACCATACAGGGGATCCAGAACAAAGTGAAACCAGGGTGGGGTGGAGCAGGACGTGCTGTATGCGTATAATACCAAGGTGAGTATTTCACAGAATTGTATTATTCTAAGCATACAGCACGTCCTGCTCCAGATATAGTAATTACATGTGGGACATCCAATAGCAGTGTCCATAAAGTAGGGTGGGATCCCCAACAAAAAAGGCACAGCAGACAGTAAAGTGCTGTCACCTGCAAACCTTGCTACCAAGAGCAACATGAGCAAAGGTTCCAACATCAACCTCGTAAAATCCTTTGAAGGTATGAACAGCAAAAAAAAAAAAGCAGCGTCCCAGCAAGACTTGTTCAACAGAAACCTGATGCTGAAAGGTCCAAAGATACCAAAGCACAAGTAGAATCAGAAATAAAGTGGGAAGAAGATTCTGAGTAACAGCCTGACCAGCCCAAATGCTAACAGTAGCCTTGGCAAAGCTTAGAGTTCTCCCCATCGGGGAATTGAACTCTGGTCTCCCGCGTAACAGGCGGGGATACGGACCAGTATACTAACAAGGATCAGCTAGAAGCCGAAACCTTTCCTAGGACCAGAAGGGACAAAGGAAAGACCAGGCCAAAGGGCGCATAACCCCTGGAAGCAGATGAGATCAGGCACATACAGATGGAGACGCCCGAAAACCCCAAGGGGCAACAGTCCCCCTAAGGGACAAGAGACAATCCAGGAAATTTTCCAACACCTGTTGAGGGAACATAGACCCGCTAGCGTTACTAGGAATAAGGCCCAGAAGAAAGACAAAAGTCTTGAATACATGAGCATAAGACACCACCTCAGGTATAAGGTCCGGCGTAAAGCGGAACACCACCACATCATGGAGTATACATCAATGAATGAGGGCTAGCTAAACAGAGCCGCCCCCTCAGGCACACGTCTGACTGAAGCAACAGCCCCCAGAAGGACAATTTGAGAGTAAGAACAATCAGACAGTATGCAGAATAGGTGATAGGGACACCCCGCAAGGCAAACGGAATAAAATTCAATCCCAACAGGGACCATGGAATTACGTAGGGGATGCACATGAGCAACCCCGAAGAATGCTTAACCAAGGAAAAGGAGAGCAAAAGACTTCGAGTTGGAGAGCCCACCCATGCTGTAATAACTCTAGAACCCTGGGAACAGAGGACGCCCAACAGGGAAGAGACCTAGACTCATACCAATCAATATGGGTACGCATACCCTATAATAGATGGAAGAAGAAGAAGAAGCTTGCTCCTAGTCTTCCCATATTCTCAATCGCCAAGACAGAAAAGTCTGTCTCCATCAAGATGGATGTTTCAGCAGACAGGCCGTCTAGGCCAGAGTCTGTAGATTGGGGTGACGTAAAGGGGCCCTGAGTGATCAGAGCTGGCACTCCTGGCAGAACGCACAGATCTACTGTCCTCAGTACCACGTCTGCGAACCACACTCCACTAGGCCACCCAGGGGCCACCAGAATCACTGGTCCCCCCTTCCAGAGCAATTTTGCGCAGAACCCTGCCTAGCAGGGGGAATGGAGAAGAGACATACAGAACAGAATGTCCTGCCATAACATTACTAAATCATCATGACCACGGCCAGAGAATACGGAGACAGGGAAAACAAGGGCCGAGAGCTTGTGATAGTGACGGGGCACACACAGATCCACACTGGTTGGACCCCATAGTGACACAAGGATTAGCACATCCTGTCGCAGAAGGACATCAGGAGCAGAGACACCTCCCGGAGGACCCTCCTGCTCCGGGTCCCTCCCTGGATATTTAATGTTGGCCAAGGCGGTCAGATAGGCCTAGCTCCCCCGAACAGGCAGGAGTAGGCAAGCGAGTAAAACTAACTTGAACGCTCATAGATTCAAACATTAATAGGTGTATAGGCCTCCTAAGGGCCCCACATCCCCTGGAACCGTAGGGACTTCCAAGACCCCCCTCAACCAGATAGATTGGCATCCATGGTGACCGTCTACCCAGGAAAGGGCAAGAAGGTTCCTTGAGTTCATCCACTACAAGAGGGACCTCCTCACCGGGGAGGAAGGCACACATACCCTGCTCCAGGGATGCTGGGTCCTTGTCCCGTAGGACAAAAAGGAGAAGTTGCAGAAGGCCCCAGGGGGGACTGAGCATAAGGGGCTTCTTCGTAGTACGCCACCAAAGGGCCCACCAGCTGCATCCCCTGCCTGGTGGAGGGACGGGGACAGCTATGAGGGACTGAGCCCATACAACCAGATTGTCCACTTTATTGCTGAGGAAGGAAGATCCTTGCTTGAACGGTAGAAAATTCATTCATAGAAATGGAATTACCAATGAAGGGGACAATAAGGACTTGGGGTGTTTGATAACCCCTCCAAATGACTCCCAAATGGACACCCTCCAGCCGAGTATCCAACGTAGCCAGACTTAGAGACTGGGAAGTGATGGGGACGTCCAGGTAGGTCATCAACTGGACGCCCCTTGGTCTCATCAGAGGCCACACCCCCGGCAGCACCTTGGTGAGCACTCTGGGAGCTGAAGAGAGGCCAGATGACAAGACCACAATTATCAGTGTTGGTCAACCAACGCGAATCTGAAGAACCTCGGTGTCCAGAAGACACAGGGAAGTAAAAATAAGCAGCATTGAGCTCCGCAGACTGCAAGAAGCCCCCCGACGCGCAAGGAGCTGATGGCCGAGCGCAGTGTTTCTGTTGTCGAAACCGCCTGTAATTGACGAATAGCTGAAAGTCCAGATTGGGCCATGGAAAGGTTGTTGTAGCGGCCACTGCCTCTGCCTATTAAGGGTGATCTGCAAGAGACCCCCAGACCCCTCAGGCCTTGCCTGGCCTGCACCTGAACAGAGGCAGGGACCAGGAGCACCCGGGACCCGATAATCTTGGGGGAGGCCGCACAGCAAACTATCTAGTAGCCGGAGGGCACTACCTCCTAAATCCACCAGTCTGAGGCGTGATACCTCCTGGCTTGAGCAAGGTGCCCAGATGGGCGAGGACGCTCCATCATGCTTGAGGGAATTTTGGTGGAAGATTTAGGCTGAACCTCGCCAGAGGGGTCAGGGCGTTGTCTGCCGCTCCTGGGGCAGGAGTCTGCACGAGCCCCCAGGAAGGACACCCCTAGTTCTTGTTTTACGCTATGGCAGGAAGGGGATACCCTGCCCCGAGGGGCCACCACACAGGTCCAGACAGGCCCCAAACAGGCGTTGCCCTCTAAAGGGGAGCCCAGTAAGAGTCATCTTTAGCATCATCGCCAGTACCCCACTGTCGCAGCCAGACCAAGCGACGAAAAGCCACCACAAGGGCAGAAGTACTTGCACACAATCTAATGGTGTCATCCAGTGCTAATAGGATAATCTTTCAAATACATCAAAACTGGAGAGTGCATTAACGCATCCCAGGGGAGATACTCAGGGTGATGATCAAGCATCCTTCTGATGAGGGTTCTAGCGGCCACGGCAGTGATGACCGCGGCACAGACCGGGCGCAGCGCAGTCCCTGCACAAGAAAGGCGTGGGAGGCCACAGATCAATGCGCCGGTCCTCAGCATCCCGAAGGGTACTATAAACAGGGGCTGTAATGAAAAAGGGGGAGTTAAGACTAAAAATGACCACCTCAGGGGGAAAAGGGGGTATTTCTTATTCCAGACCCCTGGAATTCACTGGGGAATTGCCATTCCTTGAGTACAAGAGCATGGAAAACGAGTCTGCTTTAGAAATTCCAAGCGCGCTGTATGAAAATGCTCCCCTCTCGGCTTGGAGGCCTCACCAGGGAGAGAGATAGACAGGACCTTAAAGACCTTAATCAACAAACCTCACGCTGGCCCCAAGATTCAGGGCCAGAATCGACATGACTCCTCGGCCTCACATCAGGAGAGCCCGAGACAGAGACCAGCTCTCCTTCATCAGAAGGGGAACTAGTCACACGGAGTAGTCAACTCCTCAGTTCCCAAAGGACAAACAGAAAAACAGGAGGCGTCAAGGGCCACTTCTTACCAGGGCCCCTGCGCCCTGACAACCTCGCCGTAATCTGATCAGCCGTAGGCAGTCTGGAAGACACAGCAGGCTGCAAATCCCCACTTGTATGCGACTCAGCAAGAGTGAGAATTAAGCCTGGGGAATAAGTGTATTGAAACGAGGTGCAGTCACTGGCAACCCTGATTACAGGGTCAGTGCTTGCTCGGCACAGGGTCCGCAGACCCGCGCCCTGTCAGCGTCAGCATGGGGTTGACCACACGCTATACAGAGCCGGTCTTGTCCCAGAGGGACCCCGGTCACATAATTCTGAGATGCCTCCATATGGTGATTGTCTAGGCACAATATGCCAGCAGGGATTTATGCAAGAAGCAACCCTGGATGCCCCAAAGACCCGCTAGGAAGGTGGGAGAATTTTACAAAGCCCGCTATAATTTAACCCAGGCCGGGGAAGCCATTGGATTCAACTGTCAGAAGACATAATGTGAATAAATTGGTGTCAGAGCCATGCGCAGTAAAAAGAATCATGAAATCGCCCGTGAGGGCACTTACAGACCAAGGTAGGGGGGCCGTTACCGCGCGACTAACATTCAAAATGGCACCAAGCGAACCTCGAAGGGGGGGCCAGAGTGGGCCGTGGCGCGGAGCGCGCCAAAACAGGTCCCCGCCCCCCCAAAGAGCGCGAAGCTCTAAGGCAGTAGAAAAATATTGTAAAAAGAAGCAGAGTGTAGGACACACATAGCACAGATGATTTTTGCCAATGGAGACACCGCAGCGTCTGGGGTCAATATTGTAAATTAAGCAGAGTGTATGACACACATAGCAAAGATGATTTTTGCCAAAGGAAACGCTGCAGCGTCTGGGGCGACGCAGCCGCCCGGCGCAGCACATCCAATAAGGAAAGAGACGTGCGCGGCGGCGGCAGATAACAATAAAAAGGCAAACAGCGCGGCTCTAACACCAAGTTACAAGTCAAGGACAATACTAAGGCCATAATCGTGTAATCGCAGTACACTTAAGACCGCCACACACACCCCTCCCCCTGTCTTTCCCCCCCGAGCTACGGGGGGGAACGAGGGAGGATGGCGACCCTTTGGATAGGGCCCACCGCTACACGGGGCAATAATGCGGGAGGAGCATCCACTATGAGGCTCACCATCAGCCTAAACCGCCTACCCTATGGTGGGGGACTGCGGTGGAGCATGGCTCCGTTAAGCACACAAGGTGCTGCCTACCTTCACCCGACCAGCGCAGCCCAAGCTGGGAGGCACATTATTGAAGAGGACGGGTGGGAATAGTCCTGAAGGGCCGCAGGCTGTAATAGCCCCGCTCACCTGCGAGAGAGTGATACTTCATGTCTTCGCAGTTCAGCACTGCAGAGAAATCTGGGGATTTGTGGGAGGTCCCTCGGTATATGTAGGGCCGGGAGGAGCCTGTTTTTTGCATGTCTGCAGTGCACAGCGCCCTCTGGCGGAGGATTACCCACATGTAATTACTATATCTGGAGCAGGACGTGCTGTATGCTTAGAATACAGGAATTTAGTGCTTACAGTTTCTTAAATTCGTCAACTGTGTCTCCTACAGAAGGAAGATTTAATACACTCACTGTAAAATTTGTTTCTTAGAGCTACATGCAGGACACAGCTGATCAATAAGACCCCATTAGGTTTTGCTACACCCAAAGGAATCTGGTCACTCACCCACAACTCCCATGGAACAAAGAAAATTTAAAGATTTACCTACTGTGAGTACTGTATGTTACTATGTATGCTCATGGTCTAGAGCAGGGGTTCCAAAATAGTTTTCATTGAGGGCCACCATCAGCATTTTGGTCGACTTCAAAGGGCCGGTACAATGTATGGTTAAAATGTAATTCAACCAGTTTTGTTTGCCCCGGGCAGCCGCAGAATTATTATTTTGCCCCGGACAGCCGCAGAATTATTATTTTGCCCCGGACAGCCGCAGAATTATTATTTTGCCCCGGACAGCCTCAGAATTATTATTTTGCCCCGGACAGCCTCAGAATTATTATTTTGCCCCGGACAGCCGCAGAATTATTATTTTGCCCCGGACAGCCGCAGAATTATTTTATCCTGGACAGCCACAGGATTATTTTGTCCAGGACAAATACAGACGCTTAATTATTTTGCCCTTGACAAATACAGCCACAGAATTATTTTTACTGAGAGACCTGCTTTTGTGGATAGACTCAAATCATCTTTTATTAGGACAAGAGGCCTGCTGATTTCTACCGGGACCACTTAAATCAGATGAGTAACCCGTTTTAATATATGCTTTGCCATTTGCCCCGTACGGAGGCATTTTGTATTGTAACAATGTTTGGAGTGTTTTTGTAACCATTTAATATTTCCTTGGAAGTTACTGACAAATGAACTTATTAGACAACTTGGTGTAAATTATGATAATATTGTTCTTTGATTCTCACCTGTAGAATTGTTTTCACTGTTCTTCCACTCCAGGGCTTCAGTGAATAAGATACAAATGGGTTAACTCTCGTCCGAAGGGCAGGACTGCAAGATAAAAGGGTGTGGTTCATCCCGGCATATATATACTTCCAACTGCTCTCTGCAATCCAATAATTGAAAAGCAGTAGACACAGCCGCCCGAGAGCATCAAGGTATCCTAAACATCCCACGTTTAGTTGGAAATATAAGGATACAAAGACTCCTCTCCTCCTATTTCCCTTTATTTTCCTTCTTATTTTTTTTTTTATGTTGATTATTTACATATTTACACTTGACTAGAACTATGGCATCTTAAAGGAGCAGTATTGCGAAAATTGCATTAAAAAAGATAAATAATTAAATAGCCACACAATAGCGTCTAACATGTGTATAAATAATGTGGCGATAGAAAAAGGAAAAAATATATGCCTTTCTTTTAAATTGTATAATGACAATGGCTCAGTCCATTTGCTGAATAGGGGGATCTGCTGGGTTAATTTAGCCCACTGGTCTCCTAGCAACACTTTACTTCAGAGGCTGACACTGTAATCAGTGGTAACGGCTGTGTGTGTGTGAGGTGCTGCTTTTGTTATGAGACCAGGTGACTCAAATGTGTAAAATCTATACAAAATAAACTAAACTGACTGAAAATGACTGAAATTCTTCTTTGAATAACTGTGCAGGAAAATCTAAAGGTATTAAAGTGGAACAAAACCCTGAGTGGCCGACCCTGAAGTCTATAAGACCCGGCCATTGACCTTCCCCCTTGGGCATCCGAAATCGAGATGCCCCACTGTGTGAAAAGATCCCTGGATAACCCCAGATCCCCCCATTTTTCTGGCGCGCTCACGCAGATAGTCATTTAGACAGGCCGGGCGGCCAGGAAGGTTGCTGCTCAGGCTCCCCATCTGCGTGCAAACAGAGCTGATTGGATGAGAGCCCGCGCATGCGCTGTGGGACAGGGAAAGGTAAGTTTTCACAGGCGAACATGGGGATTTCACATATCAGGGCATCCTAAGTCGGGATGCCCCTAGGGGCACAAAACAAAACTCCAGATAGTGAAAATCCTGGGTTGGGCTTTGCTCAAAACACACAAAGCTGAAAGAAAGATCATATGGAAAAATGTGTTGTAAGAATATGAAAGAGAAAATGGTAAACTGAAAGATTCTGCAGTAGAGCCAACATGAAGGGAAAACTGTCAAAATAAAAAATGTTTAGAGCAAAAAAACAGGATGTAAACATAAAAATCCAATTCTGAAATAAAATACCCCACCCCACATCTAATACTTACACTATTGGACATCCAATAGCAGTGTCCATAAAGTAGGGTGGGATCCCCAATAAAGATCAGCAGCAGACAGTTTAAACCACTGCCGCCTGCAGAACCTTTCGGCCAAAAGCAGCATCAGCTGAGGCCCTAACATCAACCTTGTAAAACTTTGAAGAGGTATGAACAGAAGACCAAGTAGCGGACTTGCAAACTTGTTCAACAGAAGCCTGGTGCTGAAAAGCCCAAGAGGCACCAATAGCACGAGTGGAATGAGCAGTAAGGCGGAAGGGAGGAATCTTCCCCTTAGCAGAGTAGGCCTGAATCACAGCCCGACGAATCCACTTGCTGATAGTAGACTTGGCAGGAGCCAAACCCTTCCTAGGACCAGAAGGGACCACAAAAAGAGCATCAGTTTTCCTGAAAGGTGCAGTAGCCACCAGATAGTACTTCAGACACCTAAACACATCCAAAGAGAGCAAAACCCTCTCCTTAGCATTGCTAGGACTAGGGCACAAAGAAGAATATCCTGATTCAAATGAAAGACAGACACTACCTTAGGCAGAAAGTCAGGTTTGAAATGAAACACCCCCTTGTCCTGGTGTCTCTCATAGTAGGGGGGCTGAATGGAAAGCGCCACCAACTCAGACACACGCCTGACAGAGGTGATAGCCACCAGAAATACAACCTTGAGCGTAAGAATGGCCAAGGCAGCATCCTGCACAGGTTCAAAGGGAGCACCCTGCAAGGCTGACAGAACCAAGTTTAGATCCCAAACAGGCACCATAGGCTAACGTGGGGGGCGCACGAGTGACCCCCTGGAAAAAAGTCCTGATCAGAGGGTGCTGAGCAAAGGACTTCTGGAAGAAAATAGCCAGGGCAGAAACCTGACCCTTCAGAGTACCGAGTTAGAGCCCCATCTCCAACCCATGCTGCAGGAACTCCAGAATCCTGGGAATAGAGAACACACGACAGGAAAGCGCCACCAACTCAGACACACGCCTGACAGAGGTGATAGCCACCAGAAATACAACCTTGAGCGTAAGAATGGCCAAGGCAGCATCCTGCACAGGTTCAAAGGGAGCACCCTGCAAGGCTGACAGAACCAAGTTTAGATCCCAAACAGGCACCATAGGCTAATGTGGGGGGCGCACGAGTGACCCCCTGGAAAAAAGTCCTGATCAGAGGGTGCTGAGCAAAGGACTTCTGGAAGAAAATAGCCAGGGCAGAAACCTGACCCTTCAGAGTACCGAGTTAGAGCCCCATCTCCAACCCATGCTGCAGGAACTCCAGAATCCTGGGAATAGAGAACACACGACAGGGAAGAGACTTAGACTCACACACACCAGTCAATGTAGGCACGCCAAACCGTGGAATAAATGAAAGAGGAAGACTTCTTCCTAGCTTTAATCAACGTATCCACAACCGAGGAAGACAGCCAAGCCGTCAAAGCCAGAGTTTGTAAATTGGGATGGCGTAGTGAGCCCTGAGTGAGCAGATCTGGCACCAAGGGCAGAGCATACTGATCTACTGCCAGCTGTACCATGTCTGCGAACCACACTCTTCTTGGCCACCTGGGGGCCACCAGAATTGCTGGCACCCCTTCCAGAGCAATCTTGCACAGAACCCTGCCCAGCAGGGGGATTGGAGGGAAGACATACAGGAACCGAAAGTCCTGCCATGACATTGCTAGCGCATCCGAGGTCAAGGCCAGAGGATCCTGGGACAGAGAGACAAAAGCTGGGAGCTTGTGATTGTGGCGGGATGCAAACAGATCCACATCTGGTTGGCCCCAACGGTGACACAGACATTGAAACGCCCTGCTGCATAGGGACCATTCTCCCTGGCGAGAGGTCCCCTGCTCAGAGAGTCCGCCAGGCGATTTTCCACCTCCGAGATGTACACAGCTGAAATGCAGGGGACATTGGCTTCTGCCCAAGTCAGGATCAGAGACGCTTCCTGGAGGGCCCCCTTGCTCCGGGTCCCTCCCTGATGATTGATGTAGGCAACTGCCGTCTGGTTGTCCGAGCGCACCTGAACAGGCAGGCCCCGAAGGTGAGTAGTCAAGTGAGCCAGAACTAGCCTGATCGCCCGCAGTTCTAAGACATTGATAGGTGTGTGGACCTCCTGAGGGCCCCACCTGCCCTGGAACCGCAGGGACTTCCAGAAACCCCCCCAACCTGACAGACTGGCATCCGTGGTGACCGTCTCCCAGGAAGGGGCAAGAAAGGATCTATCCCCCAACAGGTTTCTTGAGTCCATCCACCACGAGAGGGACCTCCTGTCCAGGGGGGAGAGCACACAGACCCTGTCCAGGGACGCTGGGTCCTTGTCCCATACTGACAATAGGTGAAGTTGCAGAGGCCTCAAGTGGAACTGAGCATAAGGGACCGCTTCGAAGCATGCCACCATCAGGCCCACCAGCTGCATCCCCTGCCTGATGGAGGGATGGGGACAAGCTAGGAGGGACTGAGCCTGTGCAATCAGACTGTCCACCTTCTGTTGAGGAAGGAAGATCCTTGCCTGAACTGTATCCAGATTCATTCCTAGGAATGGAGTTTCCAAGGAAGGGGACAGTGAGGACTTGGGGTGGTTGATCACCCATCCAAATGACTCCAGAGTGGACACCACCAGCTGAGTATCCAACTCTGCCTGATTTAGAGACTGGGAAGTGATGAGAATGTCGTCCAGATGGGGAAGCACGCGGACGCCCTGACATCTGAGCAGAGACATCACGCCAGCCAGCACCTTGGTGAACACCCTGGGAGCTGAAGTGAGGCCAAAGGGCAAGGACACAAACTGGTAGTGTTGATCCATCAGAGCGAACCTGAGGAACCTTTGATGACCTGGGAACACAGGAATATGAAGATAAGCATCTTTGATTTCCACAGAAGTCATGAAATCCCCTTGGCACATGGAACTGATGGCAGAGCGCAGAGTTTCCATGTGAAAGCGCCTGCCCCTGGCAAACTTGTTGAGGATCTTTAAGTCCAGGATGGGCCTGACTGAACCATCTTTTTTGGGTACTGTGAATATGTTGGAATAAAATATGCAGGAAAGAAACCCCCCATCCCTGTCTTGCACCACGGTAAGGGGAGGAGAAGGAACCCTGACCCGAGATTGCCGCCTGCGCTGGGGTAACCTGCCTTCCTTAGCAAAAAGGTCCAGGCGGTCCCCAAACAGGCGCAGTCCTTTAAAAGGAAACCCAGTGAGGGCCTTCTTGGCAGCGTTGTCAGGAGCCCACTGGCACAGCCAAACCGAGCGGTGTATAGCCACCACAAGGGCAGAAGTTCTGGCACACATTCTGATGGTGTCATCCAATGCTGAGAGGACAAAATTTACAAAAACATCACAACTGGAGAGTGCATTAAGCACCTCACAAGGCAAATCATCAGGGGCACTATCAAGCATATTTCTTATAAGGGTTCTAGTGGCCACAGCAGTAATGGCAGAGGCACAGACCGGGCGCAGCGCCGTCCCCGCACATGCAAAGGCGTGGGATGCCAGCTGGTCAATGCGCCGGTCCTCAGCATCCAGCAGGTAGTAGAGTCAGGGGAATGCATGACAGAGGTGTTAGATAGCCCTAGGATTGGGGCATCCACCTCGGGGGGGGGGGGGGTGACCAACATTTAACCACCTCAGCAGGAAAGGGATACTTCCTATCCCAACTCTTTGGAACCCCGGGAAGTTTACTGGGGCGCTCCCATTCCTTGAGCACAAGGTTATGTAAATGTGCCTGCTCGGGAAATTCCAAACGTGATTTTGCCGTATGGAAAAGCTCCCCTCTTTGCCTGGGGGCCTCAACAGGGAGAGAGATAGAACATCAAAAATCTGGGTCAATAATCCGTCAGTGTCATCCGGGGCCCAGGGGTCAGAGCCAGAATCGTCATGACCCCTTGGTCTCTCATCAGATGAGCCTGAATCAGAAAAGAGCTCCCCTTCATCAGACAGGGTATAGCCACAAAGATTCCAAAACTCCTCAGTTCCCATAGGGAAAAGAGTGACATTAGGCGTCAAGTGCCGCTTCTTAGCAGGGGCCAGTCTAGAAGACACATCAGGCTGAGTATCCCCACTAGTATGCAACTCAGCAGGAGTGAGGTTTAAGCTTGGGGAAGAAGGTGAAGTGAAACGAGGTGCAGCCACTGGCTGGCCAGATTGCAATGCAAGCACCTGCTCAGCGCAGGGTACACAGACCCGCGCCTTGTCAGCATGAGGCTGCCCACACGCTACACACAGCCGGTCTTGTCCCGAAGGGACCCCGGTTACATTATCCTGGGATGCCTCCATATGCCTTGTCAGCATGAGGCTGCCCACACGCTACACACAGCCAGTCTTGTCCCGAAGGAACCCCGGTTACATTATCCTGGGATGCCTCCATATGGTGATTATAGCGGCTCTATACGCCGATAGGGAATAACGCTATATAGCAACCCCGGATGCCCCAATAACCCGCTAGGGAAGTGGGAGAATTATATTTACAAGACCTACAAGTTATATACTAATACAGGGCCGGTCAAGACCTGTAAGCACACAATAACAAAAGTGAAAGATATAAAGCCGCCCGCGAGGGCACTTACGGACCGCGGTAAGTAGGGGTCCGTCGTGCATGGGCCAACCAAGCAGGATAAAGATGGCGTCGGTATACTTCGAGGGGCGGGACGGTATCAGCAATGACGCGGAGCGCGCCATAGACGGGCCCCGCCCCCCATCCCCCCCCCCCCCCCTGAAGAGCGCGAAACCAGAACGTGCAAGCAGCCAATGATGGCGCACCAGCACCTGAGGTAATGCCGCCGCCAAGCGCGGAACAAAGCGCGCGGCGGCGGCAATTTTTAAAAAGCTAGTAAGGACAAGTCAGCGCGGCGGCTGACACAAGACTAAACAGAATGGAAGAAGAGTGTAAGGAGGAGCCTATTTTCGATGTCTCTGCAGTCCAGCGCCATCTGGCGGAGTATATCCCAAGTGTAAGTATTAGATTTGGTGCAGGCCGTACTGTATACTAACTATATATGGATAAAGCAGATATCTGTCCCTTAGGAGTGCTCAATTGAAGACCCTCGTAGAAAATTCTAGAATTCTGGAGACAGAAAAAAATTCTACAAGCGAAACTCCTACATTCCCACCAAGCAATAAAGACCCACCAGTGATAAATCTTTGTTGAAGAGGTTTGCTTTTGGGCTTGAATCATGGTCCGGATGACCCCTGGCAGATGAGCCTTTTTCTGCCTGGATAGAGGTTTCAATAGCCAGGCCGTCAAAGCCAGATTTCATAAACTTGGGTGCCGTAGAGGCCCCTGTGTAAGGAGACTGGATCGTTGGAAGGCGACAATTGGCTGCTGCCCGTCATTCTTACTATGTCTGAAAACCAGCTTCTCCTTGGCCAACGGGGTGCCACCAAAATGGTTGGGAAGCCCGCTTGGGCCATCTTCTTTAGTACTCGACCCAGGAGTGAAAACGGAGGCAACACATAGAGAAGCCTAAATGCTGACCAAGGAAGGGTCAGAACATCCGCTGCTATAGCTAGAGGGTCCTTGGACCGGGACACAAACCTCTGAACTTTCCGACTGTGGCAGGACGCACTGCTTTAACAACATCCTGCCTGCCAAAACCGCCATGGATGCGGTACAGGCTGGCCGTAAGGCCGACTCTACTATAGATAAGGCATGCCTGGATATCCGATACAGATGCTTATCCACCGGGTCTCTTAGGAAAGCACTGTCCGAAATAGAAATAACAGTGTTCTTAGAGAGACCTGAAACCCTGAGAGTCCTGAGTATATGAGGAATCTTGATAATCAATATGTGACTACTCAGAGACCCTAGGGGTGGACCACAACCTAATATCCACTATCCAAAACCTCTAAAAGACAAAAGAAAATAGCCAACACTAAAATATAGTATCCACAATATTTTTTTGTTTTTATTTTTAAAGCAACAAAAAAATAAGAAAAAAATAAAATGTCCTACCGCTATTGGCCTAAATAACTCCAGGAGGCATAGTTGGGTCCACCGGATCAGCAGGACCATATGGACCTGGAAGACAGGGTTAAATCCCCTGATTCCTGAATAAACCTATACAAAAAAAATGAATCTAGAGGAAAATAAATCCAAGCAGAACCTTCGCAGTCCAGTCCAACTGTAAGAATGAAACTGGACTGCGTAGAGCAGCCGGATGTATATATAGGTCGGGAGGAACCACACCTTTTTATCTTAAAGTCACGCCCTTTGGACAAGAGTTAACCCATTCGTATCTGATTCCCTGATGCCCTGAAGTGGAATATGAGAGAATTGCATATATTCAAGCTTTTTGAATTTCCTTATACAACATTTAAGGGCTGCAAATATAAAAATGAGGAAAGATTACACCCAAGCTAAACACTCCCAGACCATAAAAAAGCACAGGGCAGCTGCTTTGATAGGCACAAGGGGCAGCAGTGGGCAAGTAGCTTACTCCAATGTAGAGCAAATGCGCAGTGTACCGCCTCATCACTGGGTGGCACCACACACAGGCATGAGGACAGGCTGCCAGTGTTTGCAGCATTGAAGTGATTGTGCCCACTAGAAAAGTTTGCCTCCAAGCTGCTGCCTGGCACCTGTCAGCAGGTTAGAAAAAGGTCAATCATAACCATACCTGCACCCAACCCCCAAACTTCTCCCCCGGTGCTATTGCTAGGATGGCCCACTGCTCCGGGCATCTGTGCAGTGAGACAAAGCACACAAGCAAAGACAAGTTAACCCGGACCAACATCAATTTTACAAAACATGGATGTTGGTACACAGTGGGGTGGGGGGGCAGCCCAGTTGCCGCCCCCCCCCTTTGATCAAGTGAAGTAAAGCACGCAAACATTGCCTTACAACTCGCTCCCTCATGGAAATTCACCCTGCAATTGGCCGGCTGCGTGGTAATTAGAGTACATCACTAAGACAGTAATTGTTTTCTGGGGATCTGCTAGTGGAGTGTTTTGCATTGAGTAACCGGATGGCTGAGGTGTAGAAGTCTCTCTTTGCTCTACTGGTTATGCATGGTGGCATTCTAAGACGCCTCTTGGATGGAAGAGGGGCAAACAGACCATGGCCCGCATGGAATGGATCTGAGATTATTCTTTTACCACTTGCCATGACACTTCTTTCATAGAGGTCAGATATTAGTC
Source organism: Gastrophryne carolinensis (assembly GCA_027917425.1). Lineage (NCBI taxonomy): Eukaryota > Metazoa > Chordata > Amphibia > Anura > Microhylidae > Gastrophryne > Gastrophryne carolinensis. The sequence continues at coordinate 226,105,885 of CM051240.1, read as the reverse complement.
TATAATCCTTTGCAGTTCCAACAATCCTTTGGATTCTCCTCAGCAAACCAGCAGGAGCTGATGCAGAAAGAACAGTCTATGCTGAGACTTCTTCTTGTCCCACTTGAGGTTTTTCAATATGGTGACACCAGGAGCTTTGTGTCCATAACCATTTGTATCTCTTTTCCCCCTACAGATAATACTGTTGTGGTGGATTTGGAAGCCCGAAGAAAGTCTACAAACATCTCTACTGTGCTGGCGGGTTTGATTAGCAGACTATTCACTGCGTACCAGTTGTCTATCTTTGCAATGTTGTTTATGTAAGCATCCTCTGCTCTGGTCCTGTTCAGACCAATGACTGTTGAATCATCAGAAAACTTTAGGATCTTAAAGTCAGCAGCACCATTTCTCAACCTGCAGTACTTGTACCCCAGGGGTGCACCTACAGGGGGTGCCTGCCAGGTCTGGTATATTATTTTAACAGCAAAACATTATTTTCCCTGTGTTCGGTCCAGGCGGTCCCAATTAACCATATACGTGTGGGTAGTCCGCCACCAGGTGGCGCCAGTCACAGCAAGATCCAAAGCCGCAACTCCCCCCGGCCTCCTATAAATAGAGCCATTTTCATGGAAATCCCCAAATTTGTCTTGCAGTAGCTACTGCGAAGATCGTCTGGAAACTCTCTCTGGATTATGGCAGTTGAGCGGGGCGTTTGTAAGCCTGTCTGCCGCTGCCACCTTATTGCCTATGTTCCTGTGGACCCACTTATGCCTCGGCTGACGGGACAGGTGAAGGTAGGGAGAACGTCAGGGTCGGGCATTCACAGAGCTAGGCTCTGGGCCGCAGACCTCCATAAAGGGTAATCGGCCATAGGTGATGGTAAGCTTATTGGGGGGGGGGGGGGGGGGGGGGGAACCACCTATATTGCCCAGGGTTATGCCCTTATCTGTGCCCACAAGCTATATTGTCATGTGTTGTGCTTTTTACCTCAGTTTTACTTTTTTTTACCTCAGACTTTGCTGGCAGCTGTGTTCATACTCACCTTCCCTCATTCCCTCACCTCTTCTCCTTCCCCTCCATCTGGTAGCTGTGAGGGGGGGGGGGGGCGGGAGCGGCGTTGTTGAGGCCTTCTTCTAGCCAGGCCTCGGCATGTTGGCAGGGCTCGCCGCGCTCCGCGTCCGGGGGGGGGGGGGGGGGGATCTTCCGGGGGCCGCCCCCCCCCCTTCCTGCACTCTCGGCGCCATTTTAGGTGCTGCAGGCGCCTCTTTTCGCGCCCGCAGAAGGGGGCGGGGCCGCGCGGTGATGCGTTTTGCGTCTTTGCTGCACGGCCCGCCCCTCGAGGTTCGGCCTTGCTGCGCTCAGGCACCTTTTTCCTTGCTGCTCACTGTGTCATTTGCCGACCCTGCCGAGGGTCACCACGGGCCGACGACCTCAGTTACACTGCCTGCGCTTCTGGTGCTTGCCTCCCGGACCCCTGCTACCTCGCCGGTCGGTTCCGTGAGTCCCTCTGGTTTTTTCTATGTTGGCTTTTGATGTGCATGTGCAGTGTGATGCTCATGAATCCTTCCTTTTGTGTCTTCTAGGTGGGCCCCCTCCATTGCCAGCTGAGGGTTGTGGTTCCTCCCAGTCTCCTACACCCCCCTCCCTCTCCGCACCCTCTCCCCTTAAATAGGGATCACTAAAAAGAGGGACTAAATTGGGGGTCACTCAGGCTTGGGCCGTTAGTGCCTTGTACCGTGTATTTTTTATCACCATAATCACCATTATGGAGGCTTCTGGGGATAATGAGCTAGGGGCCCCCTCTGGGCGGGTGAAGCTCTGTCCCATGTGCGGTACCTGCCCCCTAGGCGGACTCAGCACGGTTTGTGTCACTTGCGCCAGGAGCGTATTGTTAGAGCATGATAGGGCGGGCGTCCCTGCCCCTAGCCCTCCTTTGCCTGCGGCCTCGCCAACCCCCCCACTCCTGCGTTCAGCCCTCAGCGAGTGGGAGGCCAGCAGGGGGTCCCAGGCCGATTTGGCACACCAGGTGGCCAGCCTGGAGAGACGGTCATCTTGCATGGCTCCTGGGACGGCTACGAGTAAGAAGCGGCACATCGAGCCGGGTTACTCGGAATTTGCTGATGATGATCTTTTTGGAGGTCGGGACTCCATGGAGGAAGGAGACTTGTTTAGGGACTCCGCTTCCTCAGGGGATCGGTCGGTTGGCTATGATAGCGAGCCTGGTTCCTCCTCGGATGAGGATATGTGGCTCCCTGATGACACCGAGAAGTAGCTGTCTTCTGTGTTTGAGACTTTGCATATTGTTCCTCCTAAAGCGGCTAAGAGGAAGCAGGGTGATTTATTCCGGCCTGAGAGACAGAGGCTTGTCTTCGCGGAGCAGGCCCACTTTTACAATATGGTGCTTAAGGAATGAGAAAGACCTAACAAATTGACATCGGTGCCTAAGGGCCTGGACAAGTGGTATCCCTTCCCTGGAGGAGCTGATCCGCCTCTGGTCCCGTCCCCCCGATGTGGATGCCCCCGTTTCGGGGTTATCCAACACTATGGTTATGCCGTCACCCGATACTGCTTCCTTGCGCGACCCTGCTGACAGGCGCATGGATCAGCTGGCTTGTCATGCGTTCACCTTTGTAGGTGCTGGGCTTCGCCCTGTCTGTGCCGCGGCCATTGTCTCTTTGACCATCAGGAAGAAGGTGAGGCGCCTTGTTGATTTTGCCAAATCTCGCAAGCGGGCGGAGGAGTATCAAGACCTCAAAGCTTGTGTGGATTTTATTGCTTTTGTAGTCTTGGCTATGGACGATAGCGTCCGGCTGGGCGCCAAGGCTTCAGCTCTGCTTGTTGTGCTTCGTCCCTCGCTCTGGTTACGGCAGTGGTCGGCTGACGCTGCGGCCAAGAAGTCGCTCACTAGTATCCCCTTCCTGGGGCTCAGGTTATTCGGGGAGCTTCTGGTCCTTCTGGCCAAGGATGGAAGACTCCCTCAGTAACGGAAGCCTGAGCGGCCCTTTTCGGGGTTCTTCTGCCTATCGCTCCTTTCGAGGAGGAAGAGACTCTTCATTTTCAGGTGGCCGCAGGAATTCCTGGGGATGAGGTAGGTCTCGCGGCCGACCCAATCCCTCCTGGGGAGCTAAATCCAAACCCCCTGCCAAGCCCTCTCAGGCATGAGGGGGCGCCCTCACCCATCCGGGTGGGGGACGGCTTCTGCTATTTGCTCACATCTGTAGACAGCACGTTTCGGATCGGTGGATCCAGGAGGTGGTTTCCTCCAGGTACAAAATAGAGCTGGCAGTTTGGCCGCACTCAAGATTTCTTCGGTCGCGGATCTCCCAGGATGCATTGACGGCGCAGGGCCTAAGGATAGCCGTTCAGAGCCTACTATCAGGAGTGATTTGCCCCGTGCCTCGCCAGGAAGGGGGTCAAGTTTTCTACTCCAACATGTTCACGGTGCCCAAGAAAAACGGAACGCTGCGACCTATCTTGGGTCTGAAGGGTCTCAACAGGTTTGTCAGAGTCAGACATTTCCGCATGGAGACCTTACGGTCCGCGGGGAGCTCGCTTCGGCCCGGCGACTTCATGACCACGGTGGACATCAAGGATGCTTATCTGCACATCCCGATTTTTCAGGGGCATCAGGAGTTCCTGAGGTTTGCGCTAGAGGATCAGCATTACCAGTTTGTGGCACTGCCGTTCGGGATAGCCTTAACCCCCCCCCCGTGTGTTCACCAAGGTGCTGGCAGGCGTCATGGCTATTCTGAGGAACCAGGGCATTTGTATTTTTCCTTATCTGGACGATTTGCTGATTGTGTTTCAGTCCCTTCAGCAGGCCGAGAGCGACACCCGGACGGTGTTATCCACTCTCGAGGATTTCGGATAAGCAAACAATTACCCCAAGTCTTCTATCACTCCCTCAATGGTGAGGTCCGTCCTGGGCATGACGTTGGACACCTCTCAGGTCAAGGTATTCCTGCCCCAGCAGAAGGTGGAGGGCATCCAGACGCAGGTGCAGGCCCTACTGGCTTGTCAGCGGCCATCTATTCATCTGGGGATGAAACTGGTGGGCCTCATGGTGTCCTGCTTCGAGGCAGTGCCCTTTGCCCAGTTCCACATGAGACCTCTTCAATTGAATCTGTTAAACGGTTGGGACCAGACGCAGGAGTCCCTGGATCAGGATTTTTCACTGTCCCCCATGGTCAGACAGTCCCTCTTGTGGTGGTTGGTCTCCAGAAATCTGTTGGTGGGCAAGTCCTTTCTGACTCCCTGGTAGGAGATAGTTACCACGGACGCCAGTCTGACCGGCTGGGGATGTTTTTAGCAAACACTGAAGTTCCAGGGTCAGTGGGGGCCACAGGAGGCCCACTTACCCATCAATCTCCTGGAGCTGAGAGCGATTTGGTTGGTGCTTCTTCAATTGACTCCCCATCTAAGGGGTCGGGCGATTCAGGTCCGCTCAGACAATCAGACGGCTGTCGCCTACATCAATCACCAGGGCGGGACTCGGAGCAAGCGGGTCCTTTAGGAGGTGTCCCAGATTCTGACTTGGGCGAAAGAGAATGTTCCCTGCATCTCAGCGGTTTACATCCCCGGGGTAGAAAACCAGGAGGCAGACTCCCTGAGCAGGAGGGCCTCTCGTCTGGGGGAATGGTCTCTCAGCAACAACATCTTTCACGCTCTGCGTCTCCGCTGGGGTCAGCCGGTCGTGGAGCTGTTTGTGTCCAGACACAATCACAAGCTTCCAAGGTTCGTCTCCCTGTCAAGAGATCCTCTGGCCTTCGCCACAGACGCTCTGGCAATTCCGTGAACGGAGTTCAGGCTCTTTTATGCATTTCCTCCGTTTCCACTCCTGGGCCGAGTGCTGCGCAAGACAGCCCAGGAGGGTGTACCAACCATCCTGGGGGCTCCTCATTGGCCTAGGCGGAGTTGGTACGTGGACATAGTCCAGATGTCAGTCGAACGTTACATCATGCCCGACGACCCAGGGCTTCTCATTTAGGGATCACTGCGGCATCCCAATTGACAGACGCTGGCTTTGACGGCCTGGCTATTGAAACCTCAACCCTAACGAAAAAGGGACTGTCGGCCACGGTTATTCAGACAATGATTCATGTGCGGACGAAGTCATCTTCCAGGATTTACTACAGAGTTTGGCATGCCTACATTTCTTGGTGTGAATCCAAGAGTTTCCCTTGTCGCACTTTTTCTATTTTTAGTATTTTGGAGGTCAGGTCTCTGCTTTGGCCATCTTTTTCCAAAGATCCTTTGCCAATCTAGGTTGCTCAAGACTTTTTTTCAAGGAGTTACGCATGTACGTCCACCGCGTAAGCCTGTATTACCGGTGTGGGATTTGAATTTGGTACTTTCTGCTATCCAAGGTCCTCCCTTTGAGCCTGCATTGTCTATCTTGACCCTAAAGGTAGTCTTTTTGGTAGCCATCACCTCGGTGCGCCGGGTGTCAGAACAGGCCGCTCTTTGTATGAAGCCTCCTTACTTTGAGCGGCATAAGGATAAGGTGGTTTTTCGCTTTAGGCCTGATTTTTTTTGCCTAAGGTCCTTTCTCACTTTCATCTTAACAAGGAAGTTGTTTTGCCTTCCCTGTGTCCAGAACCATCTAAGGAGAGGACCCTCCATGCCTTGGATGTGGTCAGAGCCATTAGGTACTACCTGGTTGCGACTGAATCCTTCAGGAAGTCCGATTCTCTCCTTGTTCTCACTGAAGGTTCTAAAAAGGATTTGCCTCCTGCCAAGTTCACTCTCAGCAAGTGGATTACTCTGCCAAGGGGAAGGATCCCCCTTTTCGTGTACAGCTCATTCTACTAGAGCTATTGGTGCTTCCTGGGATTTTCAGCACCAGGCCTCTGTTGAACAAGTTTGTAAGGCTGCTACCTGGTCTTCTGTTCATACCATTACTAATTTTTACAAGGTTGATGTTAGGGCCTCAGCTGATGCTGCTTTTGGCCGAAAGGTGGTAGTGAAATGAACTACATGCTGTTCTGCTCTGGGGATCCCGCCCTATTATGGACACTGCTTTTGGACGTCCCACACGTATATGGATAACTGGGACAGCCCGGACCAAACACAGGGAAAAATAAAATTTTGTGAGTACTCACCTGTAGAATTGGTTTTGCCCGTGTTCGGTCTGGCCTGTCCCACCCCGCCCTGGGTTCATTTCCTCTTTTGCCTATTATGCCGATTATTTTTTGTATTGGATCGTTGTCCTTATCTTGTTTGGAGAGAGTTAACATGTTAACATGTTTTTCTTAGCCTCCCGGCCTGTCTCATTTACTGCTTTTTGACGTTCTGGGGATTTCTATAGAAATGGCTCTATTTAGAGGAGGCCGGGGGGAGTTGCGGCTTTGGATCTCGCAGTGACTGGTGCCACCCGGTGGCGGACTACCCACAGGTATATGGATAACTGGGACAGCCCGGACCGAACACAGGCAAAACCAATTCTACAGGTGAGTACTCACAGAATTGTATTTTCTCCTTCTTTTGAAAGTGCTTTGACGTCCGTGACACCAAATTTTGGTAAGATTTGTAACCGATCTCCAGTTTAGGGGTACATGGCCTAAAAAAAGGTTGAGAACCACCGCTTTAATGCGCACCATACGCTGTTGCCATCCAAATTCAGGAGCAGGCAAAATCCAAGACCAGGTGTTATTTATTTTTTTTTTTTTTTAACTACTCAAATCTACCCAAGCACCAGTGATGGGGGTAAAGGCCGGAACAGGGAGGGGGGAAGGTACTGGACGTTACATCCACTATAAAATACCATGGGCAAGGACGAAGTCCAGCTGTCAACCTAGTATATTAAAATATGACTGCTGATGGACACAAGTAAACAAGGTTAAGTCAGGAATAAAATAGTGCACTACTGAAGGAATTAGGTTTAAAAAAAAAACTTGTGCCTACCTTGAAAAAAAGACACAAAATTCATCCAAGTCACAAGCAACCCATGATCCTCTAAGAACTTTTTGGCTACGCTTTGGTGAGACAGAATATTTATGAAGTCACTAACGAGTGGCCAGTACGTATTGTTCTTCAGTAATGCTTCCCCGCAGTTTACTACAACATGTAAACTGTTTTCTTCATCTGAAACAAAATAAAAATGAAGTTGCATGAATGAAAAAAAAATGCACGTTTAAGCAAACAATCAAAAAGGAAAAGGGCCATGCACAGTAAAAGCAATTCTACAGGTGAGTACTGACAGAATTGTCTTTTTCCTATTGCATGGCACGGCCTGCTTCAAGAAGTCCTTACGTATGGGACGTTCAACAGCAGTGTCTGTAAGGTAGGGTGGGATCCCTAAAGAGTAACAACAGGCAGTTCAAACCACTACTGCCTGATGTACCTTGCGGCCAAAAGCAGCATCAGCTGAGGCCTTAACATCAACCTTGTAAAACTTGGAAAAAGTATGAACAGAAGACCAGGTTGCGGCCTTACAAACATGTTCAACTGAAGCTTGGTGCTGAAAAGCCCAAGACGCACCAATAGCACAAGTGGAATGAGCCGTAACCCTAAAAGGAGGAACCTTCACCCCGGCAGAGTAGGCCTGCTCCACAGCCTGACGGATCCACTTGCTGATAGTGGATTTAGCCGGAGGCAAACCCTTCCTAGGTCCAGCAAGAAGAACAAAAAGTGCGTCAGATTTCCTGAAGGACTCAGGAGCAACCAAATAAAACTTCAGAGCCCTGACGACATCCAAAGAATGAAGGGTCCGCTCCTTGGAATTAGCAGGGTTAGGACACAAAGAAGGCAAAACAATGTCCTGATTGAGATGAAAAGCAGACACAACCTTAGGCAAGAAATCCGGCTTAAGCCGAAACACCACCTTATCCTGATGCCGCTCAAAATAAGGAGGTTTGATGGAAAGCGCCGCCAGCTCAGAAACTCGCCACCAAAAAGCCCATCTTAAGAGTCAGAATGGGCAAAGCAGCCCCACGGATAGGCTCAAAGAGAGGACCCTCCAGAGCAGACAACACCAGATTCAGGTCCCAAACCGGTAGCATAGGCTTACGTGTCGGACGCACATGAGTAACTCCCTGGAAAAAAGTCTTAACCAAGCGGTGATCGGCAAAGGATCTTTGGAAAAAAATTGCCAGAGCTGACACCTCTCCCTTGAGGGTACTAAGTTAAAGGCCCGAATCCAAACCATGATGCAAAAATTCCAGAATCCTGGGGATAGAAAACACCTGACAAGGAAGAGACTTGCCAATGTAAGCATGCCAGACCCTGTAATAGATAAAGGACGAGGACTTCTTCCTAGCCTTAATCATGGTATCAACAACAGAAGCCGGCAACCCCTTATCCATCAAAATGGAGGTTTCAGCAGCCAAGCAGTTAAAGCCAGCGTTTGTAAATTGGCATGGCACAGTTGTCCCTGAGTGAGCAGATCTGGATCCTGGGGCAAGACATACTGATCTACTGCCAACTGCACGATGTCTGCGAACCACAGCCTTCTTGGCCAACGGGCGGCCACCAGAATAACTGGTACCCCTTCCTGGGCTATCTTGCACAGCACCCTGCCCAGCAGAGGAAAGGGAGGGAACACATAGAGGAACCGAAACTCCGTCCAAGGCATTGCTAGCGTGGCGAAGGCCAGAGGATCCTGTGACAGGGAGACAAACCTGGGAAGCTTGTAATTGTGGCAGGACGCAAACAGGTCCACATCCGGCTGATCCCAGCATTGACACAGGGAGTAAAAATACCATTTTGTGAATACTCACCTGTAAAATGGGTATTATAAGTATGTCACACACCCCGCTTCAAAACTATTATTACACTTGGATATACTGACCTGTAGAGGGCGAACTTGCAGAGAGAAAAAAGAGAGCCCCTCCCGGTCTATAAATACCTGGGACCTCCCACCATATCCCAGCTTTCAAACAGCAGTAAGGCAAAGGGACCAGGAAGATCCAACAGTAAACCTTCAAATCAAAAAGCTTCACCATATAAAAGATCCAGGATACCAAAAAGGGCGGGTGAAGCGGGGTGTGTGACATACTTATAATACCCATTTTACAGGTGAGTATTCACAAAATGGTATTATTCTAAGTATGTCACACACCCCGCTTCAAAACTATTATTACACTTGGGACATCCAAAAGCAGTGTCCACAAAGGGCGGGTATCCAACAAGGCAAAAATGCATAACTCAAACCACTGCAGCTTGCAGAACCCCACATCAACCTTATAAAACTTGGAAAAGGTGTGAACAGAAGACCAAGTAGCAGCCTTACAAACTTGTTCAACAGAAGCCTGGTCCTGAAAAGCCCAAGACGCTCCAATAGCACGGGTAGAATGAGCAGTAACACGAAAAGGGGGAACCTTCCCCTTGGCAGAATAGGCCCCAACAATAGCCTGGCGAATCCATTTACTAATGGAAGACTTAGCAGGAGCCAAACCTTTCCTAGGCCCACAAGGAACCACGAACAAAGCATCAGTCTTACGAAAAGGAGAAGTAGTAAGCAAATAGTACTTCACACAGCGTACCACATCCAAAGAATGCAAAACCCTCTCCTTGTCATTCCTAGGCTTAGGACACAAGGAAGGAAGAACAATGTCTTGGTTAAGGTGAAAGGAAGAAAATCAGGTTTGAATCGAAAACCACCTCGTCCTGATGCCTCTCAAAGTAAGGAGCCTGAATTGACAAGGCTGCCAACTCCGAGACACGCCGAACAGAGGTGATGGCAACGAAAAAGACAACCTTATGAGTTAACGTAGAAAGAGCAATATCCTGTAAAGGCTCAAAGGGAGGACCCTGAAGAGCAGAAAGAACCAAATTCAAATCCCACACTGGGAGCATAGGTTTCCTAGGAGGTCGCACATGCGAAACCCCCTGGAAGAAGGTCTTAACCAAAGGATGAAGCGCAAAAGACCTTTGAAAAAAGACAGACAGGGCAGAGACCTGTCCTTTCAAGGTACTCAGCTGGAAACCAGTCCAGCCCATGTTGCAGAAAATCCAAAATCCTAGAAATAGAGAACACCCTGCAGGGCAAGGCCCTGAGCTCACACCAATCAATATAAGACCTCAAAGTCCTATAGTAGATGGTAGAAGAGGATCTCTTCCTAGCACTAATAAGAGTCTGAATCACAGAATCAGAGAGGCCTTCCTCCTTTAAGATGGAAGTTTCAGCAGCCAAGCCGTCAAAGCCAGCGTTGGTAAATTGGGATAAAGTAGTTGACCCTGAGTGAGCAGGTCCGGCCAAAGGGGCAGAACGAAGTGATCCACTGCCAGCGGGACGATGTCTGCGAACCACACCCGCCTTGGCCACCTTGGAGCCACCAGAATGGCGGGCACCCCTTCTAGGGCCAGCTTTCGCAACACCTTGCCCACCATGGGAATTGGAGGAAACAGATAAAGAAACCCAGGTCAGTCCAGCTCACGGACATGGCATCCACGGCCAGAGCCAGAGGATTCTGAGAGAGAGACACAAAAGCCGGAAGTTTGTGATTGTGACGAGAGGCAAACAGGTCCACCTCCGGTGTCCCCCACCGGAGGCAAAGAGACAGAAAAAACCTTGGGATTGAGAGACCATTCCCCCCGGGGAGAAGAACACCTGCCCAGAGAGTCCGCCTCCGTGTTCTCCACGCCCGGGACGTACATCGCCGAGATGCAAGGGACATGGCTCTCCGCCCAGGCCAGAATCAGAGACACCTCCCTGAGGGCACTCCAGCTGATGATTGATGTTGTGATCTCCCTGATGATTGATGTTCTGAGACCCCCACAGCCCCTGAAACTTAAGATCCTTCCAGAAGCCTCCCCACCCCGACAGACTGGCATCCGTGGTGACTGTCTCCCAAAGAGGAGTCAGAAAAGACAGACCCCTCAAGAGATTGGCCGGAACCAGCCACCACCGAAGAGACTGCCGAACCCGGGAGGACATCTGGAAAGACAGATCCAACGACCTTGGACACCGGTCCCAAGCCGCCAACAGATGAAGCTGAAGCGTCCTTGTGTGAAACTGAGCAAAGGGAACCGCCTCGAAGGAGGCCACCATCAATCCCACCAGTCTCATTCCCTGCCGGATAGACGGCCGAGGGTTGAACAGAAGAAGCTGAGTCAAATCCTGAATCAAAAGGATTGGAGTGAGGAAGAAACACTCTGTGATGGAAGGAATCCAGAGACATTCCCAGGAAGGACACCACCCTGGAAGGAGAGAGAGAGGACTTGGGATAATTGAGCACCCAGCCGAAACTCTTCAGAGTGGACACCACGGTCCTGGTGTCTGTCTCCGATTGACTGAACGAAGAAGCCATGATGAGAAGGTCGTCCAAATAAGGCACAACGCGAATACCCTGGGCTCTGAGGAGGGCCATCACCCCTGCCAGCACCTTGGTGAACACCCTTGGAGCTGAGGTAAGGCCAAACGGAAGAACCACAAATTGAAAATGCCGATCTTCCACCATGAACCTGAGGAATCTCTGGTGTGCCATGACGAAGAGAATTAATGGCTGAGCGCAGAGTTTCCATACGGAACTTCCGGGGGTGGATAAACCTGTTGAGGAACTTCAGATCCAGAATGGGACGAACGGATCCGTCCTTTTTGGGCACCATGAACAGATTGGAATTAAAGCCCAGGCCCAGGTCCGGGGGAGACACCGGACAAATAACCGCCATGTCCTGAAGATTCCTTACAGCCGCCCGGAGCCCCTGCGCGGCCAGAAGATCCGAAGGCACACGAGACCTGAAAAACCTGGGAGGAGGTCGGGAATCGAACTCCAGCTTGTAACCGGACGACACCACCTCCCGGATCCACCTGTCCGAGACCGCCTGGTCCCAGACCGGGGAGAAGTGTCGCAACCGTCCCCCCACCCGCAAGGGTGAGGGTGCCCCCTCATTGCTGAAAGGGGCTTAGCAGCGGTTTTGGGCTAAGAGCCCCAGAAGTGACCAGGACGGGCACGACCTCTGCCCCTAGTCCAGGCGGCCCCTCTGGAGGAGAAGGCCAAAGCCCTGCCAGATCTGACTCCCCGAAAGGATGGATTAAAGGCAGCCGTCCCCCGAAAGGAGCGGTGCTGTTTCTTGCGCTGAGGTAACTTAACTCCCATTGCAACAGAATCCAATTTATCTCCAAAGAGGCGCAGACCCACAAAAGGGGGAGCCGTGAGAGACTTCTTTGAAACAAAATCAGCAGCCCATAGGCGCAACCAAACCGACCGCCAGATAGCCACCAACAAGGCCATAGGCCTACTACACATCACCATGGTGTCATCCAGAGCGGCAAGCACAAAAGACAAAAATGACTCACAACGTTAGAGAACAATGAACTCCTCACAAGCCGGGTCAAGGCCGGAAGAAGACAACAAATCCCTGACAATTGACCTGGAAGCCAACAACAACAGTGCCGAAGCACAAACGGGCCGCAAAGCCGACCCAACACTGGAAAACCATGGCAAGCCAACTGGTCAATACGTCTATCCTCACCATCCTTGATGGTGGTACAGTCAGGGGAATGCAAAACAGCAGTGCTAGACAACCCCAAAACCGGAGCATCAACTTCGGGAGGGGAAGACCATCGCTTAACCAGGTCCGCCAGGAAAGGATATTTCTTTTCCCAACCCGGAGGAACAACAGGCAGGCGAGTAGGCTTTTTCCCATTCCTTAAGAATGACATCGTCAAAATGCCTTTGATGGGGAAAAATACCATTTTGTGAAATACTCACCTGTAAAATGGGTATTATAAGTATGTCACACACCCCGCTTCAAGATATCCATAACATGTGGGTAATACAGACCTGAAGGGGCGTTCCTGCAGAGATGATAGCAAAAAAGAAAGCCCCTCCCTGATCCATAAATACCTGGGACCTCCCACTCATCACCCAGTATATAGAAGCAGTAAGGTAAGGGACCAGGAAGAGGCAAATATAAATCAAAATAACGCAAAGTTCACAATATAAAGGATCCCGAATACAAGAAGGGCGGGTGAAGCGGGGTGTGTGACATACTTATAATACCCATTTTACAGGTGAGTATTTCACAAAATGGTATTATTCTAAGTATGTCACACACCCCGCTTCAAGATATCCATAACATGTGGGACATCCAATAGCAGTGTCCATAAAAAGGGCGGGGATCCAAAACAAGGCAACAATGCACAACTTAAACCACAACAGCTTGCAGAACTTTGCGGCCAAAAACAGCATCCGCTGAGGCCCGAACATCAACCTTGTAAAACTTGGAAAAAGTGTGAACAGAGGACCAAGTAGCGGCCTTACAAACTTGCTCAACAGAGGCCTGGTGCTGGAAAGCCCAGGACGCTCCAACCGCACGAGTAGAATGAGCAGTAACACGAAAAGGGGGACTCCTCCCCTTGGCAGAATAGGCCCCAATGATGGCCTGACGAATCCATTTACTAATGGAAGATTTGGCAGGAGCCAAACCTTTCCTAGGCCCAAAGGGCACCACAAAAAAAGCATCAGTCTTACGAAAGGAAGACGTAACCACCAGATAATATTTCACAACACGGACTACATCCAAGGAATGCAGCGCCCTTTCCTTGTCGTTGCTGGGATTAGGACATAGAGAAGGCAGAACAATGTCCTGATTCAGATGAAAGGCAGAGACCACCTTAGGAAGAAAATCCGGCTTGAAACGAAAGACAACCTTGTCCTGATGCCTTTCGAAGTACGGAGCTTTAATGGATAAAGCTGCCAACTCAGAAACACGCCTAACCGAAGTGATGGCCACCAAAAAGGCCACCTTTTGGGTAAGTGAAGACAAAGCAATCTCATTCAAGGGCTCAAACGGGGGACCCTGAAGAGCAGAAAGAACCAGGTTCAAATAACAAACTGGAACAAAGGGCTTCCTAGGAGGCCGTACATGCGTAACTCCTTGGAAAAAGGTCTTGACTAAGGGATGAAGTGCAAATGACCTTTGAAAAAACACCGCCAGGGCAGAAACCTGCCCCTTCAAGGTACTAAGTTGAAGCCCCAAATCCAGACCATGTTGAAGAAACTCCAGGATTCTGGAAATGGAAAACTCCCGACAAGAGAAAGACCTACTTTCACACCAGTCAATATAGGACCTCCAAGTCCTATATTGACTGGCCACGCCCCCCCTCTCTCCTCCACAGAGCTCCGCAGTGGCACCAGCGAAGGCAGGAGGCGGGGAGCGGTGACGCGTCGTCACACCGGCCCCGCCCCCCCCAGTCTGCGTGAGGTGAATTCACCTCAGGGAAATGGCGCCCAGAGCCGGCCGGCGCCGCAATAGCAAGGAGCGGTCGCCGGCCCGGCCAGATGTAATAGCACACACTCACACACACACAGCAGGGTGAAAAACGGGAGGGACAAGTCCCGGCCCCGCCGACGGTCCGGCACCCGCCCCCCCCCCCTGAAGCACAGTAACATGGCGTGAGGTGAATACCTCCGCCATTAGTAGAGATGAAGGGAAGAAGGGGGGAAGAAAGCAGCCAGCACCGCACAGGCCCTGTAAAACGGCTGCGGCGGCTGAATACAGTTAAAGTGACAGGCCACTCACACACACACACTCAAGTATGCTGTCCTGTGAAAAATAAATAAGTTAATAAATTAATAAAAGGATCAACACTCCCCCACCCCACCTATGGAAGGGGATCCTGGGAGGGCCATTGTATGTAAGGGACAGGGCATCCCAAACCGGGGTCACCAACCCGGTAATACCGCCTACCCTCTCATATAGGGTCTCACGGTGGAGCATAGCTCCTGAGCACCTAAGGTGCTGATATACCCTCGCCTGGACCCTCAGCCGAGGCTGGGAGGCATATGGATTTCTGGGGAAAAAGGTCCAAACGGAAATAAATAAATAGCGGGCCGGGAGTCATCCCGGCTACCTGAAATCCCCCTGTGCAAGGAGGAGCCATCATCTTCTGACTTGCTCGCCGTCTGCAGAGATGGAAAACTGGGTGATGAGTGGGAGGTCCCAGGTATTTATGGATCAGGGAGGGGCTTTCTTTTTTGCTATCATCTCTGCAGGAACGCCCCTTCAGGTCGGTATTACCCACATGTTATGGATATCTTGAAGCGGGGTGTGTGACATACTTAGAATAACTCCAAGCGCAGCTTGGAGACCTCAAACAACTCCCCTTTTGGCGGAGGAGCCACCTCAGGAGGAGCGATAGCCAAGACTCCAAACATCTGAGCCAGGATCAAAGGGGTGTCAAGGGCATCCCCCTGCGCCTGCTCACCAGCTACACTAAAGAATTGCTGGTCGTCAGCCTCGTCCAATTCCTCAAAGAGCTCCCCCTCCTCTGGCGGGGAGCAATCGGACCAGTCTAACGAGTCAAAACTCTTCAACATCACAGGCCAGCGCGGCTGGGAAAAGATGCTTCAGCTTAGCCGGGGCCTTCTGGGCAACCACAGTCATGCCCAGAAAGGACCTCACCAAAGACGGAGACAGTGAAGACTTGGGATAGTTGATCATCCAGCCGAAAGCCTCGAGAGTGGAGGTCACCACCTGAGTATCCTTCTCGGCCTGATGAAGAGACTGAGCCACAATCAGAATGTCGTCCAGGTAAGGGAGGATGCGTATGCCCCGATTCCGCAGCAGAGCCATCACACCCGCCAGCACCTTGGAGAACACCTGAGGCACCGAGGTGATACCGGACGGTAAAGCCACAAACTGGTAATGCTGATCCTCTAGAGCGAACCTGAGAAATCTCTGATGACCTGGAAAGAATGGCATGTGAAGATTGGACATCAATGATGCCTAGGAGGTCATGAAGTTGCCCGGGCGAAGGGTACTGACAGCCGAGCGTAGCGTCTCCATGCGAAAGTGCTTGAAACTGAAAAAACTTGTTGAGACTCTTCAAGTCCAGGATGGGCCTCAAGGACCAGTCTTTCTTGGGGACTGTGAAAAGATTGGAGTAGAACCCCTAACCCCTTTCCTGAGAAGGCACCAGGAAAATGACTCCTGCCTCCAACAGACGTTGAACCACAAGGCGCAAACCCTGAGTTGACAGAGGGTTTAGAGACATCTGATGAATTTCGGGGGCGGCCAGGCTGCAAACTCTATCTTGTAACCCGAGGACACCACCTTCTGAATCCAGCTGTCTGAGATGCGGAGCCTCCAGACGTAAGCAAAGTGCCGAAGCCGTCCCCAAGAATCTCTGCGGCTACCCGAGAAGAGGGAGCCACAACCTCCTCTGGGGGCACAAAAGGAGGGGATGGAAGCGGGGGGCCTCTGAAAGGGCCGAGACTGCCTCCTACGCTGTGGCAGCCTACCATCCTTGGCTAGAACATCCAGACGCTCACCAAAGAGCCGCAGCAACGTAAAGGGGAGCCCAGTGAGAGCCTTCTTAGCAGCAGCGTCAGCAGCGCATAGCCACCAAAAGAGCAGAGGCCCTACCACTCAGCCGCACCGCATCATCCATGGCAGTAAGGACAAAGGCAACAAAATCAGAGCAAAGCAAGAGGGCCCTATAATCCTCCCCCCTCCTACCAGCCATAGTGCCATCAAGGAGACGCTTGAGCTGTTTAAGGGCAATAGCTGTAATGGCAGCAGCGCAGACCGGACACAACACAGCCCCCGCAAATGTAAAAGCATGGCAGGCCAGCTGATCCATGCGCCGGTCCTCGCTGTCCCGCAGTGTAGTAGTGTCAGGGGAAGGCATGACCGAGGTGTTGGACAACCCTAGGATGGGAGCGTCCACCTCAGGGGGACAAGACCATCGCTTGACCAGGTCAGCAGGGAAGGGATACTTCTTATTCAACCCTTTGGGCACCGCAGGCAATCTACTAGGACGTTCCCACTCCTTGAGCACCATATTAGTGAAATGGCTCTGCTCAGGGAACTCCAGACGCTGTTTATCAGGACGAAAGTGCTCACCCTGCTTCCTCTTAGCCCCCTCAGGGGGAGACAATGTGCAAGATTTCAAAAATGTGAGACAACAGACTATCAGTGTCATCAGGGAACCATGAATCCTCCCCAGACTCAGACCCAGGGTCATTGTCGCAGCCCACCTGCTGGTCCCCAGAGGAGTCAGAGCCCGGGAAAAGCTCCCCCTCCTCTAGGGAGTAACGGTCACCAAAAACATCGATTTCCTCATACGCCTCAGTAAAGAGGAAGGGTGTGGGAGCCAGGTGCCGCTTCTTGCTAGAGGCCTTACGTGGAACAGGCCTGGCAAGCTGCCTTTCAATGCTGGCCACACGAAGCGCCAGATCAGATTGTGACCCCCTGCTATAATCCCCCTCACTGGGGGCTAAATGCAGGCACGGAGGGGTAGGCGAAGCCGAAAGGGGTGCAGAACTGGGGAGAGAAGCGGGCAGCCCAGCCTGGGCCACAACGATACCTTGGGCCCACGGCAAGCACAGTGACACTGTTACTCACAGGGGATGCCCCGCACATGGAACACAGCCGAGATTGCCCCGAAGGACCCCCGAGCATGCTATCCCCAGAAGCCTCCATATGGTGATTAAGGCAGGCGCAATAGGCCAGCACAGGGTAAGGGCTATTTAGAAGCCACCCGGGATGCCCCCCCCCAATGGATGCCCCCAGAAGCCGGTAAGGGGAGATGAGGGAGGGTAATGAGTAGGACCGGGAGAAACCACAACCTACAGTTGTCCCCCCTGAAAGACATAAGTAAAAACACATAAGCATCCCGCAGCTCATGCCCCAAGTAAACAAAAACCCCCAGGGACTCACGGACCAAGCAGGCCAAAATCACCAAGCCGCCAGACCACAGGAGGAAGCGACCCAGGCAGAGATCACGGCCGCAGCTCAGGGAGTAAGAGGGGCCCCAGACGCGCAGAAATCAATATGGCGTTGGCAGAGGAACCTTGAGGGACGGGCCGCGGGAGGACGGCGCGATACGCGTCATCCTCCGCCCCCCCAGAAGAGCGCGAAAACGGCGCTCACGTGACCGCGCCAGCGTCATCAGCAAGCAAAAAAGCCTCAGCACCGCCCACCGCAGAGCGTAGTACAAAGCGGCGAAAACAGTTTAAAACGGTTTAAAACAGCTAAAAGCGGCGAGAGTCAGGCCAGGGATGGGGGGGGACCCCAAACACCAGAAACAAGTCGCATAGTCCCCAAAACACTCACCCCCTCAGAAGCTAGGACAGGAACTCCGCATCCCTAGTAGGCTCACCGTAAAGCCTATGGCCGGCTACCCTTTGTGGTACAGGGTCTGCGGCTTGGAGCAGTGCTCCTCTACCCTCACCCGATCCGACAGCCGAGGCTAGGAGGCACAGAGGGTTCGGAAACGGGTGGAAATAGACATGCAGGGCCGCAGGCTTGGTTGCACCGCTCACCTGCGCAAGAGCCATCTTCGCAGGAATCACTGCAGAGAAAACACTGGATAGGTCTATTGGTGATCCTGTTTTTATATGGTGGCGGGAGGAGCCACAACTCTTCTGCAGTACACTGTGTCACCTTGTGGCGGAATAACCCATACGTAAGGACTTCTTGAAGCAGGCCGTGCCATGCAATAGGAAAAATTTTGAACAAGAACTCAGAAAATTAAATATAAATGCAGACAGCACACCAAATGTTCTTCAGCATATATCTCCTGTTCCAGTGCAGTTTAACCAAAGGCCAAAAATTAGGCCCTTCCCTGTTTGACAAGCAAACATCAGGCTGAAAGAGGTTACAAAACCATGTCTAAGGAGTATGGACTCCACAGTAAGATTGTGCACAATGGAGGACATTCAGGAACATTGTTACCCTCCTGGGGAGGCACAATAACACCATAGCACACATGATGGCAGGTGGAAGTATTCTTTATCTTGACTACACAGATTACACTTATTGTTGAATTTACCTTGTAATTCACTTTTGATAAGGCAACTTTCCATCATATAGAGCAGCACAGTGACCATAATGTCCAGAAGCTGACACTCTTCAGTCACTTGGCGAGCCAGCTCCTCGTTACTAAAGAGCTGGACGCTGATGTGCACTATTCTGTTAGACATTGTGTCCGATTCATGGCTTTTCTTTAGTGTTTTCATGATGAAAGCATAGTGTTGGACAAAGGTTTTTGTAAATGCAATCTGAAAAACACAAAGTGCACGTTAGTGACTTATCCAATATAAGAGGCAGCAACAATATTACATTTCCCTTTTATATAAATGCATAAAGAAAGGCGTTATTTTTCTGCGTGGTTGTTTGTCCTTCTAGTATGAAAACACAGCGTGGGGGTGTGCAATAGCAAAATTAAACATATACTACTATTCTATAGTATCTCTATACAATTTCTCTACTATTCTATACGAGCTCTAAAGAATAAGGGTAAATGCCCCCCACCTTTTTATATTATATAATTATTATATTATAATTATTAATAATTATATAATAATTGTAAAATACCCCTTTGCTTTAAAGTGGACCAAAATCCACCCTGGAGATAGATTCCAGGGGAGGCATACTCGCTCCCACCCGGGGCAACCATATCCACGCTACCAGGCTTTTGTGAATGGTCGACACGGGCACGCTCCCTGTTAACCCTTTGAGTGCCAGCCTACCTAGATTTTTTGTCACACTCTGTTGCCCGACGACTTTTCACGTTTTTGCGCTACATGTGTGCAACCTTGATTTTTGAAGGGATTTCGATGAAAATTATATATTGTTTTTTTTCAGCCTGGGCTTCAACATGAAATGTCTTGTTTGGCCTTTTTTTTTTTGTGTATTCTCAATACTTTTGGGTGAAATATGTGCAAAAAAATGAAAAAATCCTATTGTTTACAATTTGTAGTGTTTTTTTTGTAATAAAAAATGTAAGTTTGTTAATAAAATATTATTGCGTGTGAAAGCCCTATTTCTCCCGGTTACAATGGTACCACATATGTATAGGTATACCCCCTTTCCTGAAACAGCAGTTTAGGAGATTTCAGATAGAATACAACTATGCAATATGATTGCATAGTTGTAAGGGGTTAATAAAAAAAAAAAAAAAAAAAAAAAGGGGACCTAATTTCTTTTTTGGAATTCTAAGGGTTAAAACCCTTAAAATCCCCCACAAAAAATGACATAGGGTCCCCCTTACCCAGCATTACTGACCTGGACCAGCTATGGGGGCTTGTAGAACAGGGAGCAGGGGCCAGCGTTGGTGGCTCCTGGCCCTGCAGGCTACTAGCCCACATAGCCACGTGGCCCGGGCCCTTCTGCCCCCCCCCCCCGGCCGTTGGGGAGGCAGGTAATGGGGGGCTGGGGGTTATGGCAAGTCACCCGCTTGCCGCAGGTGACCTGCCATACCCAGAGCCTTGTGAACTGGTATAAGGGGTCTCATGGACCCCTTACCAGTTCACAAAGGGTTAAGTTAAAAAAAAAGACACCAGACAAATATTTTATTATTCTTTTTTTGACATATACTTACCTCCCATCCAGTGTCCCACGCTGCTGCAGATGACAGTTGTCGGTAGTGATCAGAGCAGTGAGGGTGGCAGGCAGGGAGATCAGAGCCACCCTGCCTGCCACCCTCCCTGCTCCGATCGCTGCTGACAACTGACAGATCGGAGCCCGGGTGCCAGTAACCCGAGGAGCGGGATGACACCATCAAGTGTGCGGGGATAGGGCGGGGCTAGGGGCGGGGCCAGCGTCGGCCGAAGAGGATGGTGAGGGCCCTCACAAGCAGCGTGGAAAGCCCGGGGGGGGATCGGAGCCCCCCCTGGTGAAGAGAAGACCCGGGGAGAGCCATCGCGCTGCGAGGTGAGTAAATGTCATTTACTGTTTTTTGTTTTTTTTTTTTTTACAGATGTCGGCGCCGGCGGGGGGGGGGGGGGGGGGTATTCCGTTTACCCCTCCTGAAGATCAGAGGCCTGGGGGCGGAAATCTAATCTTGTACAGAATCGCTGGCCCTTTCAAATGAGGGGTAAGGTAAGTCTGTATGTTTTTAACTTTTTTTTTTATGGGCCTCTAAAGTCAGCTACGTGACTCTCACTTAACGGTTGGAGAGGCAGCTACGTGAGAGTCACGTAGCTGGCACTAGAAGGGTTAAAGGGTAGCGGGGGAGGTGTCCGCCAGCGCGCTCGGATTTGCTTGCATTAGACGTGCTCCTGGGTGAAGGTGCTGGAGCCAATCCGATCGTGACGACTGGACGAGAGGGCAGCGCATGAGCCATAGGACCGGGGAAGGGTGAGATCAGGCGACCTGGAAGTGGGGGGGGGGGGGGGTTTACACAGCTGGGGGCAAAGACCAAAATCAAGGATAGTCAAAATCCTGGGTTTTGGTCCACTTTAAAGAGCATGTTTAATCTTTTTAGGATCCATATGTGTGTGTATATATGTAGCAACATAGCTATATACTTTTTGTCACCATTATTGTGGCCGTGCTTTCCTATCGCCTGACCAGTGGCCTCACCCCCAAACGGGGTGTCCTGCCTGTGCCGAACCCCAATTTCCATCACATTTGGTCTACTGGAAGTGCAGCATCGCTGGACAGCCTCGGTCTCTGGTGGTTAAACCGGATCTTCACCCTGAATAAGAGTCTTATATGTTTCCCCTGCACTGTACATACAGATTGCTCACATTAAAAATAATCCTACCTGCATCTACTGCATTTTCAGAGCCTTTAAACATCCAATATGGCGGCACATGGAGTGTCAGGCTGCCTGCAAACAGGAAGTGTCTTCTGACTATGCCGCTCTGCATTATGGGATTGCTGTCCTTTTCCTGACCCCTGCTCTTTCTATGCAAAACATAACTATAACCCGCCCCTCTGCACTTCCCGCCCCCCTCCTCTCTTCAGTAGGTGATGCTTCTGAGGCAAGATGGCAGAGTTAAAGCTCAGTGGGAGAAAATAAGTGACTAAAAACGTAAAATGTATTCATTTTAGATGCTGGGAAATAGTTTAAGGGTTTGGGCTTTTCATTAAATTATGCTGAAGGTCCGGTTTAAGCACCACACTTACTTGTTTATAGTCTATGGGTATCGAGCATTGCTTATTGCTCATCAGCATGTGGCTTCCAAGATTCTTAAATACCTGTCTGTCTGTGGTAAAGTAGGAATGGCTTTCTTGACCTTCAGTAAAGCTCCTAGTATCATTTGCTCACTACAAATCCCCAAACCCTTCATTTGTATCAGGTGGGTTTATTAGCAGCTTTGGCTAAACCAAACCTCACACACATTCTGTGATGTCGTGTATGTGTAGGGAATCAGGTGAGTGTTTTTTTATCTTTCTAATGGGGGTAGGCGGTAATGGGCTGTACTGTGTTAGCCACTGAGAATGGTAGCAAAGTGAAAAAATAAGGCTAAACATTTTTATATGAGCTTTCAAGGATACTTAGTCCTCTTCATCAGACATGATGGTATCGCCTTATTTGTTCACCGTTTATGGGGGTGGAGAGATAAGCATTTAGTTCCATTTCGTTTACAAATTTTAATAGGTTCAGTTTGTCATGATACCCTTTGTCACCTAGCGAAAGCCAATACATATTGTAAATTGAGTTTATTATTAATAATAATAATAATCTTTATATAGTGCCAACATATTCCACCAAGCAAGTTGTTTACCTTATAGTCTTGATCAGGTAGCATATTGAGTAAGAACGTGACCATCTTCTGTGGAAATTCATACTTCACTGTCCAAAATAAGAGTTCTTCTAGAAAACATTTATGTTTTAGTACATCCATGATTGATTGATCTGTAAGGGAATAATACAAGTTAATGGGAGACATAGATCAGCATGGCCAAAGCAGCTAGAGCATTTCCCAACCAATGATACTCAGCCTGCTGGTGGTGCGCAACATCCTATGTGGTAGTATCCAGCGAGGCTGCCAACTGTTCCCACCTTCAAGCTGGTCTGCTGCCAGCTTTACATTACCCAAGCCTGATTTGGTTCATACATTTAGTATTTAGTAAGTTAGTAGTTTAGCAAATACTAAAAACAGCTCAAAAAAGTTGATGAAAACTATTTCCGTTTCATACACAGTTTTACGTTACAGACAAACAATATATGTCACCTACAGAGCATCAAAAACCCATTTATACTGTCCCTATACCCCATTCTCCCACATTTCCTTGTTTTTGCCCTCCTTATCTAAGCCACCCCAGCAAATTTAAGATAGTCGATTGGTTTAAGCAGCACAAGGTAAGCAGCATGTCACAAAGGTACTTCAGCATCGAGGATTTGCAACAACATGTGACCAAGCATGTCTTTGGCGCCAACCACAGAGCTAAAGAGCTAAGAGTTTCTTGATGGAGATGAACGGTAGGTGAATGCATGTTAAGGCCCCCCCCACCACCACCCGTTTCCTTGGTAGAACTTAGCAGCCAGGACTTGCTTGCTTTACCTCCTGATCAGTTCCTCGCAATCAATAGCGTCAGTAACTCTCCAACACAAATAGCTCTGAGAAGGGAATTAAGCCACTTTACAAGGTACAAGGGCTTGTTACAAATCACTGACCCAAAGGCAAGCAGTGTAATACAAGACGTTTGACATTCACTTGCCTGTTTGCACTGACAGTCCTGCTAACAAGTCAGAGGGGTCACGTGACGTTACACATACCTTTGGCGCTGCAGCTTAATTTCACACGTTTTCGTTTCCCCACAGACTGTCGGCACTCCTGGTCCTCCTAGGACACAATAATGACAGCTTTAGAATTGAGTAGAGTTTCAAACCTATAATAATAGTAATAATCATTTACCATTTAGTGACTACAGTAAAGCCAGAGGTATAACTTGTAAACTTGTATGGCCGGGGCCCTGGTGCAGATATTAAATGGGGCCCCATCATAGTTCATAACAGAACACTAGACTACCACTAAAGACCAAAATGAAAGAGGCAAATGGTGCTTGAGTTTTGAGCACAAATCTGATAAATAAGGTGGATGAATAACAAATATGAGGCAACCTGACGTAATTAACCCGGAGGCTGCCGCTAACTCGGTAGCACCTATAATTTTTTTACAGCTTCGATTGGAAGGACCCTGGAATAAAATCAGGTTTCTGTCTAATCCATAAAACCAAACCTTCACCCTGAATAACAGTCTATCTTGTATGTTTCCGCCACCCTGTACATACAGATTGCCCACATTTAAAATCATCCTATCTGCATCTACCACAGTTTATGAGCATTTTTCCCATGCATGGTATAGCATGCTCATATAGGTTTTTAGTATTAGACAATTTAGTGATAGAGCTACTTCAAAAAGGGAAAGTCAATTTTCTAAATTTTCAATTTTGCCATGTTTTAAAGTTTACATTTGTAAGTGCCAAAATGATGTGCTCAATGCGCTGAGCTGATCTAGTGTTTTTTGTTTTATCCTTAGGTTAGCAGATGTTTTATGGAAGCAGTTTTCACTACCTGCAATCTGTTGCTATTGACAACTGTACACCTGCTACAGGTTACTGGCAGAGAAAACTGCTTACATAAAACACATATTTGGCAACATAAAAAAAAAAAATATCAGATAAGCTCAGCACCTTGAGGACATCATTTTGGCACACAAAAATATACCTTTTCAAAAATGCTATTGAAAGTGGACTTTTCCTTTAAAAATGGCAGCAATTTGACATATTACCTATACTAGCAGCAATTTGCTTTGACAGAGTAGGGGGACATGGGAGAATACGCTTTGAAGGTCAGTTGAGGTTAAAAGCAAAAAGTGCTTCTGGTCTTTGACTAGAAATATTTAAACCGGATCAAAAATCTCCTGTAGAACTGTTTTTGTTCTTGCATGGCACAGCCCGCTTCGGTATTCATTACAGTTGGGTTATTCCGCCATTAGGTGGCGCAGTGGTACTGCAGAAAGCTGTGGCATGTCCCGGCTCCCTATAAAAACGGGATTAACCGACAAATTCCCAGCGTAGACAAGCAGTGAGACAAGAAGCCAGGAAAGAATAAGGTAAGGAATGTAAAAAAGGTAAAAAAAAAAACAATTACCTTGGAACAATTACCATAAAGAGGCAACCAAGAATAACGATAACAAGGGTGGGGCGAAGCGGGCCGTGCCATGCAAGAACAAAAACAATTCTACAGGTGAGTACTCACAGAATTGCTCTTTTCTTTATTACATGGCATGGTCCGCTTCGGTATTCATTACAGTTAGGACATCCAAAAGCAGTGCCCAGAATTGGGCGGGATCCCCAAAGAGTAACGGCCAGTAGTTCAAGTCACTACCGCCTGAAGCACCATGCGGCCAAAAGCAGCATCAGCTGAGGCCTTAAAGTGGACCATCACCCTCGGGTGATCGGCCCGGGAATCTATAAGAACAAACAGAGCATCAGACTTCCTGAAAGTCTCTATAGCGACCAAATAAAACTTCAGAGCCCTGACCACATCCAGAGAATGCAGTGACCGCTCCTCAGAATTAGTAGGATTAGGACACAAGGAAGGCAAGACAATGCCCTGATTGAGATAAAAGGCAGACACAACCTTAGACAAGAAAAACCGGCTTAAGCCAGAACACCACCTCATCCTGATGCCCCTCAAAATAGGGAGGCTTGATGGAAAGTGCCGCTAGCTGAGAACTCGTCTTACATAAGTGATAGTCACCAAAAAAGGCTACCTTAAGAGTCAAACCGGGCAAGGCAGCCTCCCAGATAGAATCAAAGGGAGGCCCCTGCATAGCAGACAACACCAGACTTTGATCCCAGACTGGTAGAAGTAGTATGTTGTGGACACCGGTGAGAAAAAACCCTGTGAAAACCTGAACCAGTCAGTCTAGTGCCAAATATACAATTCTGTGAAATACTCACCTGTAGAATTGGTATTATACGCATACAGTACGTCCTGCTCCATATATAATACTTACACGTGGGTAATCCTCCGCCAGATGGCGCTGTGCACTGCAGACATGCAAAAACAGGCTCCTCCCGGCCCTTCATATACCCAGGGACCTCCCACAAATCCCCAGCAGTGAGAAAAAGAAGCCGGGAGAAACCAACCACCAAAAATGGTAATAATAACAATGATAACAATCACCATACAGGGGATCCAGAATAATGTGAAACCAGGGTGGGGTGGAGCAGGACGTACTGTATGCGTATAATACCAATTCTACAGGTGAGTATTTCACAGAATTGTATTATTCTAAGCATACAGTACATCCTGCTCCATATATAATACTTACACGTGGGACATCCAATAGCAGTGTCCATAAAGTAGGGTGGGATCCCCAACAAAAAAGGCAACAGCAGGCAGTTTAAACTACTGCCGCCTGCAAAACCTTGCGGCCAAACACAGCATCAGCTGAGGCCCTAACATCAACCTTGTAAAACTTTGAAAAGGTATGAACGGAAACCCAAGTAGCGGCCTTGCAAACTTGTTCAACAGAAGCCTGGTGCTGGAAGGCCCAAGAAGCCCCAATAGCACGAGTAGAATGGGCCGGAAGACGGAAAGGGGGACTCTTCCCCTTAGTAGAATAGGCCTGAATCACAGCCTGACGAATCCATTTGCTGATGGTAGACTTGGCAGGAGCCAAACCCTTCCTAGGCCCAGAAGGCACAACGAAGAGAGCATCAGTTTTCGTGAAAGCCGCAGTGACAACCAGGTAATACTTCAAGCACCTGACTACGTCCAAGGAATGCAGAACCCTCTCCTTGTCATTGCTAGGATTGGGACACAATGAAGGAAGAACAATATCCTGGTTCAAATGAAAGGCAGACACAACCTTAGGCAGAAAATCCGGTTTGAAGCGGAACACCACCTTGTCCTGGTGCCTCTCATAGTACGGAGGCTGAATAGATAGAGCAGCCAGCTCAGACACACGCCTAACCGAAGTAATAGCCACCAAGAAGACAACCTTGAGAGTGAGAACAGCAAGAGCAGCATCCTGAATAGGCTCTAAGGGAGCACCCTGCAAGGCAGACAAAACCAAGTTTAAATCCCAGACGGGGACCATAGGTTTTCGAGGGGGACGCACATGAGTGACCCCCTGAAAGAAGGTCTTAATCAGGTGATGCTGGGCAAAGGACTTCTGAAAGAAGATAGACAGGGCAGAAACCTGACCCTTCAGAGTACTAAGTTTGAGACCTAACTCCAAACCATGCTGTAAGAACTCCAGAACCCTAGGGACTGAGAATTCCCGGCAGGGAAGAGACCTGAACTTACACCAATCAATGTAGGAACGCCATACTCTATAATAGATAGTAGAAGAAGTCTTCTTCCTGGCCTGCACCATAGTAGCCACCACAGAGGCAGACAAACCCTTCTCCCTCAAGATGGAGGTTTCAGCAGCCAGGCCGTCAAAGCCAGCGTTTGTAAATTGGGATGGCGTAAGGATCCTTGAGTTAGCAGATCTGGCAACCCTGGCAGGTCGTACTGGTCTACTGCCATTTGAACCACGTCTGCGAACCACACTCTTCTTGGCCATCTGGGGGCCACTAGAATCACAGGTACCCCTTCCAGAGCAATCTTGCGCAGAACCCTGCCCAGAAGGGGGAATGGTGGAAACACATACATGAGTCGAAACTTCCTCCAAGACATGGACAGAGCATCCGTGGCCAAGGCCAGAGGATCCTGAGACAGGGAGACAAAGGCCGGGAGCTTGTGATTGTGACGGGATGCAAACAGATCCACATCCAGTAGACCCCAACGGTGACACAGGGACTGGAATACCCTGTTGCAGCCGAAATGCATTGGACATTGGCCTCCGCCCATGTCAGAATCTGAGACACCTCCTGGAGAGCACCCTTGCTCCGGGTCCCTCCCTGATGGACGATGTAGGCAACCACCGTTCTGTTGTCCGAGCGTACCTGGACCGACAGACCCCTCAGGTGTTGGGTCAACCGCTCCAGTACCAACCTGACTGCCCGCAATTCCAGAATGTTGATGGGTAGATGGGCCTCCTGAGGGCCCCACCTCCCCTGGAAACGCAGGGACTTCCAGAATCCCCCCCAACCTGACAGACTGGCATCCGTTGTGACCGTCTCCCAGGAGGGGGCCAGAAAAGACCTGCCCCCTATCAAGTTCCTGTGGTCCAGCCACCACGCAAGGGATTGGCTGACCGAGGGGGGAAGCACACAGACATCGTCCAAGGACGCTGGGTTCTTGTCCCACACTGACAGAAGGTGAAGCTGCAGAGGTCTCAAATGGAACTGTGCAAAGGGCACCGCCTCAAAGCTCGCCACCATCAGGCCCACCAACTGCATTCCCTGCCGGATGGAGGGCTGTGGGCACGAAAGCAGGAACCTCGCCTGCGCGGTCAGAGCTTCCACCTTCTGTTGAGGAAGGAATATCCTTGACTGAACCGTATCTAGAATCATTCCCAGGAACGAAGTCACCGAGGAGGGGGACAGAGAGGACTTGGGGTAATTGATCACCCAGCCGAAGGACTCCAGGGTGGACACTACCAGCCGTGAGTATATCGTCCAGGTAGGGCAGCACACGTATGCGCCTTAACAGGGACATCACTACTGCCAGCACCTTGGTAAACACCCTGGGAGCCGAAGTGAGGCCGAATGGAAAGGCCACAAATTGGTAATGCTGATCTTTCAGTGCAAATCTGAGAAATCTTTGGTGTCCTGGAAACACCAGGACGTGAAGGTAAGCATCCTTGATGTCTACGGACGTCATAAAGTCCCCTGGGCGCAGAGAGCCGATGGCCGAGCGCAGAGTTTCCATACGAAAGTGTTTGTTCTTGACAAATTTGTTGAGGATTTTTAAATCCAGAATGGGCCTGACTGACCCATCCTTCTTGGGTACTGTCAAAAGGTTGGAATAGAACCCCATGCCCCTGTCTCCTAAGGGGACTTTGCAAATGACCCATAGATCCAGGAGACCCTGCACGGCCAGCAACAAGACCTGAGCTGAGGCAGGGTCCTGTGGAATCCAGGACCCAATGAATCTGGTGGGGGGCCGTACAGCGAATTCTATCTTGTAGCCGGAGGACACTACCTCCAGAATCCACCGTCTGAGACGTGGCGCCTCCAGACATGCTCGAAGTGCTGCAGACGTCCCCCCACCCTGACGGGCAAGGTCGCCCCTTCATGCCTGAGGGGTCTTGGGAGGGGCTTTGGGCTTGGGTCCCCAGGAGGAACCGGGACAGCGTCCTCTGTTCCTGTGCCAGGAGTCCGCGCGGGACCCAGCGAAGGACACCCCTCTGCCTTGTTTAGCCCCACGGTAGGGGGTTGATAGGGAGCCCTGGCCACGAAAGGGCCGAATCTGTCGCCTGCGCTGGGGTAACTTGCCTCCCTTGGCGAAGAGGTCTAAACGGTCCCCAAACAGGCGCAGCCCCTTAAATGGAAGCCCCGTAAGGGCTTTCTTGGCAGCATTGTCAGCGGCCCACTGGCGCAACCAAACCGCGCGGCGTATAGCTACCACCAGCGCAGATGATCTGGCACACATCTTAATAGCATCGTCCGATGCAGACAGGATAAAGTTCACAAACGCATCACAGCTGGACAATGCATTGACAGTATCAGGAGGCAACTCATCTGTGCCATCGAGAGTATTCCTAACCACGGTCCTGAGCGCTACTGCCGTAATGGCTAAGGCACAAACCAGGCGCAGAGTCGCTCCCCCAAATGCAAAGGCATGGCATGCCAATTGGTCAACACGCCGGTCCTCAGAGTCCCGCAGCGTAGTAGTGTCAGGGGAGTGCATAATAGAGGTCTTGGACAACCCTAGAATAGGAGCATCGACCTCAGGGGGCGATGACCAGCACTTAACCAAGTCAGCAGGGAAGGGATATTTCCTATCCACACTAGGGACCCCAGGAAGTCTGCTGGGATGTTCCCATTCTTTAAGCACGAGGCTATTGAAATGGGTTTGCTCAGGAAATTCCAGACGAGCCTTAGCAGTATGAAAAAGATCACCCCTTTGCCTGGGAGCCGCAGCAGGGGGAGAGAGAGACAAGACCTCAAAGATCTGAACCAGCAGTCTATCAATATCATCCGAGGACCAGTGCTCGGAACCAGACTCTTCATGACCCCTGGACTCGTCGTCATATGACCCTGAGTCAGAGAACAGTTCCCCTTCGTCCGAGGGGGTATGGCCGTAAGAATGCAACAAATCATCAGATTCCATAGGAAAGAGAGCTGAGTCAGGGTTCAAATGCCGCCTCTTGGCGGTGGCCTTACGCGCTAAGGAATTAGCAAGCAAGTTTTCAACACTGGCCAGTCTAGTGGCCAAATCAGGATGAGAATCCCCGCTTGTATTGGGGGTTAGACTCAGGCTTGGGGGAGTAGGTGAAGTGAGGCGAGGTGCAGGCCCAGCCACAGGAGGGGCGGGAAGAACCAATAGCGCCTGCTGTGCACAAGGAACACAGACCCATGCATTGTCACCGCTGCTAGGCAAGACCCCACAAGCTACACACAGCCGGGCTTGTCCCGAAGGAACCCCGTTCACAATATCCTGAGATGCCTCCATGTGGTGATTCAATCGGCACAATAGGCCAGTAGGGATTGACGCTGTAAGCTACCCTGGATGTCCCAATAACCCGCGGGGAAGTGGGAGTAAATTTAATGGTCACAACCGGGAGCTACACCGGGCCGGGAGAAGCCACCGTAATCCACGGTCTGAAAGACATAAAGGGAACAAGGATGTCAGAGGCATGCGCAAGGGAGTATAAAAAGTAATATAAAGTCGCCCGTGAGGGCACTTACAGACAGAGGGGGGAGGACGGTCTTCACCACGCGCGCGTGAGTAAGAAATGGCGCCAAGCGAACCTCGAAGGGCGGGCCAGAGCTGACCGCGACGGGTGGGAGTAGTCCAACAGGGCCGCAGGCTGTAATAGCCCCGCTCACCTGCGAGAGAGTGATACTTCATGTCTTCGCAGTCAGCACTGCAGAGAAATCTGGGGATTTGTGGGAGGTCCCTGGGTATATGAAGGGCCGGGAGGAGCCTGTTTTTGCATGTCTGCAGTGCACAACACCATCTGGCGGAGGATTACCCACGTGTAAGTATTATATATGGAGCAGGACGTACTGTATGCTTAGAATAGCACAAATGGAAGAAAATTGCCAGAGCAGAAACCTGGCCTCTGAGTGTACTAAGTTGAAGGTTCAAATCCAACCAAGTTGCAAGAATTTCAGAGTCCTGGGAATAGCAAAAAAATACAATTCTGTGAAATACTCACCTGTAGAATTGGTATTATACGTATACAGTACGTCCTGCTCCAGATATAATACTTACAATTGGGTTATCCTCCGCCAGAGGGCGCTGTGCACTGCAGACATGCAAAAACAGGCTCCTCCTGGCCCTTCATATACCCAGGGACCTCCCACAAATCCCCAGCACAGAAAAGAAGTGAACCAGAAGCCGGGAGAAACCAACCACCAAAACAACTGGTAATGATAACAATAACAATCACCATACCATACATCCAGAAGAATGCAAACCAGGGTGGGGTGGAGCAGGACGTACTGTATACGTATAATACCAATTCTACAGGTGAGTATTTCACAGAATTGTATTATTCTAAGTATACAGTACGTCCTGCTCCAAATATAATACTTACAATTGGGACATCCAATAGCAGTGTCCATAGAACAGGGTGGGATCCCCAACAAAAAAGGCAACAGCGGACAGGTGAAAGCACTGTCATCTGCAATACCTCACTACCAAGAGCGAGACGAGCAAAAGCTCTAACCTCAACATCAAACAACCCTAGAAAGGGTACAAACAAGAAAAAACAAGTAGCGTTAAAGCAAACCTGTTCAACAAGACCTGGAGCCGAAAGGCCCAAAGATACCAAGGCACCAGCGTAATCAGAATAGAGTGAGAAAACTCTTTCCCTTAAGGAATAGGCTTGAGTAAAGGCCTAACAAGAGCAAAAACTAAAGTAGCCCAGGAAAAAGCCAAGCCTTCCCCAGGACCAGAAGGTAAATCTTATACAGGTAAAGGCCAGGCCCAAGGCCGCCCAACCCCTAGAAGCAGGTGAGATCAGGCACATCCAGATGTAAGTGCCCACAACCCCAAGGAACATCAGACCCCTAAGGGACAGGAGACAATCCAGGAAAAAAATTCCAGCACCTAGTGAGAAGTGGGAAAATAGAAACCCGTGCCTCAGCATTACAATGAATAATCCCAGAAGAAGGATAATGTCTTAATACCTGAGCCAAAGACTCCACCTTAGGCAGAATAACCGGCGTAAGGCAGAACGCCACCACATCATGGTGAAGAAACAGTAAGGAAACGAGGCTAGCAAAACAGATCCGCCCGCTCAGGCGCACGCCCGACTGAGGTAACAGTCCCAGAAGGGCAACCTCATGGATAAGAACCATCAGACAGCAACCGGAATAAAGCCAAGGGGAACACCCCGCAAGGCAATCAAATAGAAATCAATCCCAACAGGGACCCTAGAACTACGTGAGGGATGTCACTGAGCAATCCCTGAAAGAAGGTCAACCCAGGCAAGGAACTGAGTAAGACTTCTGCAGAAAAACAGACAGGATAGAGCCTGAACCACCAGGGCACCAAGTAGGAGAGCCAACTCCAACCCATGCTGTGATAACTATATAACCCTGGGAACAGAGCTCGCCCACAGGGGAGAGACCAAAACTCAACCCAAATAATATGGGTAGGAATACCCCACAATAGACGGAAGAAGAGGCAGAAGAAGCCAACTCCTAGGCTTCCAGAATTCACAGACACCCACGAAGGTGCACCCACTTCCATCAAGGTGGATGACCCAACCGTCATACGATCCAGACCAGAGTCTGTAGATAGGGGAGAAACAGAAAAGGGGGGCCTGATTGGGCAGGCCAGCACTTCTGACAGGATGAACAGGTCCGCTGTCCACATAACCATATCTGCAACCACACTCCACTAGGCCACCCAAGGGCCGCCAGTATCACTGGCTCCCCCTTCCAGCAGCAAATTTGCACAGACCCCTGTTTCCAGCAGGGTGAATGAAGGTAAAACATATAGAAAACAGAATGTAAAGCGTAAAGTCACTAAGCCTCATGACCAAGGACAGAACAATCTGAGACAGGGAAACAAGGGCCCAGAACCCACGAAGGTGACGGGCCCAGAAAGATCCACACTAGACGGATCACATGGAGACACAAGAATTAGCACATCCTATCGCAGAAGGACATCCACCGGAGCAAATATCGCAGATATGCGGGAAAACTCTGTCCTCCACCCAGATCAGGATAGATACCTTCCTGGGGGATCATCCTGCTGCCAAGTCCACGCAGATAATTAATACAGGCCACCGTCGACAGACAGACCAAGGGGCCCCTAAATAGACCGATCCCCCAAGGGAGAAGTCCAGCGATATAGAGCCAACCTGAAGGCCTATCTCTTCCAAAATAGACAGGTGGAAGGACCCCTAAAAGCCCCACCTCCCCCGGAATCACAGGGGAATTTAGGAGAAACAAGTCTCCCCCTCCAGCGACCTGATAGATTTGGAATCCAACCGCAGGAAGACGCCAGGAAGGGGGCGCCCCCTGATTGGTACCCCCAGTACCACAGTCTCAAGGGTAACCACCGTACCAAGGTGGAAGGGTACACAGACCCAGCTCCAGGGAAGCTGGAACAAAGTCCAGCATTTACAATAGGAGTAGCGGAGGAGCCGAAGGGCTCTGAACATAGGGGACAACTTTTGAACAGTCACCAACAGGCCCGTCAGCTGCAATCCAGCCTGGTGAAGAGACGGGAACAGCAAGAGGGGCCGAGCCCCTGCAAACATCTTGTCCATTTATAGTCAAGGAAGCAGGTTCCCGTATGAACCAAATCCAAGTTCAACCCTAGGAAGGAAGATACCACTAAGGGAAAAAAGAGGAATTGAGGTGATTGCGCACCCATCCAAAGGCTCCCAAAGGACACCACCAACCGAGTAACAAGCTCAGCCTGACGCAGGGATTGGGAAGCAAAGAGGGACGGCTAGGCAGTTCCCTGTGCGGACGCCCCCTTGGTCTCAGAGAAATCACCCCGTCATCGCCTAGGCGATCACCCAGGGAGCAGAACCAAGGCCAGAAAATAAGGCCACAATCAGCAGTGTTGGAGCGCCAACACTAACCTGTAAGGTCCTTGGAGCCCAGAAGGCACAATGGCAATGAAATAAGCGTCTTAGGTCCCTACTGACGGCAAGAGGTCCCTGGACACAGGGCACTGGCGGCCCAACTCAGAGAAACCATGCAGTAAAAATGCCTGTAAATGTAAACTGCCTCACCTATGGAGGGCCATAATGGACAGAGTGTCTCATCCGTTTGGAGGAATGTGGAAAGGTTAGTGTAGAGGCCCCTGCCATTGTCTGTTAAGGGCAACCAGCGGGAGACCCCAGACCTCGCAGATCGCGAGTGGCCTGTGCCAACACAAGAAGAGAGGCAGGGACCAGAAGCATCCTGAATATCTCGGGAGGGGGCCGCCCAGCAGACACTATCCTGCATCCATCAGAACGAGGCATTCCTCCTGACTCCATCAGAACGAGGCATGCAGCCTCCTTATAGGGGCAAGGTGCTGCGGCCATCCCCTCGCCCGAGCGGGCGAGAGCGCCCCATCATGCTTGGGGGATTTTGGTAACAGGCCTGGACTTAGTCCTGCCGGAGGGACCAGGGCGTTGTCTGCCACTCCTGGGGCAGGGATCTATAACAAAAAGCTGGAAGGACACCACTGGTCGGGTTTGACGCTAACATAGGGGGGCGGAGGGGTGCCCCTGCCCGAGAAGGCCGAGACCGCCTTCTGTAAAGGGGGGTTTTGCCCTTTTTTCCTAACAGGTCCAGACGGGCCCCGAATAGGCGTCGCCCTCTAAAGGGAAGCCCAGTAAGAATCTTTTTCGTAGCATCGTCAACACCCCACTGTCGCAGCCAGACCAGCCGGCGTATAGCTACAGCAAGGGCGGAAGATCTAACGCACATGCTGATGATGTCATCCAGCGCCAAAAGGATAAATCTTACAAAAACATCACAACTGGAGAGTGCGTTAAACACATCCCAGGGGAGATCCTCAGGCTGATGATCAATCAGCTTTCTGATGAGGGTCCTAGCGGCCACTGCAGCGATGGCCGCGGCACAGACCGGGCGCAGAGTCGTCCCTGCATAAGAAAAGGCATGGAAAGCCAGCCTATCAATGCGCCGGTCCTCAGCATCCCGAAGGGTACGATAACTAGACATGGCGTCCACTGCCAGAGCCAGAGGATCCTGGGAGAGCGACACGAAGTTCGGGAGCCTGCGATTGTGACGAGAGGCAAACAGGTCCACCTCCGGTGTCCCCCATCGGAGACACAGTAAGCGAAACACCCGAGGATGGAGAGCCCATTCTCCCAGACGGGGAGAGCCCCTGCTCAACCGGTCCGCTTCCTGGTTCTCCACTCCTGGAATGTACACCGCCGAGAGACAAGGAACATGGGCCTCTGCCCAGGTCAGGATCAGGGACACCTCCCTGAGAGCACTCAGGCTGCGAGTCCCTCCCTGATGATTGATGTAAGCAACCGCTGTTTGATTGTCTGAACGCACCTGGACCGGAAGGCCCAGGACGTGCTGAGTCAGGAGAGCAAGCACCTGACGGATGGCTCTCAGTTCCAGAATATTGATGGGTAAGTGGGCCTCCTGGGGTCCCCATTGCCCCTGGAACTGCAGCTCCTTCCAGAAACCGCCCCATCCCGTCAGACTGGCGTCCGTGGTGACAATTTCCCAAAGGGGGGTCAGGAAAGACCTGCCCTTCACGAGATTGGTCAAGACCAACCACCACTGGAGGGACTGCCGGACCCGGGAGGACAACTGGAAGGGCTGATCCAGCGACCGAGGCCGTCGGTCCCAAGACGCCAACAGATAAAGCTGAAGCGTCCTCGTGTGGAATTGAGCAAAAGGAACTGCCTCGAAGGAGGCAACCATCAACCCTACCAGCCTCATCCCCAGACGGATGGACGGCCGAGGATTCGAGCCAACTCCTGAATCAGATGAATTTTGGACTGGGGAAGAAACACTCTGTGCTGATGAGAGTCCAACTGCATCCCCAGGAAGGACACTACCCTGGCCGGAGCGAGGGAGGACTTGGGGAAGTTGATCACCCAACCAAAGCTTTCCAGCGTGGAGACCACCATGCTGGTGTCTGTCTCCGATTGATTGAGCGACGGAGCCATGATGAGAAGGTCGTCCAAATAAGGTACGACACGAATGCCCCGAGATCTGAAAATGGCCATGACCCCTGCCAGCACCTTGGTGAACACTCTTGGAGCCGAGGTAAGGCCAAACGGAAGAGCCACGAATTGATAATGCTGATCCTTCATCACGAATCGAAGAAAACGTTGAGGAGCGTGGCAGATGGGAACATGAAGGTAAGCATCCTTGATGTCTATGGACGCCATGAAGTCCCCTTGCCGGAGAGAGCCGACGGCAGTACGCAAGGTTTCCATGCGAAACTTCCGAAACCGGATGAACCTGTTGAGTAACTTCAGATCCAAAACGGGACGAACTGACCCATCTTTCTTGGGGACTGCGAACAGATTGGAGTAGAAACCGAGGCCCATCTCTAAGCGCGGTACCGGCCGGATGACCGCCATCTCTAGCAGATTCTTTACCGACGCCAGGAGCCCCTGTGCGGCCAAAGGATCGATGGGCACCCGAGACCGAAAGAACCGTGAAGGAGGGCGAGACTCGAATTCCAGCTTGTAACCGGACGACACTATCTCTTGGATCCATCTGTCCGGAACTTCCCGGTTCCAAACCTGGGAGAAGTGTCGTAATCGTCCCCCCACCCGCACGGGTGAGGGCAGCCCCTCATTGCTGAGCGGGCTTACCGGCAGGTTTGGGCTTGGAGCCCCAGGACTGGGCGGGACGGCCACGGCCCCTCCCCCGAGTCCAACCTGTACGACTGGTAGAGGGAAAGGAAGCCCCCCTACCCGCTCTGTATCCTCAAAAGGAAGGCCTACCAGAACCTGCCCCCCTAAAGGGGCGTCGAGGCCTCCTGCGTTGTGGCAT
This sequence comes from Gastrophryne carolinensis, assembly GCA_027917425.1. Taxonomy (NCBI): domain Eukaryota; kingdom Metazoa; phylum Chordata; class Amphibia; order Anura; family Microhylidae; genus Gastrophryne; species Gastrophryne carolinensis. Next base: position 226,069,204 of record CM051240.1, on the reverse strand, counting down.
CCTACCACCTTTCGCGACAGAATCAATTCTTTCCCCAAACAGATGCAGCCCCAAAAAGGGGAGAGCTGTGAGCACCTTTTTAGAAGCTGAATCCGCCGACCACTGTCGCAGCCATACAGACCGACGAATAGCCACCAGCATTGCCGCTGTCTTGCTACTCATAGCCAGCGCATCGTCCTGAGCGGATAGAACGTAGGACACAAAAGATTCACACTGCTTAAGCGCAGCAAACTCTTTACAAGCGGGATTGAGATCCTCGTATAGCCCCTGGATTACAGATCTGACCGCCAATAGAAGAAGGGCCGAAGCGCACACCGGGCGCATTGTTGACCCAGCATAACTAAAACCATGGCGAGCATATTGGTCAATCCGACGATCCTCCCCATCTTTAGGGACAGTGGTCTCAGCAGACTGTACCATAGCCGTGCTGGAGAGCCCTAGCACAGGGGTATCGACGTCAGGAGGGACGGACCAAAGCTTCACCAATTCTGGCGGAAAGGGATAACGCTTTTCCCAACTGGAAGGGATTCCAGATAACCGCGTGGGATGTTCCCATTCCTTAAGGACCACCCTCTCAAAGTGGTGCTGTCTGGGAAAAACCCAACGCGGCTGAGGCTCTTTAAACAACTGGCCCCTTGGCAGGGTGACAGCCTCAGGCGGATCTAAATTCAAAATTTCAAACATTTGAGCCAGAATGGAGGGGGTGTCCAGGGCAACCCCCGCCGACCAATCGCCAATCGCATCAGCCTCAAGCTGATCTGCAGGCTCATCTGACTCCAACAGGAATTCTTCCTCATCCGGGGAGCCATTGGACCATTCCACAGGCTCACATAACTCGTCCTGTGGAGCCGAAGGTACCGGAGTCAGGCGCTTCCGTTTTGCAGGGGCCTTCAACCCTGCTTTAACGGGCAATACTTTCCGAAGGCTGGCCAACCTTGCCGCCACCTCGGATTGCGAATCCCCACTTTTGACAGTGTCATGCGGGGTCCGGAACAGGGAGGGAGAGGCAGGAGATGATGGAAGTTGCGACGGGCCAGCAGCCGGATCAACAGACTGACGCGCAATGCTCTGCTTTGCACAAGGAATGCAAATAAAGACATCATCAGCCGGGAGCGCAGCCCCACATCTTACACACCCCCTGGACGGCTCTGACGAGTCGTTTCCGGCAATAGCGGAAGCCTCCATATTGGTGATTTATGGTATCGCAATTACTAGGATTTTTAAGGCATAAGCCAACCCGGGATGCCCCCTTATAGAAAATGTCCCGGAAGGGAGGGTTTTTGTTATATAATTACTCTTTTCTTTTTTTAAGAAAGGTCCCCCTTAATCTAAATATATATATATATATATATATATATATATATATATATATATATATATATATATATATATATTATATGTGTAAATTTTATATAAAAAATATCCCCTTTTTCTTTTCCCTAAAAAAGAAAGACTAGCCAGGCACATAGAGCCGGAGGGCCGCTATAATCAGGGATCCCAGGATCTGAAAGGAAAGAAACAAACCATCAGATCCCCATATGAGTGTAACACATGCAGCATGTCTTATGCACAATCATAATTTATAACAATCATAAATGATAAGAGTGCCTCCTTAAAAGCTTGCCCCCATAATAAGAGAATAAGGACAAAAAATCCCACTCTCGGCCCCACAAAAGCGGGGCCGCTTACCTGACAGGCCAGGTCAGGCAACGCAGGACCGGAGGGACAATGTAGCAGCGGCAGCAGCAAGATAAACAAACACATGTGCTGCAGCGCGCGCCCCCCCCCCCACGTGACCTCTTTTAACAGAGACAGGAAGGAAGTGAGGCCGGGGCCGCCGAGCGACGCTACCGCCGGCGCCACGCCCCCCCGCGTCACAGGGAGCCCCCCCCCCCCCCTACAACCCGGTCAGAAGAGTCCTCATGTGCGCCCATTCATTAAGGGATTGCCACCAGCTGCGCTGGTTTACGCACAGCCAGGCGGCGGAGGAGGGGGAAGGAGAAGCATAAGCGCAGCCACACAGGCTGCCGCACGGAGACAGCGGGGAAGGGGGGAGGCGGGAGGGGCCGCAGACTGAGGCGGCAAGCCAAACTGCTGAGCGCGGTCTGCTGCACCCGCCCCCATAAAGCTGACCAACACACTGGCCACTGTTAAAAGAGGATCTGCCCGAAGCTCCAGAATAACAGACTAAGCGCACCATGCTGCGCAGACTGTTTTTATGCACAAAGTGAACACACATATGTAAAAGACAGCAATACAGTGAAAACACTATACATAATACACGACCCTCTATACCCCCCCCCCCCCCCATAGTGAAGGGAGAAGGGACCGTAACGGGAGAGTAAGGGGCTAAGGGGACCCTCGGGACAGGGGCATCCCATTTCCGGATCACCATGCCGGATAGCCGCATTGCCCCCAAAAGAGGGGGACGAGCGGAGGAGATAAGCTCCTAGGCACCTATAGTGCCGTCTACCAATTGCCCAGTGAGCAGCCTAGGCTGGGAGGCTTCCAATCCACCATAAAGGTATACAAACTCAAACCGGGCAGAAATAGACCAAAAGGGGGGTGGCGGGGTAAGAATATCCCGGCCTACCTGTAAGCAGGAGACTTCCATCTTCTGACTTGTCAGCAAGCAGAGAGAAAAATACTGGTGATTGGAGGGAGGTACCAGGTATATATAGGCCGGAAGGGGGCTCGTTACAAGACTTCCTTTCTGCACTACGTCACCTGGCGGTGGATTAACCCAATAATGGATGAATATTTAAAAGTGAAGCGGGGTGTGTGGCACACCAAGAATATTAGCTTCCTTCCCAAGATGCAGTATAATAAAGCTGGACTGCAGTACACTATTGTATGTTAAATTGAGAAGGCCAAATTAGAAGGGCAGCGCGGCTCTGACACCCAGTTGCCGGTCAGGGGCAAAAGCACGGACATAAGCGTGACAATACTGTACACTGAGACCGCCAACGGACACCCCCCCCCTTCTTTTCCCCCGAATACGGGGGGGAAACGAGGGAGGACGGCGACCCCACCTCTACACGTGGCATGGGGCGAGAATGCGTGAGGGACATCCACTATGAGGCTCACCTAAACCGCCTACCCTATGGTGGGGGACTGCGGTGGAGCATGGCTCCGTTAAGCACACATGGTGCTGCCTACCTTCACCCGACCAGCGCAGCCCAGGCTGGGAGGCACATCACAAGGAGGACGGGTGGGAATAGTCCAACAGGGCAGCAGGCTGTAATAGCCCCGCTCACCTGCGAGAGAGTGATACTTCATGTCTTCGCAGTCAGCACTGCAGAGGAATATGGGGATTTGTGGGAGGTCCCTGGGTATATGAAGGGCCGGGAGGAGCCTGTTTTTGCATGTCTGCAGTGCACAGCGCCCTCTGGTGGAGGATAACCCAATTGTAAGTATTATATTTGGAGCAGGACGTACTGTATACTTAGAATACCCTACAGGGAAGAGAGTCCTACCGGGCAATGTAAACATGTCAGACCCTGTAATAGACGAAGTACAAGGACTTCTTCATAGGCCTAATCATGGAATCAACAACAAAAACGGACAACTCCGTTATCACCAAGATGGAGGTCTCAACAGCCGAGAAGGGGCCACCAGGGTGGCTGGTACCCGCTCCTGGGCTATGTTGCATATAACACTGCCCAGAAGGAAATAGGGGGAACTCATAGAGAAGCCGAACTCCGGCCAAGGGAATGCCCAGGCACACACAGCAAAGACAGGATGATCCTGAAAGTTGTGTGGCGGTACCCAAACAGGGCCACATCCAGATGACCCCAGAGGTGAAACAGGGAGGGAAGCACCCGGTTGTTGAGGGACCATTCCCTCAGACGAGACAACCCCTTACGCCGGGAGTCCGCCACCTGGTTTTCCACCCCCAGAAGGAAAACCGCTGAGATGCAGGGAACATGCTGTTCCGCCCAAGACAGAATCAGGAACCCTCCCCTTAAGAGTCACTTGTCCCAAGTACTTCCCTGATGGATGATGTAGACAACCGCCATATGGTTGTCTGAGCGGATCTGAACAGTCCAACCCTGAAGGTGAGTGGTCAGGTAAGAAGAACCAACCTGATCGCCCACATTTCCAGGACGTTGATGGAAGCATGGCCCTCATGTGGGCCCCACCTTGCCTGGAACCTCAGGGATCTCCAGAAGTCCCCCCAACCGGTCAGACTGGCATACGCGGTGACCGTCTCTCAGCACAGGGGCAGGAAGGACCTGTCCCCCAGAAGGTTCCTGGAGTCCAACCTCCACAAGAAGGACCGTCTGGCCAGAGGAGACAGATCAAACTCCTGATCCAAGGACACAGGGCCCCAATCCAAAACTGACAAGAGGTTCGACTGAATATGTCTTATGTGAAACGAGCAAAGGGGACTACCCAAAGCAGGAAACCATCAGGCCCACCAACTGCATCCCTTGACAGGTGTAGGGATGAGGACACTGTAGCAGAGCCCAAGTCTGCATCTGAAGACCCTTCACCCTCTACAGGGGAAGGAACACTTGACCTGAGATATCCAGGGTCATACCCAGAAAAAAACCCTCACCAAGGACAGGAACAGAGAAGACTTGGGATGGTAGATCACCCAGCCAAGGGACGCTGATTCTCCAGCACGAACCTTAGAAATCTCTGATGACCCAGAAAGATAGGCACAGGACAATAAGCATCCTTGATGTCCACAGTGGCCATGAAGTCACCCAGGCAAAGGGTACTGATCTCAGCATAACATCTATAGGCAAAAAAAGGAGGTGAAATCAGACAATTTTGTTGATGCCCTTCAGGGCCAGAATGGGCCTCAGAAAGTCTTCCAGTTGGGGGACCTATGAAAAGACTCCTGACTCTAACAGTCAAGGAACCACCAGAAACACCCCTTGAGCAGACAGGGGGTTCAAAAAACATCCGGGATCTGATGAATCCTGGAGACAGCCAGGCCACAAACTATCATGCAACCACAGGATACTAGCTCCTGAATCCACCGGTCTGAGACGTGAAGCCTCCAGATATGATTAACAAGCCAAGGCCATCCCCCCACCCAGATGGGTGAGGGCGCCCCTTCATGCCTGAGGGGGCTTGGGAGAGGGTTTGGGCTTAGCACTCCAGGAAAGACGGACAACCACGGGATCTGCCACGGCCCCAAGAATCCCTGCGGCCACTAGAGAAGAGCGAGCCACGACCTCCTCTTGCGAGTACGAAAGGAAGGGAGGGGGACGGAGGACCCCCGAAAGGGCCGAGACTGCCTCCTGCACTGAGGCAGCCTGCCATCCTTGGCTAAAATATCCAGACGCTCCCCAAAAAGCCGCAGCCCCACAAAGGGGAGACCAGTGAGAGCTTTCTTAGCCGCAGCATCAGCTGTCTATTGGCGCAACCAGACAGAGCGCGCATAGCCACCAAAAGGGCGGAGGCCCTACCGCTCAGCCGCACATCATCATCCATAGCAGTAAGGATAAATGTAACAAAATCAGAACAAAGTAAGAGAGACCTATGTTCCTCCCCTCCACTACCAGCAGTAGCGCCATCAAGAAGACGCTTGAGCAGCTTCTTAAGGGCAATAGCTGTGATAGCGGCAGCACAGGCCGGGCGCAATGCAGCCCCCGCACAAGTAAAAGCATGGCAGGCCAATTGATCCATGCGCCTGTCCTCACTGTCCCTCAGAGTGGAAGTGTCAGGGGAAGGCACAACCGAAGTATTGGACAAGCCTAGTACGGGAGAGTCCACTTCAGGGGAAAAAGACCACCTCTTAACAAGATCAGCAGGAAAAGGGATTTTTTTATCCAGACCCTTGGGCACAGCAGACAGCCTGTTAGGACGTTCCCATTCTTTAAGCACCAAGGTGGTGAAATGTTCCTGCTCAGGGAACTGAAGACGCTGTTTACCAGGGCGAAAAAGCTCCCCCTGCTTTCTCTTAGCTACCTCAGGTGCAGCAATATGCAAAATTTCAAAAATATGTGACAGCATATTATCAGTGTCCTCAGGGTACCATGAGTCCTCTCCGGACGCCGAACCAGGGTCACTATCGCAACCCTCCTGCTGGTTCCCAGAGGAGTCAGAATCCTGGGAAAACTCTCCCATCACAAGGGGGTGACATTCTCAAAGATCATCGATCCCCACATACATCTCAGGAAGAGGCCTTCCTAGGAACAGACCTGGCAAGCTGCTTCTCAATGATGGCCACCCGCAAAGCCAGATCAGAGCGCGACTCCCTGCTAATGTCCCCCACATTTGGGGCCCAATTGCAGTAGCGGGGGGGAGTAGGTGAAGCTGAGGGAGGCGCAGAGCTGGGAAGCGAAGCAGGCAAATCAGCTTGGAGCGCAAGGACACTTTCAGCGCACGGCACGCACACCGTGACACTGTTACTCACCAGGGATACCCCACACATGGAACACAGCCGGGCTTGCCCCGAAGGGCCCCCAAGCATGCTATCCCCAGAAGCCTCCATATGGTGATTAATACAGGCACAATAGGCCAGTTGTAGGTAAAGGCTAAGACAGAAGCCACCCGGGATGCCCCCATAATTAGTGAAGGAGAAAAATACCATTTTGTGAGTACTCACCTGAAAAATGGATATTGTTGGTGTGCCACACACCCCGCTTCACTTTTAATATTCTTCACTTATTGGGTTAACTCACCGCCAGGTGACGCTGTGCAGAGAGGAAGTCTTGTAACGAGCCCCCTTCCGGCCTATATATACCTGGTACCTCCCTTCAATCACCAGTATATTAAAAAGCAGAAAGAGAAGGTACCAGTATTTAACCGGTAACCTCAAAATAAATCAATATAAATAAAAAACTTCACCATATAAAGGCTTCGGAATACCGAAAAGGGTGGGAGTGAAGCGGGGTGTGTGGCACACCAACAACATCCGTCTTTCAGGTGAGTACTCACAAAATGGCATTATTTTTGGTGTGCCACACACCCCGCTTCACTTTAAAAAATTCTTCACTTATTGGGACATCCAAAAGCAGTGTCCACAAGGGATGGGCATCTCAAGGTCAGGTGAAGCATAACTTAAATGACTGCAGTCTGCAGAACTTTGCGGCCAAAAACAGCATCCGCTGAGGCTCGCTTTACAACTTTGTAAAACTTAGAAAAAGTGTGAACAGAAGACCAAGTGGCGGCCTTACAAACTTGTTCAACAGAAGCTTGGTGCTGAAAAGCCCAAGACGGCCCAATGGCGCGAGTAGAATGAGCAGTGATACGAAAAGGGGAAACTCTTTCCTTAGCAGAATAGGCCGCAGTAACGGCCTGACGTATCCACTTGCTAATGGCAGATTTGGCTGGTGCCAAACCCATCTTAGGCCCATGGGGCACAACAAAAAAGGAATCCGTCCTACGAAAAGGAGACGTGATAATCAAGTAGTACTTAACACAGCGTACTACATCCAAACAATGCAAAAACCCTCTCTTTGTCATTCTTAGGATTAGGACATAAGGAGGGAAGAACAATGTCTTGGTTCAAATGAAAAGCAGAAACAACCTTGGGAAGAAAGTCTGTCTTGAACCGAAAGACCACTTTATCCTGATGCCTCTCAAAGTAAGGCGCCTGGATAGACAAGGCCGCCAACTCTGAGACACGCCGGACCGAAGTGATAGCTACCAAGAAGACAATCTTCTGAGTCAGGGTAGACAAAGCAATATCTTGCAAAGGCTCAAAAGGAGGAGCCTGAAGAGCAGAAAGAACCAAATTCAAATCCCAAACAGGGAGTAATGGTTTCCTGGGAGGCCGCACATGCGTAACCCCCTGGAAAAAAGTTTTAACTAAAGGCTGAAGCGCAACACGCTTCTGAAAAAAGATAGATAAGGCAGAAACTTGCCCTTTCAACGTACTTAGCTGAAGACCAGAGTCCAGCCCTGATTGTAAAAACTCCAGAATCCTGGAGACCGAAAAGACCCTACAAGGAAAAGATCTCATCCCGCACCAAGCGATATAGGCTTTCCAAGTCCTATAGTAGATGATAGAAGAAGACCTCTTCCGGGCACTGATCAGAGTCTTAACGACTGAATCAGAAAGACCCTCCTCCTTCAGGATGGAGGTTTCAGCAGCCAGGCCGTCAAACCTAGCGCTGGTAAATTGGGGTAACACAATCGACCCTGAGTGAGCAGATCGGGCCGAAGAGGCAGAACGACCTGGTCTACTGCCAGCCGAACGATGTCTGCGAACCACACTCGCCTTGGCCACCTTGGGGCCACGAGAACGGCGGACACCTTTTCCAGAGCCAACTTCCGAAGCACCCTGCCTAGCATGGGTATCGGAGGAAACAGGTATAGAAATCCCAGATCCCCCCAGCTCAGGGACATGGCGTCCACTGCCAGAGCCAGAGGATCCTGGGAGAGCGACACGAAGTTCGGGAGCCTGTGATTGTGACGAGAGGCAAATAGGTCCACCTCTGGTGTCCCCCATCGGAGACACAGTGAGCGAAACACCCGAGGATGGAGAGCCCATTCTCCCAGACGGGGAGAGCCCCTGCTCAACCGGTCCGCTTCCTGATTCTCCACTCCTGGAATGTATACCGCCAAGAGACAAGGAACATGGGCCTCTGCCCAGGTCAGGATCAGGGACACCTCTCTGAGAGCACTCAGGCTGCGAGTCCCTCCCTGATGATTGATGTAAGCAACCGCTGTTCGATTGTCTGAACGCACCTGGACCGGAAGGCCCAGGACGTGCTGAGTCAGGAGAGCAAGCACCTGACGGATGGCTCTCAGTTCCAGAATATTGATGGGTAAGTGGGCCTCTTGAGGTCCCCACTGCCCCTGGAACTGCAGCTCCTTCCAGAATCCGCCCCATCCCGACAGACTGGCGTCCGTGGTGACAATTTTCCAAAGGGGGGTCAGGAAAGACCTGCCCTTCACGAGATTGGTCGAGACCAACCACCACTGGAGGGACTGCCGGACCCAGGAGGACAACTGGAAGGGCTGATCCAGCGACCGAGGCTGCTGGTCCAAAGACGCCAACAGATAAAGCTGAAGCGTCCTCGTGTGGAATTGAGCAAAAGGAACTGCCTTGAAGGAGGCAACCATCAACCCTACCAGCCTCATCCCCAGACGGATGGACGGCCGAGGATTGGAGAGTAGGACCCGAGCCAACTCCTGAATCAGATGAATTTTGGACTGGGGAAGAAACACTCTGTGTTGATGAGAGTCCAACTGCATCCCCAGAAAAGACACCACCCTGGCCGGAGCGAGGGAGGACTTGGGGAAGTTGATCACCCAACCAAAGCTTTCCAGCGTGGAGACCACCATGCTGGTGTCTGTCTCCGATTGATTGAACGACGGAGCCATGATGAGAAGGTCGTCCAAATAAGGTACGACACGAATGCCCCGAGATCTGAAAATGGCCATCACCCCTGCCAGCACCTTGGTGAACACTCTTGGAGCTGAGGTAAGGCCAAACGGAAGTGCCACGAATTGATAATGCTGATCCTTCATCACGAATCGAAGAAAACGTTGATGAGCGTGGCAGATGGGAACATGAAGATAAGCATCCTTGATGTCTATGGACGTCATGAAGTCCCCTTGCCGAAGAGAGCCGACGGCAGTACGCAAGGTTTCCATGCGAAACTTCCGAAAACGGATGAACCTGTTGAGTAACTTCAGGTCCAGGACGGGACGAACTGACCCATCTTTCTTGGGGACTGCGAAAAGATTGGAGTAGAAACCAAGGCCCATCTCTAAGCGCGGTACCGGCCGGATGACCGCCATATCTAACAGATTCTTTACCGACGCCAGGAGCCCCTGCGCGGCCAAAGGATCGATGGGCACCTGAGACCGAAAGAACCGTGAAGGAGGGCGAGACTCGAATTCCAGCTTGTAACCGGACGACACTACCTCCTGGATCCATCTGTCCGGAACTTCCTGGTTCCAAACCTGGGAGAAGTGTCGCAATCGTCCCCCCACCCGCACGGGTGAGGGCAGCCCCTCATTGCTGAGCGGGCTTACCGGCAGGTTTGGGCTTGGAGCCCCAGGACTGAGCGGGACGGCCACGGCCCCTCCCCCGAGTCCAACCTGTACATCTGGTAGCGGGAAAGGAAGCCCCCCTACCCGCTCTGAATCCTCGAAAGGAAGGCCTACCAGAACTTGCCCCCCTAAAGGGACGGCGAGGCCTCTTGCGTTGTGGCATCTTACCACCCTTTACGACTGAATCAATTTTCTCCCCAAACAGACGCAACCCCAAAAAGGGGAGAGCTGTGAGCACCTTTTTAGAAGCTGAGTCCGCCGACCACTGACGCAGCCATACTGACCGACGAATAGCCACCAGCATTGCAGCTGTCTTGCTACTCATAGCCAGCGCATCGTCCTGAGCGGATAGAACATAGGACACAAAAGATTCACACTGCTTAAGCGCAGTAAACTCTTTACAAGTGGGATTGAGATCCTCATATAGCCCCTGAATTACAGACCTAACCGCCAATAGAAGAAGGGCCGAAGCACACACCGGGCGCATCGTTGACCCGGCATAAATAAAACCATGGCGAGCGTACTGGTCAATCCGACGATGCTCCCCATCTTTAGGGACAGTGGTCTCAGCAGACTGTACCATAGCCGTGCTGGAGAGCCCTAGCACAGGGGTATCGACGTCAGGAGGGACAGACCAAAGCTTCACCAATTCTGGCGGAAAAGGATAACGCTTTTCCCAACTGGAAGGGATTCAAGATAACCGCGTGGGATGTTCCCATTCCTTAAGAACCACCCTCTCAAAGTGGTGCTGTCTAGGAAAAACCCAACGCGGCTGAGGCTCTTTAAACAACTGGCCCCTTGGCAGGGTGACAGCCTCAGGCGGATCTAAATTCAAAATTTCAAACATTTGAGCCAGAATGGAGGGGGTGTCCAGGGCAACCCCCGCCGACCAATCGCCAATCGCATCAGCCTCAAGCTGATCTGCAGGCTCATCTGACTCCAACAGGAATTCTTCCTCGTCCGGGGAGCCATTGGACCATTCCACAGGCTCACATAACTCGTCCTGTGGAGCCGAAGGTACCGGAGTCAGGCGCTTCCGTTTTGCAGTGGCCTTTAACCCTGCTTTAACGGGCACTACTTTCCGGAGGCTGGCCAACCGTGCCGCCACCTTGGATTGCGAATCCCCACTTTGACAGTGTCATGCGGGGTCCGGAACAGGGAGGGAGAGGTAGGAGAAGATGGAAGTTGCGACGGGCCAGCAGCCGGAGCAACAGACTGACGCGCAATGCTCTGCCTTGCACAAGGAATGCAAATAAAGACATCATCAGCTGGGAGCGAAGCCCCACATCTTACGCACCCCCTGGACGGCTCAGAAGAACCGTTTCCGGCAATAACGGAAGCCTCCATATGGTGATTTATAGTATTCGCAATTTTTGGGGTTTTAAGGCATATGCCAACCCGGGATGCCCCCTTATTGTAAATGTCCCGGAATTGAGGGTTTTTTTTTTTTTTTTTTTAAAGGAAGGTCCCCCTTAATAATCTATATATATATAGATTATATATGTATATTTTAAAATATAAAAATATCCCAATTTTCTTTTCCTTTTTTTTTTTTTTTTTTTTTTAAAAAAGAAAGACTAGCCAAGTAACATAGAGCCGGAGGGCCGCTATAATCAGGGATCCCAGGATCTGAAAGGAAAACCAACAATCAGATCCCCATATGAGTGTAACAAGCAAAAACATATCTATGCATGGCACCAAGGTGCCTTTATATGAGCAAAAAGAACACAACCTTGCCCCTTATTAAATCAAAAAGACAATAAGCATAATGATGCCTCCTTAAAACACTCGCCCCCATATCTACACATTATAGACATTAAATCCCACTCACGGCCCCACCAGGGTGGGGCCGCTTACCTGAAAGGCCGAGAGCAGCAACAGCAACCGGAGGGACGATGCAGCAGCCAGCAGCAACAAAAGGTAAATAGAACCATGTGCGGCAGCGAGCCCCCCCCCCCCCCCCCCCCCCCCCCACGTGACTTCCTTTAAACCAGAAAGGAAGGAAGTGAGGCTGGGGCCGGCCGCATGACGCTACCGCCGGCGCCACGCCCCCGTCACAGCGTCACCGGGACCCGCCCCCTTAAGCCCGATCAGTGCGGCCAATTCATCCAGGAATTACAACCAGATGAGCCGCTACAACGTACACAACAAGGCAGGAGGCGGAGGAGGGGGGAGGAGGAGGAAGGAACAACAGGCGCAGCCACACTGACAGAAAAGCCTGCCATACAACGGCCGCAAGGAGACCAGCGGGGGAGGGGGGAGGGGGCTGTGGTAACTCAGGCGGCAAGCCAACCTACCCAGCGCGGTCCGCCCCAGCCGCCCCCTAAAGCTGACCTAAACACTGGCCAAGCCAGCCAGTACTGTTAAACAAGACCTGCCCGAGGAGCTCCCAAGAGGAAATATCGGACTGTGCAGTCTGCTCAATGCATAAAAGTAACACACACATGTTATGATAAGTCATACAGGGAAATACACACACATAATACACAACCCTCTAACCCCCCCCCCCCCCCCATAGTGAAGGGAGAAGGGACCGTAACGGGAGAGTAAGGGGCTAAGGGGACCCTCGGGACAGGGGCATCCCATTTCCGGATCACCATGCCGGATAGCCGCATTGCCCCCAAAAGAGGGGGTCGAGCGGAGGAGATAAGCTCCTAGGCACCTATAGTGCCGTCTACCAATTGCCCAGTGAGCAGCCTAGGCTGGGAGGCTTCCATTCCACCATCAAGGTATAAACAATCAAAACCGGGCAGAAATAGACCAAAAGGGGGTGCCGGGGTAAGACCCCGGCTACCTGTAAGCAGGAGACTTCGATCTTCTGTCTTGTCGTCAAGCAGAGAGAAAAATACTGGTGATTGAAGGGAGGTACCAGGTATATATAGGCCGGAAGGGGGCTCGTTACAAGACTTCCTCTCTGCACAGCGTCACCTGGCGGTGAGTTAACCCAATAAGTGAAGAATATTAAAAGTGAAGCGGGGTGTGTGGCACACCAAGAATATAAGGCGGAGGAAGGAGTGGAGCCGGGAGAAACCACAACCCAAGGGTATCCCTCCTGAAAGACATCAGTAAATAGACACATGAGCAACCCGCAACAAATACACCCCATGCAATAAAAAAAGCCCCAAGGGAGACTTACAGACCAAAGACACTGTAGGGGCACAGACCACCGGAGAAGTCGAGACACCGGAGGAAGCAGCGCTGCAGTCAGGAAGGGAGAAAAGCAGACGCACACCTCGTCCAAAATGGCGCCGGCAGAGGTACCTCGAGGGGCGGGCCGCAGGGGAACGACGCAATACGCATCATCATCAGTCTCCCCCCCCCCCCCCCCCCGAAAGAGCGTGAAAAACGGCGCTCACGTGACCCGGCCGGTGCCATGACTAAGCAAAATCACCTCAGGAAATAGCGCCCACAGCCGTGGAGCGCAGTACAAAGCAGCGCGGCCGCTAAAAACACCACAAAACACACAAAAAACATCAAAAACACCACAGATATCACCGCTCGCCGCCACCACCGCCACTCGAACAAAGTCAGAGAGGGGGGGGAAGAGAGAGAGAGACGAGAAGGCAGCGGCGAGCAGCCATGGCCAGGGGGATGTGGGGGGGGGTGACCCCAAAAGTGAAAATAAGGGGACACAGTCCCCGAGCAACTCACCCCATCAGAAGTCTGGACAGAAACTCCGCATCCCTAATAGGCCCACCATAAAGCCTATGGCCGACTACCCTTCGTGGTACAGGGTCTGTGGCTAGGAGCAGCGCTCCTGGAGCACTTGAACCTAGTGCTCTTCTACCTTCACCCAATCTGTCAGCCGAGGCTGGGAGGCAGTGAGGGTCCAGAAACGGATGGAAATAGACATGCAGGGCCGCAGGCTTAGTTGCCCCGCTCACCTGCGCAAGCGAGAGAGCCATCTTCTAACTTTGCAGTATCACTGCAGAGGAAACTCTGGGAATTTGTCGGTTAATCCCGTTTTTATAGGGAGCCAGGACATGCCACAGCTTTCTGCAGTACCACTGCGCCACCTAGTGGAGGAATAACCCAACTGTAATGAATACTGAAGCGGGCCGTGCCATGCAATAAAGAAAAAATGGTTTGCTACGAAGGGGGGCATCCAAATTGCTGTGATCCCACCCCCGATCAATCCCCTACAAAATGCATTGGCCAGTCTCTAAGTAAGCTGGGTAACCTGGATACCTGGGGACAAGTGTGTAAGGGAATGCTGTGGAGAAGAAGACAGGTAAGCTTCAAAAGCAAGAACATGAAGAACTGACCTCATCTGAAGAATCGGATGCCGCTGCTGCTCCTTTTACACCGGCAGCCTCTGCAGAATAAATAAATACAGTTTATGGTGGAACAATCAAGTGCCAAACTCTCAAATATAAAACCACAAGGAAGACATACTGACCAGATAAAGCGCTTGTGCCAGGTGACTGCTCCGACGCACCACTGGAGGGCTTTTCTTCCGGAAACGCCAGGCCGGACCCCTTTAGTGCAGCAAGGTACTTCTCATGGCTCTTTGCATGTGCGCTCTCAGTTGAACCTAAAAAAGTTTACACAAGGGATTTCCATCACAAAAAGTGGAGTAATGTCTCTAGATAGGGGTGCACAACTTATTTGGTCTAAAGGCTGCATAGTCTTATGATTCTGTTTCGCGGGGCCGCAATAAAATGTAAGGTATGGAAACTGCAGACAAGCTTTAAAGTGGACCAAAACCCAGGATTTTGACTCCTTTCCCCGGGGGGCACCCTGCTCTGTAAAATCCCCCAGGGCACCAGGACCAGCTCACCTCTTCCCCGTCCCATGGTGTGCCTAAGAGTAGCGCCGAATCCTCGGGAGCGTGCCCACGACGGTCATTCACAAATGCCTGGCGCGGGCACGTGCCCTGCTAAAGGGATAGCGGAATGCAGCCACTGCTCTTAGACGCGCCATGGGACCGGGAAATGAGGTAAGTGAATGGGGCGACTTAGGGGGGTTTCACACAGCGGGGCATCCCGATTTTGGATGCCCTGGGAGGGGGGAATTGATCGGCCCGGGAATCTATAATCGAGCTGGATTTTGGTCCACTTTAACCTTAAAGCATTGCCTATGCTTTTAGGTATATGCAGAGGTGAACAGAGATGAGGCAGAATAGGTGACGTGGGCGGAGGAAAGTAAAAATGGGGCAGAGTTTAAAGTGGACCAACAGTCAAAAAATACCATTTTGTGATTACTCACCTGTAAAATGGGTATTATAAGTATGTCACACACCCCGCTTCAGTCATTACACTTGGGACATCCAATAGCAGTGTCCATAAAGGGCGGGGATCCAAAACAAGGCAATAATGCACCAACTTAAACCACTGCAGCTTGCAGAACAAAAACAGCCTCCGCTGAGGCCCGCACATCAACCTTGTAAAACTTGGAAAAAGTGTGAACGGAAGACCAAGTAGCAGCCTTACAAACTTGCTCAACAGCGGCCTGTTGCTGGAAGGCCCAGGACGCCCCAACGGCATGAGTAGAATGAGCAGTAACACGAAAAGGGGGAACCTTCCCCTTGGCAGAATAGGCCCCAACAATGGCCTTGCGAATCCATTTACTAATGGAAGACTCGGCAGGAGCCAAACCTTTCCTAGGCCCGGAGGGCACCAAAAAAAGGGCGTCAGTCCTAGGAAAAGAGGAAGTAGCCACCAAATAGTACTTCACACAGCGAACCACATCCAGAGAATGCAAAACCCTCTCCTTGTCATTGCTGGGCTTAGGACACAAGGAGGGTAGAACAATGTCCTGATTAAGATGAAAGGCCGAAACCACCTTAGGAAGGAAATCTGGCTTGAAGCGGAAAACAACCTTGTCCTGATGCCTTAATGGACAAAGCCGCCAACTCCGATACACGCCGAACGGAAGTGATGGCAACCAGAAACGCAACCTTCTGAGTAAGCGTAGAAAGAGCAATATCCTGCAAAGGTTCAAAAGGAGGACCCTGAAAAACAGAAAGAACCAAATTCAAATACCAAACTGGGAGCAAAGGCTTCCTAGGAGGCCGCACATGCGTAACCCCCTGGAAAAAAGTCTTAACCAGAGGATGAAGAGCAAAAGACTTTTGAAAGAAAACCGCCAGGGCAGAAACGTGCCCTTTCAGCGTACTAAGCTGCAAACCCAGGTCCAGACCATGCTGCAAAAATTCCAAAACCCTAGGGATAGAAAACACCCTGCAAGGCAAGGCCCGGACCTCGCACCAAGCAATATAAGACCTCCAAATCCTATAGTAGATGGCAGAGGAAGACTTCTTTCTAGCCCTAACCAGAGTCTGAATGACAGCATCAGAAAGACCTTCCTCCTTCAAGATGGAGGTTTCAGCAGCCACGCCGTCAAAGCCAGCGTTGGTAAATTGGGGTAGATCAGTGGGCCCTGAGTGAGCAGATCCGGCAGAAGGGGCAGATCTAACTGATCCGCTGCCAACCTTCTACGTCTGCAAACCAAACCTGTCTTGGCCATCTTGGAGCCACCAGGATTGCCGACGCGCCCTCTAGGGCCAGCTTGCGCACCACTTTGCCCACCATGGGAAACGGAGGGAACAGGTACAGGAACCCCAGATCCCTCCAGTTCAGAGACATGGGATCCCGCGAGAGAGACACAAATGCCGGAAGCTTGTGATTGTGACGAGAGGCAAAGAGGTCCACCTCCGGAGTCCCCCACCGGTGACAAAGCGACCGAAACACCTTGGGGCTGAGCGACCATTCCCCCCTGCGAGATGAGCACCTGCTCAGGGAGTCCGCCTCCGTGTTCTCCACTCCCGGAATGTACACCGCCGAGATGCATGGGACATTGCTCTCTGCCCAAGCCAGGATCAAAGACACTTCCCTGAGGGCACGCCTGCTGCGAGTCCCTCCCTGGTGATTGATGTAGGCGACCGCCGTCCGATTGTCCGACCGAAATTGAACCGGTAAGCCCTTCAACTGATGAGTCAAGTGAGCCAGAACCAACCTGATGGCTCTCAACTCCAGAACATTGATGGGATCATGAGCCTCCTGAGGCCCCCACAGTCCCTGAAACTGAAGATCCTTCCAAAATCCCCCCCAACCTGACAGGCTGACATCCGTGGTGACCGTCTCCCAACGAGGGGTCAGAAAGGATCTGCCCCTCATCAGATTGCTCGGTTCCAGCCACCACCGAAGGGAATGTCGAACCCGGGGGGACATCAGAAAAGACTGATCTAATGACAGCGGGGACCTGTCCCAGGCCGCCAAGAGATGGAGCTGAAGCGTCCTTGTATGAAACTGGGTAAAGGGAACCGCCTCGAACGAAGCCACCATCAATCCCACAGGTCGCATCCCCAGCCGGATGGACGGGCGAGGGATGGATAGTAGAAGCTGAGTCAATTCCTGAATCAAAAGAACCTTGGGCCGGGGGAGGAACACCCTGGACTGAGAAGTATCCAGAGACATTCCCAGGAACGCCACCACCCTGGACGGAGAGAGGAAGGACTTGGGATAGTTGATCACCCAGCCAAATCTCTCCAGGGTGGCTACCACAGGCCTGGTATCTAGCTCCGCCTGGCTGAGAGAGGATGCCATAATAAGAAGGTCGTCCAGATAGCGCACGATGCGGATACCCTGGGCTCTGAGGAGGGCCATCACCCCCGCCAGCACTTTGGTGAACACCCTTGGAGCCGAGGTAAGGCCAAACGGAAGAGCCACAAACTGAAAATGCCGATCTTCCACCACGAACCTGAGAAATCTCTGATGCGCCGGGAAGATTGGAACATGCAGATAAGCATCCTCGATGTCTATGGACGTCATGAAGTCCGCCTGCCGAAGTGAATTTATGGCAGAGCGCAGAGTTTCCATGCGGAACTTCCCGGGACGGATAAACCTGTTGAGAAACTTCAGATCCAGGATGGGACGAACAGAGCCTTCCTTCTTGGGCACCGTGAACAGATTGGAATAGTATCCCTGGCCCCGGTCCGAGGGAGGCACCGGGCAGATGACAGCCATGTCCAGATCTTTTACTGCCGCCCGGAGCCCCTGCGCGGCCAGAGGATCCAAGGGCACGCGAGACCTGAAGAATCTGGGAGGAGGCCGGATCTCGAACTCCAGCTTGTAACCGGAAGACACCACTTCCCGAATCCATCTGTCCGAGACCTCCTGGTCCCAGACCCGGGAGAAGTGTCGCAGCAGTCCCCCCACCCGCGAGGGTGAGGGCGCCCCCTCATTGCTGAGCTGGTTTAGCAGCGGCTTTGGGCCCCAGCTGTGACCTGGACGGACACGTCCTCTTCTGGAGGGGAAGACAGCCGATCCCCGTCCAGCTATGGCCCCACGAAAGGAAGGGGTAAAGGAAGCCGCCCCCCGAAAGGGACGATGCTGCTTCTTTCGCTGAGGTAACCTACCTCCTTTTGCGACCAAATCCAATTTTTCTCCAAAAAGCCGCAAGCCCAGAAAGGGAAGAGCCGTAAGAGACTTTTTGGACACAGCCGCCCACTGGCGCAACCAAACCGACCGCCGAATAGCCACCAGCAAGGCCTAAGTTCTACTACACATCACCATGGTGTCATCCAGGGCGGCTAGCACAAATGACAAAAACAATTCGCACCGCTTAAGGGCGGTGAACTCATCACTAGCCGGGTCAAGCCTGGAGGTAGACAACAGGTCCCTGACAACCGACCTAGAAGCCACTATTAAAAGCGCTGAAGCACAAACAGGCCACAAGGCCAACCCGACACTGGCAAAGCCATGACAAGCCATCTGGTCAAGGCGTTTGTCCTCACCGTCCTTGAGAGTAGAACAGTCGGGAGAATGCAAGACAGAGGTGCTAGACAACCCCAAAACAGGGGCGTCCACCTCGGGAGGGGACGACCAGCGCTTCACCGCATCCACCGGAAAGGGATATTTCTTATCCCAACCCGGAGGGACACCCGGAAGCCGCGTAGGCCTCTCCCATTCCTTAAGAATAATGCCGTCAAAATGCCTTTGATTAGGGAATTCTAAGCGCGGCTTAGCCTCCTCAAAGAACTCCCCCTTCGGCGGAAGAGTCACTTCAGGAGGAGAGATTGCCAGAACCTCAAACATATGAGCCAGGACCTTAGGGGTATCCCCCTGACCCCGCTCGGCATCAGCGCCAACAAACTGCTGATCGTCAGAACCATCCGACTCCTCCAAAAGCTCCTCTTCCTCTAGCGGGGGGTAATCAGACCAGTCTAGTGAATCCTCAAAATCAGGAGCCCGAGTGGCTGGGGACAAGTGCTCTCTTAGCCGGGACCTTTCTGGCCACCGCTCTAGAAAATAATCTTTCAAGATTGGACAATCTGGCACACACCTCAGATTGCGACTCCCCACTCGTGACAACATCACAAGGGGTACGGGTCAGGCGGGGAGGGGTAGGAGAAAAGACCAGCGGCGCAGAGCCAGACGCATGGGATCCGGTCTGCCGCGTAATAGTCTGCTGCGCACATGGTATGCAAAGGAAAAATACAATTCTGTGAAGTACTCACCTGTAGAATTGGTATTATACGCATACAGCACGTCCTGCTCCAGCTATAGTAATAACATGTGGGCAATCCTCCGCCTGAGGCGCCGTGCACTGCAGACATGTAGAAAACAAGCTACACCCAGCCCTACATATACCGAGGGACCTCCCACAAATCCCCAGCATTGAAAAGCAGTGAGAAGGAGAAGCCAGGAGAAAACCAACCACCCAGAAACAGGCAATAATATCAATGATAATAATCACCATACAGGGGATCCAGAACAAGTGAAACCAGGGTGGGGTGGAGCAGGACGTGCTGTATGCCTATAATACCAATTCTACAGGTGAGTACTTCACAGAATTGTATTATTCTAAGCATACAGCACGTCCTGCTCCAGATATAGTAATAACATGTGGGACATCCAATAGCAGTGTCCATAAAATAGGGTGGGATCCCCATGAGAAAAGGCACAGCCAACAGTAACAGCGCTGTCACCCGCAATCTTGCTACCAGGAGCAACGTGAGCAAATGCAGTAACTCAAACTTATGAAACCTTACAAAGGCTGAGTGAAACACAAGCAGCGAACTAGTCAGCTTGCTCAACAGAACCGATCGCTGAAAGGCCCAAGCCAAGCACAAGTAGAAAAAGAACAAAACCAAGAGACAAGAATGAGTCTCCCCTAAACGAGTAGGCCAGAGTAACAGCCCAACCATGCTACTGCAAAAAAAGGGTAGCCATGGCAACCTTAGAACCCTCCCCATCGGGGAATATGAACCCTGGTCTCAGGCGATACCGGCGGGAATACTGAAAAACCAACGCTAACAAAGCTCAGCAAGAGCCGAAAAGTTTACTTTAGGTTCAGAAGGACAAACCAACCGAGCAAGACCAACCCAAAGGGCTTTTACACCCGTGGAAGCAATCAATCCTGTTACATAAGGATGGAGACGCCTATAAGCCCCAAGGGGCATAATCCCAACCATGGACAGGGAACAGTCCAGGAATCTCCAACGCCTGTTGAGGGATACAGATCCCTTAAGCTCAGAGTAAGCAAAACACTAGCCCAGAGGCCGGAGGGTCTTGAATAAAGGCGAATAAAAACTCCGCCTGGATCCAAACTCGGTGTAAGGCGAAATACCCTCACCTAATGGTGTACAAATATATATATATATATATATATATGGACTGGGACCGCTAACAGAGCCCTCCCCTATGGCACACTACTGACAGAAGCCACCGCCCCGGAAGAGGGATGTGAGGGAAGGAACAGTTCAGACAAGAACCTGAATAAGACCCAAAGGAAACCCTTAGCAGGGCATCAGGATAAGTAACCCCCCCAAAAGGGAGCTTATAAAGTCCCTGGGGAATGCAGCTGAGCAACCCATGAGGAATGCTCAACACAGAGGATTGAACTAGACTTCTGCAGTAGGCGAACAGGGCGAGCCCTGACAACCCTCAGAGAACTGAGTTGGGGAGCCAACTTAAACCGTGCTGTTAATAACTCTAGGACCCAGGGATCAGGCAACATCCCGCAGGAGAGAGAGCTAGTCCAAGCAAAGCAAACTAGAACGACCTCTCCCAACATAGCCGGCAGAGAAGGGAGAAGAAGAAGAGGAGGGAGCTAGGCCTAGCCCTCCAATAGAGAAAAAAGACACCCAGAGATATCCATCTCCAACAGGGTGAAGAGCAAACCATCCAATCGCCCAAAAGGCCTGTAGATAGGGGCGACGTAGTAAGGAGCCTGAATAGGCAGAACAGCCCTCGTGGGAGGGCATACAGTACGACTGTCTTCAGCAGAATCTGCGAACCACACCCCACTGGGCCACCCAGTGCCTCCAGCATAACAGTTCACTCTTGCTACAGCAATCTTGTGCAGAACCCCACCTAGCAGGGTGAAAGAAGTGAAAGACATATAGAGTATAACGTCCTGACAGAAAGCAATACTAGGCCCCCATAACCAAGGCCAGCAAGTTCTGGGACAATAACCCAGGACAGAGTCCCTGTAATAGCAACGGGGCCCCACAGGGCCACACCAGTAGGGGCTCAGTGAGACACTAGAATAGACCCTCCTAGCACAGTAGGACAGCCAACAAAGCCAATACCAATGAAGTGCAAGGAATGTAAACCCCCACTTAGATCAGAACCAGACCCTTCTTGAAGGGTCAACCTGTTCCGAGACCTACACAGATAAAGGACAGGCCACCGTCGTCAGACTGACCGTGAGTCCACAAAAAGGACAAGTCCTGAAGAGGAGTAGTCCAGCAATTTAGAGCCCACAAAGGCTCAATGTGATAACCGAAAAACAGTATGAAAATGGACCCCCTAAAGGGGACCCCCTTAGGAACCACGGGGGATTTCAGAAGAATTAAAAACCCCCTAGTCAACCTGCCAGACTTGGTCCCCATGGTGACCATCTTCAGGGAGAAGCAAGAAGGAAAGGGAAGGTCCCTGACATCTTCCTTGAATTTACAAACTCAAAAGGAACCCCCGTAACAAGGGGGAGTGTACTGACCTAGTTCCAGGGGTGTTGGAACCCCGTCCAGGATAAGTAACCTAAGGTGTCGCAGGCCCCAAAGGGCATCTGAGAATAAAGGGCAGCATCTGGGCCGCCACCAACAGGCCCACTGGCTGCAAGGTGAAGGTAGTGTGACAACAAGGAGGGCAAGGCCCCTTCCATACCAAGGCCACACATAGCCGAAGGGAAGGTCTTAACGTGAACCCATCTAAATGCCACCCCGTAGGGAGATACCGAACTGGGGTACACTAAGTAAGTGATGTGCCTGAGCACCAATCCAAAGGACTCCAAAGGAGCCCCAAGTCAATAGCCAACACGGCCTGATGCAAAAATTGGAAAAGAATGACAATCAAGTAGAACCTAGCGCGGACGTCACCTGGTCACGTCCAGGACAATACTCCCATACTCGCCTTTGTGAGCCGTCTGGGAGCAGGAGAGGGGCCCAAAACAAGACCCCAATCCGCAGAGTTGGTCCTGCAACACTGTCTGGAAATGGCCTAGGTGCCCTGAAGGCACAGGGGACTAAAAAGGGATACAGATCCTCACAGGCCTCGAGAGGTCCACCGGACAAGAGCTCCTGCGGCCCAACAGGTAGATACCATGTAGGAACTGCCTGTGAAAATGTAAATGCTAGGTCCAGAATGCCAGCCCGGGTAGACTGCTTCATCCCAGAGGGAAAAGGTAATGTGGATGCAATCACAAGTCAAGGGCCAACCTGTAAGAGAGCCCAGACCCTGCACGCCGAACTCGGCCTGCCTCAACTCCCAAAGGGAAAGCGGGGACTAGAAGAACCCTGACAACCTCAGACAGGGAGCGTCCAGCAAACTCCATTCTGCATCCAGGGGGACTATCTCCTGTAACAACCTGAACGAAGCATGGCGCCCTGCGATAGGAGCCAAGTGCTGCGGCAGCCCCCTCGCCAACGGGGCAAGGGCGTCCCCTCATGCTTGAGTGGTTTTGGCAGATTTGGACTTCGCCCTGCCGGAGGTCCCAGGGCGTTGCCTGCCCCCCCTGGGGCGGCCCTCCACTCCAAAAAGTTGGAAGCACACTTCTGGTTCTCGCTTGACACTAACGTAGGGAGGGGGAGGGTGTCCCTGCCCCTGGGCGGCCGGGACGGCCTTCTGCACGAGGGTGCCTTACCCTTTCTTCCAAAAAGGTCCAACCGGGCCCCGAATAAGCGTCGTCCTCTAAAAGGAAGACCAGTAAGAGCCTTTTTAGTATCATTGTCAGCCCCCCACTGTCGCAGCCAAAGCAGGCGGCGAATAGCCACCACAAGAACCGAGGTTCTAGCACACATTTTAATAGTGTCATCCATCGCTGAGAGAATAAACCTCACAAAAACATCACAATCAGACAGTGCATTAAAGACCTCCCAAGGGAGATCCTCCGGCTGTTGGTCAAGTATCTTCCCAAGAAGGGTCCTGGCGGCCACCGCATTGACGGCCGCGGCACAGACCGGGCGCAGAGCCGTCCCAGCACACGAAAAGGCGTGGGAAGCCAGTCTGTCAATGCACCGGTCCTCAGCATCCCGAAGGGTACGATGAGTAGAAGCTGCCATGAAGGGAGGGTTAGCAACCCCAATAATAGGTGCATCCACCTCGGGAACCAAATCAGGGGGAAAAGGGTACTTCCAATCCCAGACCCCCGGAACCCCTGATTCCCATTCCTTAGATATAAGAGTCTGGAAATGATCCTGTTCCAGAAATTCCAGGCGCGGCGTCGCCGCGTGGAAACTCTCCCTCTTGGGCTTGGGAGACTCTCCCGGAGGAGAGATGGACAGTACTTCAAAGATCTTTATAAGTAACTCATCAGTGTCACACAGGCCCTGCATAGCAGCAGACTCTTCAGTTTCAGTGGGAAACCTAGAACCAGGAGGCTTCAGGGACCGCTTCTTTCCAGCGCCCAAGCGCTCCGCCAAACCAGACATCACCTGCTCCGCCGTGGGTAGCCTGCGCTGCACCACCTGCTGGTCATCCCCGCTCGAGTGCGACTCATCTGGAGTGAGATTTAAAGTGGACCAACACCCTGGGGTGATCGGCCCGGGAATTTATAAGATTCCCGGGCCGATCACCCCCCTCACCGCGGGACATCCGAGATCGGGATGTCCCGCGGTGAGGAACCCCCCCGAAAACCCCCCAAAACTCACCTCCTCGGCGGCAGCTGCCGCCGCCTCCCGCGCGCCCGCGCCGGCCGTTTGTGAATGGCCGGCGCGGGCGCGCGCGCTGTCAGAGGGACGTGCGGGAGGCGGCGGCGGACGCGCTGGCTTGTCCGTCGCTGTCAGCGCTTGTCCGTCGCTGTCACCCGGCCACGTGGGAGCGTTTTGAGGTGAGTATTGGGGTGTTTCTGGGGGGTTTTACACAGCGGGGCACCCCTAATCGGGGTGCCCCCCTGAAGTGGACCAAAACCCAGGATAGTCAAAATCCTGGGAGTTGGTCCACTTTAAGCACGGGGAGACAGGTGTATTGAAGCGAGGTGCAGCCACTGGTAAACCTGATTGCAGGGCCAGCACTTGTTCAGCACACGGTCCGCAGACCCGTGCTCTGTCAGCATCAGCATGGGGTTGTCCACACGCAGTACACAGCCGGTCTTGTCCCCGCGGGACCCCGGACACATAATTCTGAGATGCCTCCATATGGTGATTAATCTAAATAATATGCCAGTAGGGATTTATGCTGTAAGCAACCCTGGATGCCCCAAGACCCGCTGGGAATGTGGGAGAATTTAGATGTAAACCCGTTAAGATATATATATCAGGCCGGGAGAAGCCACCGGAATCTTGGCGTCTGAAAGACATAAGGAGAAGAGTGGGTGTCAGAGCCATGAGCAGCACAGGAAGAAAAAATAACCGAAACGCCCGTGAGGGCACTTACAGTAACCAAGGAAAGAGGAGGATCGTGACCACGCGCGCGCGGGAAAACCGACAAAGGGCGGGCCAGAGCTGCAGATGACGCGGAACGCGCCAAACCGGACCACGCCCCCCCCCCGGAGAGCGCGACACTCTAAGCGTAACCAGACAGAAAAGGAGACAGTAATAAACGCCATAGCGTCGCGAAACAGAGCCGCCGTGCACGCCAAGTCAAAGTACATTAAAGGCGCTGCAGCCAACGTTAACATCAATGTTTGGAGTGCGGCTCTGACCCCCGATAACCGTTAAGGGCTATAAGCTTACAGTGTAATAGGGCAAGGTTAGGCCAACGTACACACAACCCCCCCCCCCCCCACTAACGGGGGGAACTAGGGAAGAAGGTGACCCAGCACTCGGGGTTCACCGCTACACGGGGCGTGGGGCACTGATGCGGGAGGGGCATCCACTGAAGGCTCACCATTAGCCTTGACCACCTACCCTATGGTGGGGGATTGCGGTGGAGTCTAGCTCCGTAAGCACACTAGGTGCTGCCTACCCTCACCCGACCAACGCAGCCCAGGCTGGGAGGCATATTCTTCACAAGAGGACGGGTGGAAATAGTCCCGCAGGGCCTCGGGCTGTAAAGCCCCGCTCGCCTGCGAGAGCGTGATACTTCATGTCTTCGCAATTTCAGCACTGCAGAGTAATCTGGGGATTTGTGGGAGGTCCCTCGGTATATGTAGGGCCGGGAGGAGCTTGTTTTCTACATGTCTGCAGTGCACGGCGCCTCAGGCGGCGGATTACCCACATGTTATTACTATATCTGGAGCAGGACGTGCTGTATGCTTAGAATACATCATCCCCTGTAAGGGATGCCCCACACCCCAAACACTGCCGGGGGTTGCCCCGAGGGGAGCCCGAGCCCGGTATCCTGAGCAATTGAAAGACTGGAGCCCACTGGGCGCTTACTGAACAGCGTCCTGCACGAGGCGGAGGGACTTGGCTGGCCAGGATGAAGAAGGGCAGGCCGGCGCGGATTGCGCGCTCCGCCCGGCCCCGCCCCGCCCCTCTCTGCCGACAACAGGCGGCTCCCGGCCAGTGACCGGGCTCCGCAGCGTCACCAGCAAGACGGGGAGAGGGAGGGGGCGGGGAGAGGGAGGGGGCGGGCCACAGGATCGTGCCCCGCGCCCGGCTCCGCCCCCCCCACCCCCAAAACCGCGCTGGAGGGGAAGAAGCTCCCCCGAAGACTAACAGTAACGGCCGGCAGCGCCGCGCCGCCGGCCCAGCCATGCATAAACACACTCACACAAGTTGCACCCAAGCATACAAAAAGGGGCTAAAATGACAAAGGGGGATAAGCGCCCCCCCCCCCCCCCCCAGCAGTAGGGAACGAAGGGTGACCGGGGAAGGGGGAATTAACACCCCAAAGGTGTAAGATCAAGGACAGGGCATCCCAACCAGGATCACCAACCCGGAATACCGCCTACCCCTTAGTATGGGGTCTCACGGTGGAGCATAGCTCCTGAGGCACCTTAAGGTGCCGTCTACCTTTGCCAGGACCCGCAGCCTAGGCTGTGAGGCTCTTAACTAAAAAGGGGGATAACAGTAGGTCCAGGCAGAAATAGACCGAAAGAGAGGGGCTGGGAGTTAGCCCAGCTACCTGCAAGGAGGAGACATCCATCTTCTGACTTGCTCGCCGTCTGCAGAGATGAAAGACTGGGGAATGAGTGGGAGGTAGCAGGTATTTATGGACTGGGAGGGGCTCCCTTTTTTCATGACATCTCTGCAAGATCGCCCTCTACAGGTCAGTATAACCCAAGTGTAATGACTATCTGAAGCGGGGTGTGCGACATACTTAGAATATGCCCTAAACCAGACCGACACAACAAACAGTGCTCCTATACATCCCTCCCCAGGGCAATTTAGATTGCTGCACTGCAGTCCTGCTGTGGTAAATTTTAAAAAATGGTGGTTCATGGATCTGCCAGCCACCTGCAAACAGGAAGTGCTGCAGAGTTTCCTGTTACTGTGCATTGTCTGATATGTCAGTTGAATTAAGGCAGCAGAATGGCTGAGATGCTGGGAAACGAAGCTCCAGAGGTGAGTTGGGACGAGGCAAGGAGAGGTGGGGAGAGACAGGTAAAAGGGAGGTAACGTGGGTAAGTAGTGAGGTGAGTTAGGAAAGCAGAGGTAAACCAAGGTGAAGTGAGCTCAGAAAATTTGGGAAGAGATAGGCAAAAGTGAGATGGGAAGAGTCAGCAAGGTTGTTAGGTGCTTAGCAAGCACATTGACGCTTTCACATCCCTGTCAGCAACAAAAGGGGCTGCAGCTGGCTGCTACAAAGTTGGTGATGGAAGGGTCTCAGAACCCCCCTGTGGCTATAGGTTCTTCTAAACTGGAGGGGTATTTGAAATCAGGACGCCAAGGAGTTCTTGTTAAAAGGGACAGTCCTATTGTTCGTTCGAATGGTTAATGGCTCTATAAGACGTGGCAAGACCTGTAGCAAGTGAATATCGCCTACCTGAGATTTACGTTGGGTGGCTTCGGCCCTCGCGGGGGCTCTGGGGTTGGGTGGACCTCGTACCTGGCCGGCTCTTGGGGCTCCCGGGAGGGGGGCTCGCCTCCCCTCTGGAAGAGACGCAGTGGGCTGGGCCGGGGGAGAGAGGCTAGTAACCGAAGGTAAACACAAACTTGCCTGTCCAAGATGGTCTAACAGGAAGATCTGAGGGCTATAAAGTAGTGTCTTTGACGTGTTACATGTATAGGGATATCAGAATTGTATGTTGGATGTTTAATCTGTATGATCTTTGATAAATAAAGAATGTATAAAAAAAAATAAAAAATACAATTCTGTGATTACTCACCTGTAAAATAGGTATTATGAGTATACAGCACGTCCTGCTCCAGATAGTAATTACGTTTGGGTTATACATCCACAAGATGGCGTTGGACTGCAGAGACAGCAAAAAGTGGCTCCTCCCGGCCCCTTATATTCCAGGGACCTCCCACAAATTAGTATTGACAAGCAGTTAGCAAGAAGCCGGGAGAATAATAACCATAATCAAACAATTTAACCATGATAACAATCACCATACAAAGGCACTAAGAACAATGAAAAACAAGGGCGGGATGGAGCAGGACGTGCTGTATACTCATAATACCAATTCTACAGGTGAGTAATCACAGAATTGTATTATTCTAAGTATACAGCACATCCTGCTCCAGATAGTAATTCCTTACGTTTGGGACATCCAATAGTAGTGTCCGTAAGGTAGGGTGGGATCCCCAAAAGCAACAACAAGCAGATTAAACCACTGCCGCCTGCAGAACTTTGTGGCCAAAAACTGCATCAGCTAAGGCCCTAACATCAACCTTGTAAAACTTAAAAAAAGTATGAACAGAAGACCAAGTAGCGGCCTTGCAAACTTGTTCAACAGAAGCCTGGTGCTGAAAGGCCCAAGAGGCACCAATAGCACAAGTGGAATGAGCAGAAAGGCGGAAGGGAGAATCCTTCCCTTTAGCAGAATAGGCCTGAATAACAGCCTGACGGATCCACTTGCTGATAGTAGACTTAGCTGGAGCCAGACCCTTCTTGGGACCCGAAGGGACCACAAAAAGAGCATCAGTCTTCCTGAAGGGCTCACCAAATAGAACTTCAGGTTCCTGACCCCATCCAAGGAACGAAGAGCCCTCTCCTTAGAGTTACTAGGATTAGGGCACAGAGAAGGTAGAACAATGTCCTGATTGAGATGAAAAGCAGACACAACCTTAGGCAGAAAATCTGGCTTAAAGCGAAACACCACCTTGTCCTACTGGACAAAGTAGCCTCATGCACAGGCTCAAAGGGAAACCCCTGCAAGGCAGATAGGACCAAGTTCAAGTCCCAGACTGGTAACATAGGCTTACGTGGGGGGCGCACATGAGTAACCCCCTGGAAAAAAGTCCTGACCAGATGATGCTGAGCAAAAGAACTCTGAACGAAAACAGCCAAGGCAGACACATGACCCTTCGGAGTGCTGAGTTGAAGTCCCGGATCCAAATCATGTTGGAGAAACTCCAGAATCCTAGGAATAGAAAACACACAACAGGAAGGAGATTTAGCCTCACACCAGTCAATGTAGGTACACCAAACCCTATAGTAAATGGAAGAAGAGGACTTTTTCCTAGCCCTGATCATTGTGTCAACAACAGAGGCAGGCAGCCCCTTTTCCATCAAGATGAAGGTTTCAGCAGCCAGGCCGTCAAAGTCAGCGTTTGTAAATTGGGGTAGCGTAGCCGCCCCTGAGTGAGCAGGTCTGGATCCCTGGGCAGGGCGTACTGATCTACCGCCAGCTGCACAATGTCTGCGAACCACACTCTTCTTGGCCAACAGGGGGCCACCAGGATTGCTGGCACCCCTTCCTATCTTTAGCAGAACCCTGCCCAACAGGGGAAACGGGGGAAAGACATACAGTAGCTGAAAGCCCTGCCAGGGCATTGTCAGAGCATCCACGACAAAGGCCAGAGGATCCTGGGACAGAGACACAAAGACTGGAAGCTTGTGATTGTGACGGGACGCAAACAGATCCACATCTGGCTGACCCCAACGGTGACACAGAGAGTGAAACACCCTGTTGCTGAGGGACCATTCCCCCAGGCGAGAAGTCCCCCTGCTCAGAGAGTCTGCCTCCAAATTCTCCACCCCCCGAATGTACACAGCTGAGATGCAGGGGACATTGTCCTCTGCCCAGGACAGGATCAGAGACACTTCCTTGAGGGCCCCCTTGCTCCGGGTCCCTCCCTGATGATTGATGTAGGCAACTGCCGTCTGGTTGTCCGAGCGGACCTGAACAGCCCGCCCCCGAAGGTGCAGGGTCAAGCGGGCTAGAACCAACCTGATCGCCCAAAGTTCCAGAATGTTGATAGGGGTGTGGGCCTCCTGAGGGCCCCACTGCCCCTGGAAGGTTAGGGATCCCCAGAAACCCCCCCAACCTGTCAGACTGGCACCCGTGGTGACTGTCTCCCAGCAAGGGGCCAGAAAAGATCTGCCCACCAACAGGTTCCTTGAGTCCAGCCACCACGAGAGGGACCGCCTGGCTAGGGGGGACAGAACCAAGACCTGATCCAGGGACACAGGATCCCTGTCCCATACAGACAAGAGGTGGAGTTGAAGAGGCCTCATGTGGAACTGAGCATAGCTCGAAGCAGGACACCATCAGGCCCACCAGCTGCATTCCATGCCTGATGAAAGGATGAGGGCATGACAGAAGGAGCTGAGCTTGCGCCTGCAGACTGTCCACCTTCTGCTGAGGAAGAAAGATCCTGGCCCGAACTGTATCCAGATTCATGCCCAGAAATGGCTTTACCAAAAAGGGAGACAGGGAAGATTTGGAGTGGTTTATCACCGAGCCGAATGACTCCGGAGTGGTCACCACCCGCTGAGTATCCAGCTCTGCCTGTTGGAAGGACGGAGAAGTGATAAGAATGTCGTCCAAATAGAGAAGAATGCGAATGCCCTGAGCTCTCAGCAGAGCCATAATTCCCGCCAGCACCTTGGTGAATACCCTGGAAGCTGAAGTAAGACCGAAGGGCAATGCCACAAACTGGTAATGCTGATCCTCCAAAGCAAACCTGAGGAATCTCTGATGACCTGGAAAAACTGGAACGTGGAGGTAAGCATCCTTGATGTCCACAGAGATCATGAAGTCCCCTGGGCACCATGCGAAACCTCCTGGGTCTGACAAAACTTGTTGAGAAGCTTTAAATTCAGGATGGGCCTGACAGACCCATCTCTTTTGGGAACGGTGAAAAGGTTGGAATAGTAGCCCTTGCCCCTTTCCCCTAAGGGCACCTGGCAAATGACCCCCAGCTCCAGTAGATTCTGCACAGCAAGCAACAGGCCCTGAGCTGACAGGGAGTCTTGAGGCATCCGAGATCTGATGAATCTTGGGGGCGGTTAGGCTGCCAACTCTATCTTGTAACCGGAGGACACTACCTCCTGAATCCACCGGTCTGAGACATGACGCCTCCAGACGTAAGCAAAGAGCTGAAGCCGTCCCCCCACCCGGATGGGTGAGGGCGCCCCTTCATGCATGAGGGGGCTTGGAGGAAGACTTAGATTTGGAACCCCAGGAGGATCCAGGGCCGCCACGTCCTCTGCCCCAGAAATCTCCTCGGGCCCCTGCAAATGATGCTCCCCTTCCCACTCTGGACCTACGGTAGGAGGGAAGAAAGGAACCTTAACCCCGAAAGGGCCGAGACAGTCTCTTGCGCTGGTGTAACTTGCCTCCCTTAGCAAACAGGTCCAGGCGATCCCCAAAAAGACGCAGCCCTTTAAAGGGGAACCCAGTGAGAGCCTTCTTGGCAGCGTTGTCAGCTGCCCATTGGCGCAGTCAAACCGAGCGGCGCATAGCCATCGCTAAGGCAGAAGCCCTGCCACACATTCTAATGGTATCATCCAAGGCAAAGAGGACATGTGCAACAAATTCATCACAACGCAGAAGAGCACTATACTCGGCACTAGCTGCCTCATCAGGAGCCCCATCTAAAATACTCCTGAGTCCTAATAGCCACAGCTGTAATGGCAGAGGCACGAACCGGGAGCAGCGCAGACCCCGCACAGGCAAAGGGAGGGGAAGTCAGCTGATCAATGCGCCGGTCTTCACCATCTCTCAGTGTAGTAGAGTCAGGGGAATGCATGACAGAAGTGTTGGACAACCACAGAATTGGAGCATCCACCTCTGGAGGGGACGACCAACGCTTAACCACTTCAACAGGGAAAGGGTACCTCTTATCCCAATTTTTAGGCACCCCAGGGAGCCTGCTCAGTCGCTCCCACTCCTTGAAGACAAGATTATTAAAGTGAGTTTGCTCAGGAAACTCCAAACATGGCTTAGCCGTGTGAAACAACTCCCCCTGCTGCCGAGGAGATGCGGCAGGAGAAGAGATAGAAAGCACTTCAAAAATGTGAGCCAAAAGCCTGTCAGTATCATCTGGAGCCCATGGGTCAGAGCCAGAATCAGCATAACCCTTAGGCTGCTCATCAGATGATTATGAATCAGAAAACAATTCCCCTTCTTCCAGGGGGGTATAGCCAGCCAGGTCAAAAAATTCCTCAGCCTCCATAGGAAATAAGTTAACGCCAGGTGCCAGATGCCGCCTCTTAGCCGAGGCCTTACATGCCGTAGAGCCAGCAATCAGCTTCTTAATACTAGCCACCCTGGTAGACAAATCAGGCTGAAACTCCCCACTGGTATGCACCTCACTGGGAGTCAGATGTAAGCATGGGGGAGTGGGCGAAGCCACATGGGGCGCAGGCCCAGCCACCGGTAACCCAGATTGAAGCGCAAGCGCCCGCTGGGCACAGGGTACACAAACCCGCACATTGTCATCACTAATAGGGGACACCCCACACACCTCCATATGGTGATTATCGCGGCCACCGGCCAATAGGGATTTACACAATAAAGTCACCCGGGATGCCCCAATAACCCGCTAGGGAAGTGGGAGGTAAAGGCAGAGTAGGACTCTAGTAGCAACTAAATAGAGGGGATAGGCCGGGAGAAACCACAATTAAGTTTGACCCGCCTGCAAGACAAACAAAAATTCCCGTAAGCGGTATGCATTCACAACAATAAAATAAAGATAAGCCAGCCCGCAGGGGCACTTACGGACCGTGGTAAGGTAGAAGCCAGCCAAACAGCACGAGAAGGCAAAGTGGCACCCCCAGATACCTCGAGGGGCCGGCCGCAGAGACAGTGATGCGGAACGCGCCATCCGCAAGGCCCGCCCCCCCGAAGAGCGCGAAGGCGCCCACGTGACCATGTCAGCCAATGATGGCGCAGCAGTGCCTGAGGTAAAGTCACCGCCGACCGCGGAACGCCGTACAAGCGCAAGCCCGCTCAGCGGCGGCATTTTTAAAAAGCAACCAGTGCAACCAACACACGCGCGGCAACACAAGACAAGCCATACTGCGTAAACCATAAGAGTGAAGAATACACCTACAACACACACACCACACGTTGACGTCAGAACAGCTCGTATAAGTAGAATGGAGTGCGGCCCACCAGTCAATCAGTTTATAAATCAGTTTTGACTATCCTGGGTTTTGGTCCACTTTAAGATTTGTTACAATTTCCTTTCTATAAAAAAAATCTCTCTCAGTTGACAGAAGATGATTTTGTCGAGAAACAGTCTGGGGAGAATCCTAAAATAGAGCAAGAGCAAAGCCACAATGTCGGTGTGCTGCGGAGACAACGTGTGAACACGGGCTGCTAATGATGACAAGGTGCCATCTCTCCAGTATAAATACTCAGCAGTACCAGCAGGCCTGCAGCCGAAATGGGTCCTCTGGGTGTCTGCATGATAACAGTATCATGATGAACTGACGGCGTGCTCGGCTTCCGGGGGGTTTGCAGCTCCACATTTAACCCATTCACTTATTGCAGATGAAAGCCTTCTTTTACTACTGCAATTTACCAGAACAAAAGTGCCACATGGCCAATTAAAGGGGACCTACACTCTCAGGGCTGCTGTGTTCCCATGCCCTAGGCATATCTTTTACAGAAACCCCATGAAAATTTCCCAACCAATGGAGTTTATGGACAGGACGTGCACAGCCCACAATCCTCAGTGGTCTCAGTGTATTTCATGAACAAATGGAGCATGGAAGAGAACAACATAAGGCAATTTGCTGGGGTCTGGTTTCAAGGTTGCTACTTTTTTCATGGGAAGAGACCTAAAGTGGACCAAAACCCAGGATTGTAACTATCCTGGGTTTTGGTTCTTGCCCCTGGGGCACCCCCATGCGGGATGCTACACTGTGTGAAACCGCTCAGGTCACCCACTCCAACTCACTTTTTCCCGGTCCTAATGCGTATGCGCAGCCTTCCGTCCAATCAGCCCGCTGGACTGCACTGGCGCAAGCTCCTCTAAGGAGCAGAGTGTAGCCAAGGTGTGCTGAGGGCTCCAATTGCTGCATCCCCATGCTGACCATTCACAAATGCCTGATGCCGGCACGCGCCTTGCTAAAGGGATAGCGGGTAAGGGGTTTTTCTTATGCATGAACTGTTGGACCAGGGGAGAGGGCGAGTTGGGGGTTTCACACAGCAGGGCATCCTGATTTGGGCAAGGACTAAAACTTGGGATTATCAAAATGCTATGTGAAACCCCCATGCATACTTATGCTGGCATCTGGGCCCCGTTTATACACAGAGCCTGGCAGAAGGGAGCGGGTGCATCCCCAGTTTCCCTTTAAATAGAGGAGTTCTCCTGTCCACAGTCCACCTGAATGGCTGGGTGCTGGAGTGTGCCAGAAATGCTGTGGATGCAGCCCGAATTGTTCACAGCACTGTGAGAGCCTGAACAAAGGTCATTTTTACTGCGACCCAAGGGGATTTCACACAGTGGGGTAACCCAAATTGGGGAAAGGCCAGTCCTGAAGTCTTTAAAGTGGACCAACACCCAGGATTTTGACTATCCTGGGTTTTGGTCCACTTCGGTGGAGCACCCCGATCAGGGGGTCCACCGACGGACAAGCGAGGTCCGTCGACAGACAAGCGAGTGCGCCCACCGCCGCCTCCCGCGCGTCACTCTTACAGGGAGCGCGCCCGCGTCGGCCATTCACAAACGGCCGTCGCGGGTGCGTGCCCTGCTAGAGGGATGCGCGAGCGGCGGCGGCTCGCGCCGCTGGATCGAGGAGCAGGTAGGGATTTCGGGGCATTCCGGGGGGTTTCACACAGCGTGGCACCCCCAATCGGGGTGCCCCGCATGCCCGATGCTGATCGGCCCGGGAATCTTATAGATTCCCGGCCCGATCAGCATCGGGTGTTGGTCCACTTTAAGACGCCCAGGGTTTTGGTCCGCTTAAGAAAACAAACACGTGCTCAACCCACCTTGTCCACCACAGCAGCCAGTGTGGTCTTAAACCGGAATAACACCCTAAAAGTCAAACTTCTGCATCTGGATAGCGTACCCACGCTATTTAGATTGCTGCCAAACAGAGGTTTGACTTTTAGAATGTTATTCCAGTTTAAAGTAGATGGATTACCAGGATTTTCACTAAGCTGGTGATATGTCTGTTTTCTTGGGGCATCTCAACACCCCCCAGATCGTCCACACAACTCACCTTTCTGCCATTCACACAGCGCGTTCAATCAGTGCTTTATGCCATGTATACTAATGCATGGCATAAAGCGCTGCTTTGAACAGAGTGTCAGCATAGGAAGTGAGAGCGGCTGCATCCCGTTTTCCAGTGGTGTGAATGGCTGGGAGCAGGAGCGTGCCGCAGCTGCAGGAATGCGACTGCAGAAGCACCAGGTAAGATAAGGTAAGAGATTGCGGGTCTCAGATAGGCTGGGGCGGGAGTGCACACTCAGCCGGGGATGCTGCAAAAGACGTAAACAAAGCAAATAGCTTTCATTGGCTGAACGCCCGTGCATGCATCGTTGAACCTAGGAGAGGTTTTACAGGGCAAACTAGGGGGTTTTACACAGAAATTCAGGGTGCCCCAGGGGAATAGAATTCCCTGGTTTTGTTCTGCTTTAAACACTCTCTGCCAAAAGCATTGCATGACGGGTAAAAGTATTTAAACACAACAGCTGTATTACAATAGCAATAAGCAGTTATTCCAACACAGGCCTCTATAAATGCAGAACATTCCTTGTTGCCTATAGCAAAAAAAAGCTTGGATGCATAATTTTTTTGTTGTAGGATGCTCCTTTAAAGCCCAACGCCAGCCTTAAAATACTAAACCGGACCTTCAGCATCATTTCATGAAAAGCCCAAACCTTTAAAATACTATTCCCCAGCATCTAAAAATACAATTCTGTGATTACTCACCTGTAGAATTGGTATTATGAGTATACAGTACGTCCTGCTCCAAATAGATTACTTACACATGGGTATTACTCCGCCAGATGGTGCTGGACTGCAGAGACATCGAAAATAGGCTCCTCCCGGCCCCTCGAATACCCGGGGACCTCCCACAAATCCCCAGCATTGAAAAGCAGTTAACGAGAAGCCGGGAGAATTAAACAACCCAAACTATCAACTATAACAATGATAACAATCACTATACAGGGGATCCAAGATAATGCAAAACCAAGGGTGGGTTGGAGCAGGACGTACTGTATACTCATAATACCAATTCTACAGGTGAGTAATCACAGAATTGTATTATTTTTAGTATACAGTACGTCCTGCTCCAAATAGATTACTTACACGTGGAACATCCAATAGCAGTGTCCATAAAGGGATCCCCAAGAAAAAGTAATAGCAGACAGTTAAAACCACTGCCGCCTGCAGAACCTTGCGGCCAAAAGCAGCATCAGCTGAGGCCCTAACATCAACCTTGTAAAACTTTGAAAAGGTATGAACAGAAGACCAAGTAGCGGCCTTGCAAACTTGTTCAACAGAAGCCTGGTGCTGAAAAGCCCAAGAGGCACCAATAGCGCGAGTGGAATGAGCAGTAAGGCGGAAGGGAGGATTCTTCCCCTTAGCAGAGTAGGCCTGAATCACAGCCCGACGAATCCATTTGCTGATAGTAGACTTGGCAGGAGCCAAATCCTTCCTAGGACCAGAAGGGACCACAAAAAGAGCATCAGTTTTCCTGAAAGGTGCAGTAGCCACCAGATAGTACTTCAGACACCTAACCACATCCAAAGAATGCAAAACCCTCTCCTTAGCATTGCTAGGATTAGGACACAAAGAAGGAAGACCAATATCCTGATTCAAATGAAAGGCAGACACTACCTTAGGCAGAAAGTCAGGTTTGAAACGAAACACCACCTTGTCCTGGTGTCTCTCATAGTAGGGGGCTGAATGGAAAGCGCCGCCAACTCAGACAAACACCTGACAGAGGTGATAGCCACCAGAAATACAACCTTGAGCGTAAGAATGGCCAGGGCAGCATCCTGCACAGGTTCAAAAGGGAGCACCCTGCAAAGCTGATAGAACCAAGTTCAAATCCAAAACAGGCACCATAGGCTTACGTGGAGGGCGCACATTAGTGACCCCCTGGAAAAAAGTCCTGATCAGAGGGCGCTGAGCAAAGGACTTCGGGAAGAAAATAGCCAGGGCAGCGACCTGACCCTTCAGAGTACTGAGTTGGAGTCCCATCTCCAACCCATGCTGCAGGAACTCCAAAATCCTGGGAATAGAGAACACCCGACAGGGAAGAGACTTAGACTCACACCAGTCAATGTAGGCATGCCAAACCCTGTAATAAATGGAAGAGGAAGACTTCTTCCTAGCCTTTATCAAAGTATCCACAACCGAGGAAGACAGCCCCTTCTCCATCAAGATGGAGGTTTCAGCAGCCAGGCTGTCAAAGCCAGAGTTTGTCAATTGGGATGGCGTAGTGAGCCCTGAGTGAGCAGATCTGGCACCAAGGGCAGAGCGTACTGATCTACTGCCAGCTGCACCACGTCTGCGAACCACACTCTTCTTGGCCACCTGGGGGCCACCAGAATTGCTGAAGACATACAGGAACTGAAAGTCCTGCCATGACAATGCTAGCCCATCTTTTTTGGGTACTGTGAATAGGTTGGAATAAAAGCCCTTGCCTTTTTCTCTTAAGGGGACCTGGCAGATGACCCCCAGCTCCAGGAGGCCTTGCACTGCTTGCACTAGCTCCTCACCTGACACAGGGTCCTGAGGAATCCGGGACCTGATAAATCTTGGAGGTGGACAGGCAGCAAACTCTATCTTGTAACCGAGGATACTACCTCCTGAATCCACCGGTCTGAGACATGAAGCCTCCAGACGTGAGCAAAGTGCTGCAGCCGTCCCCCCACCCGGATGGGTGAGGGCGCCCCATCATGCCTGAGGGGGCTTGGGGGATGATTTTGCTTTGGGACTCCAGGAAGGGCCAGGACGTCCACGTCCTCTGCCCGTACCCCAGAAATCTCCCCGGGTCCCAGGAAAGGAAACCCCCCTCCCCTGTCTGGCACCACAGTAAGGGGAGGAGAAGGAACCCTGACCCCGAAAGGGCCGAGATTGCCGCCTGCGCTGGGGTAACCTGCCTTCCTTAGCAAAACGGTCCAGGCGGTCCCCAAACAGGCGCAGTTCTTTAAAGGGAAAACTAGTGAGGGCCTTCTTGGCAGCGTTGTCAGCAGCCCACTGGCGCAGCCAAACCGAGCGGCGTATAGCCACCACAAGGGCAGATGTTCTGGCACACATTCTGATGGTGTCATCCAAAAACATCACAACTAGACAGTGCATTGAACACCTCACAAGGCAAATCATCAGGGGCACTATCAAGTATATTTCTGATAAGGGTTCTAGTGGCCACAGCAGTAATGGCAGAGGCACAGACTGGGCGCAGCGCCGTCCCCGCACATGCAAAGGCGTGGGATGCCAGCTGGTCAATGCGCCGGTCCTCAGAATCCCGCAGGGTAGTAGAGTCAGGGGAATGCATGACAGAGGTGTTAGATAGCCCTAGGACCGGGGCATCCACCTCGGGGGGGGGGGGGGGGGGGATGACCAACACTTTACCACCTCAGCAGGAAAGGGATACTTCCTATCCCAACTTTTAGGAACCCCGGGAAGCTTACTGGGGCGCTCCCATTCCTTGAGCACAAGGTTATGGAAATGTGCCTGCATCGGGAAATTCCAAACGTGATTTTGCTGTATGGAAAAGCTCCCCCCTTTGCCTGGGAGCTGCAACAGGGAGAGAGATGGACAGGACCTCAAAAATCTGGGTCAATAATCTGTCAGTGTCATCCGGGGCCCAGGGCTCAGAGTCAGAATCGTCATGACCCCTTGGCCTCTCATCAGATGAGCCTGAGTCAGAAAAAAGCTCCCCTTCATCAGACGAGCCACAAAGATTCCAAAACTCCTCAGTTTCCATAGGGAAAATAGTGACATTAAGCGTTAAGTGACGCTTTTTAGCAGGGGCCTTACGAGCCAAGGTATTTGCAATTAACTTCTCAACACTAGCCAGTCTAGAAGACACATCAGGCTGATAATCCCCACTAGTATGCAACTCAGTAGGAGTGAGGTTTAAGCTTGGGGGAGTAGGTGAAGTGAAACGAGGTGCAGCCACTGGTAGGCCAGATTGCAATGCAAGCACCTGCTCAGCACAGGTTACACAGACCCGCACCTTGTCAGCGTCAGCATGAGGCTGCCCACACGCTACACACAGCCGGTCTTGTCCCGAAGGAACCCCGGTCACATTATCCTGGGATGCCTCCATATGGTGATTATAGCGGCACTATAGGCCGATAGGGATTAACGCTATACAGCAACCCCGGATGACCCAATAACCCGCTAGGGAAGTGGGAGTATTACACAAGGCCTACTAGTTATATAACTAAGGGCCAGGAGAAGCCAAAGGGTTCGCCCAGCCTGAAAGACATAAGAAAAGACTGTAAGCACACAGTAATAAAAGGAAGAATATAAAGCCGCCCGCGAGGGCACTTACGGACCGCAGTAGGTAGAGGTCCGTCGCGCATGGGCCAACCAAGCAGGTTAAAGATGGCGTCGGTATACCTCGAGGGGCGGGCCAGTATCAGCGATGACGCGGAGCGCGCCATAGACGGGCCCCAACGCCCCCCCCCGAAGAGTGTGAAGCCAGGAGGTGACAAGCAGCCAATGACGGCGCACCAGCGCCTGAGGTAATGCCGCCGCCGCCAAGCGCGGAACATAGTGTGACATAAAATGGCGCGCGGCGGCGGCAAATTTGAAAGACAGTAAAAGGAAGGCAAGCCTGCGCGGCGGCGGACACAAGGCAGAAAAAATAAATTATAAAGTGTAAAACACAGAATGCATAGCTTACACATTTACACCCCACCCCTCTTTTCCCCCGAAGGCTACAAGGAGAATGAGGGAGGACAGCGGCCACTTAAATAGGGCCCACCGATAGGCAGGGGCAAGGAAAGAGGCTCACCATAAGCCTGAACCGCCTACCCTTTGGTGGGGGATTGCGTGGAGCAGCGCTGCTAAGCACCTAACAGCGGTGCTGCCTACCATCACCTGACCAGCGCAGCCAAGGCTGGGAGGCATATTACTAATGGAATGGGTGGGAATAGTCCTACAGGGCTAATAGCCCCGCTCACCTGCGAGTAGAGAGCCATTTCTCGTCCTTCGCAGACAGACTGCAGATAAATTCTGGTAATTTGTGGGAGGTTCCCGGGTATTTGAGGGGGCCGGGAGGAGCCAATTTTCGATGTCTCTGCAGTCCAGCGCCATCTGGCGGAGTAATACCCACATGTAAGTAATCTATTTGGAGCAGGACGTACTGTATACTAAGAATATTAATATACTTTAAGTTTTAGTCACTTATTATTCTTTCCCCCACTGGGCTTCAACACTGTTCAGGACTCTAGGATACGGGCGCCGCCATCTTGCCATAGCCAAGCATCACATACTGAGGAGATTAAAAGGGGCAAAAGTACAGGGGGGCGGGGAACAGAGCATCATTTCACCCTCTCAGCGCTCTCCTTTAACAGAGCATCCATTTACTTTTTCAGCGCTCTCCCGTAACAGAATATCTATTCGCTCTCTCAGCGCTCTCCTGTAACACAGCATCTATTAAAGTGGACCAACACCCAGGATTTTGACTATCCTGGGTTTTGGTCCACTTCGGTGGGGCACCCCGATCGGGGGTGCCCCGCTGTGTGAAACCCCCCAGAAACCCCAAAAAACTCACCTCTCCCCGCTCCCACGTGAACGCCGCAGCCAATCCCCGCCAACGTCTAGGCGGGGGACAGGAACGTACAAGCCTCTTCCGCCGCCGCTGCCTCCCGCGCGTCACTCTCGGCGCACGGGAGGCGGCGGCGGCGGATCAGGTAAGATCTTTTTGGGGTTTCTGGATTTCCGGGCCGATCACCCCTGGGTGTTGGTCCACTTTAACTCTTATTGCTCTCCAGTAACAGAGCATCCATATCCATGCTCTTCTGTAACAGAAAACCTATTCACTCTCCCAGCGCTCTCCTGTAACACAGCATCTATTCACTTTCTCAGCTCTCTTCTGTAGCAGAGAATCTTTTCACTCTCTCAGCGCTCTCCTGTAACAGCATCCATTCACTTTCTCAGCGCTTTCCTGTAACAGAGCATCTGAGATTTCATGTTAGAGGAGACTGGGGTGAGAAGCTGTTACAGGAGAGCGCTAAGAATGGGAAGAGATGCCTTATTACAGGAGACCACTGTATGGTGATCTGTCCCCATAAAGCAGTCTCCAGAAACAGGGAATATCTCCCCTATAACATATGTCCCCTCTTAGTGATGGTCTTAGAACTCTAGTGGGGCAGGGGGCACAGATCTCTATCTTTTAGCTACAAAGAAAGCTCCCTGTCCAGAAAAACATCAATTGATTGGGAATCATATGAGTTGTGTGTCACATGTGCAGCTACAAAGAGCACAAGGCAGTCCCCAGAATGAGAAGTGACAGGTTCTCTTAGTCTGAGGAGAGAGCTGGCCCCCTAGGAAGGGAAAAAGTTGTAAAGTGAAAGGCCATTGTATGCAGACACACATAGATTTGCATGGGGAGGGGTGCTCCAGCATGTCTGCAATAAAGGAGATCAGGGGGCCGTGACTGTGCTTGAGCTCTGCAACACTGCCATAAAGCAAAATTCCAGACCGGAATAAACAAGATGGCAGTGTCCAGGTTCATGGGCAATGCCAGGATGGGGTAAAGCCTGGCTGGACTGGCCTTTAAACGAAAGAATGTAGTCAAATAGAGCAAAGCAAAATGGTTTACAAGTATGTAAGAAACCAAGCCTGTTTTTGTGTTTTTGCCCTTTAAAGCCCCCAGCAATATGTCACTTTGCCAAAATCTTGCCACTATTTCCAGCAAAAGAGAAGGCAATTGTCCCAAACAGACATTTAACATGCCTACACCGATGTAACATCAATACAGATAACATGGAGTCTACTCTATAGGACACTTCTGGGGTCAGGAGAAACATTTATTTTTTTTACATACCGGAGCAAAGTTCTTTGTAGTATTGCTGGTTGGTGAGGACCTGAGTGAGCACAGATCTCATCGCTCCACCCATCTTTGTTAAATCCTCCAGGAAGGAGATTTGAGGCTCCAGAGGCTGAAGAGTCTTCTGGAGATCCTTTTCAGACGATGAATCTAGAAAAAAATCAAATCTAAGCAAAAAATGATAGACAGCCCAGCACCACATTTTACTTACTCAACTCCTGCATTCTATTACAAAAAGCACTATGCAAGCCAGAGCAGCATGGTTGTATGATGATTATAACTTAATGCAAGTAAAAAAAATACAATTCTGTGATTACTCACCTGTAGAATTGATTTTGTTGGTATCCTGCACGGGTTACTTTATCTTCATTCTTCACTATTGGGTTATCCTCTACAAGGTGGCGCAGTCGACTGCAAGACGGCTTGTGGCTCCTCCCGGCCCTTATAAGGGCAGCAAATTTCCCATAACTCCCAGTGTTGAAAAGCAGTAATACAGAAAAAAGCCGGGAGAGACCATGTTACTTCACACAGCCCCAAAATAAACTCTCTCAACGGTAATCACCATAACAAGGCAAAAGCGGATAACTATCAAGGGTGGAATGAAGCGACCCGTGCAGGATACCAACAAAATCAATTCTACAGGTGAGTAATCACAGAATTGTATTTTTCCTGGTATCCTGCATGGGTCGCTTCATCTTCATTCTTCACTATTGGGACATCCAAAAGCAGTGTCCCAGTAGAAGGGTGGGATCCCCAGTGAGCAACAGCACGTAGTTTCATGACACTACCTGTTCAACTGAAGCCTGGTGCTAAAAAACCCAAGAAGCACCAATAGCTCTAGTGGAGTGAGCAGTAACACGGAAAGGGGGTTCCTTCCCCTTGGCAAATTACGCTTGTACCACCGCCTGTCTGATCCACTTGCTGATAGCAGATTTGGCTGGAGGCAAGCCCTTCCTAGGTCCGTCAGGGAGAACAAACAGAGATCCGACTTCCAAAATGACTCTGTAGCAACCAAATAGTACTTAAGCGCCCTGACCACATCCAGAGAATGAAGATTCCATTCCTTTGAATTAGAAGGGGCAGGACACAAGGAAGACAAGACAATGTCCTCATTGAGATGAAAGGCAGAGACAACTTTGGGCAAGAATTCCAGTTTAAGTCGGAACACCACCTTATCCTGATGCCGCTCAAAATAAGGAGGCTTCAAAGAAAGCGCCGCCAGCTCAGAGACGCGATGCACCGAGGTGATAGCTACCAAAAAAGACCACCCTCAGAGTCAGAATGGACAGAGCAGCATCGCACAAGGGCTCAAAGGAAGGACCCTGGAGAGCAGAAAGCACCAAGTTCAAATCCCACACCGGTAACAAAGGCTTAAGCAGCGGACGCACATGGGTATCTCCATGGAAAAAAGTCTTGATAAGCCTATGATTGGTGAAGGATCTTTGCAAAAAAATTGCCAAGGCTGAAACCTGTCCTTTGAGGGTACTCAGTTGTAAACCAGACTCTAGATAATGTTGTAGAAATTCCAAAATCCTGGAAAGGGAAAAAGTGCGACAAAGAAAAAACAAAAGAAAAAAATGTAAGCGTGCCAGACCCTGTCGAAGAGGATTTCTTCCGAGCCTGAATCATGGTACTGACGACCGAGGCCGGCAGCCCCTTATCCATCAGGATGGAGGTTTCAGCAGGATGGCGTAGCAGTCCCTGAGTGAAAAGCCCTGGATCTTCGGGCATGCCAAAGTGATCCACTGACATCTGAACTATGTCCGCGAACAAGAATCTTCTCGGGGGGCCACCCGGATGGTTGGTACCCCTTCCTGAGCTATCTTGCGCAGCACACGACCCAGCAGAGGAAAGGGAGGAAAAGCATAGAGGAGTCGGAATTCCGCCCAAGGAATTGCCAGAGCATCCGTGGCGAAGGCCAGAAAATCTCTTGACAGAGAGACGAATCTTAGGAGCTTGTGATTGTGACGGGATGCAAACAGGTCCACGTCCGGCTGATGCCAGCGGCGGCATAGGGCGTGAAAGATCTTGTTGCTGAGAGACCATTCCGAGATGCAGTGAACATTCTCCCCCGCCCAAGACAAGATCAGGGACACTTCCTTGAGGGCACGTTTGCTCCGAGTCCCGCCCTGATGATTGATGTAAGTGACCGCCGTCCGAGCGGACCTGGACCGCACGACCCCGTAGGTGGGGAGTCAACTGGAAGAGAACTAACCTGATCGCTCTCAGCTCCAGGAGGTTGATAGGCACATGGGCCTCCTGAGGGCCCCACTGACCCTGGAACTTCAGCGATTACCAAAACCCTCCCCAACAGGTCAGACTGGCATCCGTGGTGACAATCTCCCAGCACGGAGGTAGAAAGGGCCTGCCAACTAGAAGATTTCTCGAGTCCAACCACCACGAGAGGGACTGTCTGGCCAGAGGGGACAGAGCAAATTCCTGCTCCAGGCACTCCTGTGACCGATCCCAAACCGACAAAAGATTCAACTGAAGAGGTTTCATGTGGAACTGAGCAAAGGATACAGCCTTGAAGCAAGAAACCATGAGACCCACCAACTGCATCCCCAGACGGATGGAGGGGTGGGGGCATGACAGCAAGCTCCGCGCCTGCGCCTGAAAACCCTCCACCTTCTGCTGAGGGAGGAACACCT
This sequence comes from Gastrophryne carolinensis, assembly GCA_027917425.1. Taxonomy (NCBI): domain Eukaryota; kingdom Metazoa; phylum Chordata; class Amphibia; order Anura; family Microhylidae; genus Gastrophryne; species Gastrophryne carolinensis. The sequence continues at coordinate 226,024,887 of CM051240.1, read as the reverse complement.
TGACCTGAGAAGTGTCCAAAGTCATGCCCAGGAAGGACCTCACCAAGGACGGAGTGGTAGAAGACTTGGGATAGTTGATCACCCAACCGAAAGCTTTGAGAGTGGACAAAACATTCTGAGTGTCGCTCTCGGCCTGTTGAAGAGATTGAGCAGCAATCAACAAGTCGTCCAGGTAAGGAAGAATGCGAAGGATCAAGATGGCCATGACACCTGCCAACACCTTGGTGAACACCCGAGGGGCCAAAGAAACACCGAATGGCAGTGCCACAAACTGGTAGTGTTGATCCTCCAAGGCAAATCTCAGTAACTTCTGATGTCCCCAGAAAATAGGAAAGTGCAGATAGGCATCCTTGATGTCCACCGTGGTCATGAAGTCGCCTGGCTGAAGGGAGCTCACCGCCGACCGTAAGGTCTCCATGCGGAAGTGTTTGAACCTGACAAATCTGTTGAGACCCTTCAGGTCCAGGATAGGTCTCAGAGAGCCGTCCTTGGGCACTGTGAAAGGATTGGAATAGAACCCCAGACCCCGTTCCTGAAGAGGCACAGGACAAATTACTCCGGACGAGAAAAGTCGCTGGACAGCCAGCCTGGCCGCCTGGACGCGCATACCAGCTCAGCTGGCTCTGAGCGCTGGAGGCCGCGTCTCGCGCTTCCCTCTAACAGGAAGCGTGCCTGCACCGGCCATTCACAAACGGCCGGCGCGGGTGCGCGCCCTGCTAGAGGGAAGCGCAAGACGCGGCCGCGGCTCGCGCATGCGCCGATGGAACAGGGCTGAGGTAAGGTTTGTGGGTCTCCTGGGGGGTTCCTCCCCGCGGGACATCCCGATTTCGGATGCCCTGCGGGGAGGGATCTGATCGGTCCGGGAATCTTATAGATTTCCGGGCCGATCCCCCCTGGGTGTTGGTCCACTTTAAACACATCCCAGGGGAGATCCTCAGGGTGATGATCAAGCATCTTTCTGATGAGGGTTCTAGCGGCCACTGCAGTAATGACCGCGGCACAGACTGGGCGCAGCGCCATCCCTGCACAAGGAAAGGCGTGGGAGGCCACAGATCAATGCGCCGTCCTCAGCAGGGGCTGTAATAAAGGGGGGGTTAGGAACCCCTACGATCGGCGCATACACCACAGGGGGTGATGACTAACAAATGACCACCTCAGGGGGAAAAGGGTATTTCCTATCCCAGTCCCCTGGGACCCCTGGAATTTACTGGGGAATTCCCATTTCTTGAGTACAGGAGCATGGAAACGAGCCTGCTCTAAAAATTCCAAGCGTGCTGTCGCTGTATGGAAACGCACCCCTCTCGGCTTGGAGGCCTCACCAGGGAGAGAGATAGACAGGACCTTAAAGACCTTAATCAACAAATCTCACACTGGCCTCAGTATTCAGGGCCAGAATCGTCATGACTCCTCGGCCTCTCATCAGATGAGCCTGAGTCAGCTCTCCTTCATCAGAAGGGGTATAGGCACGCGGAGTAGTGAACTCCTCAGTTCCCATAGGACAAACAGAAAACAGGAGGCGTCAAGGGCCACTTCTTACCAGGGCCCCTGCGCCCTGACAACCTCACAATAATCTGATCAGCCGTAGGCTGGAAGACACAGCAGGCTGCAAATCCCCACTTGTATGCGACTCATCAGGAGTGAGATTTAAGCACGGGGAGACAGGTGTATTGAAGCGAGGTGCAGCCACTGGCAACCCTGATTGCAGGGCCAGTGCTTGTTCGGCACAGGGTCCGCTCTGTCAGCATCTGCATGGGGTTGTCCACACGCTGTACACAGCCGGTCTTGTCCCAGAGGGACCCCGGTCACATAATTCTGAGATGCCTCCATATGGTGATTAACAAGGCAAATATGCCAGCAGGGATTTATGCAATAAGCAACCCTGGATGCCCCAAAACCCGCTAGGAATGTGGGAGAATTTTTTGAAAGCCCGCTATAATTTATGTCAGGCCGGGAGAAGCCACCGGGTCTTTGACGTCTGAAAGACATAAGGAGAATAAGGGGTGTCAGAGCCATGCGCAGCAGAAAAAAATTTTCAATAATGAAATCACCCGCGAGGGCACTTACAGACGCAACCGCGCGAAGATCATCAAAATGGCGCCAAGCGAACCTCGAAGGGCGAGCCCGATCTGGCCGTGACGCGGAACGCGCCACGCCAGGTCCCCGCCTCCCCCAAAGAGCGCAAAGCTCTGAGGCAGCTGTCAAGTCTTGACAAGCAAAGGATAAGATACACTCAGTATAAGCCTTTGCTAAAGGAGACGCCGTAGCGTCTGAACGATGCCGCCGCCCGGCGCAGCACACTATAGTAAAAGAAAGAACACACACACGACGGCAGCCAAAAACTATGAAGAGCAAGTAGCGCGGCTCTGACACCCAGTTGCAAGTCAAGGGCAATACTACGGCCATAAGCGTGACAATACAGTACACTGAGACCGGCACACACATACCCCCCTTTCTTTTCCCCCGAACTACTGGGGAAACGAGGGAGGATGGCGACCCTTTACACAGGGTCCACCGCTACACGGGGCATGGGCAAGAATGCGGGGGGGACATCCACTAGAGGCTCACCATCAGCATAAACCGCCTACCCCTTGGTGGGGGACTGCGGTGGAGCGTGGCTCCATAAGCACACATGGTGCTGCCTACCTTCACCCGACCAGCGCAGCCCAGGCTGGGAGGCACATCACGAAAAGGACGGGTGGGAATAGTCCAACAGGGCCGCAGGCTGTAATAGCCCCGCTCACCTGCGAGAGAGTGATACTTCATGTCTTCGCAGTCGGCACTGCAGAGAAAACTGGGGATTTGTGTGAGGTATTTGAGGGGCCGGGAGGAGCCTGTTTTGCATGTCTCTGCAGTGCAGCGCCATCTGGCGGAGGATTACCCAAGTGTAAGTATTCTATCTGGAGCAGGACGTACTGTATACTTAAAATATATACACCTCACCATCTTATCCTGATGAGACATACTGGCGAGGAACACCGTCCACTAAAATAGCAATGCTGCGCCCAGGAGACAGCAGCAGCCAGGCAGATATGGGCAGAGGAGGTAATCAGCATTTCCACCAGTGCAGAGCTCCGCTGTCCTGCCCTAATGTTGTGGTGCTCAAGAAGAACCCCTGGCCACAGGTACACTGTCCTGTGGAGGTAAAGCCATGGGACTGCCGAGCACCTCTCCAGAAACCTCCTGGGGTTTAAAAAAAAATTAAAAAAATAAACAGGCCATTGTTCCAACAGTCCTCCTCCTAGGGCAGAGGGAAACACAACACTTAGGACTGGGGGGGGGGCTTTAAACATGTTACAGTTAAGTTTCCTCTCTAGAGGGAGGGGCTCACGGAAAGAGAAATATTCCTATAAGCATACAATGGCCATATAACCCCCCCAAAACAAAAAAAAAATGTGTGTGGGGCCAACTGGACCCTAAAGTCACAAATGAAACACAGACAAGCACCTACCTTGTTCACTGTAACCATCTCTTAAGTACTGGATCAGGTAGAAGATGAAGCGGGGGATCACCAGTTCAGACATGGCCAGTAAATCTTGGGGCACGGTGGGAACACACGAGCTGGACTTCACTCTATGCCGCTTGCAAAACCTAAAAAATAAGAGAAGGGCTTATAGGCGACCAATAGCAGAGGGAGAGGAAGACATTCTGATCTGGGCGACTGGAAAGAAGCGGACCTGAGAAACGGGAGCAAATATAGTAATGCATAATGTGCAATTTAGAGTGGGGAGGGATTATCTCAGATATAATATTCTATTTACTATCTGTGCCTCGACTGAAAGTAGACAACCAAAAAATGCAATGTGGTCTATTCACTGCTGCCTGTGGCCCACGCATGAAAGCATGGCTGGAGTAAGGCTCTAAGATGCCCCACTCCCAATGTGGGATTGAGAGTTTTTTCTTCAATGGCCATATGGTGCTTGGAGAAGTTTCAGACATAAATTCCAAGATGTAGATCCATGTTAATACCCAGGCTGTGCATTTTTATTCGTTCCCCTTTTATTTTTTCTGTACTGAAAGGTTTAAAAACAACTTTGGTCGAGTCTAAAAAACTCTTGGGGCGGTGGTCTCCCTCTTTATGGTGCATCCCAAATTAAGATGCTCCGCTGCATGAAACTCTGTTTACCCAATTTAATCACCTCTTCCCAAAGCCCTATGTGCTTCTCTGTGCTGCGGCCACATCTCTCTAGCTCGGGCATGTAACAGTCTTTCTGAATGGCTGGCACGGGCAGGCCAGCAGCTAGAGGTGAGATGGGGAGTGGACAGCCTATTTAGATGTCCTTACTGCACTAGTGCCAAAAGAAATCTGAAATGCACAAGCTTCACTGATGAGTGACTCACTAGGGAAGTGGTGAGTTCTTCAGTGACCACAGGGGATACACACATTGGGGCATCCTAAATTGGGATGCAACACCAGGGAGAAACAAATTCCAAGAAAGTTAAAAATTCTTGGGTTTTTTTCCTAAGAAGTTGCACTAGCGCAGACAGAAGCTACATTGGAGCAGCTCTCTCCAAAATGAACCAGAAGGCTACCAGACACGAGTCTAAAACAACACCTTATCTAACCCATGTTTTGTGGTATCCTCTGGGCCCACAATTTCATGTCAGCTCCACTTATTTGGGTGCAAGTCCATCCTTGCAAATCAAGAGATGGCAAGGCAATATGTCACAGGGAATCAACCAGGACTCACCCTGGAACATACCTGCAAAGGAAAGAGTGTAGCTCGGCTCTTAAGGTGAATCCTCATGTACTAACTTGGCCCCCTAATTACTCAGACTTGAACCCAACTGAGCATCTGTGGGTACACCACAATCATTATGTTCGCTCTAGGGACCCTCCCCTACCAACTCTCCAGCAGCTTTGGGGTGCACTGCAGTCAGCTTTGCTCTAGAGTCCTGTGACCACCTAACAATACCTTATTGAGTCACTCCAAGCCAGTCTAACTGCTGTCCATGCTGCACACTGCATATAGCTGGTGGCCCTAATAATGTGACTCAAGTGAGTGCGTGCATATATAAGGCTGAACTGGATAGGAAGTCGTCTTCTAACTTCTCATTAAATGGGCTCAAATGTTGCAAAGGCCCTGGAGTCTAAAAGACCAGTGGCGGCATCATCCCCGCCTTCCTTGCAGCAGTGGTGCACTCCCGCAATCAGCAGTTTAGAAGGGGGGCAGAAGCGCTCCGCGCACAACAGGTAAACTGGAGATTTCGGCCAGCAGGTTTGTCATGTCTGCCGATATTTTTGAGATCAACCTATCAGCAATCTCAAAAATGAGGGTGTAGCCTTGGCAGTGGGAAAACATTTTTTCTTTTAACCCTTTTGTTGCCAAGCACGTAACACCTACGTGCTGGCTTGGCTGGGCCTTAAGTGCCAAGCCCGTAGGTGTTACGTGCTTGACTTTGATCGCTTCTAGTTTAAAAAATAAAAATAAAAAATACTCACCTGACCCCTTGTTGGATCCGGCCGGGTCTCCTCTTTAATTTGGTGCCATCCGATCCCCCGTGGGGGGTCGGATGGCTCCAGGAGAGCCCCCGGAATAGGCCGCCCCCCCCCCCGCTTCTGCAGCAGCAGCTGCTAACTGTAAAAAAAAAAAAAAAATAAAAATGACATTCACTTACCTCCATGTGCGCTGGCTCCCGCTGTCCCTCCTCTTCACCTGGGGGGCCTCCGATCCCCCCCCAGGACTTACCGATCTTCAGGAGGGAGCCTGGGAGGCTCTCTCCTCTCTTCTTCAAGATGGCGACCGCCATCTTGCCTCTAAGCCCCGCCCCCTTGGGGGCGGGGCTTATGACGTCATCCCGGTCCCGATCACCGGCTTCAGCTTTCTCAGCTTCTCAGATGCCGGTGATCGGTGCCCTGGAAGGAGGTGACAGGAGATCCTCTGATCTCCTGCCTTCTCCTTCTCTGGATGCCGATCACAGGCATCTGTCAGCTGAGCGGCGAGGGACAAGAGCTTGCAATCGAAGGTAAGTACAGTAAAAAAAAATTATTTTTTTTTAATAAAATACTTTTTTTTATTGTGTGGTTTTTTTTTTTTACAGTTAACCCTTTGTGAGCTGGTAAGGGGTCCATGAGACCCCTTATACCAGTTCACATGGCTGGGGGGGTGGCATTGCCATTAACCCCCGCACCCCCATTACCTGCCTCCCCAAAGGCCAGGGGGGGGCAGAAGAGCCCGGGCCCACATAGGCTATGTGGGCTCGTAGGCTGCAGGGTGGGGGGGCCACCAAAGCTGGCCCCCCCACTCTGTGCCTACAAGCCCCCATAGCTGGTCCCGGGCTGGTTACTTTGGGTAAGGGGGACCCCACGTCATTTTTTTTTTTGGATTTTTAAGGGTTTTTAACCCTTAAAAATCCAAAAAAAAATGGGGTCCCCCTCCCCGGGAAGGGGGACCCTATGTCATTTTTTTTTTTAATTAACCATTTGTCATCCAGCAGCTATAAAAGACTTCTGGGCAGGAAAGGGTGTCTACCTATACATATGTGGTATCGCTGTAAGCGGGAGAAATTGGGGTTTCTCACGCAATAAGATTTTATTGACAAACTTACATTTTTTATTACAAAAAAACTCTACAAATTGTAAAAAAATATATTTTTTTTATTTTTTTTCACACATTTCACCCAAAAATGTTGAGAATACACCTAAAAAACACAAACAAGACATTTCATGTTAAAGCCCAGACTCTGTTGAAAAAAACAATATATAATTTTCCTGGGAAATCCCTGGAAATCCCTTCGAAAATGACAGTTGAACATGTGTAGCGCAAAACAGTCAAACTCAGTCTGGCAACAGGGAGTGGCAAATGCTGCAGGTAGGCTGGCAGCGAAAGGGTTAAACCAGGCCACCAATGGTTGCATCGCCTGAGGAACTCTGACAGGGAGGACAGGTGGGGGTAGGTGAAAAGCTGGATTGTGCTGTTTTATTAACATAGCTATTAGCTAAAATGTAAAAAGCAGTCCAGCAATGTCTTAAAACAGAACAGAACTCATTATTTTGACTACCCCGAGTGTTGTGTGGGGCATCCGATTTAGGATGCCCCACTATGTGAACCTCGGATCCCTTGTAAATCTTACTTGACCACCAATCCAACGGTGCACACGTGGGCTCTCTTCCAATCAGCGCCATGTCATATTAATGTTCACCAATACAACTGTTTAAACCAGAGCTCAGCAATAGAGGGCGAGAATGGCCGCCTCCCCAGTTTTCCTTCAGATTGGGGCACACTCCCAAACCCAGCCTTTCTAAATAGCTAGGGGTGGGGGCACTCCTCAGCCCATAAATGCTGGGAATTTGGTCGGTGTTCACATCACCATGGGAGCCAGAACAAAGTCCAGTTTTGTGGCGATCTGGGGGGGGGGGGGGGGGATGTTCACAAAGTGGGGCATCCCGACCACAGGGCGGCCCGCTCTGGGGTTTTTTCTGCTTTCAATCCAAATGGCAGCTATCGGGGGCTCCTGCTGCCACTTTCTCTAAACCCCGACATTAAATGATAGCTGAGAGACTTTCTCCTCCCTCCCCAATCGCTATGACAACTAGGGCTATTTAGCTGTAGGAATTATGGAAGTGAGCTAAATTACACACTGCATGGAGTACACAAGTATACGAAACGTCACAATAAACCAGCACAGATGCAAAGTATCTGGTAAAGGTGTTGCATGCCGGAGATTTATAATTTGCTGAAATGCACATCAGCATGCAGTGTTCTGCATGCACACTTTTTTCATTAAATAATTTTATTAGATTGAAATACCCTATTTAATTTTGGTTTTCTTAGATCTGGAATAATGTACAATGATCACATTTTCCAACGTGTGTGATACATTTATTATTTTTCCGGCTATAAAAATCACTGGACATTTTAAGGATGAAGCTAAAGAGGACCGAAATCTGATTTGGCATGCCCTGCAGTCCCTATCCCTGCTTTGTGAAACCTTCTGGGGTCGCTGGTATACTTACAGTATAACCACACTGTATAAGCATCCCTGACTTCCCTGGGTGATGCGTGCTCTGGCACCCAGCCAAACATCACACAAAGGTAAACTGGGAATGCCGGCTTCTCTGTATGCCAGGCCTGTTGGACAAACAGAGTTCTATGCTGTGCATCAATATGCATGGCATTGATTGTGGATAGGACGACAGGCTACGCACGCAGCATGGGATTCCCAACGAGGTGAGTGTACCAGCAATTCCAGGGGTTTTCACTTGGGATACCCACAGAAAATGGACCAAAACCCAGGATGGTCAAAATCCTTGGTTTTGTTCTACTTTAAAGAGGAGAAACACTCCAAGAATCTTGGGGCATTGCTCTACCTCTTTAAGTAGCATCCCAAATTGAGATTTTCAAATGTGTGAAACCCCCTCACCGCTCCTACATGCCTGTGCAGAATCTCTGGACCGTGGTCACATACCGTGTATATATCTAGCTGCGGGCCTGCCTTTCTGAATGGGCAGCATGCACATAGCTGCAGGGAGGGGCGGGGATACCTCCGGCGATAAAACCTGACCTTCACCCTAAATAAGAGTCTATCTTATATGTTTCCCCCGCCCTGTACATACAGATTGCTCACATTAAAAATCATCCTACCTGCATCTATTGCATTTTCTGAGCCTTTAAACATCCAAGATGGCGGCTCATGGAGGTGTCTTCTGACACTTGCCACTCTGCATTCTGGGATTGCTGACCTTTTTCTGACCCCAGCTTTGCTCTGTTTGTGCAAAGCACAGCTATAACTCCTGCACTTTTGACCCCTCTCCTCAATATGTGATGCTACTGAGCCAAGATGGTGGCGCCTGTATTGTAGAGTCCTAAACAGAGTTGCAGCCCAGTGGGGAAAAGAGTAATAACTAAGTGACAAATAAGGTTAAATATTTTAATTTTAGATGCTGAGGAATAGTTTAAGGGTTTGGGCTTTTCATTAAATGATGCTGAAGGTCCGCTTTAAGTTTCCCTTGCCACACTGAACAGTGCTGCAAAAGAAATGTGAATAGGAACAAGTGCTGCTGATTGCAAGTGCTGCACATTGGAACCAGGAACAGGTTATGGGCAATCCGTGGAGGTGCCCACAGCGGTACATCCCAATTCGGAATTCCCCACCAGGGAGGAGCAACACCCTCTTTGAATCCAATCAAAATGAACAATGGCCTCAAGGAGGTGGTTTTCCTTAAACCCGAGGGCATCCTGATTTGGGATGTCTCACTGTGTAAAACCCTAGGACTGCCGAGTACACTCACCTAGTTGGCGATTGCACAGGGCATGAACGGGCCACAACCCTGCTAGACCACTAGCTGAGGTACCCGCTGCAAATATGACTGAATACAGTGGATATAAGTGAATATAAAAGTATACACAGCCCCGTTACAATGGCAGATGTTTGTAAAAATAAAAAGCCTTTTGAACTCTTTGTTAAATGACCCTGGGGCTTTCACAAAGTGGGACATCCTCGATTGGGATGCCCCACTGGAGAACAACAATACCTAGGAAAGTGGAAAACCCGGGTTTGGTTCCTCTTTAATGGAAAAGTCCACTACTGTCTTTTCCTGATACTCTCCAGCACCGGGCAGTCCAAGGAGTAACTAGTACATCTGCTTACCTTACTGCTAATAGTTCTCTCGCTTCCTGGTTTCAGCTGGCTGGCAGGTAGGTGTGGCAGACTCAACCTGAAAACAATGGGGTCCTCCATACACCAGGAATTTCTGTGTAAGAAAGAACCCAACAGGAGGCGGTCGTACAGAGGCCACACCCACCCGTCAGCCAGCCAGAATCTGGAAACAGCTCCCGGGTTCACAAACCGGGGCTGCAGGGGACCAATCGGCAGTTTCTTCTAGTTACCCCTTGAACTCCCCGGGACATCCAAAATCGGGATGCCCTGCTGTATGAAACCCCCAGGTCGCCCATACACTTACCTTCCAGTCGAACGGCACATGAGCAAGCAACAGCCACCTTCCCGCACCAGGCATGTGAATGGCCGGCGCGGGCACGCTCCCTGTTAGAGGGTATCGGGGGATGCAGCCGTCAGCGCACTCGGAGCCGCTCGCCTTAGACGTACTGACACGAGCAGATCCGGGCATGCTGATTGGCCGAGCGGCCAAGCATGCGCCATGACCGGGAAGAGGTGAATTTGTTTCGGCGACCTGCGTGGTTTCACACAGCGGGGCATCCCTGATCGGTGTGCCCCAGGGGCAAGGACCAAAATTCAGATAGATCAAAATCCTGGGTTTTGGTCCACTTTAATGCCCTGACTCCATCCAGGGAATGCTACAGTCGCTCCTTATGATGAGTGGGGCATGGACACAAAGAGGGCAGTACGATCTCCTGATTTAGATGGGCAAAAAATACAATTCTGTGATTACTCACCTGTAGAATTGATATTATGAGTATACAGTACGTACTGCTCCAGATTAGATTACTTACACTTACACCATACAGGGGATCCAGGATAATGCAAAACCAAGGGTGGGGTGGAGCAGGACGTACTGTATACTCATAATATCAATTCTACAGGTGAGTAATCGCAGAATTGTATTATTCTTAGTATACAGTACGTCCTGCTCCAGATTTGATTACCTACACTTGGGACATCCAATAGCAGTGTCCATAAAGTAGGGTGGGATCCCCAAAGGTAACAGCAGACAGGTCATACCACTGCCGCCTGCAGAACCTTACGGCCAAAAGCAGTATCAGCTGAGGCACTAACATCAACCTTGTAAAACTTTGAAAAGGTATGAACAGAAGACCAAGTGGCGGCCTTGCAAACTTGTTCAACAGAAGCCTGGTGCTGAAAAGCCCAAGAGGCACCAATAGCACGAGTGGAATGAGCAGTAAGGCGGAAGGGAGGATTCTTCCCCTTAGCAGAGTAGGCCTGAATCACGGCCTGATGGATCCATTTGCTGATAGTAGACTTGACAGGTGCCAAACCCTTCCTAGGACCAGAAGGGACCACAAAAAGAGCATCCGTTTTTCTGAAAGGTGCCGTAACCACCAGATAGTACTTCAGACACCTAACCACATCCAAAGAATGCAAGACCCTCTCCTTAGCATTGCTAGGATTAGGGCACAAGGAAGGAAGAACAATGTCCTGATTCAAATGAAAGGCAGACACCACCTTAGGCAGAGAATCTGGCTTGAAGCGAAACACCACCTTGTCCTGATGTCTCTCAAAGTAGGGGGGCTGGATGGAAAGTGCCGTCAACTCAGACACACGCCTAACAGAGCCACCAAGAAGACAACCTTAAGAGTAAGAATGGCCAGGGCAGCATCCTGCACAGGTTCAAAGGGAGCACCCTGCAAGGCAGACAAGACCAAGTTCAAATCCCAAACAGGCAACATAGGCTTACGTGGGGGACGCACATGAGTAACCCCCTGGAAAAAAGTCCTGACCAGAGAATGCTGGGTAAAGGACCTCTGGAAGAAAACAGCCAGGGCAGAGACATGACCCTTTAGAGGGTCTGCAGGAACTCCAGGATCCTGGGAATAGAGAACACACGACAGGGAAGAGACTTAGACTCACACCAGTCAATGTAGGCACGCCAAACCCTATAGCAAATGGAAGAAGAGGACCTTTATCATGGTATTAACCACAGAGGCAGAGAGCCCATTCTCCATCAAGATGGAGGTTTCAGCAGCCAGGCCGTCAAAGCCAGAGTTTGTAAATTGGGATGGCGTAAGTGACCCTGAGTGAGCAGGTCTGGCACCCTGGGCAGAGCGTACTGATCTACTGCCAGCTGCACCATGTCTGCGAACCACACTCTTCTTGGCCACCTAGGGGCCACCAGTATTGATGGCACCCCCTCCTGAGCTATCTTGCACAGAACCCTGCCCAACAGGGGAAACGGAGGAAAGACATACAGGAGCTGAAAGTCCTGCCATGACATTGCTGGAGCATCCGTGGCCAAGGCCAGAGGATCCTGGGACAGGGAGACAAAGGCCGGGACCTTGTGATTGTGACGGGACGCAAACAGATCCACATCTGGTTGGCCCCAACGGTGACACAGAGATTGGAACACCATGTTGCAGAGGGACCATTCTCCCAGGCGAGAGGTCCCACTGCTCAGAGAGTCAGCCTGCAGATTCTCCACCCCCGGGATGTACACAGCTGACATACAGGGAACATTCTCCTCCGCCCAGGCCAGGATCAGAGACACTTCCCGGAGGGCCCTCTTGCTCCGGGACCCTCCCTCATGATTGATGCAGGCAACCGCCGTCTGGTTGTCCGAGCGCACCTGAACAGGCTTTCCCCAACTGAGTCAGAACCAACCTGATCGCCCACAGTTCCAGAATGTTGATAGGTGTGTGGGCTCCTGAGGGCCCCACCTCCCTTGGAACTGCAGGGACTTCCAAAACCCCCCCCAACCTGTCATACTGGCATCCGTGGTGACCGTCTCCCAGGAGGGGGCCAGAAAGGATCTGCCCACCAACAGGTTCCTGGAGTCCAGCCACCACGAGAGGGACTGCCTGACCAGGGGGGAAAGCACAAGGACCTGGTCCAGGGACGCAGGATCCTTGTCCCAAACTGACAACAGCTGGAGTTGCAGAGGCCTCATGTGGAACTGAGCATAAGTGACCGCCTCGAAGCACGCCACCATCAGGCCCACCAGCTGCATTCCCTGTCTGATGGAGAGATGGGGGCAAGATAGCAGGAACTGAACCTGCGCAATCAGACTGTCCACCTTATGCTGAGGAAGAAAAATCTTTGCCTGAACTGTATCCAGATTCATTCCCAGGAAGGGAGTCACCAAGGAGGGAGCCAGGGAAGACTTGGGATGGTTGATCACCCAGCCAAATGATTCCAGAGTGGACACTACCAGCAAGTATCCAACTCTGCCTGTTGTAGGGACTGGGAAGTGATGAGAATGTCGTCCAGGTAGGGCAGCACGCGGATGCCTTGAGACCTGAGCAGAGACATCACTCCTGCCAGCACCTTGGTGAACACCCTGGGAGCTGAAGTGAGACCGAAGGGCAATGCCACAAATTGGTAGTGCAGATCCTCCAGAGCGAACCTGAGGAACCTTTGATGACCTGGAAACAAAGGAATTTGAAGGTAAGCATCTTTGATGTCCACAGACGTCATGAAGTCCCCTGGACGCAGGGAACCGATGGCAGAGCGCAGAGTTTCCATGCGAAAGCGCCTGCACCTGACAAATTTGTTGAGGATCTTCAAGTCCAGGATGGGCCTGACTGACCCATCTCTTTTGGGCACGGTGAACAGATTGGAATAGAAGCCCTTGCCCCTTTCTCGTAAGGGGACCTGACAGATGACCCCCAGCTCCAGAAGGTTTTGCACCGCCAGAACCAAAGCCTGAGCTGACACAGGGTCCTGAGAAATCCGGGATCCGATTAATCTTGGGGGGGGGGGCAGGCAGCAAACTATCTTGTAACCGGAGGACACTACCTCCTGAATCCACCGGTCTGAGACATGAAGCCTCCAGACGTGAGCAAAGTGCTGAAGCCGTCCCACCACCCGGATGGGTGAGGGCGCTCCTTCATGCCTGAGGGGGCTTGGGAGAAGACTTAAGCTTAGAGCCCCAGGAGGAGCCAGGGCGACCACGTTCTCTGCCCCTACCCCAGAAATCTCCTCTGGCCCCTGTAAGGGAGACCCCCCTCCCCTGTCTGGCACCACGGTAAGGGGAAGAAAAGGAGCCCTGTCCCCGAAAGGGCCGAGACTGCCGCCTGCGCTGGGGCAACCTGCCTCCCTTAGCAAAAAGGCCCAGGCGTTCCCCAAACAGGCGTAGTCCTTTGAAGGGAAAACCAGTGAGAGCCTTCTTGGCAGCGTTGTCAGCAGCCCACTGGCGCAGCCACAACGAGCAGCCTATAGCCCCCACAAGGGCAGAGGTTCTGCCACACATAATGGTATAATCCAAGGCAGAGAGGCCATAAGTCACGAAAACCTCACAACGAGAGAGTGCGTTAAACCCCTCACTAGACACATCATCAGGGGCACCAACAAGGATACTTCTAAGCAGGGTCCTAATAGCCACAGCCGTAATGGCAGAGGCACAGACCGGGCGCAGTGCCGTCCCCACTCACGCAAAGGCATGGAACGCCAGCTGATCAATGCGCCGGTCCTCAGCATCCCGCAGCGTAGTAGAGTCAGGGGAGTGCAGGACAGAGGTGTTAGATAACCCTAGGACCGGGGCATCTTCAGGAGGGGATGACCAACACTTCACCACAGCAGCAGGAAAGGGACACCTCTTATCCCAACTCTTAGGTACACCGGGAAGCCTGCTGGGACGCTCCCATTCCCCGAGTACAAGATTATTAAAATGGGCTTGCTCAGGAAATTCTAAGCGCGGCTTAGCCGTATGAAACAATTCCACCTGTTGCCTGGGGGCCGCAACCGGGGAAGAGATAGACAGTACCTCAAAAATCTGAGCCAACAGCTTATCAGTATCATCTGGGGCCCAGGGGTCAGAGACGGAATCATCATGACCCCTGGGCCTCTCATCAGATGACTGAGTCAGAGAATAATTCCCCTTCTTCCAAGGGGGTATACCCGTTTGACAGATCCAGACAGATCCAAAAACTCATCAGCTTTCATAGGGAAAAGAGTGACATCAGTCGTTAAGTGCCGCTTTTTTTGCAGAGGCCTTACGCGCCAAGGTATTAGCAAGCAACTTCTCAACACTAGCCAGTCTAGAAAACACATCAGGCTGAGAATCCCCACTTGTATGCAACTCAATGGGAGTCAGATTTAAGCTTGGGGGAGTAGGTGAACCCATATGGGGCGCAGGCCCAGCTACTGGTAAACCAGGCTGCAGCGCAAGCACCTGCTGGGCACAAGGTACACAGACCCGCACATTGTAGCTTGTGGGGTGTCCCCTACTAGTGCTGACACACAGCCGGGCTTGTCCCGAAGGAACCCCGAGCACATTATCCTGAGACGCCTCCATATGGTGATTATAGCGGCACAATAGGCCGATAGGGATTCACGCTATGAAGCAACCCGGGGTGCCCCAATAGCCCACTAGGGAAGTGGGAGTAATTTACACACTAGGTCTCACAAGTTAAATAACTAAATAGAGGGAGTAGGGCCGGGAGAAACCAATAGAGGTCGGCCCGTCTGAAAGACATAAGCAAAGGGGAACCGTGACATGTGAAATGACAAATGGTAAATAAAGCCGCCCGCGAGGGCGCTCACGGATCGCGGTAGGTAGATGCCAGTCACGCAGCAGCCGGATCCAGAGAAAATGGCGTCGGGTATACCTCGAGGGGCGGGTCGCGGGGACAGTGACGCGGAACGAGCCAACCACGGGCCCCGCCCCCCGAAGAGCACGAAGCCGCACACGTCACAAGCAGCCAATAACAGCGCACCAGCGCCTGAGGTAATGAGGTAATTTAAAAAATACAATTCTGTGAAATACTCACCTGTAGAATTGATATTATTTGTATACAGTACGTCCTGCTCCAGATATAGTACTTACACTTGGGTTATCCTCTGCCAGATGGCGCTGCACTGCAGAGACATGTAAAACAGGCTCCTCCTGGCCCCTCAAATACCCAGGGACCTCCCACAAATCCCCAGCATTGAAAAGCAGTGAACAAGAAGCCGGGAGAATTTAACCACCAACTGGTAACTATAAAAATGATAATCACCATACAGGGGATCCAGAATAATGCAAAAAAACAGGGTGGGGTGGAGCAGGACGTACTGTATACAAATAATATCAATTCTACAGGTGAGTATTTCACGGAATTGTATTATTCTTAGTATACAGTACCTCCTGCTCCAGATATAATACTTACACTTGGGACATCCAATAGCAGTGTCCATAAAGTAGGGTGGGATCCCCAACAAAAAAGGCAACAGCAGACAGTTAAAACCACTGTCACCTGTAAAACCTTGCGGCCAAGGACAGCATGAGCTGAGGCCTTAACATCAACCTTGTAAACCTTGAAAAGGTAACAGAAGACCAAATCGCGACCTAGCAAACTTGTTCAACAGAAGCCTGGTGCTGGAAGGCCAAAGAGGCACCAATAGCACGAGTAGAATGAACAGTAAGGCGGAAGGGAGGACTCTTCCCCGTAGCAGAATAGGCCTGAATCATGGCCTGACGGATCCATTTGCTAATAGTAGACTTGGCAGGAGCCAAACCCTTCCTGGGCCCAGAAGGGACCACCAAAAGAGCATCAGTTTTCCCGAAGGAAGCAGTGACTACCAGATAACACTTCAGACACCTGGCCATATCCAAGGAATGCAGAACCCTTTCCTTAGCGTTGCTAGGATTAGGGCACAATGAAGGAAGAACAATATCTTGATTCAAATGAAAGGCAGACACCACCTTAGGCAGAAAGTCTAGCTTAAAGCGGAACACCACCTTACCCTGGTGTCTCTCAAAGTATGGGGGCTGGATAGACAGAGCAGCCAGCTCAGACACACGCCTAACCGAAGTAATAGCCATCAGAAAGACAACCTTGAGGGTAAATACAGCCAGACCAGCATCCTGAAAAGGAGCAAAGGGAGCACCCTGCAAGGCAGAAAAAACCAAGTTCAAATCCCAACAGGGACATAGGTTTACATGGGGGACGCACCTGAGTAACCCCCTGAAAGAAAGTCTTAACCAAAGAATGCTGAGCAAAAGACTTCTGAAAGAAGACAGACAGGGCAGAAACCTGACCCTTCCGAGTACTGAGTTGGAGTCCCGACACCAACCATGCAGTAAGAACTCCAGAACCCTGGTGACTGAAAACACCTGACAGGGAAGAGACCTAGACTCACACCAGTCAAAGTAGGTACGCCATACCCTGTAATAGATGGAAGAAGTTTTCTTCCTAGCCTTCAGCATGGTATCAACCACCGAGGCGGACAAGCCCTTTTTCCATCAAGATGGAAGTTTCAGCAGCCAGGCCGTCAAGGCCAGAGTTTGTAAATTGGGATGGCGTAAGGGGCCCTGAGTGAGCAGATCTGGCACCCCTGGCAGAACGTACTGGTCTACTGCCATCTGCACTACGTCTGCGAACCACACTCTTCATGGCCACCTGGGGCCACCAGAATTGCTGGCACCCCTTCCAGAGCAAACTTGCACATAACCCTGCCCAGCAGGGGGAATGGAGGAAAGACATACAGGAGCTGAAAGTCCTGCCATGACATTGCTAGGGCATCCGTGACCAAGGCCAGAGGATCCTGGGACAGGGAGACAAGGGCCGGAAGCTTGTGATTGTGATGGAATGAAACAGATCCACATCTGGTTGAACCCAACGGTTGTACAGAGATTGGAACCCCCCGTTGCAGAGGGACCATGCTCCCTAGCGAGAGGTCCCCCTGAACAGAGGATCTGCCAGCAGATTTTACACCCCCGGAATGTACACCGCTGATATGCAGGGAATATTGGCCTCCACCCAGGTCAGAGACACTTCCTGGAGGGCCCTCTTGCTCCGGGTCCCTCCCTGATGATTGAGGTAGGAAACTGCCGTCTGGATCCGAGCGCCAACTGAACAGGCAGGCCCTAAAGATGAGTAGTCAAGCGAGCCAGAACTAACCTGATCGCTCGCAGCTCCAAGATATTGATGGGTGTTTGGGCCTCCTGAGGGCCCCACCTCCCCTGGAAATGCAGGGACTTCCAGAAACCGCCCCCCCCCCCCCCCCAACCTGATAGACTGGCATCCGTGGTGACCGTCTCCCAGGAAGGGGCAAGAAAAGATCTGCCCTCCAACAGGTTCCTTGAGTCCATCCACCACAAGAGGGACCTCCTGACCAGGGGGGAGAGCACACAGACCCTGTCCAGGGACGCTGGGTCCTTGTCCCATACAGACAATAGGTGAAGTTGCAGAGGCCACGAATGGAACTGAGCATAAGGGACCGCTTCGAAGCATGCCACCATCAGGCCCACCAGCTGCATCCCCTGCCTGATGGAGGGATGAGGACAAGATAGGAGGAACTGAGCCTGTGCAATCAGACTGTCCATCTTCTGTTGAGGAAGGAAAATCCTTGTCTGAACTGTATCCAGATTCATTCCTAGTAATGGAGTTACCAAGGAAGGGGACAGAGAGACTTGGGGTGGTTGATCACCCATCCAAATGATTCCGTAATGGGCACCTCCTGCTGAGTATCCAACTCTGCCTGATGCAGAGGCTGTGGAAGTGAAGAGGATGTCGTCCAGATAGGGAAGCACACTGACACCCTAACATCTGAATAGAGACATCACGCTAGCCAGCACCTTGGTGAACACCCTGGGAGCTGAAGAGAGGCCGAAGGGCAAGGCCACAATTGGTAATATTGATCCATCAGAGTGAACCTGATGGACTTTTGATGACCTGGGAACACAGGAATATGAAGGTAAACATCCTTGATGTCCACAGAAAAAAAAGCCCCTCCCGGTCCATAAATACCTGGGACCTCCCACACATTCCCCAGTATATGAAGGCAGTAAGGAGACCAGGGGACCAGGAGAAGCCAATAATAAAAATAACACATGAACATGGAAAAATTCACCACCTCTTGCTGAAAGTCCCTCCCTGGTGATTGATGTATGCTACCGCAGTCCGGTTGTCGGAGCGAACCTGAACCGGTAGGCCCTGGAGGTGATGAGTCAGGTGCGCCAGCACCAACCGAACCGCCCTCAGTTCCAGAACAATGATGGGGGCATGAGCCTCCTGAGGGCCCTACAGCCCCTGGAACTGATGGTCTCTCCAGTAGCCCCCCCAGCCCGACAGACTGGCATCCGTGGTGACCGTCTCCCAGCGGGGCGCCAGAAAGGATCTGCCCCCCAGAAGATTCTTCGGGTCCAGCCACCACCGAAAGGACCGCCGGACCAGAGGGGACAGAACACAAGTCTGATCCAACGTCATACCCAGGAAGGAAGCCACCCGTGACTGAGTGAGGACTTGGGGTAATTGATTACCCACCCAAACTTCTCCAGCGTCGCCACCACCACCGTCCGGGTGCCCAACTCCGCCTGGTGGAGTGAGGAAGACGTAATGAGAAGGTCGTCCAGATAAGGCAAAATGCGAATGCCCTGGGCTCTGAGAAGGGCCATCTAGCCCGCCAGCACCTTGGTGAACACCCTGGGCGCTGATGAGAGTAGCCACGGGCATGAGAGCTGAAGCACAAACCGGGCGCAAGGCCGAACCAGAACAAGCAAAGGCATGCGAAGCCAGTTCGTCGAGACGTCGGTCCTCACTATCCTTCAAGGTAGTGGAATCAGGAGAATGCACGACAGACATATTGGACAATCCCAGAACGGGAGCGTCGACCTCAAGCACCTCAAACATTTGAGTAAGGAGTCCCCACGCTCTGTACCGGCATCAGCGCCAAGGTACTGCTGATCATCGGATAATTCAGAGTCTGAAAACAATTCCCCTTCCTCAAGCGGGGAATAATCAGAGCATTCAAAAGGATCATCATCATTAAAGGGCCGGCGCCGCAGACGCCACGTGCCGTCTCTTAGCTGGGACCTTCCTGGCCGCAGAGCTAGCAATCATTTTCTCAATGTTGGTCAGTCTAGCGCAAACATCAGATTGCGACTCCCCGCTAGTGAGGACATCACTTGGGGTCATATCCAGGCGTGGGGGTGTGGGGTATGAGGCCAGCGGGGCTGACCCGGTCGCACGGGGCCCAGACTGCAGCGCAATCGCTTGCTGTGCACATGGTACACTAATCTGCACATTGTCGCCCACAAGGGATGCCCCACATATCACACACAGCCGGGATTGCCCCGAAGGGACCCCGAGCCCGGTATCCTGGGAAGCCTCCATATGGTGATTTTCGGGTAGTCGCAATGACCAATGGGAATTACGCTATAAAGCTACCCGGGATGCCCCTTAACGTCCGTTAGTGGGAGGATTTTAATAAGGAACTAATGGAGCCCCTAAATTTGATCAAGGGCCACAGGACCGGGAGAAACCCCTAATTTTGGTCATACCACCTGAAAGACACAATAGGGGACCCCT
This sequence comes from Gastrophryne carolinensis, assembly GCA_027917425.1. Lineage (NCBI taxonomy): Eukaryota > Metazoa > Chordata > Amphibia > Anura > Microhylidae > Gastrophryne > Gastrophryne carolinensis. The sequence continues at coordinate 226,005,007 of CM051240.1, read as the reverse complement.
TTTAGCACACAAACATGCATACAAATGGCAAAATTAAGTTATATTTATATATATATGAAAATTATATAATCAATCAATCACGCTGTACAAGGGCACAACGCCCCGCAGCCATATTCCTCCAAGGAAAGTATGTACCACAATTAGATACAATTATATCAATATATATACATATTAAGCCCGCATGGGGCATTCACTCAAACCAGGAAAATGGCGGCGTCTCAAGCCGACAGAAAGTGAAGGGAGGCGGACCACAGAGGAGCGCGCCAGGTGCTTGGCCCCGCCCCTTAGGGCGCGGGAATCATACAGGCCGCACTGCCCCCAATGAGGCTGCACGCCAGCCGAGAACAGAAGGAGGGGCGGGCCACGCCCCCCTCCGCTGATAATCCACGAGCCACGCTCTCCAGCCGGAGCCGGCCGTGCAGTCACCGGCCCGCCGCCGCCCAGAACGCGCGTGCGGGCCGCCACTAGAAAACCAACCAGCCAGCAGTAATTCAAGGCACGCACTGGCAGGAGCCAGCGTGTAAGGTGTAAAAACACACAAGCACCCGCACACACACACCAACATAGACAGTGCATCATCGAGGGAATACTACCAGATGAGCCACTATAGAAGAGGGAAAAATAAAAGGGGGGGGAAGCAGATAGCTAAATTTTCAAGATGTAGTGAGGGCTTGAGGACAGACAGGGCATCCCAAGTCAGGATCACCAGAACCGGACGACCGCCTACCCTTTAATGGGGGATTTGCGGTAGAGCATGGCTCCTAGTCTAAAGGTGTCACCTACCCTCACCCGGACCCTGCAGCCATAGCTGGGAGGCTTAAAGACATTATAAAAAGAGGTCCGGGTGGAAATAGGAAAGAGAGGGGCTGGGTGTTACCCGGCTTACCTGAAAAGGAGAGAGATAGCCATCATCTTGACTGTCGTCGCCTTCTGCAGAGACTATACTGGGGAATGTGTGGGAGGTCCTAGGTATTTATGGACCGGGAGGGGCTTCTTTTTTTGCCATCTCTGCAGAAAAGCGCCATCTGGTGGACTATAACCCAGAAGTGATTAATCATTCCGAAGCAGGGTGTGATGCATACTTGGAATAAAGCCCAAACCCTTCCAACTAGGAAGGAAACTATTCCTCAGCATCAAAAATTAATACATTTTAAAGTGGACCAAACCCAGCTCGATCGGCCCAGGAATCTATAAGATTCCCCACCCCGGGCATCCAAAATCGTGATGCCCCGCAATGTAAACCCCCCCAGGTCGCCCCATTCATTTACCTTGTTTCCCAGTGCCACGGCACGTCCAAGAGCAGCGGCCACATCCCGCTATCCCACTAGCAGGGTCCGTGCCCTGTTAGAGGGAAGCAAAGAATGCGGCCGTCAGAGGTGCTGCTCTTAGACACGCCGTGGGACCGAGGTGAGCTGGTCTCAGCGTCCTTGGGGGTTTCACACAGTGGGGCACCCCCAATCGGGAACAAAACCCATGATAGTCAAAATCCTGGGTTTTAGCCAACTTTAAGTTTACAGTCGCTTACTTGCTCCCGCTGAGCTGCAACTCTATTCAGGACTCCAGATATATGGCTGCCACCAACTTTCCTCAGAAACAAATCCTTGATTCTTCCCAGCATCATGTGCTCAGTAGAGGAGAGGGGTACAAATGCATGGGGGGAGGGTTAGGCTCTGTTCACACCCTTGCACTTTCTCTGCGTTGCAGTTACACCGCAGAGGGATTAATGTACAGAGCAGCACTGGGGCCAGGAAAAGGACAGAAATCCTATAATGCAGAGTGACATAGTCAGAAAACACTTACTTTCTGCAGGAAGCCGGAGATTCCACAGGCCACCAACTTGGATGTTTAAAGGCTCAGAAAACGCACTAGGTGTAGGTAGGAGGGGTGGGGGGGGTCCTAGTGAATTGGCTCCCTTCTGCTGAATCATCACTCAGTCCCCTTGGTAAATTCACTTCTGAAGGGACCTTTATTGTGACATACATGCATGGATGAGTCATCCTCTGCTACTGAAGAGGCCCAGAAGAAGATGGTTCACTGGGGCCTATTAAGAAGCAAAAAACAGCATCTCAAAAATTCCAGGGCTGGCCACTGGCTTTGTGGAGCCCGCCAGGGAACTGAAGTTTGTTTGTGTTTTTTTTTATTTTTACTGATCCTTTAATGAGCTTCGTAATAGGTGCTCTTTATTTTTCTTATGAGGGGTTCCTTCTAAACAGGCTTGCGGGGTAAGCTGTTGTCTTGCGTGGCTTTACACCCAGTGTCACTGCTGCCGTCTGCCCCGAGAGTCAACAAGTGCTGAATCGCTGTGCTGATCCCGGCGGACTATTTGTAGGTCTGGGTTATTAATAGATGCCAATCCACCCACTGTTGCCGTCAGGGAGGTGCAGTCCCCGGGGGCTAGTGATAGCAGCTCCCGTTTGCTGCACCAGACAGACTGGGACTGAAGGACATACTATAAGGTGTCACCAGAACAGAAGCACTTGAGCAGAGCTCCCCTTTATACTCCTGATGAACAATCAGATGAGGTTAAGTGTGGGGGTGATGAGCCGCTTGATGCTGCAGAGACCGTGTCACACTTCATATACTGCTGCCGGATATTAATTATGCATGCACAGGCCAATTAATAATTCAGCTGCCCGAAAAAAAAATATACTGTGAGGTGACAACAAGTGGGAGATATCGATCCACTCAACTGCTCGCTCCAAGAACTTCCGGGGAAAATCTTGAGAAGCACTGCTTGCTAGTTTATTCTCCCCCTTCCTCCGAGATCCCTTAAAGTGTACCTATATTTTTTTAAAAAGTTCTCCTTAACAATTGCTCTCCAGTTCAAAATAGAGCGTGGAATGCTGCATGACAGGGGGACAGGAGACAGCTGCACATTGCAGTGACGCATGTAGGAGGTGTGACCACGTGTGCACAGCTGTATCCTGTCCTCCATCAGAAACAGCTCTGCGAATAAATAAAGTCCACCCCTAACACAGGGCTCACAGATGGCATGAAGGGGTAGTTCAGGTTGACAAACCGGCATGACTTATAGCCTTATACTTACATGCCCCATAATCATCACTTTGAGGTACCAAAGTCAGACTCACCCCGGGCTCTAATCCACTTTTTTCTTATTTTAAATGGACCAAAACCCAGGATATAGCCCTAGCATGGTTTTGGTCCACTTAATAAAATCAGGATGCTCCACTGTTTAAATCCCCCAGAAATACCAGTACTTTAACTTCCGATCTTCTCGCATGGCACATGAAGCCTTTGCATCCCGGTACTGCCTTCACCCCAAGCCAGGCAAATCAGAATGGGTAAACAGCAATTAATGGTTATTTCAGGAGGCCTGTGCATGTGCCTTGGGAGTGAGGATGAAGGTAAGATACTGATTCCTAAGGGTGAACCAAACAGCAGGGTATTCCAATTTGTGATGCCCCTGGGGGTAGGGATTCAACCAGTTCAAGAGTCTTTTAGACTCAAGCAGTCTGTCTTGGTCCATTTTAACTTATAGCACAACATAAACACAGAAAGAGGGTTGAGCAAGTTCAGAATCCCAGTGGAAAAATCTGCAAAGGAGGGTTTAGGTACACACTAAATGAGAAAGCTCCCTCTTAATAAAGGACTGGGGCATTGACAACCAAAAAAGCTGCTTACCTCAGCCAAAATCCAACGTTGATGCAGCCATCATGGAGAGGCTGCACAGGGTGGCATCCCCCACTCTGCCTATCTGCCTACGGACCTATCCATGCACAGAGGGGATGCTGCTCTGTCTACTTGCCACAGGTGCAGCGGTGACTGTTGGATGCCCCACTGTGTGAAACCTCCTGGTATCTCATCTAATTAGCAATCTATGCCATGCATTAAAGAGGAACTTCTTTAATATGCTGCAGGGGGGCAGCCCGGATCAGGGTCCCCCATTGTGCATGAACTTCACTAAACTAGATAACAGGGCCACCCGGATACACACCTCTTTCGGGACCCTTCTATGGCGGGGCAGCTTATCAGGCTCGTAATGGGCTCTGCCTCCCGGATAGGCTGCTCGCACACACCCCAGAAGAGGTGGTCCCGTTCTCTAGTTTATGCCCGATCCAGGCAGCCCGCTGCTGCATATTAAAGAGGGAGCTCAATCATTTCTGACCGGAGATCCACTTTAATATGATAATCTGTCAACAGAGCACAGCATAGACTGCGGGCATCCTCTGCATCCCCAGTCCCTCCCCCCGACCAAAGTCCACACTCCTGCATCCATTCTACCGTGCACCAGCTAAGAATCACGGCGGATGTGTGCCACTGTTCCCAAAGATAAGGGAAGTGTGGACAACTTATGCTGAAGCTTAAAGCCCTACATCTAGACTCTACATAGATCTTTATATGGCTAGTAGGCATCTTCTCTCCCCTTCAACCCCCATGGGCCACATCCCCCTTCCCTGGCCGAGCTTATAATTCTCTAGTTGATTTCTCTTAATAATATTCATAAAAAACATTGAAATAAGACCCATGTATCCGCTAACTATATTGCCTCACACATACTCAAGGATATAGCTCCTTCAACCTCACTGTTCCAGTGTGATCATTTAGCCCCTTCCTATACCTATTATATGTATTGTCATAGTAGATAATTTGACTTTCTATCATTTGCACTCACTTTATTACATTCAGGATATGGGTTTATCATTGTATAACAGCATTTGACTTATGGTTGACTGTATCGTATGTAGTGTATGGTTCTAAGCATTTAATAAAATTTTTTTGTAAAAGACAACAGTCACCGTGGATACGATAGGGAAAAGGGTTGTCCACTTTAAAAACGTTATCTGTTATCCTTAGAGGGGAAGCAGGAAGTTCAGCTTACAAAAAAAAAAAGAAGGAGGTCACCAATAGGGTAAAAGAAAAATAAGCTGATCAAGAGACTGCCCAGCTGACAAGTCCTATCCAGGATCCAAACATAAATCGAACAGTGACACCCATCTGTAAGCAAGGGAAGGCATCACACACACAGCCAGGTGCCTGTTACGCCACTGGCCATTGCACTATTTCTGGCCTGCACAGTCACATGCCCACTAGACCGGGTCATGCCCCCCCCTCCCCACTCGCACATCCCACTGTACACTCAACAACATGTCAAGAACATCCATTAGTTAGCTTAACCCGGCCTCCAGGAGACACACAGGAAGATCACATCGAAAGCCCAGCAAAAGGAGCTACTGGAGAGACAAATGTAATTTAAAGGACAACTATCAATGAACACTGTGAAAATTAAATACTTTTATAGGATAAGCTCAAAAAATATTCATTTTATTTTTAACTTATTTACTACATTTAAAAAGAAAAAACTTAGATAAAATAAGTTGGGTGCGGGAGCATGCCTCAGAGCACTGTTCAAAAATCGGGATGCCCCCCTGGGATCCAAGATCCAATACACAAGATAGCGAAAATCCCAGGTTTTGGTCCACCGATTCCAGAACCCCGGAGCTTTCAGATTTGAGTTGCTCGGCTATGCGAAACCACCTGAGATCACCAATATACTCAAACTGCCAGAGCATGCTTGATTGGTGTGCGTTCTGGTGCCCAGCATTTTGCCAGCCCTCAGGATGCCACAACGTGTAAAACCCAGTCGGCAGTCAAGCAGTCTCCACAAGCTAGCGATTTAATGGCGCGTAACATTAATTAGGCGTGTACCCACACCAGACATTTGTGAATGGCTAGTGATGGTACACCCTACAGCTAGAGGTGAGTGGGGATGCAGCCGGTGGCATGCTCAACTCCATTCAGCATGCTGGCAGAGCTGAATAAAGCAGAGTGCGCAAATTTGCTGAGTGGCTTGCACCTACACCATGGAAACAATACAATTCTGTGAAACTCTCCTGTAGAATTGTTTTTGAATACGGTATATCCAGTCAAGGTCGTCCCACAAGTGATGACAGTTGGGTACTGCAAGATCCAAAGCTGTAACCCCCCCCGGCCTCCTATAAAATGAGGTTGTCTCAGTAGAATCCCCAGCGGTAACAAAGGAGACAGGCCGGGAGGCCAAGAAACCATGTTACTTCACATACCTTCAGCATGTACTCTCTCCAACAAAATACTAAGGACAACGGCCAAATATAAAAGGTAATCACCATAATAGGCAAACAAGAGATAATGAAAACCAGGGGCGGGGTGGGACGACCTGGACTGGATATATTCAAAAAAAATTCTACAGGTGAGTTTCACAGAATTGTATTTTTCACTATATCCAGTCCAGGTCGTCCCAAAAGTGATGACAGTTGGGACATCCAAAAGCAGTGATCATTAGGGCGGGATCCCCAGTGCGGAACAGCATGTAGTTCATATTACTACCTCCTGAAACACCTTTCGGCCAAAAGCAGCGTCAGCTGAGGCCCTAACATCAACCTTGTAAAACTTTGTAAAGGTATGAACTGAAGACCAAGTGGCGGCCTTACAAACCTGTTCAACAGATGCCTGGTGCTGAAAAGCCCAGGAGGCACCAATAGCTCTAGTAGAATGAGCAGTAACATGAAAGGGGGGGGTTCCTTCCCTTTGGCAGAATATGCCTGCACCACCGCCTGTCTGATCAACTTACTGAAAGTGGACTTGGCTGGAGGCAAGCCCTTCCTAGAACCCTCAGTGAGGATGAATAGAGAATCTGATTTCCTGAAGGATTCAGTTGCAACCAGGTAGTACTTGACCACAGCTCTGACCACATCCAAGGCATGGAGGGTCATTTCCTTAGAATTAGTCAGTGCAGGAAAAAGGGAAGGCAAGACAACTTCCTCATTAAGGTGAAAAGGAGAAACGACCTTAAGTAAAAAAATCAGGCTTAAAGCGAAACACAACCTTATCCTTATGCCGCTCAAAGTAAGGAGGCTTCATACACAGCGCAGCTAGCTCAGACACGCGGCGCACCCAGGTGATGGCTACCAAAAAGACCACCTTTAGGGTCAAAATAGAGAAGGCAGCATCACACAAAGGCTCAAAGGGAGGCCCCTGGAGGGCAGAAAGCACACCGGTAATACAGGCTTACGCGGTGGACGTACATGGGTAACTCCTTGGAAAAAAGTCCTGATCAGTCTATGATTGGCAAAGGATCTTTGGAAACAAAAATGGCAAAGGCCGAGGAAATAGAGAATTTGCGACAAGGGAAACTCTTGGATTCACACCAAGCAATGTAGGCACGCCAAACTCTGTAGTAAATCATGGAAGAAGACTTCATCCGTGCCTAAATCATGGTCTGAACAACCGTTGCCGACAGCCCCTTTTCCGTCAGGATTGAGGTTTCAATAGCCAGGCCGTCAAAGCCAGCGTCTGTAAATTGGGGTGCCGCAGCGACCGCTGAGCAAGAAGCCCTGGGTCGTCGGGCATGATGTAGCGATCGACTGACATCTGAACTATGTCCGTGAACCAACTCCGCCTCGGCCAGCGAGGAGCCACAAGGACGGTTGGTATCCCCTTCTGGGCTATCTTGCGCAGCACTCGGCCCAGGAGTGGAAACAGAGGAAATGCATAAAGGAGCCTGAACTCCGTCCAAGGAATTGCCAGAGCGTCTGTGGCGAAGGCCAGAGGATCTTTAGACAGGGAGACAAACCTTGGGAGCTTGTGATTGTGTCTGGACGCAAACAGTTCCACATCCGGTTGACCCCAGCGGAGACACAGAGCGTGAAAGATCTTGTTGCTGAGAGACCATTCCCCCAGATGAGAGCCCCCCCCCTGCTCAGGGAGTCTGCCTCCTGGTTCTCTACCCCGGGGATGTAAATCGCTAAGATGCAGGGAACATTCTCCTCTGCCCAAGGCAGAATCTGGGTCACCTCCTGGAGGGCTCGCTTGCTCCGAGTCCCGCCCTGGTGATTGATGTAGGCGACAGCCGTCTGATTGACGAGGCGGACCTGACGTTGGACACCTCTCAGGTCAAGGTATTCCTGCCCCAGCAGAAGGTGGCCAACGTCATGCCCAGAAAGGACCTCACCATTGAGGGAGTGATAGAAGACTTGGGGAAATTGATTACCCATCCGAAATCCTCGAGAGTGGATAACACCATCCGGGTGTCGCTCTCGACCTGCTGAAGGGACTGAGCCGCAATCAGCAAATCGTCCAGATAAGGAAGAACACGAATGCCCTGGTTCCTCAGGATAGCCATGTTGCCCGCCAGCACCTTGGTGAACACAGGGGGGGGCTGAGGCTATCCCGAACAGTATTGCCACAAACTGGTAATGCTGATCCTCCAGCGCAAACCTCAGGAACTTCTGATGTCCCTGAAAAATCGTGATGTGCAGATAAGCATCCTTGATGTCCACCGTGGTCATGAAGTCGCAAGGCCGAAGCGAGCTCACCGCGGACCGTAAGGTCTCCATGCGGAAATGTCTGACAAACCTGTTGAGACCCTTCAGGTCCAGGATAGGCCTCAGCGTGCCGTCCTTCTTGGGCACCGTGAACAGGTTGGAGTAGAAACCTTGACCCCGTTTCTGACGAGGCACGGGACAAATCACACCTGACCGTAGAAGGCATTGGACGGCCATTCTTAGGCCCTGTGCCGTCAATGGGTTCTGGGATAACCGAGACTGAAGAAATCTTGAGGGTGGCCAAACTACCAGCTCTAATTTGTAACCGGCGGAAACCACCTCCTGAATCCACCAATCCGAAACGTGCCGTCTCCAGACGTGAGCAAATAGCAGAAGCCGTCCCCCCACCAAGATGGGTGAGGGCGCCCCCTCATGCCTGAGAGGGCTTGGCAGGGGGTTTGGATTTAGCTCCCCAGGAGGGATTGGGTCAGCCGCGAGATCTATCCTCGTCCCCAGGAATCTCTGCGGCCACATGAAAATGAAGAGCCTCTTCCTCCTCGAAACGAGCGATAGGCAGATGAACCCCGAAAGGGCCATGCTGGCTTCCGTCGCTGAGGGAGTCTCCCCGAATAACCTGAGCCCCAAGAAGGGGATACTAGTGAGCGATTTCTTGGCCGCGACGTCAGCCGACCATTGCCGCAGCCAGAGCGAGCGACGAAGCGCAACAAGCAGGGCCGAAACCCTGGCGCCAAGCCGGACACCATCGTCCATAGCCTAGACTACAAATGCAATAAAATCCACGCAGGCTTAGAGGTCTTCATACTCCTCCACCCGCTTGCGAGACTTGGCAATCTCAACAAGGCGTCTCACCTTCTTCCTGATGGCTAAAGAGACAATGGCCGCGGCACAGACAGGGCAAAGCCCAGCACCCACAAAGGTGAACGCATGACAAGCCAGCTGATCCATGCGCCTGTCAGCAGGGTCGCCCAAGGAAGCAGTATCGGGTGACGGCATAACCGTAGTGTTGGATAACCCCAACACAGGGGAATCCACATCAGGGGGACGGGACCAGAGGCGGACCAGCTCCTCAGGGAAGGGATACAGCCTGTCCAGTCCCTTAGGTACCGATGGCAATTTATTAGGTCTTTCCCATTCCTTTAAAACCATATTGGAAAAGAGGGCCTGCTCAGGGAAGACAAGCCTCTGTCTCTCAGGCCGAAATAAATCACCCTGTTTCCTCTTACCCGCTTTAGGAGGGACAATATGCAAGGTCTCAGGTTTTCAGGGAATGTCTTAATATGAAGCTAGGCTATAATGCAATCCCTCACCGCCCCATGAGTTAAAATTTGTGCCTCAATATGGGAAAAGATCCTACCTCGTACTACGCGGTGGTGCAACGTGAATTGTAGGGGGTGGATCGAGCCCAGCAACTACCTCGAGCATTGAAGGTGCCAGTATCCCAGCCACCCCATCCCTCTACAGCAACCAGAACAGATGAGAGGGGTAGGGATTGCACAGTCGCCCCTGTCCCTCTGTGAAGAGGGATTATTTTTGGGGGAGAGCTTATACTTCAAAGCATTTGTGAAAATGCTGAAAAAAAAATTATTTTCAGGGAAACGCGGTAACAGCTGGGCACCGGAGCTCGCCTTGGTCCAGAGGTTCTGGGGATGCGGATGTTCTCTCTCCCCATTGTTTACTTTGCTGGGTGAGCTGCCAGAAAAAGGCAAAAAACTTGCTGTGACCCGGGGGGAAGATGTCCACACAGCGGATGCCCCAGGGAAAGGCCAGTGGTGGGCTCTGAAATCTTTTAGAGTCAGCAGTGTTTTGTTCCACTTTAAGCAAAGCTGCTGGCTTCACTTTCATTTTTGGGTGTGGCATAGCTGGGAAGGGCGTGCCATGTTGCAGCTTTATAAGTCTTGAGCAAGAACTGATGTGGTCAGACACAGCCACTGTGGCTTGCCATGATCGCTTGCAACAGGAGCTCCAAGGAATAGAGCACAGTTTTTGAATTTTGAAGCCCTGCTACAGCTTCTACCCATCGCTGCAGGAAATGGAGAAGAGACACATGGGACAGGCATCAAGTGAGCTGCTTGCTGCCTTAGTTTTTTTGTAAAATGTTAGTCGTCGCTCATTAAATATGACACAAAACTTAAAGCGGACCCTCACTCTGAATAAGAATCTATCTTATATGTTTCCCACACCCTGTACATACAGATTGCTCACATTAAAAATCCTCCTACCTGCATCTACTGCATGTTATGAGCCTTTAAACATCCAAGATGGTGGCTCATGGAACGTCAGGCAGCCTGCAAACAGGAAGTGCCTTCTGACTGTGCTGCTCTGCATTCTGGGATTGCTGACCTTTTCCTGACCCCAGCTCTGCTCTGTCTGAGCAAAGCACAGCTATAACCCCCCCCCCCCCCCACTGTACTTTATCCCGTTCTCCTCTCCTCAGTGTGTGTGAGTCAAGATGGCGGCGCCCATATCCTAATGTCCTGAACAGAGTTGCAGCCCAGTGAGGGAAATAATTAAGTAAGTGACTAAAAACTTAAAATATATTAATTTTGTATGTTGGGGAATAGTTTTATAAGGGTTTGGGCTTTTCAATCACGCTGAAGGCCCGGTTTAAAGCCCATATGTCTGGGGAAAGCAGAGCCAGCGCTGCTCCTGATCTCACCCAACAACAGACACTACCCAGCAAGCAGGGCAGAAAGAGGATTTAAAAAAACTAATCTAGATGGGCTCTCCCCCCCCCCCCCCCCCCGAGGTACATGGTTCACAGAGACACTAGAACTAATCCTAACCAACCTTTCCACAGAAATCCTTGGGAAAACAGGGAGTATCACCTAAATTACAGTCTCATTAGGAGCAGGAGTAGGTAGGGGATAGGGAAAATTGCAAAGCAGCATCACACCTGCAAGGGAGGGTCAAGTCTGTTCATCCTGGTTTAATGGCTGGTGGTGCTGCCCTGGCTGTACCCTGTGCTGCCTGCACACAGTGAGCAGGGTGATAGGCATTGCTCCCTGACAGGTCGCCAAGTAGTAGGTGTTGTAAAGGCATTTTAAGGACAGTAGGTGTCTCTGGTGACTGGCACCACAAAGGGCTGTATATGACCAACTTGGCAGGCTGGCACCACACAGACAGTACTGTATACGATTGTCAGGTCAGACTGGCACTACACAGGCATCAGAATTCTATATATGTTTTGGCATGGCAGGCTGGCACCACATAGATACCAGAGTGCTATATATTATGATTGTCATGGCAGGCTGGCACCACGCAGGCATCAGAAGGCTGTATGTGGCTGGCACCACGCAGGCATCAGAGTGTTGCATATGACGGGAAGGGCAGACTGGCACCACAAGGACATCAGAGTGCTGTATATGACATCACACAGGGATCAAAGTGCTGTATACGAATGGCACCACACAGGTCTCACAATATTGTATGACCAGCAGCACATAGACAACAAAGTGCTATATATGATTAGTATGGCGCACTGGCAGTACACAGGCATCAGGAAGCTGTATATAACTGGCAACACACAGCTGCATTTGACTAGCAGGACAAACTGGCACCACACAGGTATCTGAGATCTGTCGGCACAGATAGGCACCATCAGAAAGCTATATACGACTAGCAGCACAAACCGGAACCACACACATATAAATATAAGGTTTATACCACTTGCAACACAGACTGGTGCCACACAAGGTCTATATAGCACTGGCAGGACAGGCTGGCACACCAGCTCATGGTGTATCTGTGTGCACAGAGAATGCCAGGCTCACACAGATGCTATACAGCAATGGAGAATGACAGGTAAACATAGAGACATGTGAAATCAAGGTGTCACAGGGAAATATAGGAATGGAGGATCAATCCCACACCAGGCAATACACTCTCCAAGCTGGCAGGGATATATAGAGAAGGGTACTAAAAGCTGGCAGAAGATGCCTATCTAGTCACACACAGGAGCTGGGATTCCCGGGCACCAATAGCAACCAGTGCAGAGAGGTAAACATATGGGCAGCAGAGCGTTCAAGCAGTGGGTGGCATTACACATAGGCACAGAGAGCAAGACACATGGCAAGAGGGGGCGTCCATAATCTGTACTGGAGGGTTCTGGGCACACAATAGCAAGAAATAAAGCGTGCCCAATATGCACACAGGCACATAGTAATGGGGAGCATTCTGCATATACATACTGGCTGGCACATAGCTAGGGTGGTGCCATGCATGCAGGAATTAAGGTACACATATGTACAGTATCTTTGAAAATGACTGGCATCAGGAATAACGAAAGATAGTAATGGCGGACACTGGGCACACAGGCTGGCACAATACAATGGTGAGCTCCTGGCATATACACAAAAGCACATTCACACACAGTGGACTGTAGTCGCAGAAGAGATATCAAGAAATCAGTACTGGTGGGTGCCCGATACATAGCAATGCAGGTGATGGAGAGTACTGGACACAGGGTGCTGCTGGGTGCCAGGCAGGGCTACAGGAGGTAGAGAAGGCCTGAGATGCAGGGTGTTAGAAATACATTGTTAACCCTGTATCTGCCAGTGTGCTGCAGTGTGTCACACACGGGATTATTGGATACATAGTGTGGCAAGGTGTTTGGCACAAACTGTTGGAGGGAGTTGGGCAGATACAGTATCAGGGGGAACTGTGTCAGGCACAGTATCGGGGCACATAATGAAAAGTGTCAGGCACAGTATTGGCGGCACATAATAATGAAGGGTGTCAGGCACAGAATCAGTGCGTACATAGTAATGAAGGGTGTCAAGCACAGTATCAGGGGGCACATAGTAATGGAGGGTGGCACAATCAGGCACAGTATCAGTGGGCACATAGTAATGGAGGGTGGCGCAAACAAGCACAGTATCAGGGGGCACATAGTAATGGAGGGTGACGCAATCAGGCACAGTATCAGGGGGCACATAGTAATGGAGGGTGGCGCAATCAAGCACAGTATCAGGGGGCACATAGTAATGGAGGGTGGCACAATCAGGCACAGTATCAGGGGGCACATAGTAATGGAGGGTGTTACAGTCAGGCACAGTATCAGGGGGCACATAGTAATGGAGGGTGTTACAGTCAGGCACAGTATCAGGGGGCACATAGTAATGGAGGGTGTTACAGTCAGGCACAGTATCAGGGGGCACATAGTAATGACACATATACATCAACAGGCACCCAGCGCTGGGGGTGTCACAGTCAGGCGCAGTATGAGGGCAACCAGTGCTGGGGGTGTCACAGTCAGGCACAGTATGAGGGCAACCAGTGCTGGGGGTGACACAGTCAGGCACAGTATGAGGGCAACCAGTGCTGGGGGTGACACAGTCAGGCACAGTATGAGGGCAACCAGTGCTGGGGGTGACACAGTCAGGCACAGTATGAGGGCAACCAGTGCTGGGGGTGACACAGTCAGGTACAGTATGGGTGGCAAGCAGTGCTGGGGGTGACACAGTCAGGCACAGTATGGGGGCACAGTGCTAGGGTTGTCTCAGTCAGGCACAGTATAGGAGCAAAGTGGTGGGGGCGTCACAGTCAGGTACAGGAAAGGGGCACTGTGATGGTGGCGTCACAGTCAGGCAGTATGGGGGTAAGCATGAAAGCACAGTGGTGGGGGCTGTCACAGTCAGGCGTAGGATAGGGTCCCGATGATGGGGGCTGTTTCAATCAGACGCAGTATGGGGGGCAACCTGAGCTGGGGGCATCACATTCGTGCAAGGTGGTGGGGGAGGTCACAGCCGGGCACAGTGGTGGGGGGTGTCACTGTTGGGCACGGTACTGGGGGTGTCACAGTTGGGCACAGGATGAGGGGCACAATGGTGTGGGTGTCACAGTCAGGTGCAGGATGAGGGGCACGGTGGTGTAGGTGTCACAGTCAGGCACAGGATGAGGGGCACGGTGGTGTGGGTGTCACAGTCAGGCACAGGATGAGGGGCACGGTGGTGTGGGTGTCACAGTCAGGCACAGGATGAGGGGCACGGTGGTGTGGGTGTCACAGTCAGGCACAGGATGAGGGGCACGGTGGTGTGGGTGTCACAGTCAGGCACAGGATGAGGGGCACGGTGGTGTGGGTGTCACAGTCAGGCACAGGATGAGGGGCACGGTGGTGTGGGTGTCACAGTCAGGCACAGGATGAGGGGCACGGTGGTGTGGGTGTCACAGTCAGGCACAGGATGAGGGGCACGGTGGTCAGGCGAAGGATGAGGGGCACTATGTTGTGGATGTCACAGTCAGGTGTAGTATGGAGGCACAGTGCTGGGGGTGTCACAGTCAGGCACAGTGCTGGGGGTGTCACAGTCAGGCGCAGTATGGAGGCACAGTGCTGGGGGTGTCACAGTCAGGCGCAGTATGGAGGCACAGTGCTGGGGGTGTCACAGTCAGGCGCAGTATGGAGGCACAGTGCTGGGGGTGTCACAGTCAGGCGCAGTATGGAGGCACAGTGCTGGGGGTGTCACAGTCAGGCGCAGTATGGAGGCACAGTGCTGGGGGTGTCACAGTCAGGCGCAGTATGGAGGCACAGTGCTGGGGGTGTCACAGTCAGGCGCAGTATGAAGGCACAGTGCAGGGGGTGTCACAGTCAGGCGCAGTATGAAGGCACAGTGCAGGGGGTGTCACAGTCAGGCACAGTGCAGGGGGTGTCACAGTCAGGCACAGTGCAGGGGGTGTCACAGTCAGGCACAGTGCAGGGGGTGTCACAGTCAGGCACAGTGCAGGGGGTGTCACAGTCAGGCACAGTGCAGGGGGTGTCACAGTCAGGCACAGTGCAGGGGGTGTCACAGTCAGGCACAGTGCAGGGGGTGTCACAGTCAGGCACAGTGTGGGGGCACAGTGGTAGTGGGGGTGTCACAGTCAGGCACAGTGTGGGAGCACAGTGGTAGTGGGGGTGTCACAGTCAGGCACAGTATAGAGGCACAGTGTGGGGTGCACGGTGCTGGGGGGTGTCACAGTCAGGCACAGTGTGGGGGTCACGGTGCTGGGGGTGTCACAGTCAGGCACAGTGGTGGGGGTGTCACAGTCAGGCACAGTATGGGGGCACAGTGGTGGGGGTGTCACAGTCAGGCACAGTATGGGGGCACAGTGGTGGGGGTGTCACAGTCAGGCACAGTATGGGGGCACAGTAGTGGGGGCACAGTGGTGGGGGTGTCACAGTCAGGCACAGTATGGGGGCACAGTAGTGGGGGCACAGTGGTGGGGGTGTCACAGTCAGGCACAGTGTGGGGGTCACGGTGCTGGGGGTGTCACAGTCAGGCACAGTGGTGGGGGTGTCACAGTCAGGCACAGTATGGGGGCACAGTGGTGGGGGTGTCACAGTCAGGCACAGTATGGGGGCACAGTAGTGGGGGCACAGTGGTGGGGGTGTCACAGTCAGGCACAGTATGGGGGCACAGTGCAGGGGGTGTCACAGTCAGGCACAGTGCAGGGGGTGTCACAGTCAGGCACAGTGCAGGGGGTGTCACAGTCAGGCACAGTGCAGGGGGTGTCACAGTCAGGCACAGTGCAGGGGGTGTCACAGTCAGGCACAGTGCGGGGGCACAGTGGTAGTGGGGGTGTCACAGTCAGGCACAGTGTGGGAGCACAGTGGTAGTGGGGGTGTCACAGTCAGGCACAGTATAGAGGCACAGTGTGGGGTGCACGGTGCTGGGGGGTGTCACAGTCAGGCACAGTGTGGGGGTCACGGTGCTGGGGGTGTCACAGTCAGGCACAGTGTGGGGGTCACGGTGCTGGGGGTGTCACAGTCAGGCACAGTGTGGGGGTCACGGTGCTGGGGGTGTCACAGTCAGGCACAGTATGGGGGCACAGTGGTGGGGGTGTCACAGTCAGGCACAGTATGGGGGCACAGTGGTGGGGGTGTCACAGTCAGGCACAGTATGGGGGCACAGTGGTGGGGGTGTCACAGTCAGGCACAGTGGTGGGGGTGTCACAGTCAGGCACAGTATGGGGGCACAGTGGTGGGGGTGTCACAGTCAGGCACAGTATGGGGGCACAGTAGTGGGGGCACAGTGGTGGGGGTGTCACAGTCAGGCACAGTAGTGGGGGCACAGTGGTGGGGGTGTCACAGTCAGGCACAGTATGGGGGCACAGTGGTGGGGGTGTCACAGTCAGGCACAGTATGGGGGCACAGTGGTGGGGGTGTCACAGTCAGGCACAGTATGGGGGCACAGTGGTGGGGGTGTCACAGTCAGGCACAGTATGGGGGCACAGTGGTGGGGGTGTCACAGTCAGGCACAGTATGGGGGCACAGTGGTGGGGGTGTCACAGTCAGGCACAGTGGTGGGGGTACAGTGGTGGGGGTGTCACAGTCAGGCACAGTATGGGGGCACAGTAGTGGGGGCACAGTGGTGGGGGTGTCACAGTCAGGCACAGTATGGGGGCACAGTGGTGGGGGTGTCACAGTCAGGCACAGTATGGGGGCACAGTGGTGGGGGTGTCACAGTCAGGCACAGTATGGGGGCACAGTGGTGGGGGGGGCACAGTCCGGCACAGTATGGGGGCACAGTGGTGGGGGTGTCACAGTCAGGCACAGTGGTGGGGGTGTCACAGTCAGGCACAGTATGGCGGCACAGTGGTGGGGGTGTCACAGTCAGGCACAGTATGGGGGCACAGTGGTGGGGGTGTCACAGTCAGGCACAGTGGTGGGGGTGTCACAGTCAGGCACAGTGCAGGGGGTGTCACAGTCAGGCACAGTGCAGGGGGTGTCACAGTCAGGCACAATGCAGGGGGTGTCACAGTCAGGCACAGTGTGGGGGCACAGTGGTAGTGGGGGTGTCACAGTCAGGCACAGTGTGGGAGCACAGTGGTAGTGGGGGTGTCACAGTCAGGCACAGTATAGAGGCACAGTGTGGGGTGCACGGTGCTGGGGGGTGTCACAGTCAGGCACAGTGTGGGGGTCACGGTGCTGGGGGTGTCACAGTCAGGCACAGTGTGGGGGTCACGGTGCTGGGGGTGTCACAGTCAGGCACAGTGTGGGGGTCACGGTGCTGGGGGTGTCACAGTCAGGCACAGTATGGGGGCACAGTGGTGGGGGTGTCACAGTCAGGCACAGTATGGGGGCACAGTGGTGGGGGTGTCACAGTCAGGCACAGTATGGGGGCACAGTGGTGGGGGTGTCACAGTCAGGCACAGTGGTGGGGGTGTCACAGTCAGGCACAGTATGGGGGCACAGTGGTGGGGGTGTCACAGTCAGGCACAGTATGGGGGCACAGTAGTGGGGGCACAGTGGTGGGGGTGTCACAGTCAGGCACAGTAGTGGGGGCACAGTGGTGGGGGTGTCACAGTCAGGCACAGTAGTGGGGGCACAGTGGTGGGGGTGTCACAGTCAGGCACAGTATGGGGGCACAGTGGTGGGGGTGTCACAGTCAGGCACAGTATGGGGGCACAGTGGTGGGGGTGTCACAGTCAGGCACAGTATGGGGGCACAGTGGTGGGGGTGTCACAGTCAGGCACAGTATGGGGGCACAGTGGTGGGGGTGTCACAGTCAGGCACAGTGGTGGGGGTACAGTGGTGGGGGTGTCACAGTCAGGCACAGTATGGGGGCACAGTAGTGGGGGCACAGTGGTGGGGGTGTCACAGTCAGGCACAGTATGGGGGCACAGTGGTGGGGGTGTCACAGTCCGGCACAGTATGGGGGCACAGTAGTGGGGGCACAGTGGTGGGGGTGTCACAGTCAGGCACAGTATGGGGGCACAGTGGTGGGGGTGTCACAGTCCGGCACAGTATGGGGGCACAGTGGTGGGGGTGTCACAGTCAGGCACAGTGGTGGGGGTGTCACAGTCAGGCACAGTATGGCGGCACAGTGGTGGGGGTGTCACAGTCAGGCACAGTATGGGGGCACAGTGGTGGGGGTGTCACAGTCAGGCACAGTGCAGGGGGTGTCACAGTCAGGCACAGTATGGCGGCACAGTGGTGGGGGTGTCACAGTCAGGCACAGTATGGGGGCAGGTGCTGGGGGTGTCACAGTCAGGCACAGTATGGGGGCACAGTGCTGGGGGTGTCACAGTCAGGCACAGTATGGGGGCACAGTGCTGGGGGTGTCACAGTCAGGCACAGTATGGGGGCAGGTGCTGGGGGTGTCACAGTCAGGCACAGTATGGGGGCACAGTGCTGGGGGTGTCACAGTCAGGCACAGTATGGGGGCACAGTGCTGGGGGTGTCACAGTCAGGCACAGTATGGGGGCACAGTGGTGGGGGTGTCACAGTCAGGCACAGTATGGGGGCACAGTGGTGGGGGTGTCACAGTCAGGCACAGTGGTGGGGGTGTCACAGTGGTGGGGGTGTCACAGTCAGGCACAGTATGGGGGCAGGTGCTGGGGGTGTCACAGTCCGGCACAGTATGGGGGCAGGTGCTGGGGGTGTCACAGTCCGGCACAGTATGGGGGCAGGTGCTGGGGGTGTCACAGTCAGGCACAGTATGGGGGCACAGTGGTGGGGGTGTCACAGTCAGGCACAGTATGGGGGCAGGTGCTGGGGGTGTCACAGTCAGGCACAGTATGGGGGCAGGTGCTGGGGGTGTCACAGTCAGGCACAGTGGTGGGGGTGTCACAGTCAGGCACAGTATGGGGGCACAGTGGTGGGGGTGTCACAGTCAGGCACAGTATGGGGGCACAGTGGTGGGGGTGTCACAGTCAGGCACAGTATGGGGGCAGGTGCTGGGGGTGTCACAGTCAGGCACTCACTCACCCGCTCTCCCGCATGACGTTGGCGTCCCCGCAGTCGCACGCTCCCCCGGCCTGGCTGCGGAACATGTTGAAGTCATGGCCGGCGTGTTCTCCGTGGTGGAAGCAGTCGGCGCACAGAGACATGCAGGGAGAGATGCCGCACGTCCGGCAGCGGTAGGCGACGAAGTTGGCGGTCCACACCAGGCCGCATAGGGCGGCGTTGTCATAGGAACGCACCGCCTGACAGAAGTCCTCGAACTTCTCCCCCCCGGCCAGCAGCGAGCGGCACCAGTCCAGGGCCTCCCCGGCCGGGCAGCGCCGCTCCGTGCTCAACACCCGCTCCAGAAGCTCGTACACCTCCTGCCGGCTGCCCCGGGACACCTCGTCCTTCAGCCGGGCCGCCGTGGCCTCCTTGTCCCGGCTTAGCAGCGGCTCCTCCGCCGCAGCCATGATGACGCCTCTATGAGGGAAGCTGCTACTGCTGCGAGCCGCTGCTTCTGTCTGCCATCCACGGGCTGCTGACGGTTCTCGCGAGAGCTGCGCGAGGACTCTCCTGTCACAGCGAGATCTCTGCTGCTGACCCGAACCGACCCTTCCTCTGTTCCACACACACACACCCCGACCTTTCATGCATAAACATTTATCCAATGTGGAAGTTACAGAAGGATTCCAATTTTACTAATAATAAAAAAAGAACTGAAGAGAAAACCTTTCTCATCTCTTTCATTCCGGGGCACCACCAGTAGTAATGTGTGGGTTAAAGTGAGCGGTCCTGCACTCTGAAAAGGAGAGTATCATATGTTTCCCACACCATGTACATACAGATTGCTCACATTAAAAATCATCCTATCTACTGCATGTTATTAGCCTTTAAACATCAAAGATGGCGGCTTATGGAACATCAGGCAGCCTGCAAACAGGAAGTACCTTCTGACTGTGCTGTTCTGCTTTCTGGGATTGCTGACCATTTTCTGACCCCAGCTCTACTCTGTCTGAGCAAAGCACAGCTATAACCCCGCCCCCCTGCACTTTATCTTGCTCTCCTCAGTAAGTGTGATACAAGATGCCCGTATCCTAAAATCCTTAACAGAGTTGCAGCCCAGGGGGGGAAAGAATAATATGTAAGTGACTAAAAACTTACATTTTTAGATGCTGGGGAATAGTTTTTTTTAAGGGTTTGGGCTTTTCAATAAATCATGCTGAAGGTCTGGTTTAACCTCAGCCGTAGGCGTTGACTGCAAAATAGAAAAAAAATAGCTCCTCCCAGCCAACATATTGCAGAAATTTCTCTGTTTTTTTCTTGCAGTTGCCAGGGACTGTGAAGATGTCTGGATATTTTTTTTTATAGTTACAGTGCTGACCGGGAGTGGGGGCTTCGACTCCTTCCACCTCCCCCCCCCCCCCCCAACTGCAGCGTTCTTAGAGACCCCCGTTAAGTCGGTCTCTAAGCCGATGGCAGGGCCGGCGCCAGCATTCGGCAAGCCCGGTCAGCTGCCGAAGGCCTCACCCATCTGGGGGGCCCACTGACAGCTGGCACAATGTAGTTAAAGAACTGCACACACTTCCTTTCTGTGTCTCTCAGCTCCATCCATCCCTGTCTCCACAGCTCTGCCCTATTGGTTGTATGTCACCTCTGCCTCATCCATCCCCATCCCCTGAGCCCTGACCCATTCATCCCTATCCATTGAGCCCTGACCCATTCATACCTATCCCCTGAGCCCTGACCCATTCATCCCTATCTATTGAGCCCTGACCCATTCATCCCTATCTATTGAGCCCTGACCCATTCATACCTATCCCCTGAGCCCTGACCCATTCATCCCTATCTATTGAGCCCTGACCCATTCATCCCTATCCATTGAGCCCTGACCCATTCATCCCTATCCCCTGACTCCTGACCCATTCATCCCTATCTATTGAGCCCTGACCCATTCATCCCTATCCATTGAGCCCTGACCCATTCATCCCTATCCATTGAGCCCTGACCCATTCATACCTATCCCCTGAGCCCTGACCCATTCATCCCTATCTATTGAGCCCTGACCCATTCATCCCTATCTATTGAGCCCTGACCCATTCATACCTATCCCCTGAGCCCTGACCCATTCATCCCTATCTATTGAGCCCTGACCCATTCATCCCTATCCATTGAGCCCTGACCTATTCATCCCTATCCCCTGAGTCCTGACCCATTTATCCATATCCATTGAGCCCTGAGCCATTCATCCCTATCCCCTGACTCCTGACCCATTCATCCCTATCTATTGAGCCCTGACCCATTTATCCCTATCCATTGAGCCCTGAGCCATTCATCCCTATCCCCTGAGTCTTGACCCATTCATCCCTATCCATTGAGCCCTGACCCATCTTTCCCTATCCACTCAGCCTTGCCCCATCCAGCCCTGACCTATCTATCCTTGTTCTCTTAGCTCTGTCTCCCACTTCCTCAATACTTCCCCATTCATGTGGGGCCAAACTAAAAAACAGCTCCAATAGGGGGTCGGAGGGCAAGCAGCCCTGAAATTTATAGACCCCTGATCCGCGACTATCCACCGCAAAGGGGCCCACTGAGACCATGCCGCCCGAGGGCCCACATAAACCTGGAGCCAGCCCTGGCCGATGGCATGGGATCGTGCAGGGTGAGGGGAGCACGCATAGGTGTAGGTAAGCGTGCCGGGTCTCGTCCAGATGGGTCTGAGTCCCGAGGATCAGGACCGCATTGCAGCAGGGTATCTGATCTCTGGGCCTTGCATGGTGGCCCTGCTGTGTGTCTCCCACTGAGACCTGGTCCGTTTACACCCTGGGTCATCTACCCCCGTGACTCCATGACACCCTGCGAGAGATGCAGTCTGCCTTCCCAATGGCTGATAGGTGCGGCCCAAGCTAAGGCCAGGCTCCCTTGTGTCAGTGTGTGATTAATACTGCTGGCAGCCATGCTGGTCAGAGCTCATTTAGAGATCAGCTGCCAGCATTCGGGGGGGGGGGTCTTCGCGTCGGGGGCATGCCGTTGCCTATTGGCAAACACGGGAAGAGGGCAGGCTGGCCGCACATCAGTGGGGGGTGTGACTTTGGCCCACTCGGGCCTTACAGCGCAGTGCATCACTAGCAGCCTGAAGCAACTCCATCTTGTGCGGTGCCCGGAGGTCCCTGCTACATCACCGGATCATCGCTTGGCAGCTCCTGCACTGCTCCTTGTTCTCCTGGGCTGAGTATCAGATCCAGCACGGCTGCCGCCCCACCATTTTCCCTTGTCTGGGGGAAAAGCCTTTTGATTTGTACTAATTCCTTTAGTAATCTGACATTGTTTGTGTTGTTACAGGGTGGGAATCCAGAAGCTGCTGCATCCTTGGTCGGTGGGTTGATCTCATCTGCAGGGAGGTTGCATTTTCGGTAGTGCAGGCTGGTCTGACCAGTAGGCGACAGACAGGAGGGTGTGGGGACCAGCGCTCCAGCTGTGTTGCCTAGCAGTTAGAGCAGCAATTTTACCATGTTGGAGGCATCAGAAGCACCCTGGTGTCGTATTTTAACGGAAAGTGGTGTTGTGTGTCCCATGTGGCAAGCACGCCTGACCTCGGGCAGGGGGCCGCTGTGCGCTGGGTGCACTACTGTCTTGCGCCGCCTTACACAGCTGGCAGGTTGCACGCCTCAGTCAGGAGTTCAAGACCACACGGTTTGTTTGTGTTTGTGCGGCAGCTCACGACTGTGCAATAGATCACTTGCTGGAACGGGGAGTTGTGATACCTGTGTCCCCTTAGACCGGAGATGTGGATTCTACTCAATACTTTTCGGCATTCCCAAGAAGGATGGGTCTGTTCGGCCAGGGCCGGCTCCAGGTTTATGTGGGCCCTTGGGTGACATCAGTGGGCCCGTTTGTGGTAAAGAGATGCTTCACGTCACCGATCTGGATGCCCCCTAAGGATCATGCTATTTGGACCAAAACTCTTGGTCTACTTTGAAGTGCACCAAACCCCTTTAAATCTGACCTCGAAGTCTAATTGAATCTAGATTCTCCTGATTTTGGATGCCCCTGTGTGTGCCCCCCCCCCCCCCTTTGTTCATTACTTTCCTCGAACTTTGTTCATCACCCTCCTCGAACTAGTGAATGCACTGTGGGATCGGCAAGGGGGGGGTTCTTTCACAAAGGGGGGCATCCCAAATCGAGATGCCCTTGTAAAGTGGACCAAAACCCAGGGTGTATGCACATAGTGGGTATGCCAGCGATCCCAGGGGGTTTCACACAGCAGGGAATCACAGATTGGGATGCTCCAAGGATAGGTAATCAGCTGGCGGGTGCAACAAACCCCAGCACTTCCTCCCCTGGAACTAAATCGAAATGCCCCGTTGTGTGGAACCCCGCCGTTCGAGGAGATGTGGGCACCAGCTGTGGAGGTGCCCTCCCAGTCCACCGACGGTCAAGCGCGGTTGCACACCCCAAAGGCCGGCCCTGTCAGTGGGCCCCCTGGAGGGTGGAGGCCCCTGGCAGCTGCCCCACCTTGCCGGGTGCTGACGCCGGCCCTCCGTTCGGCCAATCCTGGTCGCACAGGGCCCCAACCCAACCTCTTTGGAAGGGGGCACCAGATGCTCCCAACTCTATTTTCCAAAATACCCCCATCTTTCTCCTTTTTTGCGCAAAGCTTCTCATTTACCTAGTCCTCAATTTCCCTTTTTTCACCTTCATTGTCAAATTTCCTCCATCCGTATACTTAACATTTACCTTTTTTTTATTCAGTTTACCTTTTTTCACGTCATTTCTGTGTTTCTCTCCATCTTTCTCTTGTCAACTTCCTCCTGTTTTCCTGCTTCCCACTTCTATTTTTCTCTTTTGCTCTAATTTTTCTCTCTCATTTCTATCTTTCTTTCGCTTTTTTCCTCTTTTTCTAGCCCTATTTAACTCGCTCTTTCTCCGCCACTCTTGTTTTTCTACACTTCACCTATATAAATTTCATTCATTCATTTATTCTATCTCTCTGTCATTTTCCACATTCCTTCAATCTCATTCTCTCTCTCACACTTTCTATGTCTCTTGTCTATGTCTCACCTTCTCTTCTTTTTTTTATTCCTTCTCTCCATGTGCATTGCGGCGGGGTGTCACCCTTAAATTTTGCACAGGGCGACACAGGCTGGCCTGGCATAGATTCTCTAGTTGTTTAAAGAGGACCCTGGATCTGGTGGTTCCCTATCTTTGGGATCCTCATAGGCGCTACTTGACAAGGCTGTAGACCTACCTGTACCCAAACCTGAGCTGCTGCCTTCTAGACTTCACGCAAGAGTTATTTTCACCTTAAATAAAAAACTGCCCAGTTTTAGTGTGATTCATTCACTTTAAAATTTCTGTTTTGTGTGTTTTGTGGTCTTCTGATTTTGACTATCCTGGGTTTTGGCCCTTGCCCCCAGGGCACCCTGGTCGGGGATGCCCCGCTGTGTGAAACCCCCCATGTCACCTGATCTCACTCACCCTTCCCTGGTCCTACGACGCATGCGCAGCCCTCATCCAATCAGCACGCTAGGATCGATCCCGCCACTTTGTCTATATCCCGTCTAAGGCGAGCGGATCAGAGGGCGCTAGTGGCTTCATCCCCTACTACACTCTAACAAGGAGTGTGCCCACGCTGGCTATTCACAAAAGCCTGGCGTGGGCATGTGCCCTGTTAAAGGGATAGCAGGGATGCGGCAGCAACTCGCACATGTGCCAATGGACTAGAAAAGAAGGTGAGTTTCCAGGTAACCTGGGGGGTTTCACACAGCGAGGCGTCCCAATTCTAGATGCCCCGGAGGGAGGGAATTCAGTGGCTCTGGAAGAATCTGGAAGATTTCAGGGCCGTTGGGGAGTGGGTTTCGAGCCACTTTAAGGTGACTGACAATGGCAATCAGGCAACCACTCTGAGGCCCAGGAGGTCAAAGGGGCACTATCATTTTTGCTCCTTCACCTTATTTATCATATTTGTGCTCACTTGCAGGGCCAGCATCAGCACTCTCTGGGGGGCCCACTTACAAGTCCGGCCTCTGGGGTGTGCGACGGTACTTGACTAGCGGCAGGCTGGGAGGGCCTCCCACAGCTGGTGCCCAGCTTCTCGAATGACGAGGTTCCACACAACGGGGCATCCGAATTTAGATTCCAGGGGAGGAAGTGCTGGGTTTTGTTCTACTTTTATGGTGCCCAGCCCAGATGATTTCTTATCCCTGGAGCATCCCAATCTGTGATACCCTACTGTGTGAAACCCCCTGGGATCGCTCGCATACCCACTATGCAAGCATTTCCACCCCTGAGTTTTGGTCCACTTTACAAATTGAGATGTCCCTGTTTGTGAAAGAACCCCCCTGGTTTGTCCGTTAACCCAAACTAGCGATCCCACAGTGCATTCACCAGTTCAAGGAAAGTAATAACCAAAGGGGGGGGGGGCGTCACACACAGGGGCATCCAAAATCAGGAGGATCTAGATTCGTTTAGACACCGAGGTCAGGTTTAAAGGGGTTTGGTGCGCTTCAAAGTAGACCAAAACTAGAGTTTTGGTCCAAATACCATGATCCTTAGGGGGCATCCAGATTTAGGACATCGCTCTGCGATGTGATGCGACTCTCCACTACAAAGGGACCCCGTGCCGCCCAAGGGCCCACATAAACCTGGAGCTGGCCCTGCTCACTTGGCATCATTTAGATGAAGGAAACAGCATTTGTCTCTGCGGTTTCAGCACTAGGTACATTTAGTTACGCCACTGGGCAGGAGCCAGGCTGTATTTGATATAAATCAGAAAATGGAAAGTGATACTTAAAGTGGACCAACACCCAATGCTGATCGGCCCGGGAATCTATAAGATTCCCGGGCCGATCAGCATCAGGCCTGCGGGGCACCCCGATCGGGGGTGCCCCGCTGTGTGAAACCTCCCCAGAAAGCCCCGAAATCCCTACCTGCTCCTCGATCCAGCGGCGCATGCACGCGCCACCGCTCACGCATCCCTCTAGCAGGGCGCGCACCCGCGCTGGCCGTTTGTGAATGGCCGTCGCGAGCGCGCTCCCTGTAAGAGTGACGCGCGGGAGGAGGCGGCGGGCGACGGACCTCGCTTGTCCGTCAGCGGGGATTGGCTGCAGCGGTCACGTGGGAGCGGGGACAGGTGAGTTTTTGGTGCTTTCTGGGGGGTTTCACACAGCGGGGCACCCCCGATCGGGGTGCCCCACCGAAGTGGACCAAAACCCAGGATAGTCAAAATCCTGGGTGTTGGTCCACTTTAAAATGAAAACAATTTGGGAACGCCTGTACTAGAGCATCGCAGCGTGCAGCGCGTTCTATGGCCAGCAGGTGGCGCTGTGATACCTTCTTGTCGCTAAGGAACTAAATGCTTAGTCGTTGTATCGGGAGGGCACTTTATACTGAAGGACGTGTTGCCTGTCTGATGCTTCCGGTACATGCTTGTTATTTTTCCCACAGACAGAGCCGGTGGTAGGTGACTCTCGTCTCCTTTTATCTACATCAATATGTGGAAACAGTCATATGATAATAAATGACGATGTCGGGTACCTCGTTGTATTTGCAGATCTCCATACTGTCCCTGTTACAGGCTTGGCTTATAGATCTGCAAAAATAATTATTTCATTTACCCAGGGTTTCATTTTGCTGTAATCGTTACACCTAACCGCTGCTGTATTGTATTTATCATTTTTATCAAATGCTGGTATAGAGAAGCTGCTGATGTTGAATGATTTTAGCTCATTATTTATGGTCTGTTGAGGTTCCCCTTGTTCCTCAATGGGCAGGTGTGTAGTTCCTTAAAGCGGACCTTCACCCTGAATAAGAGCCTATCTTATATGTTTCCCACACCCTGTACATACAGATTGCTCACATTAAAAATCATCCTACCTGTATCTACTGCATATTTTGAGCGTTTAAACATCCAAGATGGTGGCTCATGGAACATCAGGCAGCCTGCAAACAGGAAGTGTCTTCTGACTGTGTCGCTCTGCATTTTGGGATTGCTGTCCTTTCCCTGACCCCAGCTCTGCTATGTCTGTGCAAAGCAAAGCTATAACCCCGCCCCCTGCACTTTATCCCCCTCTCCTCTCCTCAGTATGTATGATGCTTCTGAGTTAAGATGGCGGCGCCCATATCCTAGAGTCCTGAACAGAGTTACAGCACGGTGCGGGAAAGAATAATAAGTGACTAAAGACTTAAAATATATTAATTTTTTTATAAAGTCTTTTTAAGGGTTTGGGCTTTTCATTAAATCATGCTGAAGGTCCGGTTTAAGTGGACCTCTAGTAAAAACTGACTGGTGGTCAGCTCACCCCCCCCCCCCCCCCCCCCAAGTTTTGAATGCCCTGTCGGTTAAAGTGGATGGAAAGCCATTTCTGAGTCCACCGCTTATCTCTCAAAAGTGCATCCCCAGCACACTGTTTGGGGGATAGTGTAAATCCTGGGTTTTGTCCCACTTTAATAATAAAAAGAAAAAATGTGCATCCTGATTTTCCCCCCTCCCTTAAAGTGGACCAAAACTGCCTATCCTGGGTTTTGCCCTTTATCCGAGGCACCCCGATGACACAAACCCCCCCCAGATCGCCGAGCACAACTCATCTTTCCCGGTCCTACGACACATGCGCGGCCGCTCTTCTAATCAGCGCGCTCTGAGCCGCTGATGTCATGCTGTCTGAGCCAGCGGCTCATAGCGCGCTGATGGCCACACCCCCCGCTTCCCTCTAACAGGCAGCGTGCCGGCAATTCTCAGACACACACCCTGCTAGAGGGATAGCCGGGATGCGGCCACAGCTCATGCATGCGCCATTGGACCGGGAAGCAAGGTAAGTTAACAGGCGACCTTAACACAGCGGCGGGGGGGGGGGGGGGAATCGCGCTGGGTTTTGGTCCATTTTAAAGTTAAAACAGTGGGTGTGGCAACAGCAATGTGATGTAAGCACACTTACACTGCCCGGATCCCCCATTTCACTTACCTGCTCCCGGAGCCCTCACTGTGTCTAGGCACCGCGGCCGCCTCCCCGCTCACCTGTACCTGCGCCAGGCCTTTCTGAATGGGCAGCGCTGGCACACCACAGCTAGAGACTGAGCTGCTTAGCCCCTTAGCTAAACGGCTAGCAGAGCTGAAGGGAGCCAAGAATTGAACGCGTTGATTGGCTGAGCGGGTCTATCGGCATGCTCGGTTTTGGCTGTGTCTGAAGGTAAGTAAATTCCCAGGTGGTGTTCCTCTTTAAGTTTTTTACAGTCAGGCAAAAAATAGAGTGGACATGCAAATGAGCATACCTATCTCTAAAAAGGAGCACCAGCGCTACATGCCAAATGAATTTATGCAAAATTATTTTATTATTGAAAATACAATACAAAAAGGAAAAGTTAAAACCACATATACCACAGACAAGACAATTAAAAACAACAACCGATCCTAACCGTAAAACCTGTAATTGATGCCCACTGGGTATATCAAATTGATTAATACCCCAGGGAAAAATGACCCATCAATTATCACCCTTTGAAAAAATGTTTTTGTGCCGGCACAAAAAGGAAAATCAATATCCTACAAAAAATAATATAAAGTGCTGAAGTGCAATTCAGTAATTAAACATATATACAACATGTAAACACTCAATTATACCTAAGTCTAACTCTAATTACGTGACATTTTTCCCTGGGGTATTAATCAATTTGATATACCCAGTGGGCATCAATTACAGGTTTTACGGTTAGGATCGGTTGTCTGTGGTATATGTGGTTTTAACTTTTCCTTTTTGTATTGTATTTTCAATAATAAAATAATTTTGCATAAATTCATTTGGCAAGTAGCGCTGGTGCTCCTTTTTAGAGATAGGTATGCTCATTTGCATGTCCACTCTATTTTTTGTCCATACAGTTGTTTAGTGAGCACAGATTGGTTATGGTACTTTGGTAGTGGCGGTGCACCCAATTCTATTGCTTTATAAGTTTTACAGTCACTGGATCTTTTTGCTTGCCCAGAATGCAAGCACCTGCAGGCATGTATATACCCCCATAATGTCCTCCCCCCCCCCCCTTTTTTAAATCTGAATCAAACTACTCTGCATGCTTTTGGGTTCTGGGGACCCAAGAAAACTGAAGCATGTGTACTGTAGCAAACTGTGCTGTGGAGCAGGACTCACTGTCCGTGTCCTTGTTTTTTTATAGAAGATGAAGCTGAAGGAGCTGGAGAGCTGCCTGCAACAGGTTGATGTCTTTGAAAACCCTAAACTCCTCCTGGAGCAATATCCCACCAGGCCGCATATAGCAGGTGAGTGTAATGCTGGGTTTACGTGAGCAGATCAATTGGCTGTCTGCGGTTGAGCGACTGGTTCAGGCCCTGAAGATTTGTTGGTTGGTCAGTCACTTGAGCGATCGCCAGTGTGATCACTTGTTTTCATAGCAAAACTTCTGTTTACACATTCCAACCATCAAGCACTGAATGAGAAATTTTTGGTCAGTCAAAATGATACGATGGCCGACCAATTAACGAATTCTCGTCCATTGCTTGATCGCAGCAGCTGTTTCCGCGAAGCAATTATCGCTAAATTGCGGTCGCTTTAGCGATTTCTCGCTTGATAATTGCACTGTGTAAACCAAGCCTTAGCTCTTGGGAAAGTGCTCATGGCAATCAATTAGCCTAAAGCTGGTTTCACAGCAGTGCGGCTGCAGGGCTTTCGGGCAAACACCTTCCAACCGCTATTGTCAGCACCTGGAGGGCATTAGCATTTGTACCCTCAACTTAAAGCGGACCAAAACCCACATTTTTAACTAGCATCCCCTGAATTGCTCCCCCCATGAGTAGAACCTTTTGCCAATTTTCACTGCTCATGCTTCACTCTAATCACAGATAATGGCCCTTGTTTTATCTGTAAGGCTCCGCCTCCTCCATTCATTGCCACTGTTGTGTGTGGCAATGATGCCACACTTATGCAATGACTGATC
Source organism: Gastrophryne carolinensis (assembly GCA_027917425.1). Classification (NCBI taxonomy): domain Eukaryota; kingdom Metazoa; phylum Chordata; class Amphibia; order Anura; family Microhylidae; genus Gastrophryne; species Gastrophryne carolinensis. The sequence goes on along the minus strand of CM051240.1, from coordinate 225,975,148 downwards.
ATCTGCTAACTTACAGAAAGGGACAGCAATAAAAAAATGTTCCAGGACTATTTGAAAAGCGACAATATTAATTTCTAGTTCTACACCCAGAAAGGAGTATCGGCACAGACTTTGGCCAAATAGATTTTTTGGAACGCTCTGCAAATGTCCTAATATGTCAAAGCGCCCATAGATTACCATTGATAGCTTTTCACAGGTGATTTCACAGTCATGCAATATACAAGTCTATGTGAAAATACCATTTTGTGAGTACTCACCTGAAAAATGGATATTGTCAGTGTGCCACACACCCCGCTTCACCTTTAATATTCTTCACGATTGGGTTACTCACCGCCAGGTGACGCTGTTGCAGAGAGGAAGTCTTGTAACGAGCCCCCTTCCGGCCTATATATACCTGGTACCTCCCATTTAATACCAGTGATTTAAAAAGCAGAAAGACAAGGTACCAGTAATTTAACGGTAACCTCAAAATAAATAAAAGCTTCACCATATGAAAGATTCGGGATACCGAAAAGGGCGGGAGTGAAGCGGGGTGTGTGGCACACTGACAATATCCATTTTTCAGGTGAGTACTCACAAAATGGTATTATTATCAGTGTGCCACACACCCCGCTTCACCTTTAATATTCTTCACGATTGGGACACCCAAAAGCAGTGTCCACAAGGGATGGGTATCCCAAGGCAAGGTGAAGCATAACTTAAATGACTGCAATCTGCAGCACTTTGCGGCCAAAAACAGCATCCGCTGAGGCCCGCACATCAACTTTGTAAAACTTAGAAAAAGTATGAACAGAAGACCAAGTGGTGGCCTTACAAACTTGTTCAACAGAAGCTTGGTGCTGAAAAGCCCAAGACGCTCCAACGGCACGAGTAGAATGAGCAGTGATACGAAAAGGGGGAACTTTCCCCTTAGCAAAATAGGCCGCAATAACGGCCTGACGTATCCATTTGCTAATGGAAGATTTGGCTGGTGCCAAACCCTTCTTAGGCCCACAGGGCACAACAAAAAAGGCATCCGTCTTACGAAAAGGAGACGTGATAATCAAGTAGTACTTAACACAGCGTACTACATCCAAACAATGCAAAACCCTCTCTTTGTCATTCTTAGGATTAGGACACAAGGAGGGAAGAACAATATCCTGATTCAAATGAAAAGCAGAAACAACCTTAGGAAGAAAGTCTGGTTTGAACCGAAAGACCACTTTATCCTGATGCCTCTCAAAGTAAGGCGCCTGGATAGACAAGGCCGCCAACTCCGAGACACGCCGGACCGAAGTGATAGCTACCAAGAAGACAATCTTCTGAGTCAGGGTAGACAAAGCAATATCTTGCAGAGGCTCAAAAGGAGGAGCCTGCAAAGCAGAAAGAACCAAATTCATCGTAGCGTTATAATTTTTTTTGTTGCCCAGAACACCACCGACCCCAGTCGTTTTTTCTCTGTAGGCCAGCTCTTGGGAAACAGGTTCAAAAGCCCCCATCTGGGGGTGAGGTTTATTTTATCACCAATCATGGTTTCCAATTTCTCTATAGCAATTTGCCATAGAAGTTTAGAATACTTACAGTCCCACCAGAGGTGCATTAAGGTAGCTGGTACCCGATTGCACCACCAGCAGTTGTACGATGGATATCTGGCGTTGTAGTCCGCTGTAAAATAAAAGCGTGATATAAACTTAGTGCAGAAGATTCTTAGGGCAGGGGACTGGACGGATTTGATTGTGAGGTAAATGTTAGCCCAGTCGTCTTCTTCTATCCGAGTCCCAAGATCGTGTTCCCATTTCCTAGTATATTCTGTTAGTATATTTGTTGTTAATTTCTTTATATGGTTATAGTAGGATGAGATTCTATTTGGTCTTTGTCTTACATTGAGAAAAATCTCCTGTATTGCTGTTGGTTTAAAAGTCGCTGATGGAAGAGTCAATGTTCTAATATAACTGGCAACTTGATATTGAGCTAAGGTAAATATGTGGGAATCCTCTCTTAGTAGCAACCCATTTGTTGGTGACCAAATGTGTGCAATTCTTGTATGGGACATTTGTTTATATTTTGTTATTTGTGCATTATGTTTTCCCTGGGGAAAATCCTGGTTAGTGGTCATTGAGCGCATCATATCTGGGAATGGGAATAATACTTTGTCTTTCAGGGTTGTTATTATTGTCGAGCATATATTATTCACAATAGGATTCATATGCTCATTTTTTTGTATTATTTCCTTTAAACTATTGGAATCACATGATGTGATTTCTTCAAGAGTTATGGGGTATAGCTCAATAGCTGGCCATATTGTGTTTCGATAAGTTATTAGCCATTCATCCACTCTTTTAAATTGAGCGGCCTTATAGTAAGCGCTAAGATCCGGGGCCCCCATCCCTCCAAGATCGGGTTGTTTGATTAAGTTTTTATATGCAATGCGATGTTGCCTATTATTCCAATAGAAAGAAGCGAGTCGTTTATTTAGCTGTTTAAAAAAGGCGGTCGGTATCCTTATTGGAATGTTTTGCATTAAATACAGAAAGTGTGGTAAAAAGAACATCTTGACTGCGGCAATTCTACCAAGAATATTTAACTGAGAGTTTTCCCATTTCCTGATCTGGTCTTTTAACAGTTTTTCTAAGGGGATATAGTTTAGATTAAATAATTGATTCAGAGATTTGGGTATGTTTATACCTAAGTATTTCAAGTGCGAGGTTTCCCACTGAAGATTGTTTGCGTGTTTTAGGATGTCAGATTCTTTCTTAGAGAGAGCAAAAGGCAGTATGATCGATTTCTGATAATTTAATTTGAGATTTGCATACCTGCCAAAATCCTTAACTACTTTGAGTGCTTTTCGAAGTGATAATAATGGGTCCTGTAGTGTTAGAAGGATATCATCGGCGTAGGCTAAGTATTTTATGTTGTTGCCACCAATCGGGATTCCCTTAATCGAGGTGTCATTAGCTATGATATTAAGCAGTATCTCAAGGTGCAGATTAAAGAGAACGGGCGATAAAGGGCAGCCTTGTCTGGTTCCATTAGACATAGTTATTGGTTGTGATAATATGTCATTTATGTTCAGCCTGGCGACCTGATTTTTATATAATGACATGGTTTTACCCAATAAATTTGGGCCAATTCCTAGGTGGGTTAAGGATTTCTCAAGGAAAGTCCAGGAAACCCGGTCAAAAGCTTTTTCTGCATCCAGGGCCACGATAACCGCTTTAGTGCTATGCTTTTGTATGTAGTTGATTACGGCCACTGCTGTGGCGATGTTCTGGTGGACCCCCCGATTTCGTATAAACCCCGTTTGGTATTGTGAAATTATATCTTGGACAAATGTTTGGAATCTGTTTGCGATGATTGTAGACAAGATTTTTACATCAATATTAATCAGCGAAATGGGGCGGTAATTTGAGCATTGGGTTAGGTCTTTGCCCGCTTTAGGAATTAGCCGGATTATGGCAGTATTCATTGTTGGTGATAGAGGCTTTTGTATGTCGATATCATTTGCTAATCTAAGGATATAGGGCGTTAATTGTGACTGGAATGCTTTGAAGTATTCTGCCGGAAAGCCATCGGATCCATTGGATTTGCCAGTCTTTTGTAGTGTTACGGCAGTCTCCACTTCTTCTAAAGTGAATGGCTTATCCATTTCTTCTGCTATTTCTTGCTTAATTTTGGGGGCATCAATGGTTTTAAATAACGCTACGATGGGCCAGCTCTGATCCACCAGATAATGGGATATGGTTTAAAACTATAATATCAGAACTCAAAAGCGAGTTGGCCTTAACAAATTGGCCTATATATAGAGATCTGATAAACCAATTCCTTACAGGACTTGGAAGTCCACTAAAGTGACCATAGAATAAATTTCCTTCAAGTATGGGGGAGCAGGGGGGGGGTTGGGCGGTAGGGGAAACACAGGGGGATAATATAACTAAAAGGAGAATAAAAATAAAAAATCTACGCCACTCCAAACATATCCACAATGACGAGCAAGTACCGTATTTTTCGCCCTATAAGACGCACTTATTTTTCCCCAAAAGTGGGGGAAAAATGTCAGTGCGCCTTATCGGGCGAATGTAAAAAAAAAAAAATTAAAAAAAAAAAAAACTCACCCGTCCCCGGCGCTCCCGCGTTGTCTGGCACACTGCGAGAGGCCAGAGGAGCGGCGGGGGCTCTGTCCCGGCCCCGCCGCTGCGATCGCTGTCTTTTCAGGCAGCGATGACAGCGGCGGGGCCAGAGACAGAGCCCCTGCCGCTCCTCCATCTGCTGCCGGGCTCAGAACACACGCGAGCACGTAGGTCCCGGCAGTGGGTGGGCGTGGCCTGCACCGGCGCAGGCCACGCCCACCCGCTGCCCGGACCTTCGTGATCGCATGTCGGGGAGCAGATGGAGGAGCGGCGGGGGCTCTGTCTCTGGCCCCGCCGCTGTCATCGCTGCCTGAAAAGACAGCGATCGCAGCGGCGGGGCCGGGACAGAGCCAGCTCGTGAATGGGGTGGGCGTGGCCTGCGTCGACGCTGCGGCGCAGGCCACGCCCACCCCATTCACGGAGCCGGCCGCTCAGCTCAGCGGTGTCAGCGGACAGGTGAGTTTAAGTTTTTTTTTTTTTTTACTTTGGCGCCTGTCTATACTAACGGGGGGAGGGGGGTGGGAATGTGGGGAGAGCGGCCACACTGCCTATGGGAATGGGGGGATGGGAATGCCACACAGCCTATGGGAATGGGGGGAGGGGGATGCCACACAGCCTTTGGGAATGGGGGGAGGGGTGTGCCACACAGCCTATGGGAATGGGGGGAGGGGTGTGCCACAAAGCCTATGGGAATGGTGGGATGGGTATGCCACACAGCCTATGGGAATGGGGGGAGGGGGTGGCCACACAGCCTTTGGGAATGGGGGGAGAGTGTGCCACACAGCCTTTGGGAATGGGGGGATGGGGATGCCACAAAGCCTTTGGGAATGGGGGGAGGGGTGTGCCACACAGCCTTTGGGAATGGGGGGATGGGGATGCCACAAAGCCTTTGGGAATGGGGGGAGGGGGATGCTACACAGCCTTTGGGAATGGGGGGATGGGGATGCCACACAGCCTATGGGAATGGGGGGATGGGGATGCCACACAGCCTTTGGGAATGGGGGGATGGGGATGCCACACAGCCTATGGGAATGGGGGGATGGGGATGCCCCACAGCCTTTGGGAATGGGGGGAGGGGTATGCCACACAGCCTATGGGAATGGGGGGAGGGGGATGTCACACAGCCTATGGGAATGGGGGATGCCACACAGCCTATGGGAATGGGGGGAGGGGGATGCCACACAGCCTATGGGAATAGGGAGAGGGGGATGCCACACAGCCCATGCTAATGGGGAGAGGGGGATGCCACGCTGCCCATGCTAATGGGGAAAGGGGGATGCCACGCAGCCCATGCTAATGGGGGGAGGGGGATGCCACACTGCCTATGGGAATGGGGAGAGAGGGATGCCACACAGCCTATACTAATGGGGGGAGGGGGAAACCCACACAGCCAATGGGTATATGGGGAATGGGAGGGGGGGATGCCACACTGGATATACGGGGAATGGGATGGGGGCATGCTACACTGTCTATGGAATGGGGGCATCCCACACTGCCTATGGGAATTGGATAGGGGAATGCCACACTGTCTGTGATGGTGTGTTTTTGGTTAAATTTTTTTTTTCTTATTTTCTTCCCCCAAATCCTAGGTGCGTCTTATGGGCCGGTGCGTCTTATAGGGCGAAAAATACGGTACCTCCAATCAGGCTGTCGGCCCATTATGACGGTAGGCACATGGGCTACTCCACATGAAGAAGGAGATATAAAAGCTGAGTGGAAAAAAAAAAAAAAGAACCAAATTCAAAACCCAAACCGGGAGTAATGGTTTCCTGGGGGGCCGCACATGCGTAACCCCCTGGAAAAAAGTTTTAACTAAAGGCTGAAGCGCAAAACGCTTCTGAAAAAAGATGGATAAGGCAGAAACTTGCCCTTTCAAAGTACTTAGCTGAAGACCAGAGTCCAGCCCAGATTGTAAAAACTCCAGAATCCTGGAGACCGAAAAGACCCTACAAGGAAAAGATCTCATCTCACACCAAGCGATATAGGCTTTCCAAGTCCTATAGTAGATGATAGAAAAAGACCTCTTCCGGGCACTGATCAGAGTCTTAACAACTGAGTCAGAAAGACCCTCCTCCTTCAAGATGGAGGTTTCAGCAGCCAGGCCGTCAAACCCAGCGCTGGTAAATTGGGGTAACACAACCGACCCTGAGTGAGCAGATCGGGCCGAAGAGGCAGAACGAACTGGTCCACTGCCAGCCGAACAATGTCTGCGAACCACACTCACCTTGGCCACCTTGGGGCCACGAGAACGGCGGACACCCTTTCCAGAGCCAACTTCCGAACCACCCTGCCCAGCATGGGTATCGGAGGAAACAGGTATAGAAATCCCAGATCCCCCCAGCTCAGGGACATGGCGTCCACTGCCAGAGCCAGAGGATCCTGAGAGAGCGACACGAAGTTCGGGAGCCTGTGATTGTGACGAGAGGCAAACAGGTCCACCTCCGGTGTCCCCCATCGGAGACACAGTGAGCGAAATACCTGAGAATGGAGAGCCCATTCTCCCAGACGGGGAGAGCCCCTGCTCAACCGGTCCGCTTCCTGGTTCTCCACTCCTGGAATGTATACCGCCGAGAGACAAGGAACATGGGCCTCCGCCCAGATCAGGATCAGGGACACCTCTCTGAGAGCACTCAGACTGCGAGTCCCTCCCTGATGATTGATGTAAGCAACCGCTGTTTGATTGTCTGAACGCACCTGGACCGGAAGGCCCAGAACATGTTGAGTCAGGAGAGCAAGAACCCGACGGATGGCTCTCAGTTCCAGAACATTGATGGGTAAGTGGGCCTCTTGAGGCCCCCACTGCCCCCGGAACTGAAGCTCCTTCCAGAATCCGCCCCATCCCGAAAGACTGGCGTCTGTGGTGACAATTTCCCAAAGAGGGGTCAGGAAAGACCTGCCCTTCACGAGATTGGCCAAGACCAACCACCACTGGAGGGACTGCCGGACCCGGGAGGACAACTGGAAGGGCTGATCCAGCGACCGAGGCTGCCGGTCCCAGGATGCCAACATATAAAGCTGAAGCATCCTTGTGTGAAATTGAGCAAAAGGAACTGCCTCGAAGGAGGCAACCATCAACCCTACCAGCCTCATCCCCAGACGGATGGACGGCCGAGGATTGGAAAGTAGGACCCGAGCCAACTCCTGAATCAGATGAATTTTGGACTGGGGGAGAAACACTCTGTATTGATGAGAGGCCAACTGCATCCCCAGAAAGGACACCACCCTGGCCGGAGCGAGGGAGGACTTGGAGAAGTTGATCACCCAACCAAAGCTTTCCAGCGTGGAGACCACTATCCTGGTGTCTGTCTCCGAATGATTGAGTGACGGAGCCATGATGAGAAGGTCGTCCAAATAAGGTACGACACGAATGACCCGAGATCTGAAAATGGCCATCACCCCTGCCAGCACCTTGGTGAACACTCTTGGAGCCGAGGTAAGGCCAAACGGAAGTGCCACGAATTGAAAATGCTGATCTTCCATCACGAATCGAAGAAAACGTTGATGAGCCTGGCAGATGGTACGGGACGAACCGACCCGTCCTTTTTGGGGGCCTGCGAAATGATTGGAGTAGAAACCGGGGCCCATCTCTAAGCGCGGTACCGGCCGGATGACCGCCATTTCTAACAGATTCTTTACCGACGCCAGGAGCCCCTGTGCGGCCAAAGGATCGATGGGCACCCGAGACCGAAAGAACCGTGAAGGAGGGCGAGACCCGAATTCCAGCTTGTAACCGGACGACACTACCTCCCGGATCCATCTGTCCGGAATCTCCTGGTCCCAAACCTGGGAGAAGTGTCGCAATCGTCCCCCCACCCGCACGGGTGAGGGCAGCCCCTCATTGCTGAGCGGGCTTACCAGCAGGCTTGGGCTTGGTGCCCCAGGACTGAGTGGGACGGCCCCTCCCCCGAGTCCAACCTGCACCTCTGGTAGCGGGAAAGGAAGCCCCCCTACCCGCTCTGATTCCCCGAAAGGAGGGCCTAACCATACTTGCCCCCCGAAAGGGAGGACGAGGCCTCTTGCGTTGCGGCATTTTACCACCTTTTGCAACTGAATCAATTTTATCACCAAACAGTCGCAAGCCCAAAAAGGGGAGAGCTGTGAGCACCTTTTTAGAAGCTAAGTCCGCCGACCACTGGCGCAGCCACACTGACCGACGAATAGCCACCAGCATTGCCGCTGTCCTGCTACTCATAGCCAGCGCATCGTCCTGAGCGGACAGAACATAGGAAACAAAAGACTCACACTGCTCAAGTGGGATCAAGATCCACACACAGATCCTGAATAACAGATCTAACCGCCAATAGAAGAAGCGCCGAAGCACACAACGGGCGTATCGTTGATCCGGCACTAATAAAACCATGGCGAGCGTACTGGTCAATCCAACGATCCTCACCATCCTTAAGGGCAGTGGTCTCAGAAGACTGCACCATAGCCGTGCTAGAGAGCCCTAGCACAGGGGTATCGACGTCAGGAGGAACCGACCAAAGCTTCACCAATTCTGGCGGAAAAGTATAACGTTTCTCCCAACTGGAAGGAATTCCAGTTAACCGCGTGGGATGTTCCCATTCCTTAAGCACAACCCTCTCAAAGTGTTGTTGTCTGGGAAAAGCCAAACGCGGCTGAGGCACATTAAACAACTGACCCTTTGGCAGGGTGACAGCCTCAGGCGGATCTAAATTCAAAATTTCAAACATTTGAGCCAGAATGGAGGGGGTGTCAAGGGAAACCCCCGCAGTCAAATCGCCAATAGCATCAACCTCAAGCTGATCTGCAGGCTCATCTGACTCCACCAGGAATTCCCCCTCCTCGTCCAGGGAGCAATCGGACCAATCCACAGGCTCACATACCTCATCCTGTGAAGCCGGAGGTACAGGAGGAAGGTGCTTCCGTTTCGCAGTGGCCTTCAACCCTGCTTTGACGGAAATTATCTTCTCGAGGTTGGACAATCGTGCAGACACCTCGGATTGCGAAGCCCCACCTTTGACAATGTCACACGGGGTCCGGAACAGGGAGGGAGGGGTAGGGTATGATGGAAGTTGCGAAGAGCCAGCAGCCGGAGCGACGGACTAACGCGCAATATTCTGCCTTGCACAAGGAATGCATAATATAACATCATCGCCTGGGAGCGGAGTCCCGCAGCCCCCACACAACCTGGATGGGCCAGAAGAACCATTTCCGGTATTATCGGAAGCCTCCATATGGTATGATTTATGGTATTCGCAAAACCCTGGGTTTAAGGCATAAGCCACCCCGGAATGCCCCTTTATGTTAATGTCCCGGGAGGGAGGATTTAATTTATAATAAAGATCCCCTTAAAAATAATTAATTTAATAAATATATATATATATATATATATGTCCCAATTTAGAGAAAAAGGACTAGCCAGGTATAATAGAACCGGGAGGCCACTGTATTGAGGGAATCCCAGGATCTGTGGGGAAAGAAAAACCAATAGTAAGACCCCCAGAAAACAAGTGGCAGCATGCAATACAACATTCATGCAACAAAGTAACACATGATAATGCACTCCAGAGTGCTTTAAAGAGGCAAAAGAAACTTGTCCTCTGTTTTTCCTCCTCTTCTTTATATATATATATATATATATATATATATATATATATATATATTAGTTTTTTTTTTTTTGTTTTTTTTTTTTTTTAATAATCAGTCATGATAATAATGGACGGCCCCACGCGAGGTGAGGCCGCTTACCTGCCCAAGTGAGGCTAAAAAGTCAAGGCACCCGACGAGCAGTAATGTCAGTATTGACAGTAGCAGCAGTAGCCGCAATGGCGGCAAAAGCGGCAGTAGCGGCAGTAGCGGCCGTGGAGGTGAAACACACGTGCGGCCGAGAGCCCCGCACCTGTCTTCCTAATGAAGGGAAGGAAGTGCGGCTGGGGCCGTGACGCCACTGCCGTAACCACGCCCCCCTCTGACGTCAACCGGGCCCCGCCCCCCTCCAAATTCAAACAGTGTGGCCCGCCAGACGGCGGTGCCGCAACACAAGAGGGCGCACAACGCCCTCAGTAGATGGAGGGGGGTGGGGGGAGACAAAAAAGCTAATTAGGCAGCCTGTGCTGCAATGGTGCTGACAACGCGGCCCGCCTAACGGCGGTGCCAATTAAAAGAGGAGACAAGGGGGGAGGGGAGCTGTAACACCTGTAGAAAGGACGCAAACAGCCTCAAACAAGCCTGCACAGCGCGGCCCACCCCGGCCGCCCTAAAGCTGACCCAAACTCTGCCATGCAGGCCAGCACAAATGGCAGAACTGCCAGAGGGGATAACATGCAATATAAGGAGGAAACAGTCAGGCCAAGTGCACCCTTGCTTGTGGTGCCGCCTGACAAGTGTAACATAAGTAAAACACATGAAAATAAACATACAGTAAAACACACATGCAAATACACATCCCTCCACCCCCCCCCCCCCCCCCCATAGTGAAGGGAGAAGGGACCGTAACGGGAGAGCAAGGGGACAAGGGGAACCTCGGGACAGGGGCATCCCAAATCCGGATCACCATGCCGGACAGCAGCATTGCCCCCAAAACAGGGGGTCGAGCGGAGGAGATAAGCTCCTAGGCACCTATAGTGCCATCTACCAATTGCCCAGTGAGCAGCCTAGGCTGGGAGGCTTCCATTTAACCACAAAGGTAACAAACAATCAAAACCGGGCAGAAATAGACCAAAGGGGGTGCCGGGGTAAGACCCCGGCTACCTGCAAGCAGGAGACTTCATTCTTCTGTCTTGTCGTCATGCAGAGAGAAAAACACTGGTATTAAATGGGAGGTACCTGGTATATATAGGCCGGAAGGGGGCTCGTTACAAGACTTCCTCTCTGCAACAGCGTCACCTGGCGGTGAGTAACCCAATCGTGAAGAATATTAAAGGTGAAGCGGGGTGTGTGGCACACTGAGAATACTTTGTCTATGGGCATTTTTAAAGTGTATTACTGTATGCCAGGATGTTCTCAATGTGCTGAGCTTATATTGCATTTTATCTTATATATGTGTTTTATGGAAGCTGTTTTCACTACCTGCAATCTGTTGCTATTAGCAGCCATACACCAAGATCTACAAGAAGAAAGAAGTGAGCCCTGTACACACAGAACACTGCTGCTATGGCCAATTCTGAGGTGAGGGAGATCACTCAATCTTTCCCATGGCCAGTAGAAGCTCTGTGTGTGCAGGACTCGCATCTCTCTTTTTGTAGATCTGAAGGACATCCATTTGGCACACAATAATGTACGTTTTCCAAAATGCCATTGAAAGTGGACTTTTCCTTCAAATATACTTCCATCAAGTACTAGCACCGGGGGTTGTATATTATTGTGCTAAACTGTGATAAAAACACACAAAACAACCAAGTGCTTGAACACACAAAAATGCATCTAAATAGTTTTATCTGTAGAAATATATATTAGATTCTGGAAGACATTTTGCCTGTCATCCGACCGACTTTCTCAACAATCAAATTCTGATGTCTAGCAAAGGTCCTCAAGAAAACAGCAATCCAGTTGCCCTGATTTATTAGTACAGATATACTTTACCATGTCCTGGATGAATGAGAACCTTCACAGATATCGTTTTCATCAGGTTTTGTGGCAGTTTTTTGATTTGTCACCAATCTGACTTGTGTAAAGTGGAGATGGCAGCAGATCATGTTGGGGTACTGATCAGCCTGCGGCTATGCTGCGTCCCACCTTATAGAAATTTGTGTACCCCCCTCCAGCCATAGCGCCACTTTTAGTGTATTTTTAGAGGCAATGTACTAATGAGCTGTTGTGGATTTGTGTTGTTTCAGCTTGTATGCTTTACACCATCCATAACACATTTGGAGATATTGAAAATAAAGTAGTTGCTGATCTGGGCTGTGGCTGTGGGGTCCTCAGTATTGGGGCTGCCATGCTGGGAGCAGGGTAAGTACTGCATACTAAAGGGTGTGGGGTTACATTTTGTTTGTAAGTATATTTTAGTAATTTACTATTGGGTGGGGCACTTCTGTCCTCCCACTCATTCTTGACATGAAATAAGCTATGGTCTCTGCATATACATTCCATCAGTGTGCGCTCTCTGGTCCTGCACAATTAGATTTCACCTGGACCCAAGTGTGACTTGATGAGCCATTTACCTAAAATGTCACTACCAGAAGTTCCAGCCAGAGGAAAATCAGAAACAGGTCAGGTTAAAGCAGACCAAAACCCTTTCGTCCTAGCCCTGGAGTGATTTTCTCCGGGGTACCCTGATCCGGGAAACCCTGCGGTCTCCCAATATATTTACTGATCCAGCCATTCCACAGCGCATGTGCCATCACTGGCTCTCCCCAGCTGATGCACTTACCCGTGCCAGCCGTTAGTAAATGGGCAGCGTGGCCCTGCATCAGCTAAAGGGAGACACCCGGTACCCCCCAGGGGTAGTAAAACTGCCTGTCGGGTGGTTGGTCCTCTTTAGATTGGACCTAGCACCAGGATTTTTACTATCCTGGTGATAGGTCTGTTTTCACGGAGGAATCCTGATTCCAGAACGGAATGCCTCAGGGAAAGGCAATCAGCTGGCTTTGGAGGCTAGTCCCAAGAGAGATTTGGTCTGCTTTGAACCTTTAAGGTTTGGCTTACCACAGTGACCCATCAATAGTGCCTATTACAGTGGACCAAAACTGGCCCTGGGGTCTCATAGACTGATTCCCTCTCACCAGGGCATCCCGAACTTGGATGCCTGGCTGTGTAAAACTAGAACCCAGGATAGTGAAAATCATGGGTTTTGGTCCACTTTAAAGTGAAAGTCCAGTCTCTTATTGCCCCTGCTGAGGCAGGCCAGAGGGGGAGGGGGGGGATTACAACCAAACAAATACAAATTACCTTGCCCAGGGACTGGGTCACCAGCGCTCCTGCAGCAACCGCACAGACAGTACACGGAGCAGCTTTCCCCCCTCTGTACGTGCTCCCACTAGGCCATTAAAGTAAATGGGTGGGCAGGCCACACACAGAATGGGGAAGGCCACTCTGTGTATTTGTTTCAGGATGTGGGTGCTCAAGACCCAAAGTGCTGGGCAAACGGCACTGGCTCCTGGGCAAGGTAAGGCCAAATTAGAATATTTGTATCTCCCAGACAGTCCACTGCTCAGAAACCTCCTGGTTTCCATGACCAATGCTCCCTCGGTCTTGGCTCCATTGCTCCCCGGCAAGTACTTTGCCTGCACACAGCCTCCTCCATTACAATTAAAGGAGAGGGCTGTATACTGGCAAATTAACTGACGTGAGGGAGCCCCATTCTCAGCAACCGAAAGGCCTGAGAGAAGGAAGGTAAGTGCCTGTTTTTTTTGACTGGTTTTACAGACTTTTTTATTTTTACTCTTTCCACCACACCACACAATACCCAGCAGTCCTGCAACATGCTCCATTCTGGTCTTTTGCATAATATTGTCTCTTTCTTCAGAAATACTGGCTGGGCAGATTTAATATGGCAAGAATATTTTTCCTCCACTGCCACCAATCCCAGTCTAAACTTTGTATGTGGTTCCTCATGACTTCTTCCATTTATAAATAAATCGAGCTGATGAAAGATACATCAGCTCACATAGACTCCAGTTCTGATAGTCTTTGCTGGCCTTTGGGGGTATGCACTTACACTGGGCGCCTTCCCAATATCTCTTTAAGATGGGGCTGCCAGGAGACACAGGAAAGACAACCCTTTAGAAGAGCTCCCTGCAAGTCTCCCTATTTCCCTGCATTGCCTCCTTCTCTTTCTGTCTTCTCCACTTTCGTAACTTCTCTCTTTCTCTTTTCCACATTGCCTCCCTTTATCTTTCCACATTTCCTTACATTTCTATATTTTCCACCTTACTACAGCCCTTTTCTCTTTCTGCATCCATCTTTCTGTTCCATGGTTTCTCATTTTCCCACATTCCCTCTTTCTCTGCGTTTCTTTATTCCCTTGGTGTCTCTGAAAATCAAATCTGGTAACCTGGTGCGAAGAGAATAACCTCATCCTCAACACAGAGAAAACGGTTGAGCTGATTGTCGACTTCAGGCGGTCCCACCCAGCGCACCGTCCCATCTTCATGGGTAAGGATGAGGTCAAAATCGCTACCAGCGCAAAATTTCTCGGCACGATGATAACGGACGACTTGAAGTGGAGTAGACAAGCCACCGTTGTCCTAAAGAAGGTTCAACAGAGACTCTATTTCCTAAGACAACTTGCGAAATACGGAATGTCTAAAAAGATCCTGAAGACCTTCTACATCGGTGCAGTAGCCTCACTCCTGACCTCCTCCTTCACTGCCTGGTATTGTGGGACCATTGCCAAGGACAAGAACAGGCTGAAGAGGATCACCAGGACTGCTGAGCGGATCATAGGATGTCCCCTACCTGACCTAGATGAACAATTCAAGGAAAGGATCCGCTCAAGGTCAAAAATAATAGTTGGAGACCCCACACACCTAGGTCACCCCTTCTTCAATCTCCTACCCTCTGGACGGAGGTACCGAGCTATCTCGTCCAGGACCACCCGGTACAAAAACAGTTTCTACCCACTAGCTGTTAAAGCACTAAATAACCAACTTTAAGAATCCTGCAAGAACTTTCGGTCCCCAGCACATAACCAGTAGCAAACGAATTGTCGTATGTAACTAGTTGTATACTATGTGTTGTGTAAAATGTATATCTAGCAAATGTTTGAACCCCTCGATGTATATAGTATGTGTGTCCAGCAAATGTTCAACCTCTATGGAGAACCCCCCTTCCAGAAAATATTCCTTGTATGTATTCTGTACCTACTTGGCGACCAATAAAGTATTCGTATTCTCTTGGCCCTGCTGACGCCTGACTTCTAACCTGCACTTTGTACACACTGCGCCCCCTCTGGTGGCAGGCTAGAAATACAAGCTGCCTGACCTCTGGTTTGTCTGTAAAATGGTGCGTATCATTTTTTTTCAGTCACCTCGTTCAGTGGAGGTTCTCTTGTGCCTTGCAGGTTATGCCTTGGAATTGACATAGATGAAGATGCTTTGGAAATATTTAAAACAAACACTGAAGAGTTTGAGCTCACAAATGTCGACCTCCTTAAGTGCGATATCTGTTCAATGCCGAGTCAGTGCCTGGAGAAATCTGTGGACACGGTCATAATGAATCCTCCTTTTGGAACAAAGCATAACAAAGGTAGTACTGCTGTGCTGTTAGTGTGTAGGATGCTATGTACACTTATACTATCCTGCCTGGGCAAAGACCCCAAAAGGCCTACTTACCTGACCACCTGAGTCACGGATGCTGAAGTGGTCCTGTTTGGAGGACCAAAAACCTCCAATGTTTGAAACCCCCCTTGTTTCCCTGTATGCTCAACTTGAGTTTTGATCCCATAGCACATAAGCAGAAGGAGAGAAAGGATTCACCCTCTTATAGGGTAATTCCACTTTCATTTGCATTTTTAAAGGTTTCCATTATTGCGTGGAAAAATGTCTAAGCTTTTCTGTTATTTTTAAAAAAATTCTATTTGTTTGCTCTGTGTTATTAAAGAAAACTGCTTGCCTTAGCTATGTACACCAAAGTTGTGATTTTGAGTACATATCATAGACTTCCTCACTCTAGCTTGCTAATCATCTGATGGGTTAAGGCATGGGTGACTGGTTTAACCTATTCTACTGAAATTCAACTTCTTCAGTTTGGAACAAACAATCAGTCTTGTGTTCCAATAGCAAGGGTCAGTGACAGAGATCTCAGCTGGATAGGTCATTAGGCTGCTTAGACTTAGCTGCTAAAAAGTTCACCTGTTACATTGGAAGATTTGTGGGATTTGTATTCCCATGTTTTTTTACTCAAGGCCATGAAAAGCATTCCCACTGTATCAAAACAGAGTCCCATGAATATGAAAATCATGGAAACAGCATGCTGATTAGTAAATCACAGGTCTGGAGGCACAATCCTAACATATCATTTTTTTACCATAAGAACTATAAATCTGTGGAAAAGCCTCCCACAGAAGCTTGCTAAAGCATCAACCGCTGACAGCTTCAAAAAAGGATTAGATGATTCTCTAGCAGTAAGTAACATTAACAGTTACTATTAGCTGTTATCAGTTAAGATAATAACTTCCCCATCCCTTGGTTGAACTTGAAGTACATGTGTCTTTTTCCAACGTTACTAACTATGTAACTGCTCAGTCAGGCAAAGGAAATCTGAACAGCACAGCTGATTGGCTGAGCGGCCCATATGGGAGCCAGGAAGTTGCAAGTTTTCGTGATCCATGGGAATACACACAGCGCGGCATCCAAAATTAGAATGTCTGCCAAAGCGGAACAAAACCAAATAAAGTGACATTTTGGGGTTTTGTTCCACTGCTGTAGTATGTTCCCAGCAGGAGGGTCATGATGCTATCTGGCAATTGCCGCTCTTATCACTCAAACCCCAGGAAATCTGGGATATTGCCGGATGTATTTCTGAGAAAGGAGAGAAGACCAGATGGTGAAACAATCTAAAAGATACTATCTCGGTGGTGAGGGATGCCGAGGATAGTAGCAAGATGTGTTTTGGTCCATTTTAAACCAAGCCTGAAGTCTAAACTCTGACTAAATCTCTTATTGGGATGCCTAGCAGCAGGAAGTCCGCTGAAGAGCCCAAGAAAGTAAGGACTACTTACCTGCGGCACGTACGTTGCTTGCAGTGGAGCAATCGCCCTGGCTGCCAGTGCCATTTGGGGCATCTTTATCAGAACCATCCTGTTTTCTGCCAATGGTGCATGCCATGAGACGAGCCCCTCATGGGCTTGGTCATGAGGAGGGGGCCCATACCTGCATGAGGACAGGGCAGATTTTTTTTTTTCCTTCCCGCATCTTAAATAGAAACTGTCCTTGATGCATGTGTGCATATCTGTCACTTTGGGAGGCCGTTGGGGGAGACGAAACAAACTTTTTATTACATTTTTTTATTACATGTGCAGAAAGTTTTTTTTGT
Organism: Gastrophryne carolinensis; assembly: GCA_027917425.1. Classification (NCBI taxonomy): domain Eukaryota; kingdom Metazoa; phylum Chordata; class Amphibia; order Anura; family Microhylidae; genus Gastrophryne; species Gastrophryne carolinensis. The sequence goes on along the minus strand of CM051240.1, from coordinate 225,958,103 downwards.
AAATGTATCAAAAGTCAAATATGTTACAAAATGTGTTTAATACTTTTCTTAGGAATGGACATGACCTTCCTCAAGACTGCTTTACAGATGGCCAGGACATCTGTCTATTCACTGCATAAAACAGCCACAAGGATGGTAGGTTTTGCTTTTATTACGTATCTATTGTGTATTTATAAAGATAAAGCAGAAATTGGGGGGTTTTAAAGCAATATTTAGGTATGAAGAGACTTTAGGAGCCGGGGTATTATATGTTTGATAAAGTGAAAGTAATTTTGGAATTAGGTCTACTTAAAGGGACTGTAAGCCCACTCAAAAAAAAAAAAAAAAGACACTTACCTGCTCTTACCTCACAGTTTCTGAGAACGGCCCCCTGCGGCCTCACATCAGTGACTATGCTGTATTGTATGCTACACCATTCATTCCAATGTAGGTGCCTGGCATGTCCCCTCCACTGCAATGAATGGAGGGGGCTGTGCACAGGCACTAAGCCGAAGGGGCACCAACCAACAGTGAGCATTAGTTGTGGACCAAGGAATTCTTGATCACATGCTCATTGTGCTCCTTATTCTCAAGGTAAGGTGTTTGTTTTTGTTTTTTTGGAGGGTTATAATACCTTTAAATATATTTCTGCTCAGAACAGTTTTTGTGAATTGACTTTTTACAGGACTTACTTTCCAGATTAGTGTCATATGTTTATTGTATGTATTTGTCTCTCCAGCATATCAAGAAAAAGGCAGCCGACTGGAAAGTAAAAATGGAAGTAGTAGCAGGTGTGTTTTTTTAATATTAAAATGTTTGTTACATATTAGACAGACATCTGTAAAATCAAAAGAAGCTAGCTATCTTTTAATACACAAATCTTAAAAGGAACCACAGCACTGCACCTTGTTAGCTAGCAATCAAGCCTATAATCTTGCCCTAAAATCGGGATAAAAACAGAGGTCTCAGTTGGCACACATCTGCAGAAGTATGTTTTAGCTGCACCACCAAACGCCTTCAGCGTGTGCCAACTGAGAATCACACGCATCCAAGATGGCGCTGGACTGCAGAAAACAGCTTGTGGCTCCTCCCGGCCCTATGTAAGTCAGGGACCTCCCACAAATTCCCCAGTTCTTTCTGCAGTCTGGACTGCGAAGACAAAAGATAGCTCTCTGTGGCGCAGGTGAGCGGGGCTTATTGCCTGCAGCCCTGCAAGACTATTTCCATCCTTTCCGTCTCATTTACTGCCTCCCAGGTTCGGGTGAAGGTGGGTTAACTAGCACCAATGGTGCTGAGGAGCTAGGCTCCTACCGCAGTCCCTGCTCTAACAGGGTAGGCAGTTTAGGCTAATGGTGAGCCTTTTTGGGATGCCCCCACTGCCTCATGGGTTTTGCCAGGTTATTCTGTGCAGTTAAACCCTATTCACATATATATTTCCCCCTCCACCCTCACTTCTCATATTAGTCCTCTGGGTGCCATTTTCCCTGGGAATTCTGCTGTTATCCTCCCTCACTCTCCCCTTGGGGGATCCCCGCGGCGGGGGGCTCTGTGGATGATGCATTTTACCTCATAAACTCCACGGCCTGCCCCTCGAGGTCTGCGGACGCCATTTTGTCGTCGTGCTGCTGGCTCTCTGCGGTCCGTGAGTAACCCCGATGGGGTGATTTTTTTTCTAAAAGATTTTTCTAACTGCCTTATTCTCATGGGAATTTTTATTATGTCTTCCAGGTGGGTGAATACTTCAGCACTGTGGTTTCTCCCAGCCATTTTCCCTCACTAACTCCCACTTTCCCTAGCTTGTTGGGGCATCCCGGGTAGCTCTTTAGCGTTAACCCTTGCTGGCCTATTGTGCCATTCAAATCACCATATGGAGGCTTCTGGGGATAATGGGCCTGGGGTTCCTTCGGGACAAGCCCGGCTATGTGTTGTGTGTGGGGTATCCCCTATTAGTGATGTCAGGGTGTGTACCCTGCGCTGCAGTCTGGGCTGTCTGTTACTGGGCCTGGTGGTGCGACCCCCCTCTGGCCTCACCTACCCCCTCACGCTTGCATCCGACCCCCACTGCAGGGCATACTAGTGGGGAGTCTCAACCTGATTTAGCTGCACGGGTGGCCAGCATTGAGAAACATCTTGTTGGGTCTGCCCCGCATAAGGCTTCTGCAAAGAAGCGGCATTTCTCACCCGTGGTTTGCCTCTTCCCTGTGGAAGATGAGGGCCCTTACTCACTCTCAGGTCCCTACCCCCTTGAGGAGGGGGAATTATTTTCTGATTCAGAATCCTCTGAGGAACAACCTAAGATATACGTTGATACCGGGACACCCTTTGGGGAAGACTCGGGGTCCCCTGATGACACTGACAGATTGCTGAGTCACATATTTGAAGTGCTTTGTATTTCTCTCCCGGCAGTGGCTCCGCAGCAGCAGGGTGAGCTTTTTCATGCGGTTAAGCCACGCTGGGAGTTTCCTGAGCAGTCTCACTTTAATAATCTAGTGCTCAAAGAATGGGAACCGCCTAGCAAGCTGCCCGGGGTGCCTAAGAGTTGGGACAAGAGGTATCCCTTTCCTGCTGATGTTGTTAAGTGTTGGTCATGTCCTCCCAAGGTGGAGGTGCCTGTTCTAGGGTTGTCCAATACATCTGTCATGCATTCTCCTGACACTATTACCCTGCGAGATGCCGGAGACCGGCGCTTGGACCAACTGGCCTGTCATGCCTTTGCAGCACTACCAGTTTGTGGCCTTGCCCTTCGGTCTCACCTCGGCTCCCAAAGTATTCACCAAGGTGCTGGCGGGCATTATGGCTCTGCTGAGATCTCAGGGCATTCGCATCCTTCCTTACTTGGACGACATTCTCATCACGTCTCGGTTCTTCCAGCAGGCCGAGCTGGATACCCAGATGGTGGTGTCCACACTGGAGTCCTTCGGCTGGGTGATCAACCATCCCAAGTCTTCCCTGTCACCATCAATGGTCAAGTCCTTTCTGGGCATGACTCTGGATACATCTCTGGTCAAGATCCTTCTCCCTCAGCAGAAGGTGGACAGTCTGCAAGCTCAAGCCAAGCTTCTTCTGTCTTGCCCTCATCCTTCCATCCGACAGGGTATGCAGCTGGTGGGCCTGATGGTGTCTTGCTTCGAGGCTGTTCCATACGCTCTGTTTCACATGAGGCCTCTTCAACTTCACCTCTTGTCAGTTTGGGATCGGGACCCGATGTCCCTGGATCAGGTGTTTGTTCTGTCCCTCTGGTCAGGTGGTCTCTCTCGTGGTGGCTGGACTCAAGGAACCTATTGGTGGGCAGATCCTTTCTGGCTCCGTGCTGGGAGACAGTCAGCACAGATGCCAGTCTGACAGGTTGGGGGGGGGGGGGGGGGGGGGCTTCTGGAAGTCCCTGAAATTCCAGGGTCAGTGGGGCCCTCAGGAGGCCCACACCCATATCAACATTCTGGAACTGAGGGCGATACGGTTGGTTCTCGTCCAACTGGCTCCACACCTTCAGGGTTGGGCTGTTCAGGTCCGCTCAGACAACCAGGCGGCGGTTGCCTACATCAATCATCAGGGAGGGACCCGGAGCAAGAGGGCCCTCAAGGAAGTGTCTCTGATACTGTCCTGGGCAGAGGAGAATGTTCCCTGCATCTCGGCAGTGTACATCCCGGGAGTGAAGAATCTGGAGGCAGGGGGACTTCTCGCCTGGGAGAATGGTCCCTCAGCAGCAGGGTGTTTCGCTCCCTGTGCCACCGTTTGGGTCAGCCAGATGTGGATCTGTTTGTGTCCCGCCACAATCACAAGCATCCAGCCTTTGTCTCTCTATCCCAGGACCCTTTGGCCTTGGCCATGGATGCACTAGCAATGTCTTGGAAGAGCTTTCAGCTCCTTTGTGTTCCCTCTGTTGGGCAGGGAGCTGGGCAAGATATCCCAGGAAGGGGTGCCAACCTGGTGGCCCCGTTGGCCAAGAAGAGTGTGGTTCACAGACATCGTGCAGTTGGCAGTAGATCAGTACGCCCTGCCCAAGGTTCCAGACCTGCTCACTCAGGGGCAGCTACGCCATCCCAATTTACAAACGCTGGCTTAACGGCCTGGCTGCTGAAACCTCCATCTTGATGGAAAAGGCGCTGCCTGCCTCTGTTGTTAATACCGTGATTATGGCTAGTCCTCGTCCTCCATCTACTATAGGGTCTGGCATGCTTATATTGACTGGTGTGAGTCTAAGTCGTTTCCCTGTTGGGTGTTTTCTTTCCTTAGGATTCTGGAGTTTCTGCAACATGGTTTGGATTTGGATCTTCAACTTAGTACCCTTAAAGGTCATGTTTCTGCCTTGGCAATTTTCTTCCAAAGATCTTTTGCTCATCATTGTTTGGTTAAGACCTTCTTCCAGGTGCGTCCCCCACGTAAGCCTATGTTACCAGTCTGGGATTTAAACTTGGGTCTTATCTGCCTTGCAGGGGTCTCCCTTTGAGCCCTTGCGTGAGGCCCCTTTGTCCATTTTGATGCTTAAGGTAGTCTTTTTGGTGGCCATCACTTCTGTTAGGCGTGTTTCTGAGTTGGCGGCACTTTCCATCAAACCCCCTTACTTTGAGAGACATCAGGACAAGGTGGTGTTTCGTTTTAAGCCAGATTTTCTGCCTAAGGTTGTGTCTGCTTTTCATCTCAATCAGGATATTGTTTTGCCTTCTCTGTGCCCTAATCCTAGTAACCCTAAGCAGCGGGTTTTGCACTATTTGGATGTGGTTAGGACCCTGAAGTTCTATTTGGTGGCTACTGAATCCTTCAGAAGGACTGATGCTCTTTTTGTGCTCCTGTCTGGACCTAAGAAGGGTCTGGCTCCAGCTAAGTCCACTATCAGCAAGTGTATCCATCAGGCTGTGGTACAGGCCTACTCTGCTAAGGGGAAGGGGCCTCCCTTCCGCCTTACTGCTCATTCTACTCGTGCTATTGGTGCCTCTTGGGCTTTTCAGCACCAGGCCTCTGTTGAACAAGTTTGCAAGGCCGCTACTTGGTCTTCTGTTCATACTTTCATAGTTTTACAAAGTTGATGTTAGGGCCTCAGCTGACGCTGCTTTTGGCCGCAAAGTTCTGCAGGCGGCAGTGGTTTAAACTGCCCGCTGTTACTTTTTGGGGATTCCACCCTACCTTACGGACACTGCTATTGGATGTCCCATGTGTAAGGAATCATCTGGAACAGGACATGCTATATACTTAGAATACAATTCTGTGGTTACTCACCTGTAGAATTGGTATTCTATGTATACAGCACATCCTGTTCTACCCCACCCTTGTTATTATTCATAGTTACCTCTGTATGGCGATTGTTCATTTTGAGTTATTATTGTCCTACCGGCTTCTTGTTAACTGCTTGTCAATACTGGGAATTTTGTGGGAGGTCCTTGACTATGGGACTGGGAGGAGCCACAAGCTGTTTTCTGCAGTCCAGCGCCATCTTGTGGATGTATTACCCCCATATGTAAGGAATCTTCTGGAACAGGATGTGCTGTATGCATATACCACCAATTCTACAGGTGAGTAATCACAGAATTGTATTTTTTCTGCTTTATCAAATGGATGGATAGTAGGATTTCAGGCTAGAAACATAATACCCCAACCATTGCTGAAAAACACAAGCCGGTGGTGGCAGATATATGGGGAATGTTTCTGTGCCACACACTTGACCAAATTAGGTGTAACTATATCCTTCTAGATCACATACATGCCGATAGTCTTCCCCGATGGGACCTTCCAGCAAGGCAACATGCTCACCATTGGTTGGAATAACATGACCATGTATTTACTCTGAGTTGGTTTTACAGATGCTTAACTGGGGTCAATCAATATGACCAGCACCTTACTGAGCCACTTCCCAGCCTGCCTAGCTGCAGTTACTCTGGATATACATTATTGGATTTGGATTGCAAACCCAACCAATCCAAGGGATCAGACCTCACACTGGAGTTATGAGACAATGCTGTAAGGCCGAGTGAAGCAGTCTACCTTTGCTATAGTCCTAGAAACCAGCATGATAGCAATATTGAGGATGGAGACATGACTGTATATTAAAAAATGTCCCCTTCTGAGGTCAGGTAACATTTCTACTCCTGGGTTAATGCCCATGTGACATTCCCCTTTTTGCCACCAAGTTCTTTTTTGGAAGGTACAGCTAGCCTACGACTGCCAGCATTAGGTTTGAAGAGGTACTCCAAGCTTTTTGAAACAGTTCCTGTGCGAAGCCCAATTTGGACATTAAAATAATAAAACTCATCGGATCACCTCAATCCTCCCCCAATTCCAGCAGGGGGGAGTCACAGTGCTGCATGAGATTGGGTTGCAGACCTGTCACACTGTATTCTCCTCAAGATGGCTGTGCCCAGGACCTGAGATGCTGGGGTAGCTGTGCTCAATCCCCTTTCTGAGCACAGGGGGAGTGACCAAACCTCCACTTTAAAAGATGGGAATGGTATTGTGCCATGTAGTGATCTACAACAGCCATGATGACTATTCATAAAAAGTGTCAGTTAAGAGTATGTGACAGTTAATATAACCATAGAGAAAATATATACAATATAAACCCGCGCTTAGATTTTTTTTTTTAATTATATAATAACTTGTAGTTTATGCTCAACGTGTGTAGAACTCTACTGTCCCAACAAGTTCAGATTGCCAATATCCAACATTTAAAACACAGAGCAAATAATTCTTAAAAATAACATCAGTTCTAAAATAGATAAAATGTGCAATTTTGTTCTAAAGTCCAAACAGGTAATTCAATCTTCCAAGATAGTAGATGGAGACAGAATCCTGTTTTAATGGTTAGGAGCACATCATTCAAAAGAAATCTTGCCTCTCAATGAATGTGTTCACAGATTAAACATAAAAAGAGAATGGTAGACCAATATAGCGTAATACCGCTTTTAATTTGACCTTTTTGTAAAAATACTATAAAATGCGCACTCACATTTCATAAAAACAAAGTCAGCATTAATAGCAGACAAAGATCTCACCGCCCGTTCCTTACACCGCGGCCGCAGGTGTTCCAATATTGGAGGGGAAGGAGGGGTGTAGGTCCTCGTTGTGTTGCAGATGCTGTAACTTTAACAAAGAATGACCGCCTTGCCGCCTTTGTCAACGCGTTTCGTTGCGCTCCCGCAACCTTTTTCAAGCAGTCTTGGAAAAAGTGGCAAGGCGGAGTCATGTCTCGATCCTCAATAATGCTATCATGCTGGTTTCTGTGAACACATTCATTGAGAGGCAAGATTTCTTTTGAATGATGTGCTCCTAAAAAAAACTACCTCCACGGGCAAAAATCCCCTGACTGAAGACCTAAAGTATCTGGCAAGGAGAAATTGAGGCTCCTATTGAAAATCTTAATTGGCATAGCTGTCTGGTAAGAGTAAGCTATCTAGGTGGTGGGCACTTGGTGAAATAACCGTAGCCACACCCAGCACTCTCTTTTTTGAACTTCTACATAGTGGCACCATTAAAACAGGATTCTGTCTCCATCTACTATCTTGGAAGATTGAATTACCTGTTTGGACTTTTAGAAAAAAATTGCACATTTTATCTATTTTAGAACCGATGTTATTTTTAAGAATTATTTGCGCTGTGTTTTAAATGTTGGATATAGTTAATATAACCAAATGTTCTAAAACCGAGCTGCACAACAATCGGTCCTGGGACCGCATTCTGCTCGCAGTGCCCTCAGTTGTGGCCCCTGGCACCCTTAGTGCTTTTAAAGTGGACCAACACCCAGGATTTTCACTATCCTGGTTTTTGGTCCACTTCCGCGGTGAAACCCCCCCCCAGAACACCCAATAAAACACCTCACCCTGCTCCTACAGCGCACGCGTCCAACCACAGTGGCTCCAAGCCTGCTGGCGGCCACATCTCGCACTTTCCTCTAACATTTGTGAATGGCCGGCGCAAGCACGCGCCCTGGTAGAGAGAAGCGCGCGATGCGGCCTGCGCATGCGCCGTTGGATCAGGACGCAGGTAAGGTGAATGGGGCGTCCTGGGGGGTTTCACACAGGGAGGGATTGGATCTTCCCGGGTCAATCAAGGAGGGTGTTGGTCCACTTTAAGCTGTGAAGTTGAGATAACCTTGCCTGCAGTGCAGATAGATGGCCACTAGAGGCAGTGATAATTCTTAAAACTGGGCCCACCCTACCTTAGCTCTTCCCATCTCACCTCTGTCACATCTGCCTCAGCTGCCACACCTTTGCCTACCACCATCTTTCATCTACGCCTACCTCCTCTCTTCTGATCACCCTATTTTTACTCTTCTCATCTCTGCCCATTTATTTTCACCTTACCTAGGTCCACATCTGCTCAGCATATACATAAATATATTTACTTTAAAGCGCAACAAAATCCAGGAACTTGCCTGCAAGTGCTGTTGGAGTGAGGAAAGGCGAGTTCTATGGGTTGCTCGGGAGGGGGGGGGGGGTCATAACTGGGCCTCTCAAATCTAGATGACCCAGGGCAAAGCCAGCAGCCGGCCCTGGAATCTTTTGGATTCCAGGCTGGCCACTGGGGGTTTTGTTCCACTTTAAGGTTACATCTTTCTTGCAATAAACTTTGCGTTTTTACGGCTTCCATTTTATTGTAGCCCCTTAAAGAGAAATCAAAAGACAATGCAGCCCCTAGACCACAAAAGGTTGTGCGCCCATGTTCTAAAACCAGCTTCCTTCTGCATTTACAGAGCTTCGTTATGATCTTCCAGCATCCTACAAGTTTCACAAGAAGAAATCGGTAAGTAACGTTGTGCATGATGTAGATCAATGTTTCCTAAATCTGTTATTAGTGGATATACTTCCTTTTCTTGATTTGGGCAGAATCTTGCGGTATCACAGCCATTTGTGCTAGAGACTATGTGGAGGTCACATACATCACCTGTTTCTAAAGCAGGAACCTAGTTGCCATTAGTGGACCATAAACAGATTTCCCATCCCAATTTGGGAAGCCTGGATGTGAAAAACATTTCCAGCAATCTCACTGTGCAAGTGTGGGCCCTTGCAGCATTCCTCTTACCCTCCACCCCCGGGATGAGGAGCTGGAATGGCCTCAGTCCAAAGCAATACCATTCGCCCTTGCATGCGCCCGGAGGATTGCCCGTTTAGTTACCAGCAATATTGCGGCACATGCGCCAAGGGGTATCATACAGCAAGGCATCTTAAATAGGGATGCCCTGGAGATAGTGAATCAGCCAAAATGGGTTTTGGTTCTCTTTAAATTTCATAAAATAAAGTGTGCATTACACCAAACCTTGTCCTAAATGATCCGAAGTGGCCAGTAGTCCCACCAGTCCCTGATAACATACCAGCTATGTTCTTGCAATATCTGTCACCATACTGACCACAAATGCAAATTTGACTTGTTTATTTTACAATGTAATATGTCCAAGTACAGTAATTGGCAGCAGGCCCTGGGCTTTCCATGCCAGGACCTGGAGTATTTATTGTGTAATAACAAAACATAAATAGAAAGCCATTCATTCAACTACTCAAAAATAAAAAAACTCATCTTTGCAGGTCGACATTGAAGTGGATTTCATCAGATTCTCCCTCGGCTGACATTCAGCATCGAAGGACCTAAAATATTTTTTGGAATTTGTCTTTTTTTAAAAAACAAAATAAGGTAGAGCATCTAAAACCTTTATGAAGACGTTACTGATCTTCAGTCTTCTGTTGCTTCGGCTCCGGTCCATCGGTGGATTTCTCCTCAAGCTGCCTCTTTTTGGGACTTCCATTTTTCTCTTCTGGAAATAAAAATGTGAGAAGTGGACTAAAACAGCTTCAAGTTTTGCTGCAACCCAAATCATAAATCACCATCTTGATATATCAATGAAGTGGCAAGCTTCTTTCCACAACAGAAAATGATCAGAGCTAAAATGTGCCCACCACTGGTATTAGATTATGGCAACATGGTATCGGATGTTGTGGATACATCTCTGTTATTTAGCTAGAAAAACCCCAGCTGCCTGTGCACATAGAAATTAAACCTGACACAGTATGCATGTGATCTAATATTGTCAGCCATTTGCAAGCAAACTGTCAGACAAGCCTCATCTTACCACACGGCCTCTGTAGAAGGTAACATTGGTATGACAGCATGTTGAGAGACCCAATTCCCCATTTTTGGGATTTCCATGTGAAGCAGACCAAAACCTAGGTTAAAAAGATCCTGTTTAAAGTGGACCAACACCCAGGATTCTCACTATCCTGGGTGTTGGTCCACTTCAGCGGGGCATCCAAGATCAGGATGCCCCGCTGTGTGAAACCCCCCCAAAAACACGTACCTTTTCGGCGACGGACAAGCCACCGCCACCTCCCGCGCGTCCCTCTTACAGGGCGCACGCCGCTCATTCACAAACGGCCGGCGCACGCACTGCTGGAGGGGTGCGCGGGAGGCGGCTGATCCGTCGCCGGTAAGGTTTTTTGGGGGGATTTCACCCTGCAGGACATCCCGATCTCGGATGCTAAACTTGACCTGCCCACATCCCCTCTAGTCTGGGTAGCGCTCCCGCCCCATCCTGTCTTAATGGCTGGGTGCAGGAGCGAGCCTCAGCTAAAGGGAAGCCTGGGATGCAGCTGCAGGCAGCCCAAGTAAAAGCGAATTTTGTAGGCGAGAGGAAGGGAGGTCCAAATAGTGGAGCACCCTGATTTTAGATGCCCCGGGGTAAGGATTTTTAGGCTCCAAAGCCATCCACTTTAAAGTGGACCAAAACCCAGGATTGACTATATAGCCAATCGAGGTGGGTTTTGGTCCACTTTAAGCCTGAATTTCCAGCAACTTTGAACTTTCCTGAATTTACCAAGTTTAATGTAAAACTTAAGATTTGAATAAAGACTTATATAATGATATAAAACAGAACACAGTACCTTCCTCCTCTTCATCACTGCTATCAAACTTCTTTTTCTTCCCCTGGAACTGGATTTTCTTCCTGGAGGAACCCTGGTTTCCTCGACCACGACCACCTTTTCCTTGGTTCCTACCACCTATAAAAACAAAAATGTACTCCATATATAAAGATTTATACTAGATCTCCATTGAAATCTAACCATTTCTACAAATCTAGGGGGTTATTTTGGGGGGGTTCACACCCATGCAGTTTCTATTCCAGTTCGTTACAGGTACAGAATCAGGACAAGTGCACAGGTATCCAAACTGGAGCCGCACCTCAAAGGCAAAGTTTATAGTCTGAAGTTTCAGAATTGTATTTCATTTCCCATAGAGTAGAAGCGCAATACCTTTGCAGTTCGGTTGGAGCACAGGAGGCAGGACTTTCAACCACAACGGTATCTAAGTTAAGTGTAGAAGGGCCCTTTAGAGGATATATTACATCAACTTTCTTTGCAGATTTCCAGAATTTTAAAACAGAAGAATCCTAACATGTGTGAACGTGGAATAACTATGCATTAGAAGTTGTAAAGGATCTGATTTTGTGCTGGTTGTTCATATACATACAAGTTTCCAAATTAGTTGATGACCAACCAAGGGTGGCAATGACGGGGTTAAAAGCAGGTATGAAGTCATACTTTGTTGGGTCTGCTAACCAGGGATACCCTGGGGAAGACTAGTGCATGGAGTGGGGGCTAGAAGCCAGGAGTATTGGAACAAATCTAGATTATGATGTGTCCAGCTAGCCTCACATCCCAGGGCGGTGCCCATTACTGGAGGTGGGAAAAGCCAAACAAGGTTCCAAACACATTTGCCCAACCATAGATGGGGGCAGGGAAAGACTGTAGCGATAACCCTTATCGCCGGAGGGCTTCACCGCCCGAGACGTCCTTTTCCCAATCGTAAGAGGTGCTGCTGGAATTCCAGAGTCGTCCGTGAGGAAACAGGAACAGCCCTTACAAGGGCTAGTGAATTGTAATATAGCGTTTCCCCCAATAAGAGACAGAACTTCAGTATTGAGGGTGAAGGTGAAGTGTTTTTATTAGTGCCACACTGGGCCTTATATGCAAGCCTCCATGCAAGGGGACCTCCCCCATGGACCTGATGGAGGACTGCATGACAAATACACAGACCAATGGGAGCAGGGCACACAATCCCTCAACTCTGCTGGTGACGCAATCAGGAACACAATAGACGTCTAACACAATCAGAACAATGCCATTGTCTGACGTAATCAATCAATACAATGGCAGTCAGAACAATGAACGACGATATCAATCAACACAATGGCAGTCTAACATGCTTAAGAAAAGGAAAGTAATGAACCTGTGTAAAGTCCAAAGGGCAGAGAGTCTGTCACAATGCCAAAGGGCAGAGAGTCTGTCACAAAGACCATAGAAGATGAGCAACAAATGCAGAGACCTCTTTGGTGGGCATTAAATTTCAGTGCAAGGAAATGCAGAAAACTGGAAGAGACAGGTTTAAACATCTAAACATGTAGAAAAACATAGCCTCTAAAGCAGGGGTACTCAACCACACAGATGCCTGTATATAGACCTTTACAAGAAGTGGTTAAGGTCCATAAGAGCACGGGGGGGGGGGCTATACTGCAGTCAGAGCTGAGGGCACAGGAATGGATGGGGATGGGTTTGATGGGGCAAAGCTGGGGGGACAGGAATGGGGGGGGGGGGGGGACAGGAATGGGGGGGGGGGGGGGGACAGGAATGGATGGAGCAAAAATACTGGGGCAGGAATGGATGGGCCAAAGGGACAACAAAGTTTGTATGTACCTTGCAATGCCACTTCCCACCCATGCAGTACTTCATATTGCAATGCTAGGTGCCAGGGAGCTAAGTCATAATACTGGCAGGGAGACTAAACACTACATCGCCAATCAAGAAAAGGTGGCAGCACTGAGCATGGAAACACAGAAGCAACTGAGTGCAGGCCTGTCAGGGCAGAGGTCGAGAAATCTGGCGCCGAGGTCCACATTCGGACCCTGGTCTGCCAGTTGAGTACCGCTGCTCTAGAGTATAGCCACACCGAGCCTTAATGGGGCTAATATAGTTGTATTAATAGGAGGGTCACATCTGAGCTGGAATCCCTGCACCACGTAGAAAAAACGCCTCATATCCCATCCTTCCAGAGGGCCAGAACATTGCCGCCAGTTATATAGTCCTCTCAAGCTACAACTCTTTACAGTTCTACTACTGTAAAAGAGACTACTGAATGTTTAAATTTAAATCAAAAATATTTTACCTTAAAGCGGAACCAACCATGAGATTTTGACCCCCCCCACATGTTCAGAGTAAATCCAAACCCTGGCTTAGTCACCCCACTGCAGAGGTTTTGCAAGTCCTGCCAGATGATTGAAATATTAGGGCAAGGTTGTTCTGGCAAGTAGAGATTGCCTCGAGATCCCTTGAAAATACCATTTTGTTAATACTCACCTGTAAAATGGATATTCTAAGTATGTCACACACCCCGCTTCAGAATAGTCATTACACTTGGGTTATACCGACCTGTAGAGGGCGATCTTGCAAAGATGTCATGAAAAAAAGGGAGCCCCTCCCGGTCCATAAATACCTGGGGCCTCCCACTCATTCCCCAGTATTAAGACAGCAGTAAGGAAAAAGGGACCAGGAAGAGCCAAAATAACCAGTAACAGTAGAAAAAGGTTCACCATATAAAGGATCCAAAATACCAAAGGGCTGGGTGAAGCAGGTGTGTGACATACTTATAATACCCATTTTACAGGTGAGTATTCACAAAATGGTATTATTCTAAGTATGTCACACACCCCGCTTCAGAATAGTCATTACACTTGGGACATCCAATAGCAGTGTCCATAAAGGGCGGGGATCCAAAACAAGGCAACAATGCACAAACTTAAACCACTGCAGCTTGCAGAACTTTGCGGCCAAAAACAGCATCCCCTGAGGCCCGCACATCAACCTTGTAAAACTTGGAAAAAGTGTGAACTGAAGACCAAGTAGCAGCCTTACAAACTTGCTCAACAGAGGCCTGGTGCTGGAAAGCCCAGGACGCCCCAACAGCACAAGTAGAATGAGCAGTAACACGAAAAGGGGGAATCTTCCCCTTGGCAGAATAGGCCCCAACAATGGCCTGGCGAATCCATTTACTAATGGAAGACTTGGCGGGTGCCAAACCTTTCCTAGGCCCGGAGGGCACCACGAAAAAGGCGTCAGTCTTACGAAAAGAGGAAGTAGCCACCAAATAGTACTTCACACAGCGAACCACATCCAAGGAATGCAAGACCCTCTCCTTGTCATTGCTAGGCTTAGGACACAAGGAGGGTAGAGCAATGTCCTGATTAAGATGAAAGGCAGAAACCACCTTAGGAAGGAAATCTGGCTTGAAGCGGAAAACAACCTTGTCCTGATGCCTCTCAAAGTAAGGGGCCTTAATGGACAAAGCCGCCAACTCCGATACACGCCGAACGGAAGTGATGGCAACCAAAAAAGCAACCTTCTGAGTAAACGTAGAAAGAGCAACATCCTGCAAAGGCTCAAAAGGAGGACCCTGAAGAGCAGAAAGAACCAAATTCAAATCCCAAACTGGGAGCAAAGGCTTCCTAGAAGGCCGCACATGCACAACCCCCTGAAAAAAGGTCTTAACCAGAGGATGAAGAGCAAAAGACCTTTGAAAGAAAACCGCCAGGGCAGAAACGTGCCCTTTCAATGTACTAAGCTGCAACCCCAAGTCCAGACCATGTTGCAGAAATTCCAAAACCCTAGGGATAGAAGACACCCTGCAAGGCAAGGCCCGGACCTCATACCAATCAATATAAGACCTCCAAGTCCTATAGCAGATGGTAGAGGAAGACCTCTTCCTAGCACTAACCAGAGTCTGAATCACAGCATCAGAAAGACCTTCCTCCTTCAAGATGGAGGTTTCAGCAGCCACGCCGTCAAAGCCAGCGTTGGTAAATTGGGGTAGAGTAGTTGACCCTGAGTGAGCAGATCCGGCAGAAGGGGCAGATCTAACTGATCCGCTGCCAACCTTACCACGTCTGCGAACCAAACCTGCCTTGGCCATCTTGGAGCCACCAAGATTGCGGACACACCCTCTAGAGCCAGCTTGCGCACCATCTTGCCCACCATAGGGAATGGAGGGAACAGGTACAGAAACCCCAGACCCCTCCAGCTCAGAGACATGGCATCCACTGCCAGAGCCAGCGGATCCCGCGAGAGAGACAAAAATGCCGGAAGCTTGTGATTGTGACGAGAGGCAAAGAGGTCCACCTCCGGAGTCCCCCACCTGTGGCAAAGTGACCGAAACACCTTGGGGCTGAGAGACCATTTCCCCCCGGCGAGATGAGCGCCTCCGTGTTCTCCACTCCCGGAATGTACACCGCCGAGATGCATGGGACATTGCTCTCTGCCCAAGCAAGGATCAAGGACACTTCCCTGAGGGCACTCCTGCTGCGAGTCCCTCCCTGGTGATTGATCTAGGTGACCGCCGTCCGATTGTCCGACCGAACTTGAACCGGTAAGCCCTGCAACTGATGAGTCAAGTGAGCCAGAACCAACCTGATGGCTCTCAGCTCCAGAACATTGATGGGATCGTGGGCCCCCACAGTTCCTGAAACTGAAGATCCTTCCAAACCGCCCCCCCCCCCCCCCCCAACCTGACAGGCTGGCATCCGTGTTGACCGTCTCCCGAGGGGTCAGAAAGGATCTGCCCCTCATCAGATTGCTTGGTTCCAGCCACCACCGAAGGGAACGCCGAACCCGGGGGGACATCAGAAAAGACTGATCCAATGACAGCGGAGACCTGTCCCAGTCCCCGGAGACCTGTCCCAGGCCGCCAAGAGATGGAGCTGGAGCTTCCTTGTGTGAAAGTGAGCAAAGGGAACCGCCTTGAAAGACGCCACCATCAATCCCACCAGTCTCATCCCCAGCCGGATGGACGGACGAGGGAGGGACAGAAGAAGCTGAGTCAATTCCTGAATCAAAAGAACCTTGGGCCGAGGAAGGAACACCCTGGTCTGAGAAGTATCCAGAGACATTCCCAGAAACACCACCACCCTGGACGGAGAGAGGGAGGACTTGGGGTAGTTGATCACCCAGCCGAATCTCTCCAGAGTGGATACCACAGTCCCGGTATCTAGCTCCGCCTGGCTGAGAGAGGATGCCATAATGAGAAGATCGTCCAGATAAGGCACGATGCGGATACCCTGGGCTCTGAGGAGGGCCATCACCCCTGCTAGCACCTTGGTGAAAACCCTTGGAGCCGAGGTAAGGCCAAAAGGAAGAGCCACAAACTGAAAATGCCGATCTTCCACCACGAACCTGAGCAATCTCTGATGTGCCGGGAAGATTGGAACATGCAGATAAGCATCCTTCATGTCTATGGACGTCATGAAGTCCTCCTGACGAAGCGAATTTATGGCTGAATGCAGAGTTTCCATGCGGAACTTCCTGGGACGGATCAACCTGTTGAGGAGCTTCAGATCCAGGATGGGACAAACTGAGCCATCCTTCTTGGGCATCAACAGAACAGATTGGAATAGAATCCCAGGCCCCGGTCCGAGGAAGGCACCGGGCAAATGACAGCCATGTCCAGGAGGATCTTTTACTGCCACCCGGAGCCCTTGCACTGCCAGAGGATCCAAGGGCACCCGAGACCTGAAGAATCTGGGAGGAGGCCAGATCTGGAACTCCAGCTTGTAACCGGAAGACACCACTTCCCGGATCCATCTGTCCGAGACCTCCTGGTCCCAGACCTGGGAGAAGTGACGCAGCCATCCCCCCACCCACAAGAGTGAGGGCGCCCCCTCATTGCTGAGCCGGCTTGGCAGCAGCTTTGGGCTTAGAGCCCCAGCTGTGTCCTGGACAGGCACGTCCTCTGCCCCTGTTCCAAGAATCACCTCTGGAGGAGAAGACAGCCAATCCCCTGCCAGCTCTGGCCCCGTGAAAGGAAGGAGCAAAGGAAGCCGCCCCCCGAAAGGGACAACGTTGCTTCTTTCGCTGAGGTAACCTACCTCCTTTTGCGACCGAATCCAATTTTTCTCCAAAGAACCGCAACCCCAAAAAGGGAAGAGCCGTAAGCGACTTCTTGGACACAAAATCAGCCGCCCACTGGCGTAACCAAACCGACCGCCGAATAGCCACAAGCAAGGCCGAAGTTCTACTACACATCACCATGGTGTCATCCAGGGCGGCTAACACAAATGACAAACAATTCGCACCGCTTAAGGGCGGTGAACTCATCACTAGCCGGGTCAAGCCTGGAAGTAGACAACAGGTCCCTAACAACCGACCTAGAAGCCACTACTAAAAGCGCCGAAGCACAAACAGGCCGCAAGGCCGACCAGACACTGGCAAAACCATGACAAGCCATCTGGTCAGAGTTTATCCTCACCATCCTTGAGAGTAGAACAGTCAGGAGAATGCAAAACGGAGGTGCTAGACAACACCAAAACAGGGGCGTCCACCTCAGGAGGGGACGACCAGCGCTTCCCCGCATCCACCGGAAAGGGCTATTTCTTATCCCAACCCGGAGGAACACCTGGAAGCCGAGTAGGCCTCTCCCATTCCTTAAGAATAATGCCATCGAATTTTGATTAGGGAATTCCAAGCGCGGCTTAGCCGCCTCAAAGAACTCCCCCTTCTGTGGAAGAGCCACTTCAGGAGGAGAAATTGACAGAACCTTAAACATATGAGCCAGGACCAGGTATCCAAAAAATCCCCCTGATCCTGCTCGGCATCGGAGCCAACAAACTGCTGATCGTCAGAACCGTCCAACTCCTCAAATAGCTCCCCTTCCTCTAGCAGGGGGTAATCGGACCAGTCCAGTGAATCAAACTCATCACATCGAATAGAGTTAATAGCCACCAAAAGGGCAATCTTTGGTGTAAGCATAGAAAATGCAAAATTCAAATCCCAAACAGGCACAAGGCTTTCAAGGGGGCCGCACATGAGTGACCCCCTGGAAAAAAGCTTAAACCAAAGGACGAAAAACAAAGGACCTTAGAAGAAGACCACCAGGGCAGACCTGCCCTTTCAAGGTACTAAGCTGGAGCTCCAGGCCCAGACCGTGTTGATGAAAGTCCAAAATCCTAGGGAACGAAAACACCCTGCAAGGCAAGGCCCTAGCCGCACACCAATCAAAATAAGACCTCCACATCCTGTAGAATATGTTAGAGGAAGATCACTTCCAAGCCCTAACAAGAGTCTGAATCACAGCATCAGACAAACCTATTAAGATGGAGGAGGAGCCAGCTTGCGCACCACCTTGCCCACCATGGAGAAGGGGGGAAACTGGTACAGAAACCCCCAATCCCTCTAGGCAAGAGACATGGCATGTACTGCCAGGGCCAGAGGATCCTGAGACAGACAAAACGTTGGGAGCTTGTGATTGCGAAGTGAGTAAAGGCACTGCTGAGATTTGGAACTTAGGACCTCCTGTTTACTAGACAGGAGCTTTAACCAACTAAGCCACAGCGCCATGTGCCAAAGAAATCCACCTCCGGAACCCCCCCACTTGTGACAGAGGGACCGGAATACCTTGTGGTTGAGAGACCATTCCCCTCGGCGAGAGGATCCCCTGCTCAGGGAGTCCGCCTCCGTGATTTCCACTCCTGGAATGAATACCGCTGAGATGCATGGAACATTGCTCTCCGCCCATGCAAGAATCAGAGAAACTTCCCTGAGGGCACTCCTGCTGCGAGACCCTCCTTGGCAATTGATGTAAGCGACCGCATATCGATTGTTTGATCGAACCCGAACCGGTGAGCCCTGTAAGTGATGCGTCAAGCATGACAGAACCAACCGAAACAGTACCGAGCTCCAAGACATTGATGGGGGTGTGAACCTCCTGAGGACCCCACAACCCCTGAAAATCCTTCCAGAGACCTCCCCAGCCCAACAGGCTGGCATCCGTGGTAACCGTCTCCCAACAAGGGGCCAGAAAGGATCTACCCCTCAGATTGCTTGGTCCCAGCCCCCACTGAAGGGACTGCTGAACCCTGGGAGCCAGCAGAAAGGACTGATCCAAGGACCGGGGACATCTGTCCCAGTTCAGCAATAGATGGGAGTTGGAACGGCCTCATGTGGAATTGAGCAAAGGGGACTGCCTCGAAGGAAGCCACCATCAATCCTACCAGTTGCATCCCTAGCCAGATAGAGGAGCGAGGATTGGCCAGGCGAACACGTATCAGATCTTGAACCCTCTGCACCTTTGGGAGAGATAGGAACACTCTGGCCTGACTGGAATCCAGATTCATGCCCAGGAATGAGATCTCCCTTGATGGGGAGAGAGAAGACTTGGGGTGGTTGAACACCCATCCGAACCTTACCAGCGTCGTCACCACCCTGGAGTCCAGCTCCGCCTGACGTAGTGAAGAAGCTGCAATAAGCAGGTCGTCCAGATATGGAACAATGCGAATGCCCTGGGCTCTGAGAAGCGCCATTCTGCCCAACACCTTGGTGAACACCCTTGGTACCGAAGTCAACCCGAAAGGGAGGGCCACAACTGAAAATACTGATCTCCCAGCACAAACCTGATAACTCTCTGGTGTGCTGGGTAGAATGATACATGACGGTAAACATCCTTGAAGTCTATAGATGTCACGAAGTCCCCCTGACGAAGGGAATTGATGACTGAGTCTCCATGCGTAACTTCTTGGTTCTGATGAACCTGTTGAGAAGCTTCAAAACCAGAATGGTTCTGATGGATCCATCCTTTTTGGGAACCGTGAAGAGGTTGGAATAATAGCCCCAGCCTCACCCTGAGAAAAGCACCGGGCATATGACCTCCATGTCCAGAAGATTTTGCACAGCCAACCAGAGCCCTTGCGCAGCCCGGGGGTCTGAGGGGACCCGAGAACTGAGGAATCTGGGAGGAGACCAGCACTCGAACTTCAGCTTGTACCCGGAAGAGACCACTTCCAAAATCCACTTGTCTGACCTCCCAGGCCTGGAAAAAAAAAAAAAAAAAGTGCTGCAGCCGTCCCCCACCCGCAAAGGTGAGGGCGCCCCCTCATTGCTGAGCTGGCTCAGCAGCGGGCTTGGAACCCCAGACAGGTCCTGGACGGGCCCATCCTCCGCCTCTGCTCCAGGAATCATCCCTGAAGATAGAGAAGGCAACACCTCTGCCTGCTCTAGCACCGCGAAGAAAAGGATTAAAGAAACCTGCCCCCCGAAAGGAGCGACGCTGCTTCTTGCGTAGCGGTAGCTTTCTCCCTTCCGCTACTGAAACCAATTTATCTCCCAATAGCCGCCTACTCAGAAGGGGAAGCCCTGTGACTATTTAGCCGCAATGTTAGCCACCCACTGGCGCAACCAGACAGTCGTATAGCCACGAGCAACGCTGAGGTTCTGCTATACATACATATTGTGTCATCCAAGGCAGACAAGACAAATGGTCATGAACGATTCACACCGCATAAGTGCTGCAACTTCATCACTGGCTGGGTCCAGCTGGGAACCCCTCAACAGGTCCCTAACCATAGACCTGATAGCCACAACCGTAAGAACAGAAGCACAAACAGGCCACAAGGCTGAACCCACGCTAGCAAAGCCATGGCAAGCCATCTGATCAATACTTCGGTCCTCACCATCCCTAATCGAGGTGGCGTCTGGAGAGTGCACCACAGATGTGTTGGACAATCCCAGTACGGGCGCACCGACCTCGGGAGGAGACGACCAGTGCTTCACCTTTGTCCACCGGAAAGGGATACTTCCCATCCCCCCCCCTGAAGAAAACCGGGAAGCCGGCTAGGTCCTTCCCATTCCTTAAGAATCAAATATACGAAATGCATCTGATCTGGGAACTCCAGACGAAGCCTAGAGGTCCCAAAAAAAATTCCCCCTTCTGCGGAGGGGACTCCGCCGGAAGAGAAATAGCCAAACCTCAATTAAATGGGCCAGGATCTTGGGGGTATCCACGGCAACCCCAAGCCCCTGCCCAGCATCAGCATCCAAAACTGCTGATCCTCTGAGCCATCAGATTCCGTAAACAGTTCCCCTTCCGCAAACGGGGAATAAACAGACCAGTCAAGGGAATCATGATCCTCAAGAACCGGCGCGGCTGGTGAAAGATGCCTTCTCTTAGCCGGGGCCTCCCTGGCCGCAGAGCTAGAATCAATATCACGATTATGGCCAATCTAGCACATACATCAGATTGCGAGTCCCCACTAATGACAGTGTCACTTGGGGTACGAATCAAGGTGGGGTAGGTGATGAGGTCGGCGGCACTGACCCAGACACCTGGGCCCCCGACTGCCGCGTTATGGCCTGCTGAACACATTGTATGCAAACCAGCACATTATCCCCCGCAAGGGATACCCCCCCAACCCACACTGCCGGGATTGCCTTGAAGGGAGCCTCCATATGGTGATTTGTATGGCAGTCGCAATGACCAGTGGGAATTACACTAGAAAGCTACCCGGGATGCCCCTTAAGTCCGTTAGTGGGAGGATTTGCAAGCCCTTATTTTTTGGCCAGGGGACCCCAGGACACCATAACAAAATGGGGGCCCTCGTAAGTAAGGTACACCACAGACAAGCACTCATACATGCAGAATGTACAAAGAGCGTTGGCAAAACAAAATATATAGGTATATATAACATTGTATATAACATAGTATATAACATAGTATATAACATAGTATATAACATAGTATATAACATAGTATATAACATAGTATATAACATAGTATATAACATAGTATATAGTACTAATAGTAATATAGTAATGTTTAATAATGTCTGCGCAAGTAATAAAACTAATGGCCGCCACCACGCTGGATAAGGCGCAAATCAAAACACAACCAGCAAAGCCCCGCAGGGCACTCACAGCACGACAATGATGATCCCCAGCCTGAGCAGAGGGCAGCAAAGGAAGAAGGGCGGGCCAGCGCACCGCACCTGGCTCCGCCCCCTCCCCATCCTCGCCCAGCAACGCGGATTCCCGTCCATTGACCAGGCGCCGCCAAGGGCGCCAGAGTGGGGCGGGCCGCCGCCAGCGCGCCCGGCCCCGCCCCCTCTCCACACAGAAAGGAGGGGGAGAATCTCATCCTCTAGTACTGAGCAGCCACACGTGCAGAGCCGGACAGGGCAGCCGGCTCTCAATACGGCCGCCGCATGTAACAAGCTGTACAGTAAAATCACAAACACACACGCATACAAAGGGGGATCAATGAAGTTAAAACCAAGGGAGAAGTCACAGCCCCCCCCCCCCATTGAGAATAAAGGGAAATAAAGGGGGGGAGGGATCCCCAACTACTGTAGTAGAGCAGGGGGAAACGGACAGGGCATCCCAAACCAGGGTCACCAACCTGGTAGCCGCCTACCCCTTGTAATGGGTCCTCGCGGAGGAGCGTGGCTCCTATCAGTACACCTGTTAAAGTGGACCAACACCCAGGATTTTGACTATCCTGGGTGTTGGTCCACTTAGGTGGGGCACCCCGATCGGGGGTGCCCCGCTGTCTGAAACCCCCCCGATCGCCGCAAAAACTCACCTCTCCCCGCTCCCACGTGACCTCGTCCGGCCAATGACAGCGCTCAGAGCAGCTCTGGTATGCGCGTCCAAAGCCGCTTGGACGCGCATACCAGAGCGCTGTCATTGGCTGCGTCTCTCGCTTCCCTCTAACAGGGAGCGCTCCTGCGCCGGCCATTCACAAAACGGCCGGCGCGGGAGCGCGCCCTGCTAGAGGGAAGCGAGAGACGCGGCCGCGTCTCGCGCATGCGCCGTTGGATCGCAGGTAAGGTGAGGATTGTGGGCCTCCTGGGGGGTTCCTCCCCGCGGGACATCCCGATTTCGGATGCCCCGCGGGGAGGGATCTGATCGGTCCGGGAATCTTATAGATTTCCGGGCCGATCCCCCCTGGGTGTTGGTCCACTTTAAGGTGAATCCTACCTTTACCCGGACCTACAGCCAAGGCTGGGACTTAAGCATAACTAGGTCCGGGCAGAAATAGGGATAAAAATGGCCGGGTGTGAACCCGGCTTACCTGCAAGGAGGAGACTTCATCTTCTGACTTGCTCGCCGTCTGCAGAGACAATTACTGGGGAATGTGTGGGAGGTCCCGAGTATTTATGGGCCGAGAGGGGCTTCTTTTTTTTCTATTCATCTCTGCAGAAGTTCGCCCTCTACTGGACATAACCCAAGTGTAATGAATATTTCCGAAGCAGGGTGTGTGACATACTTAGAATAGTATTACCATTGTGTAGGGCCACACATGAACTTTTTTCCTTTTATCCTTTTCCACAAAATGTTATGAGATAAAATCATTCGATTAGCTGGCTGCATTAAAGTTCAACATGGCTACAGTGGGGCTGTCTCATGTTATACACACTAAATCAACAGCTGCTGAAAGGGATGTTTAACTATGTATCAATGTAGGGAATGGTTGCTTTCAAAGTTTTAGGAGCTTTCTGAGCAGTGGAGTCATTACAGCTGATGGCTTTCTACTTTAGGGTAATTTTGACTGTGCGAATGCGTTTTTCAGCAGCAGTGCTGTCTAAATTATGGCAAAATGTCCGCTCCCATGTGGTCAGGGCCGGCCTTGTGCAAAATGTTAGCATGGCAACCCTCAAAAAACACAAAGAGGCATGGATGGGCGTGTGAAAGATTTGGGGGGGGGGGGGTCATAACAGCACTAAACAAAACCAGGGATAGTCAAAATCCTGGGTTTTTTTTGCTATAAGGCAGAGATTGCAGAAACACTTGAAACGTGGAGTCAACAATTAAAAAAAAATAATAAAAAAAAAAAAGAGCAGGAAAGTCAGAGGGGGTGTTGAAAATGGAAAAGTGCAATGTGTGTTAGAGATGAAAAATGTGGGTGTCTGAATGATTTCTCCTGGCGCCCCCTTACAGAGAATTTAGGATGGTGCCCTGTGCAACTGCACAGATTGCAAACCCCAAAGGCTGGCCATGCAAGCAGTTCAGTGGCATAGAATCTGCCTGCTATTCCACAATAGCTGCATAGAGTTAAGCCCCCTGAAATCGATGACATCACTAATTGCTTGAGATATTAGAAAGCTTTGCATAGGGCTTAAAAAAGTAGTCCTTTCCTTTTCAGTCTGCGTAAAAGCCGTACAGTTTTGTATGCTGTCTATGCCCACAAGCTAAAATAATGACACTTACCTTTGCCTTTCCGCTTATTATAAGATTCTTGCTGGTTCTCCATGATTTTCTTTAAGGCGGCCATCTCTACATCTCCCTCCAGCAGCTCCCAGGTAACATCCTTGTCTTTTAGTGTTAACTTTCCATCGTTTGCTTCCTTGGCCTTTTCCAATGCTGCTTTGGCATCGCTTTTAAACAGTATAATTCCCTTGGAAAAGAAAAGGCCATTTAGATTTTTTTTTTTGCTTTTTACTTTGGTGACAGGTACACTTTAAATGGCGACTGCATATTCTGGATGCCGCCCGGCCCTCTAGCTGGTCCTTGGGGCATCCCGGGTAGCTCTTTAGCGTTAACCCCTACTGGCCTGTTGTGCCACTCAAATCACCATATGGAGGCTTCTGGGGATAATGTGCTTGGGGTTTCTTCGGGACAAGCCTGGCTAGGTGTTGCGTGTGGGGTATCCCCTATAAGTGATGTCAGGGTGTGTGTACCCTGCGCCCAGCAGGTGCTTGCGCTGCAGTCTGGGTTGTCTGTCTGGTGCTGCGCCCCCTCTGGCTTCGCCCACCCCCCCCACGCTTACATCTGACCCCAGCAAGGGGCATACTAGCGGGGAGTCTCAACCTGATTTGGCCGCACGGGTGGCCAGCATTGAGAAACATATTGCTGGATCTGGCCCGCATAAGGCGTCTGCTAAGAAGCAGCATTTGTCACCCGCTGTCTCCCTCTTCCCTGTTGAGGAATTTTTTGACTTTGCTGGTTATTCCCCCCTTGAGGAGGGGGAGTTATTCTCAGATTCAGAATAATCTGAGGAACAGCCCAAGGTTTATGGCGGTACTGGGTCTCCCTTTGAAGAAGAAGACCCATGGTCCTCCGATGACACTGACAGGCTTTTGTCCCACATTTTTGAAGTGCTTTGTATTTCCCCTCCTGCAGTGGCTCCACAGCAGCAGGGTGAGCTTTTCCATACGGTTAAACCACGCTTGGAGTTTCCGGAGCAGACTCACTTTAATCATCTGGTTCTCAAAGAATGGGAACAGCCTAGTAAGCTGCCTGGGGTGCCCAAGAGTTGGGACAAGAGGTATCCCTTTCCTGCTGATGTGATTAAGCGTTGGTCATGCCCTCCCGAGGTGGACGCGCCCGTTCTGGGGCTGTCAAATACATCTGTCATGCATTCTCCTGACACTACTACTCTACGGGATGGTGAGGACCGGCGCATGGACCAGCTGGCTTGTCATGCTTTTGCCTGTGTAGGGACCGGGCTGTGCCCGGTTTGTGCCTCTTCTATTACAGCTATTGCTATTAAAGGGCTGCTTAAGAGTCTCTTAGATGGGGCCTCTGATGACACGGGAGGAGAAGAGTATAGATCTCTCCTGCTTTGCTATGAATTTGTTGCATATGTTCTTTCTTCCATGGATGATACTGTTAGAATGTGTGGAAGGACATCTGCCCTTTTGGTGGCTATACGCCACTCTGTTTGGCTGCGTCAGTGGGTAGTGGATAATGCTGCTAAGGCGGCCCTCCCTGGTTTTCCCTTTAAGGGGCTGCACCTCTTTGGTGAACGCTTGGACTTGTTTGCCAGGGGCGGTTGGTTACCTCAACGTAGGAGGCCGTCCAGGTCTTTTTGGGGGACGGGTGCCTTTCTCCCCTCCTTCCGTGGTTCCAGAACTGGTCGAGGAGTCTCCTTTGCTGGGGCTCGCGGAGACCATTTGGGGCAGGGGATGTGGCCGCCCCACCTCCTCCTGGGGTCCCAAGCCAAAGTCCTCCCCCAAGCCCCCTCAGGCATGAAGGGGCGCCCTCACCCATCCGGGTGGGGGGACGGCTTCGGCTCTTTGCTCACGTCTGGAGGCTTCACGTCTCAGACCGGTGGATTCAGGAGGTAGTGTCCTGGCCACCCCCAAAATTCATCAAATCCCGGATGGCTCAAAACCCCATCAGCTTAGGGTCTGTGCCTTGCTGTTCAAAACCTTCTGGAGTTGGGGGTCATCTGCCCGGTGCCTTTCAGGGAAAGAGGCAGAGGCTTCTATTCCAATCTTTTCACTGTCCCCAAAAAGCACGGGTCCCTCAGACCCATCCTGGATTTAAAGCGTCAGATTCAAGCATTTTCGCATGGAAACCCTGCGCTCTGCAGTCAATTCTCTGCGCCCGGGCGACTTCATGACCTCTGTAGACATCAAGGATGCTTACCTTCATGTACCAATCTTTCCAGGTCATCAGAGATTCCTCAGGTTCGCTCTGGAGGATCAGCACTACCAATTTGTGGCCTTGCCTTTCGGTATCGCCTCTGCTCCCAGGGAATTCACCAAGGTACTGGCGGGTGTAGTGGCTCTGCTGAGATCTCAGGGCATTCGCATCCTTCCTTACTTGGACGACATTCTCATCACGTCTCAGTGGTGTCCACACTGGAGTCCTTCGGCTGGGTGATCAATCACCCCAAGTCTTACCTGTCCCCGTCACTGGTGAGGTCCTTTCTGGGCATGACTCTGGATACATCTCAGGTCAAGATTCTTCTCCCTCAGCAGAAGGTGGAGAGTCTTCAAGCTCAAGCCAGACTTCTTCTGTCTTGCCCTCATCCCTTCATCCAGCAGGGGATGCAGCTGGTGGGCCTGATGGTGTCTTGCTTCAAGGCGGTGCCATATGCTCAGTTTCACATAAGACCTCTCCAACTTCACCTCTTGTCGGTATGGGATCGGGATCAGGTGTTTGTTCTGTCCCCTCTGACCAGGCGGTCTCTTTCATGGTGGCTGGACTCAAGGAACCTGTTGATTGTCTCCCAGCAAGGGGCCAGAAAAGATCTGCCAGTCACCATGGATGCCAGTCTGACAGGTTGGGGGGGGGGGGGGGCTTCTGGAAACCCTTGAAGTTTCAGGGTCAGTGGGGCCCTCAGGAGGCCCATACCCCTATCAACATTCTGGAACTGAGGGCGATAAGACTGGTTCTCGCCCAGTTGACTCCACACCTTTGGGTTCGGGCTGTTCAGGTCAGCTCGGACAACCAGACGGCGGTTGCCTACATCAATCATCAGGGAGGGACCCGGAGCAAGGGGACCCTCAAGGAAGTGTCCCTGATACTGTCTTGGGCAGAGGAGAATGTTCCCTGCATCTCAGTTGTGTACATCCCAGGGGTGGAGAATCTGGAGGCAGACTCCCTCAGCAGGGGGCCTTCTCGTCTGGGAGAATGGTCCCTCAGCAGCAGGTTGTTTCGCTCCCTGTGCCACCGCTGGGGGCAGCCGGATGTGGATCTGTTTGCGTCCAGTCACAATCACAAGCTTCCAGTCTTTGTCTCTCTGTCCCAGGACCCTCTGGCCTTGGCCATGGATGCACTAGCAATGTCTTGGAAGAGCTTTCGGCTTCTTTATGTGTTCCCTCCGTTTCCTCTGCTGGGCAGGGTGCTGCGAAAGATAGCCCAGGAAGGGGTGCCAACCATTCTGGTGGCCCCCTGTTGGCCAAGAAGAGTGTGGTTCGCAGACATCGTGCAGTTGGCAGTAGATCAGTATGCTCTGCCCAAGTTTCCAGATCTGCTCACTCAGGGGCAGCTACGCCATCCCAATTCACAAACGCTGGCTTTAACGGCCTGGCTGCTGAAACCTCCATCTTGATGGAAAAGGGGTTGCCTGCTTCTGTTAATACTATGATTTGGGCTAGGAAGAAGTCCTCGTCATCTATCTACTATAGATTGGTGTGAGTCTAAGTCGCTTCCCTGTAGGGTGTTTTCTATCCCCAGGATTCTGGAATTCCTGCAAAGTGGTTTGGATTTGGGTCTTCAACTTAGTACCCTCAAAGGTCATGTTTCTGCTTTGGCCATTTTCTTCCAAAGATCCTTTGCCAACCATCGTCTGGTTAAGACCTTTTTTCAGGGGGTTACTCACGTGCGTCCTCCACGTAAGCCTATGTTACCAGTCTGGGACTTGAACTTGGTCTTATCTGCCTTGCAGGGGTTCCCCCTTGAGCCCTTGCATGAGGCCCCTTTGTTCATTCTGACGCTTAAGGTAGCCTTTTTGGTGGCTATCACTTCTGTTAGGAGTGTTTGAGTTGGGGGCGCTTTCCATCAGGACAAGGTGGTGGTTCGTTTTAAGCCAGATTTTCTGCCTAAGGTTGTGTCTGCTTTTCATCTAAATCGGGACATTGTTTTGCCTTCTCTGTGCCCTAATCCTAGTAACTCTAAGGAGCTGGTCTTACATTTTCTGGATGTGGTTAGGACCTTGAAGTTCTATTTGGTGGCTACTGAATCTTTCTGGAAGACTGATGCTCTTTTTTTCTTCCTTCTTGGCCTAAGAAGGGTTTGGCTCCGGCTAAGTCCACTATCAGCAAGTGGATCCGTCAGGCTGTGGTTCAAGCCTATTCTGCTAAGGCGAAGGAACCACCCTTCCACCTTACTGCTCATTCTACTCGTGCTATTGGTGCCTCTTGGGCTTTTCAGCACCAGGCTTCTGTTGAGCAAGTTTGCAAGGCCGCTACTTGGTCTTCTGTTCATACTTTTTCTAAGTTTTACAAGGTTGATGTTAGGGCTCAGCTGATGCTATTTTTGGTCGCAAAGTTCTGCAGGCGGCAGCGGTCTAATCTGCCCGCTGTTACTTTTGGGGATCCCACCCTACCTTAAGGATACTGCTATTGGATGTCCCATGTGTAAGGAATATTCTGGAACAGGACGTGCTGTATACTTGGAATACTACAATTCTGTGATTACTCACCTGTAGAATTGGTATTATAAATATACAGCACGTCCTGTTCATCCCACCCTTGTTATTTTTTCTAGTTATCTCTGTATGGTGATTGTTCAAATGTCCATTTTGGATTTTTGTTATCGTTTCTCCTGGCTTCTTGTGTAACTGCTTGTCAATACTGGGGAATTTGTGGGAGGTCCCTGACTTATATGGGGCTGGGAGGAGCCACAAGCTGTTTTCTGCAGTCCAGCGCCATCTTGTGGATGTATTACCCATGTGTAAGAAATATGCTGGAACAGGACATGCTGTATACTACAGGTGAGTAATCACAGAATTGTATTTTTAATATCCAATACACAACATAAAATGGAGTATAAAGGTAAATACAGCCTGCAGGTATGCTGGATATTCGCAGGTAATATGCACAATAGCAAATTGTATCTGAAGCCAAGGAGAAGGCATTTAGGAGGAAAATGTACAAGGTAGGACTCTTACATACCTCCATAGCACCCCTGCTAAAATCAATCCATTTGATTTCACCATGATCGTGAAATAATTCATGAATATCTTCTCTGGAAGTCATGTTGTCCAGTTCTCCTGAGAATTTCAGAAGGCAGCCAGTCTGCTCTTCTAGAGATTTCTGAAAATAACACAATTCGGTTTAACACTAAGCCCAAAATGTAACTTTCAGGTCAAAGTGCCCCTCTTGCTCAATTGTACAAGTTACCCCTGCAAGGGTTCCTTCCACAGCTGTACAGAAACCATTGAGGTCATCAGTGCTCGTGCGGCACAGAGCGGCAGCTTTTTTGTGAGTGGCCCTGCCCAATGGGTGGGTGGGGGGTATTATGCATGATTTTATCGTCTTTTATAGGGGTAGCGGAAAGGGGGATTTTGCATGCTGCTTCTTATTTGGGATTGGGACTGCCTGTTATAGAGGGGGTTTGTGGGGAATTGCCACACTGCTCGTTATGGGGAGGGGGGGTCTGCACACAGCTTTTGGATGGTTACACTGCGGGACCTCTTAGATTGTTCTAAGGAAAACCTCTTAGAATTCCCTAGGGACACACCAATGTCCTCCCACCTTATCTATTCCCATATACCTCCAATGAGGCAATCAGAGGATCAAATGGCTATGATTGGACGAGAGCCTATGGGCCGCTGGAGCAAGGAAAGGTAAGTGATTGCGGTGCCATGGGGGGGGTTCACAAAGCAGGGCATCCCAATTTAGGATGCCCCAGAGGAAAGCCAGCATCTGGCTCTGGAATCTTTTAGATACTAGGGTGGCAGCTGGTGGGTTCTGTTCCGCTTTAATGCAGGTAATGTCCTAAACTGGACAGAAGCCAACAACACTAAATGCAAACAATGGTGCCGGGTACCATTTCCATCTACAGCAGGGATCCACAACCTCTAAATTCAGGAGCCACATTTGCCTCAGACCCCTGATGTGTGTGTTACAGGATTGTTATACACACTGTTGAAACTTGGGGAGGGGGGGTAGACAGGATGCCCAAGACTGGGCATTGGTGGCAGGATTAGGCACAGCACATGAGCATTTCAGAGTTGGGCAGGCAGAGATCTAGCTCTACCCCCTGCCTGTTTGCAACATATCACCTTTTGGAGGCTGAAGGGGGGGGGGGGGGGGGAGGGGGCGGGGGTTAATATTTTAAGTGCACTAGGTTTATTACGTAAATATGTTTGTTGTTTTGGGTGGATCTGTGCTTACTGAACTGTCACGTTTAAAGTGAACCCCTGGATTGGCAGCAAAACCTACAGATCCTCCGATCCAAAGGCACATGCATGGGCATACAGCCAACCAGCATGCTCAGCTCTGTTCAGCTTCTCTCGTGTCAGCCAGGAATTACAGCAGTAAGTTATCCAGTTTCTCCTACAACTAGGCTTTTATTATTGGAGTTTAAAATGATAGCCCAAAAACTGAATCTGCAGAAGTGATCAAAACAAGGACCCAGATCGAGATATGTCCCACTACGGGGACCCTGCAACACACTTCGGGCCATAAAAGGCCCTTAATCGTGTATGATTAAGGGCCTTTTACGACCCAAAATTAGATGAGTGAAGTTTCGCTTAAATCCGTTCAGTTACTTGCTTACATTTGTATTTTTAATAAGGTTACTTGCTTACATTTGTATTTTTAATAAGGTGTCAGTTCTATTATAGTTTTTGTTGAATATGGCCCTCTATCTTTTAGTGCCAAAAATGCCTCATGGCAAGAATGGTTGGGGATTCCTGATCTACAGGGACAAATTACAGTGGGGAGGTACAAGAAAAAAGGACCTTTACTTGTTAAAGCTCCATATCAATCTTACAGTGTAGAAGCATATCCCCTCGATTTAGTGCAGGCAGGAAGCCATTACTGCAGGACAATCCTCTCATAACCTAACCCCTTGCCACACCCAATATACCCTTTTCTCCTCAGTTACATCAGACAGGGAACTGCTGCTTACTGTAGTATCTGATTCCCAGTCCTATAGAGGCCAGGAGGTATATTTCAGCGAGTTAGAATCAAACTAGTTTAGGTAAGTTAAGTGGGGAAAAAACTTGCCCAGGTGTTCTATTTTAATGGCCAAATCTGCCTTAGTACAAGGAGAGGGAGGATGTTTACAATAGATAGCATGGACTTCCTCCAATGATGAGGCTTACCATTTCAGATTCCTCTGCTTGCTTCTGGGCATCTGCCTTATCCCTAGAGAAGCACAGACAGACATGAGAAAACCCCAAAGCAAGTACAATCACTTAAAGTTCCAGCACGCTTACAGAAGGGTGTTTTGGGGCCAAGGATATAGGTTCTAAAATGCTAAGCTTAATATCTGCACCACCAATACCGTTGCAGAGATCAATACAAACCACTTACCGTTTGCCTTTGGCTTTTGACTCTGAATATTTCTGCTTCCTTTCTTCATTCTTCTTAGCAAAATACTCATCTCTATAATGGATTAGGAAATTACCAAGTTACAATAAGAACATTAATGCAAACAAAGACACTGGTCTTGATTCAGTAAGAGCTGAAAAAGTCTCTTGGTAGTAAAAAAAAAAAAAAAAAAAAAAAAAAAGTTCACTTTAGGTTAAAAGCCTGAATTTCACCGTTAATGAATCACCAGCTAGGAAGACAATGAAAGTCAATGGCACTTCTCATGCTTTTTTCTAAAGCGAAAATTTACTACCATGAACATTTTCTTCAACTCTTACTGAATCAAGGCCAATATCATCAACAGTATTTAGGCCACAGCCACAAACTCTGCTACAGATCTGCTGCTGCTCTCCCCACCTATCCTCACCCATAGTTCTATAATATTTGAATTGGTGGAAAGGTCATCCTTCCCATAATGGGTAAAAGCATCTACACAGGAATTGCTGCAGCAATAAGATGTTATTCCAGTACAGGCTGGCATCCTTTAAAGTGGACCAACACCCAGGATTTTGACTATCCTGGGTTTTGGTCCACTTCGGCGGGGGACCCCGATCGGGGGTGCCCCGCTGTGTGAAACCCCCCAGAAAGCCCCAAAATCTTACCTGTCCCCGCTCCCACGTGACTGGACGGTCCAATCCCCGCCAACGTCCAGGCGGGGATCAGGAACGTCCAAGCGGCTGCCGCCGAAGATCAGGTAAGCGATTTGGGGTGTCTGGGGGGGGGGGTTTCACCCTGCGGGACATCCCGATCTCGGATGTTCCGCGGGGTGGGAGGTGATCAGCCCAGGAATCTTATAGATTTCCGGGCCGATCACCTCTCGGTGTTGGTCCACTTTAATTATATCCTTTAAATATATGATGCTGGAGTAAACATTCTAAAAACTAAATAGCATCTATACAATTCTCCTACCACACATCTAAGGGACAGACCAGGCAACTTATAATAAACCTTGCTTACCCTGCAGGCTCTATATCTCGTAGTCCTGCAGGCAGAGCCGGTCTGGTAGCAGTGCCCTCAGCCTCGCACATCATCACCTATTAAATCCTGAACTTACTTTGATAATATGGTCATATCGGAATCCTTAAATTTATGGTCTTTGTTTTCCAGGAATGATTTGGCAGCTTCTTCGGTTTCGAAAACAATAAATACGGAACCCTACAAAGAAAGCAAATTGTTACATTTAGATTCAGTTTTCATTTTTAAACCTTCCAGTTAGATTAACTATTAAAGAAAAAAATACCAGCCTTAAAAGTCTTGTCAATTGTTCGCCTCATCTGAATATTCTCGATAGGACCCTTATTGTCCAACCATTGCTTTATCTCATCCAGAGTTGTATCTTGTTGAAAGCCTTTCTATAAAGTAGATATACAGATTACTATTGGTGCCAGGTAGCCAGGGAACTACAGAGATAGGAGGAGATATAGAATATATAAATCTAATATATATGTCTCCATGAAGAATGTTCTGCTGCCTGTAACATAATCCAGCACGACCAGTTTGGCAGTGGGTCAGTAATTGTGTGGGGAGGCTTTTCTTTGGAGGGCAGCACTGCCCTCCATGTGCTAGCCAGAGGTAAAGACGAAAGTAAAGGGGTTAATGCTCAAGCACCAACAGGGTGCTCGGCCCAGGTAGCCTCAAGCCCAATAGTCCACAGTAGAGGGTCCACACTCCAATATCCTAAAATGTTCTCTTTAATTATATCATTAAAAGCATCTCCATACAGGATATGTTTCTATGTTTCAATCAAACAGCTAACCTCTAAAATCATGTAAGAGGTCAGATCTTTGGCAGCATGAATAGTCGGGGGCCCCTCTATGATTAGAGGATATAAGGACCAGTAGTGTGATCCGAAACACATCAGACGGACCCCTAAAACAACTAATCATGAAACATGGATCAAACTCACCAATCTGGTGTTAAGGTCCGCCATAAGCCCCATAAGTAGCCAGACATGGCTCTCGGTAATGACTGGTCAAAAATAGACCAATCAGAGGCAAGGAGGTACTTCTAGGAAACTCGCCGGGCAGGGGACGCAGAGCCCCACACACACCACCGCACAAGGCAGGGATGAGCACAGCACCCGAAGTATTCATGCTGCTAAATTGAAGAAGAATTGCAGAATTGAAAGACCCACCTTACCTCTTCCGTATTCCTATGGGGCATGCATGAGCGCACAGCCAATGAAGGCAGTATGCCTCCTTTGGCAAACTGCTTTCACAGACTTCAATTTGGAGCGCTGCTGCATCCCTGGCCTCATGTGTTTGGCAGGGCATGCCCCCACCGAAAACAATCAGAGCACAGACATGCACTGTTGGACCAGGGGAAGGCGAGTTACTAGTGCCCTGGGGGGTTTCACACAGTGGGGCATCCAGAATCAGAATCCTTTAGATTCCAGGCTGGCCGCTGAAACGTTTAATCACACTTTAACCATGGGGCATCCTGATTGGGGATGCCTCGTTGTGGGAAACCCCACCGTCGCCCAATATACATACCTCACCAACATCCCAACGATGCAGGCACATCTCTGCCGCAATCTGTTTTTTTGGCAGGCAAGCACGATACTTGCCCGCAGCTTACCCTGTGTTAAATGCTGAGGCGATGCGTGATAGGCCTTCCCTTGGCACTCAGCTGCGAACAGCCCTACACTGCAGATATATTACTTTGTGCTGCACTGCTCTATCACAAGGAGACTAGAGAACTGCAGAGCCATACCTGCTTTGGAAGAATGGCAGCTGCAGTATCTGAAGTAGTTACCTGTCCTGTGTAAAGAAAAGCAGTGTCTACAACATGGGCTGGTGGGATTGGGGCCCATACCAACCTACTCTCTACTCTGTGCAAAAGGTGTCTATCAGCAATGTATAGTCTATGGATTGCTGCAATGCTTTAGTTCTAGTTGATAGCACACAGGAAATTCCCTGAAGTACTTAATTAGTAACGGCATACACCAACCAGGACAGTATGCCAAGCAGGCTAAATCCTGTATCACTAGTCATGTGTCAGCTGGTCACCTTGTAGCATTTACACAGAGACAGGTCTGCTGCCAGTAACGTCCAGCTAAGTAAACAACCAGCCAAGCTTCTCCTATTAATAGGTTATAAATATGTCTGGGTTTTTTGCCAACAGAAAGGAGCACTTCAGATGATCCTATACCCAGAAAGGATACCTTTAAAACGGCCCTATACTCGATATTTTGATGGGGCGCAATGTCCTAAACAAAATATGCAGAAAATCAGTGTAAAAAACATGAACGGCTGAAGGACAAAATACCATTTTGTGAATACTCACCTGTAAAATGGGTATTGTAAGTATGTCACACACCCCACTTCAAGACATTACATGTGGGTATACTGACCTGTAGATGGCGATCTTGCAGAGATGGCAATAAAAAAAGTAAGACCCTCCCGGTCCATAAATACCTGGGACCTCCCACCCATTCCCCAGTATAAAGATAGCAGTAAGGTAAAGGGACCAGGAAAGCCAATGAAAACTAATAAAGGTTCACCATATAAAGGATCCAGAATACCAAAGGACAGGGTGAAGCGGGGTGTGTGACATACTTATAACCATTTACAGGTGAGTATTCACAAAATGGTATTATTCTAAGTATGTCACACACCCCGCTTCAAGACATTCATTACATGTGGGACATCCAATAGCAGTGTCCATAAAGGGCGGGGATCCAAAAAAGGCAACAAGGCACAAACTTAACCACTGCAGCTTGCAGAACCTTGCGGCCAAAAACAGCATCCGCTGAGGCCCGAACATCAACCTTGTAAAACTTGGAAAAAGTGTGAACCGAGGACCAAGTAGCAGCCTTACAAACTTGCTCAACAGAGGCCTGGTGCTGGAAGGCCCAGGACGCCCCAACAGCAGGAGTAGAATGAGCAGTAACACGAAAAGGGGGAACCTTCCCCTTAGCAGAATAGGCCCCAACAATGGCCTGGCGAATCCATTTACTAATGGAAGACTTGGAGGGAGCCAAACCTTTACTAGGCCCAGAGGGCACCACAAAAAAGGGCATCAGTCCTACGCAGAGAGGAAGTAGCCACCAAATAGTACTTCACACAGCGAACCACATCTAAAGAATGTAAAACCCTCTCCTTGTCATTGCTAGGCTTAGGACACAAGGAGGGTAGAACAATGTTCTGATTAAGATGAAAAGACCGCCTTAATGGACAAGGCCGCCACCTCCGATACACGCCGAACGGAAGTGATGGCAACCAGAAAAACAACCTTCTGAGTAAGCGTAGAAAGTGCAATATCCTGCAAAGGTTCAAAAGGAGGACCCTGCAAGACAGAAAGAACCAGATTCAAATCCCAAACTGGGAGCAAAGGCTTCCTAGGAGGCCACACATGCGTAATCCCCTGGAAAAAGGTCTTAACCAGAGGATGAAGAGCAAAAGACTTTTGAAAGAAAACCGCCAGGGCAGAAACATGCCCTTTCAGCGTACTAAGCTGCAAACCTAGGTCCAGACCATGTTGCAGAAATTCCAAAACCCTAGGGATAGAAAACGCCCTGCAAGGCAAGGCCCGGACCTCACACCAATCAATATAAGACCTCCAAATCCTATAGTAAATGGCAGAGGAAGACTTCTTTCTAGCCCTAACCAGAGTCTGAATGACAGCATCAGAAAGACCTTCCTCCTTCAAGATGGAGGTTTCAGCAGCCACGCCATCAAAGCCAGCGTAGGTAAATTGGGGTAGAGCAGTGGACCCCGAGTGAGCAGATCCGGCAGAAGGGGCAGATCTAACTGATCCTCTGCCAACCTTACCACGTCTGCGAACCAAACCTGTCTTGGCCACCTTGGAGCCACCAGGATTGCTGACGCGCCCTCTAGGGCCAGCTTGCACACCACTTTGCCCACCATGGGAAACGGAGGGAACAGGTACAGAAACCCCAGATCCCTCCAGTTCAGAGACATGGCATCCGCTGCCAGAGCCAGCGGATCCCGCGAGAGAGACAAATGCCAGAAGCTTGTGATTGTGACGAGAGGCAAAGAGGTCCACCTCCGGAGTCCCCCACCGGTGACAAAGCGACCGAAACACCTTGGGGCTGAGCGACCATTCCCCCCCGGCGAGATGACCCCCTGCTCAGGGCGTCTGCCTCCATGTTCTCCACTCCCGGAATGTACACTGCCAAGATGCACGGGACATTGCCCTCTGCCCAATCCAGGATCAAAGACACTTCTCTGAGGGCACGCCTGCTGCGAGTCCCCCCTGGTGATTGATGTAGGCGACCGCCGTCCGATTGTCCAACCGAACTTGAACCGGTAGTCCCCGCAACTGATGAGTCAAGCGAGCCAGAACCATCCTGATGGCTCTCAACTCCAGAACATTGATGGGATCGTGGGCCTCCAGAGGCCCCCACAGACCCTGAATCTAAAGATCCTTCCAAAATCCCCCCCCAACCAGACAGGCTGGCATCCGTGGTGACCGTCTCACAACGAGGGGTCAGAAAGGATCTGCCCATCAGATTGCTTGGTTTCAGCCACCACCGAAGGGAACGCCGCACCCGGGGGGACATCAGAAAGGACTGATCCAATGACAGCGGGGACCAGTCCCAGGCCGCCAAGAGATGGAGCTGGAGCGTCCTCGTGTGAAACTGGGCAAAGGGAACCGCCTCGAACGATGCCACCATCAATCCCACCAGTCGCATCCCCAGCCGGATGGACGGGCGGGGGATGGATAGGAGACGCTGAGTCAATTCCTGAATCAGAAGAACCTTGGCTCGGGGGAGGAACACCCTGGCCTGAGAAGTATTTAGAGACATTCCCAGGAACTCCACCACCCTGGAGGGAGAGAGGCAGAACTTGGGATAGTTGATCACCCAACCGAAACTCTCCAGAGTGGACACCACGGTCCTGGTATCCTGCTGCACCTGACTAAGGGAAGGCGCCATGATGAGAAGATCGCCCAGATATGGCACGATGCGGATGGGCATCACTCCTGCCAACACCTTGGTAAAAACCCTTGGAGCCGAGGTAAGACCAAACGGAAGAGCCACAAACTGAAAATGTCGATTTTCCACGACAAACCTGAGGAATCTCTGGTGTGCCGGAAATATTGGAATATGCAGGTAAGCATCCTTGATGTCTATGGACGACATGAAGTCCCCCTGGATGGCTGAGCGCAGTTTCCATACGGAACTTCTGGGGACGGACGAACCTGTTGAGCAACTTTAGATCCAGAATGGGACGAACGGCTCCGTCCTTGGGCACCGTGAACAAATTGGAATAGAAGCCCAGGCCCCGGTTTGAGGGGGCACCAGACAGATGACCGCCATGTCCAAGAGACTTGCTACTGCCGCCCGAAGCCCCTGAGCGGCCAGAGGATCTGACGGCACCCGAGACCTGAAGAATCTGGGAGGGGGCCGGAACTCGAACTCCAGCTTGTAACCGGAAGACACCACTTCCTGAATCCACCTGTCCGAGACCTCTTGGACCCAAACCCAGGAGAAGAGTTGCAGCCGTCCCCCCACCCGCAAGGGTGAGGGCGTCCCCTCATTGCTGAGCCGGCTTGGCAGCGGCTTTAGGCTTAGAGCCCCAACTGTGTCCTGGACGGGCCCGACCCCTGCCCCTGGACCAGGAATCAGCTCTGGACGAAGGGAAGGCCAAACCCCTGCCAACTATAGCCCCACGAAAGGACTGAGTGAAGGAAGCCGCCCCCCTAAAGGGGCAACGCTGCTTCTTACGCTGAGGTAACTTACCTCCCTTCGCCACCGAATCCAACTTCTCTCCAAAGAGCCACAACCCCACAAAGGGAAGGGCCGTAAGCAACTTTTTAGACAAAATCCAGCCGCCCACTGGCGTAACCAAACCGACCGCCGGATAGCCACAAGCAAGGCCGAAGCTCTGCCACACATCACCAATGTGTCGTCCAAGGCAGTCAGCACAAAGGACAAAAATAACTCACATCGCTTAAGGGCGGCAAACTCCTCACTAGCCGGGTCAAGCCCGGAACAGTCCTCTAACCACCGACCTGGCAGCTACCAATAAAAGCGCTGAAGCACAAACCGGCCATAAGGCCGACCCAACACTGGCAAAACCATGACAAGCCATCTGGTCAATGCGTTTATCCTCACCATCCTCGAGAAGATTAGTGCACTCCGGAGAATGCAGGATTGAGGAGCTGGACAACCCCAAAACAGGAGCATCCACCTCGGGGGGGTGGGGGGGTCACCAGTGCTTCACCGCGTCTGCCGGAAAGGGATATTTTTTGTCCCAACCCGGAAGCAGATTGGGCTCTCCCATTCCTGAAGAATGATACCATCAAAATGCTTTTGATAAGGAAATTCCAGGCACGGCTTGGTCCCCTCAAAGAACTCCCCCCTTCAGTGGAGGAGCCGCCTCGGGGGGAGAAATAGCCAGGACCTCAAACATATGAGCCAGGACCCTAGAGGTATCCAAGGAATCCCCCTGGCCCTGCTCGGTATCAGCACCCACAAACTGCTGATCATCGGAGCCCTCAGACTCCTCAAACAGCTCCCCTTCCTCAAGCAGGGAACAATCTAAGGGTATCCAGGAGAGGGGGAATCCATGCTAGGGTGGGAGTCAAGGGACGGGGCATCCCAAACCGGGGTCACCAACCCAGGCAGCTGCCTACCCCTTGTTATGGGGTCTCACGGCGAAGCGGAGCTCCTGAGCACCTAGGGTGCCATCTACCATTGCCCGGACCAGCAACCTAGGCTGGGAGGCAAGTAATATAAATAAAAGAATCCGGGCAGGAACAGAATAGAGGGCCGGGAGTCATCCCGGCTACCTGCAAGGAGGAGACATCCATCTTCTGACTTGCTCGCCGTCTGCAGAGATGAAAGACTGGGGAATGAGTGGGAGGTCCCAGGTATTTATGGACCGGGAGGGTCTTACTTTTTTTATTGACATCTCTGCAAGATCACCATCTACAGGTTAGTATACCCACATGTAATGAATGTCTTGAAGCTGGGTGTGTGACATACTTAGAATATGTACAGTTTAGAACAGTGATTCTTAACCTTTTTTTTACGCCAAGTACCCCCTAGCAACAAGAAGTTACAACCAAGTACCCCCAAGGAGGAGACACATTACTAAGATTACCAAAAAAGGAGGTCATGTAGCACTTTATGAAGCAAGAATGAATAATGTTTTACTGTTAAATGTGAACCAACACCTGCTGCTCTCCTCTGCTATATGACAGGCAGGGGGGGCATCCAGAATGTTGGAAGCCCCCCCCCGCACATAACCCCCTCAAACGCCTGTAAATCTAAACTTTCCCTTGGCCGCCAGTTCTTGCTTAGGCAGCACATTCTGATGGCCAGAAACAATTGTGCCGATCACCACCCACGTGGGCGCCTAATCACTGGAATCTGGGCAGGTGGCCCAAGGTAAAAAGATTTCCATGAATTTGGGGGGCGGAGGGGGTGCTCCAGTGTTCTAGGGCCATTTAGTTTTGAGGAAAAAAAAAAATAAACACTTTGACCCATGTTCTTGCTTTGCACAGTTCTGTGGTGTGACAAGTTGTGCAATCCATGACCCTCAATGGCTTTACATTCACGTCAATCAATTTGAGTCACACTTACTATATATACTGATCGGTGCTTGATGGCATTTTTGTACTCCTCTGTATTTTCAGGCAGCGGCTTGCTAGGCGATCGTCTGATCTTTTGCTTTTCTTCATCTATTTCTATCAGGCCAGTTTTCGATTTTTTAAGTGCTTTTAAAATTGTATCAAAGTCTTTAGTCAATTGGTTTAGCCTAAAAAGAGAAATGAAATGCATTTTACCGCTTTGAAAGAGCATATTTGCCAACTAAATTATATAAAATTATCTAAATTATCTATAGAACTGGAGCTTTTTAAGATGTATTTCTAGGCATCTGAATTCAGACATAATAGCATTCCAACCAAAGGTTCTCTACAGCAACAAAGCTCTACAAATGCACAAAGTGGACCTAAACCCTCCATGGAAATCCTGCAAGCAAGGCCATTAGGAGAGTTAACCTAGACACCACCCCTGAGCACCACATTAGAAAGATAATTACCTTTTCCTCAGGGTGCTTTTTGACAGAGGGGCTGGAAACTGCTGTAAGCCTCCTATTGGTAAGCTGCGGCAGTCATACCAGAGCAGTTTCCTGCTCCTCCATCAGACAGGGCGATGAAAGAAGATTGTAGATTGCCGAAGGTTAGATTAGTTCCTGTGAACCAACGCCCTCTTCAACACAAGTTGGCAGGAGAGTGTAGGCCCACTCTTATGGACTTTTACAAATATTTCAGTGCCAGGTAGTCCAAAGGGTTCCTTGGAGATATGCTTACCTTACACTGCCGATCGGTCTCATGCAGCCCTGGTTTGTGAAGCTGGGAGCTGCGCTTTGGGCTGGTAAGGTGGGCCTTTGTAAGGCCATCTCCCATTTAAAAACCTTCATATTCCAGGAATGTCTGTGTATGGAAGTGCAGATTCTGGCTTCACAAACCAGGGCTGCGAGAGACCGATAGGTGCAGGAGCAGCGGTAAATGTAGATAGATCTCCTAGTTACTCTTTGGACACGCAAGTCTACATAAGGACTTTACCTTCCAAGTCTGTTTCCCCATCTATTAGTATAATCTACTTGCCCAAATACCCTCTGGTGTAGCACATCTTACCCTGAGGGTAAACAACTTTATATGAAAGGACATTTTAAAAAAGGACCCCCAGCAATAATTTAAGATCACTTACTAAATTCCCAAATACAAAAACATGCCCTGCAGTGTGCAACTCAACGAAAGCACAAGTTTGGGCAAAACACTCATACTTCCAGGCTCCAGTGGCAGCTAAATGCAGCATAGAGAAGCATGCAGCATCCTTGCTTCCTTGGCTCTGTGCATCACCACCAGTCCACCATCAGGATCACTGGGGCAGTAAAAGAAAAATAACTCTTCTGCTGCAGGGCAAATGGAATCCAATACTACAACTGGATCTAACACCACTCTCATGGATGTCCCAACACGATAATTGTAAGAAAAGACCCAAGTAACTAGACCTCATCTCAGATCAACAAAAAAGCAAAGCAAACTGTATATAACCTCATGCTTTTCCACACATCATAAGCAAAAGACAGCTATGCCTACATAGCTAGTTATTTGTACCTGTTAAACTTGATCATCGTTTCCAGCGGCACCCAGCCATCATCAAGAGTTACCTGTTCCTTCAAAAACTTGTCTCG
The DNA here is from genome assembly GCA_027917425.1 of Gastrophryne carolinensis. Classification (NCBI taxonomy): domain Eukaryota; kingdom Metazoa; phylum Chordata; class Amphibia; order Anura; family Microhylidae; genus Gastrophryne; species Gastrophryne carolinensis. Next base: position 225,916,394 of record CM051240.1, on the reverse strand, counting down.
GGGAAGATTATGGTCACCAAAGTAGTACTGTGAAGAAAGGGTGTTTATATTACTGCATACAGCGGATCACCAAATTGTTTCATACAGGTAGAGTCATTCCAAACCTGACTACTTACCACACAAGACTACGTTCACACCTTTATGGACATGCTTGCGTCACAAAATCAGCTTCCAAAAGAAAGTCAGTCTGCCCCCCACAAGTATCTCAGCATTAGGACCGAGGTCTATGGCATTGGTAAGGGTTGCACAGATAGGGTTGGTCTATAGACCCCTTGTACTACCCCCAGTGCTTTTTAGGTTTTCTACTAGAGGAGAGGGGTTGTGAGGATCTAGGATTGACCTTGGCTTTGTTTCTAAATTGTTTGCTTCTTGAAGGAAAACTTCTTAGTCCTTTCAGAGGACCTAGAAAGAATGGTTTCTAGGTTTCCGGACCGAATATGAACTCTTCTTCAAATGCGATGCCACAGTCTGGCTTATTGAGGGCAAATCCCATTGACATGTTTTTCGCCAGGTAGCTATTCTGGCACAGTTGATATGCACAGTGGCCTTAGCGCTAGCCCGGAATGCCTCAGCTGAGGCATCCTCTAGAAAGGGAATGCTCTAAAAATGTAAGGGAGCATATCAAGAAGAGTCTGATTGGGTGTGTCTTTTTCTATAACCCCCCCCCCCCAAAGCCAAACATCTGGAGCCAGGGAATAGGTCAACCCCATCAGACCTACTTTAGGGCAGACATACTCCTTCCCCCAGGGCCATCCCAAACTGGAATGCCCCACTGCAGGAAACCCCTCCCCCCTCCAGTTGATCAGTAAACCCGCCTTTCCCCAAACCCACGGGGCACTTGTGCGCTGCACTTGCATCACTCCCCAGCTGTGTGCTGCCCCGCCTGCCAAAAACGAACAGCTGGGCCCTGCACAGCTGAAGGGAGACAAGTGATGCTGGCACTGCTCACAAGTGCAGCTGGGATTCAAGCCGTCTGCTCTAGCCACAAGCCTGAGGCAAGGCAAGTGATCTCCCCAACCTGGGGGTTTCACACAGCGGGTGCCCCAGAGGGACAGACCAAAACCCAGGATCGTGAAAAGCCTGGGTTTTGGTCCACTTTAATGTGTGGCTGGAGAAGCTGAATGAATACCCCAGCCAAACACATTGGCCCACAGCCATTTAAGTTGCGGTGGAAGCGGCCGGGCAAATCCAAGAAGGGAGGCAAGTGACGTAAAAACTGGCAGTACATGTGCTGTGGACTCAGGGAAAGGTAAGAATATCGGGCGCCCTGGGGTGTTGCACACAGCAGGGCATCCCAGGTCAGGATGCCCTGGGAGGGAGGAAGTAACTCTGTCCGAGAGCTTCAGGGAACAGGGTGGGCATTGGCCTCAACGCGAGCACACTCTCTCTACGCTATCTCAGATGTTCGGTTCTCACCCAAAGTCTGCCTGAACTGGGACTTAAAAATGTCGCCTACTGCAACTCAAGGTTTGGGGGAACAAAAAGGCCTATGTCTGTACTCAGATGTTGTCTGAAACAGTCCAGAGTAGAGAATGGAGTAGCCTCTGACATACAGAACTTTGAGGGGTAAGCGTGCACCCCATCAATGACATGGAGGGACGTCTGCTTCCTAAAAGCTCCTGCAAGTACAGCTTCTCCATCATATTCTGCTAACTCTAGACCTCATGAAGAGGCGTACACACCATACAATGCTAATAAATGAGTCCACCAGATTTATTTTGGAAGGTCAAATACTTCAGGTCTCTGCTGATGAAGGCGTTATGACCTAACAAGAATTCAATTTATGTAACTTGCCTCAATCTGCTGGCAGATCTTTGTGTCCAAGTCTGAGATTTGTTCCTTATCGCCATTTTCTGCCATAGTTATGCCTAAAAAGTTAAAAAACATAAGTATAAAAACACCTGATACACTTATTACCATAAGGCAGAAGGTTAGGGGAGAGTACAGTGCAGTTGCAAGAAGTCAATTCATGAGCTGTGATCATCAGTGAGACTATGTCATGCAGATTCATTTAATCACAACAGACAAACCACACAAGTAGAGGAATGTACTGTTGCTATAGCAACATCTATCCAAAACAGGAGAAGAATCGCTCCTATATGAGCTGGGTAGACACTACAAAATATATCCAAAATCAGCAGCCAGCCTCACCCATGTATAAAGATGGTCCAGGTCCAGTTAGACAGCCATTTGGGATGCCCCGCTATGTGACCCAATTTATCTCACTAACGAGCCCATCAGTCGGCGGCACAATTATTCGCATCTTCCTGAATGGCTGAAGGGATGCAGTGTCGCACACTGATCGTGAGGATTAATATACACGACCTAAGAAGCTGACTGGAGGACAGCCGCCTCCTGGGAAAGCTGGCGAGATATGTAAGGCGGCAGACTGGCATGTCACCCAGTTATCCCAAATCAGGATGCCCAAGGGTTATGGAGCGAATTAAGGGATAACTTTAAAGTGAATCAAAACCCTCCCTGACAAATTTGTACCAGTGAGGGACCAGTTCTGTGGCACCCTAAAAGACTCCCTCTCACCACTGGTAAACCTAAAGTCTGTGCTCACCTCTCTACTTCTGGGATGCCACACAGCACAAACATTAAGAAAACATGGGGCACACCAATTTGGGACTCCATGCTGTACCCCCCCCCCCCCCCCCCGGCAAGTCTTCGTGTAGCACCATTTCTATGTTCCCTCTTATGGCTGCCATTGATGTGCAATCCATTGGGGGGGGGGGGGGGCCCGATCCATATTTTCTGAATGGCAGCTGTAGACCTGAGTGATGTGACCATTCAGCCAAGGTATTAACCGGTTGCGAGCACCAATTGGCCAGCAACTAGCACAAGCACCATGGGACCACCAAAGTTTTTAATGGCAATTGCAGGGGGTTCAACACACTGTATCCACACCAGCCTTTTCTGAATAGCTGAAGTTTGAGAACCACTGGTCTAAAGGACCCCAGAGCCAGGTTACAGCTTGCCCCCAGGATCACCTGTGGTTACATTGGAAATTGATCCCACAGCACATGCACAGGCCTCCAGCAACATTCCCTGGCACTCTAGCTGAAGCACAGAATAATTGTAATGGCCAGTAGCAGGTTCACATAACATAAGAGCAGCCAGACAGAGGCACATGACCACTCCATAAAGAACGCATCACTAAGCACTGTGGTAGGTTCTGATTGGGCAAGAGCAGTAGATTGGAATACATAGGTTAATGGGGGCATCACAAATCGGGATGCATCTATAAAGTTAAACCGGACCATCACCATGATTTATTGAAAAGTCCAAACCCTAAAAATACTATTCCCCAGCATCTAAAGTTAATATATTTTAAGTTTTTAGTCACTTATTCTTTCCCCCACTAGGCTGCAACTTTGTTCAGGACTTTAGGATACGGGCGCCGCCATCTTGACTCAGAAGCATCACACTTATAGCTGTGCTTTGCTCAGACAGAGCAGAGCTGGGGTCAGGAAAGGGTCAGCAATCCCAGAATGCAGAGCAGCACAGTCAGAAGACACTTCCTGTTTGCAGGCAGCCTGAGACTCCATGTGCCGCCATCTTGGATGTTTAATGGCTCATAATATGCAGTAGATGCAGGTAGGATAATTTTTAATGTAAGCAATCTGTATGTACAGGGTGTGGGAAACACATAAGATAGGCTCTTATTCAGGGTGAAGGTCCGCTTCAAAATCATGGGTTTTGGCACGCCTGAACGACCTAGAACTTCTTCATATGCTAAGCGTAGAACCAGAGAAAAACATCGGGATGGGTGATTTAGGAGAGCCCAGCTCCAGGCTCCTGTGTGTGGGGGTAAGGGCACCTTTCGTGATCATTCTGGCGCCACCCTATAGGGCGGCCCAGCTCCAGGCTCCTGTGTGGGGGGTTAAGGGCACCTTTCGTGATCATTCTAGCGCCACCCTATAGGGCAGCCCAGCTCCAGGCTCCTGTGTGGGGGTAAGGGCCCCTTTCGTGATCATTCTAGCGCCACCCTATAGGGCAGCCCAGCTCCAGGCTCCTGTGTGGGGGTAAGGGCCCCTTTCGTGATCATTCTAGCGCCACCCTATAGGGCAGCCCAGCTCCAGGCTCCTGTGTGTGGGGGTAAGGGCCCCTTTTATGATCATTCTGGCGCCACCCTATAGGGCAGCCCAGCTCCAGGCTCCTGTGTGTGGGTGTAAGGGCCCCTTTAGTGATCATTCTGGCGCCACCCTATAGGGCAGCCCAGCTCCAGGCACCTGTGTGGGGGTAAGGGCCCCTTTCTTGATCATTCTGGCGCCACCCTATAGGGCAGCGGTAAGGTTATACTGGCGTTATATAAGGGAGTGCAGGGCGCGAGAGAAGCGAGTCCTGCCCGCACCCAACACGTGGCTGTCACCTCACACACGAGACACAAGTGGCCAATTCTCCGTCACGCGGCCTCCCGTCAGAGCAGCGCCCCCCGCAGACAACCGGGAGATCTATTAACCAATTACAGCCGGAGCTGCCTGTACCCAAAACACTGCCCCGGGCCAGCCGCCTAGGCCCCGCTCACCTGAACACGCCGCCGGGTAACTCACAAGCTGCCGGCCGCCGGGTGACGCGCTGTTTAAAGGCAGAGCCAGTGCAGGCCCCGCCCCCTCCCGGCATGCATCGGGCGCGCATGAGTGTTCAGCTCGCTGAGTGTTGGCATAAGAGAAGGGGTGGAATACATGAAGCTTGTTAGTGGTGCTGTGTCCGGCAGGCGGGAAAGCTCTGCTCAGGAGACCTACACTGGTTTCCTTACATACCCACACCCGAGAGGGACACCCGCCGCCCGCCTGAGCTATGCTCGCCACAGCCCGGGAGACAGGGTTCTACATCCCCTCTCAGGTGCATAGGGCGTGGCTACGTGCTGGGCAGCTTTAGGGTGTGGCTTACACCAATAGGAAGGTCAGGTCTTTGAAAAGTATTTCCCTCCCCAGAGGAGACCCATGAGGCTGTTTTCATTTTTCCTTTCTATTCTCTTTATTATCTTTTACCATTCCCTTCCTTTTCTTCCCCCTCCCCCCAATATTCTCTCTCACCATTCCCCTATCCTCTATTTTACCATTCACTTCTCTTTCTTCCCACACCCCTCAATATTCTCTCGTACCATTCCCTTATCCTCTCTTTTACCATTCCCTTCTCTTCCCCCCCCCCCAATGTTCTCTCTTAACATTCCCTTATCCTCTCTTTTATATTTACAATCAGGGACGCACACCATAGTTTAAGCAAAAAAATGTTTATCAATTAGAAAAAGTTTACAAAAATCTGATTTATACAGCAGTAATCACAAATTACCCAGCTCAAACAGTATGGCATCTCTCACAGTCAGCATAAATTGCCACAATACTAAGACTCTGCCCAGCAAAACATATATTTATCACTGAGATAGAATCATACATAGATAAGTGCTGCCACCTACTGGTTGCACATGAACATAGGCTTACACTCATACACAGAGGTGTGACTAAAGATCTGGCAATCTACTCAGCGGAAATTCCTTTGAGAGGCATATATATATTTGGAAGCTGGTAAGCAGATACCCATAAGGTGGTGGGCACGTGTGGAAATTGAAGTAATTCTAGATGTGCATGCACCGTGGGACAACTTTATGAACTTTTCTTTGGATGTGCTGAAATTTTGCCTCCTTTGTTGCTTTGTGCCGTAAAAATATTTATTTTTAACAAAAATCATCAGCAAACACGTCACCACCGGTTACCAACAGGTCACTGGTCCTGTTGATGCATAGTGAGGAGCACGGCCACCCAGCAAACCTGAATGGTGGCAGTGGTCACTTATTTGGTTGCAGTCAGGTGGAACTCAGAGGTGATGTGTATTGGCATGACCAGTATCAGTCTTGCCAGACCCAATCCCAAATTGGAATGCCCCTGTGCTGTGGGTATTAGTCATAGCATGGGGGAAATAAAGCCATTATTCCCTGTTTAAGGCAGCTACTTTTAGCCCCATCCTAGACTTTTCTATGGCTGGGCCCTACTGTATATAGAAATCATGTCTTCACTGCTATGATGTCTGTCCTAACAACCTCCATATATTTTAAAGTGGACCAACACCGAGAGGTGATCGGCCCGGAAATCTATAAGATTCCCGGGCCAATCACCTCCCACCCCGCGGGACATCCGAGATTGGGATGTCCCGCTGGGTGAAACCCCCCCAAACACCCCAAATCACCTACCTTATCTTCCGCCGCCGCCTCCCTCGCGCCCCTCTAGGCGTGCGCGCCCCCGCGCCGGCTGTCTGTGAATGGCCGGCACAGGCGCGCGCGCGCCGAAAGTGACGCGAGGGAGGCGGCGGCGGCGGAAGCCGCTTCGACGTTCCTGTTCCCCGCCTGGACGTTGGCGGGCATTGGACCGGGCAGTCACGTGGGAGCGGGGAGAGGTGAGTTTATTGGGGTTTCTGGGGGGTTTCACACATCGGGGCACCCCCGATCGGGGTGCCCCGCCGAAGTGGACCAAAACCCAGGATAGTCAAAATCCTGGGTGTTGGTCCACTTTAAACACTTTGCTAATATGACAAGACAAGATAGAAGTATATACGGTAATTTATTAAACTCTGTTTTTATTAATGTCATATACCACACTCTATATACAGAATTTCCAAATGTGTACAAATTGTCACTTACAATTGAGCGAAATCACAGATCAGACAGATCTGAATCCTTACTTGAGATCCAAAAATTATACAAATGACATCATCTTAAAATTATTATAAACAGGCTAGAACATTTCAGAAAAGCATGTGCACACTGGATATCTTATTTACAAGGTCTATGCTACATTGCAGAAGCTTGATTAAAGTCCCTTCCATTCTGTCCATAAAAACAAGACACTAACCTGCTATTCTGCAGACTTGATCCCATGATGTCCCACAGTCTGCTGTCTTGCAGTTTTAGCAGGGTTGGCGCTGAAGCTGACAGCACACTTCTCCCCTGACCTCGCTGTGGGTCCATGCTGCTGCTCACTTGTGAACAGGCTCCCTTCAGCCGAGAAGTGCTTTGTCGGAATCAGGACCAACAGCCCTGAAATCAAAGGACGGGAGCCCACAGGACCCTTTGGGATCAAGCCTGGGGACTGACAATTAAGTGCCTGGACTGTCCATTTATGATTTTTTTTTGTCTAAGACTCGCTTACACCTTTAAAGTGACACCAACTGAATGATTTAGTTGCAAGCTGCAACCATTCAGGACAATTGCAACCATTCAGGACAACAGGATGTTTTTCGCTGTGGGATCAGGCTCACCACTGGGTCCAGGTGAGTGATTTGTTTTATTTTATGGAGCTTATGAGGCTGAGCTCCTGAGTAAGGGCTTAACTTAGAGACTTTACAGGCAGTGTAAACACCACAAAAACATAATGCAGTGTTGTCTACTTCAGCAATTTTAGACATGCTCCAACACAACCACTCTAAGATCCTGATTAAAGGGGTGTTTAAAAAAAAAAGACTGCACTTTTGTAGGTTTGCAACTACCGAGCCCTGCATTCTGCAGCTCTGGTACTGATAATGGCTTGCTCTCAAAGCGGCAGATACTCCTATGCAGGCCAAGGGCCAGCCTGGAGTATGCAGACAGCTTTGCAGTTGACAGCTGGACTGCAGGACTACGTGGGATTCAACCTGTGGGAGGAGTGGTAAGTGTTTTTGTACCTACCTAAATAGATTTCAGCTTTAACATTTTAGGTGCATACATCTTTCTTGCACATCAGTGCGGGAACCAGCTTGCTGCTCTTGGAAAATACATGAAGCCATGCATTTTTCTATTTATTTGCCCTCATTAAATACATTACTTATATTAAAATAAAAACAAATATCAATAACTTCAGCAAAACACTTATAAAAGAACATTATAAAACTCATCACATATTAAAGCAGCCTTTAAGATGACTAAAACCCATCTTGCCTGGCCCTAGAATCTAGGACCCGGCAATTCCCTTTTTTAGGGGGCATCCCAAAATGGGGAAAGTCTCTAGTTTAACCTCTACTCACCTCAATCCCACAGCATGTGCCTCTTGCCGGCATCCCAGCTTTGCACACTTGCCATGCTTGGAGGGAGTGGTAATGTTGATGGAGTCTGGCAAATCTTTGCCGCAGCTGTGGGCTTGGGGATCGAGGGAAGTATACTGGGAAACCAGGGGGATTCACACTACAGGGTATTTCAAACCAGGATGGCCCTAGGGAAAACTGATCACATTGCCATGTGTATGGGTCCTGAACACTTTTTCATTTTGATCATATCAGCTTGTACAATAATAATTTAATCAGACTTATGAAATATCATTCAGAGTGATTGAAGTGGTTTATGGTATTTTACCTGTAACTCCATTTGAATTTATTATTATTAATCAAATTGACCAGAACTGGTCTGGATTCTGTGTTTCCAGGTCCCCTGCCAGACCTGGTAGGTATCGCTTAAAGCAGACCAAAACCCAATGAGCTTGTAAAATACATTTGGTCTAAGCCCCTGCCGATATTTCCTTCTTAGGGTGTACAACTAGAAACAGATATTTTTGCTTTTTGAATTGTCCAGGAACACTCTTTTGCTCGGTCTGAGATGACAGGCGATCAGTCATTGCATAGTCATTGCATAGGTGTGGCATAGGTGCCACACACAACAGTGACAATGAATGGAGGAGGCCGAGCTTTACAGATAAAACAGGCGGCATTATCTGGAAAGTACAGGCAGTGAAAATTGGCAAAAGGTGCTCTTCATAAGGGAAGCAATTCAGGGAATGCTAGTTAAAAATGTGGGTTTTGGTCCGCTTCAAATGGAGGACTTACCAGTGGTGAAAGGAGGCAAGTTAGGGTGCCAGGAACCAGGACCTCTGCAAGGTTAGCATAAGTGTTTAGATCTGTTTTAAGAAGTTTTTTTTTATTATAGACCTAATTTGCTATTTAAAACCAGTTTTTGCCTTCTTGACCTGAGCTAAGATTTGATATCACAAATTGTATATTTGTCTAACTCCTGTCTATGTATTATAAATACAGACACAGCCATGGGAACGCATAGGGCTGGGGAGATTTCCTACCAGCTCCCATTTATCTGTTTCTGGATTGTACCTCTCTATACTCTGGAGGTAGGTGCCTTTAGACCAGGAATAACCACCAGTGATGTAAATGAACCCATTCATGACAATGGCTCCACATTCCATCCTCCTCTCCATTGTTGGTGCCAACTCTACCCACTCATTGCTGTCAAGATCATAACAGTCAGTAGTTGTAGTCTGACCTCCGACAAGGTACAGCTTGTTATGTAGTGCCACAGAGCACAATCCATATTCTGTAATAAGAAAGAAGACATCAATGAAACATTAAAGCAAATCAAAACTTGCTGAACTTGCAAAATAAATTTAGACAAAGCTCCTGCTGATAATACTCCCCTTTTAGGGTGTAGAACTGGAAAAAGATAATTTGTCTACCAAACTGTCCTGCTGATTTTTTGATGGCCCTCTGTCAACCACTGTGAGATTTCTGCTGCGGCAATCTGAGATGGCAGGCGATAGGTCATTGCATGAGTGCGGTAATTACATCACCTGATACAGCAGTGGCAATGACTCAAGGAGACGGGACACCTTCATAATCAGGGAGCAGGGTGAGCAGGAGCATCTGAAATTGCCAAGATTTTCATGGGGAGAAGATAGTGCTATTTGAAAATGTGAGTTTTGGTCGACTTTAAAAGCTGGGTAATTATGCATTATTACCAAAAAACTGGCGTATGAGGAATTTGTTGATGGTGGCTTTCATTTATTTTTTTCCACAGTTGAGGAAGTCCTTTTTTGGACCACAGAAATGCCAGTACTGGAGGTCTTAGAAGATCTGATTTTAATTTGATTCAGAAATTTATAGTGAGGGCCCCAACCTTTTTTTTTTAAGTACCATTTTTTAAGTTTTAAGCAACAAATGCAGAACCAGTTCAGGGGGGCTCTGACCCCCAGCATTTGTATCGGCCATGGGACATAAGCAAGGCCAGATTTTAAGGTGGACACTCTGGGCTCTAACCTGGGAGCCTCCACCATTTGTTCCGTGTGATGGGGGAGGCATAGAAGAACTTCTCTGTACCACAAACAGCCTTAAACTGGCTATGAACAAATGGGTGGTACATATGACTTGTCAATCTCCTAAAGATATGTTAAATAGTCACAAAGTGTTTTCATAATCGCCTTTTTGAACAGTTATATATTCATGGAGCAAATTACGTTTGAGTTCCTGTCCAGGCACATGCTAACTTCCCCTGATCCCCCATGGGAACTGTGTAAAAGGAGTCATTTAAAAGCATCTAAAATTTGTATTATAGCTATTCTAAGCAAAGCATCTGGCTTTGCTTCCTCTCCTGGGTTTGCCATGACCAGTGTTCTACTGTGGGCAGAGCCAGCTGTATGAACACTTTGGCTTGAGGTGCTCCCACAGGCTAGGAGTTCTAGTGGGGAGGAGTGGCCATGCGACCAGTTTGGGGTGTGGTCCTGGAGGAATTGAGACTTTGGGACATTCACTCCAATTTACAGCAGGTGTTGAAGTAGGGCGAGGGCTCAAGAAAGAACCACCCTCACCTGGATCCCACCATCCAGCACGTTCCTCTGGCTATTGCAGCCATGGGCGTGGCCATCCTGGCGAAGTTGCAGAGAGTGCCACCCTCCGGTCCATGCGTACACTCGCCTGCCTATTCAATACCGTCCAAGGCACCGATAACAGTGCTGAATTCCCAGGACAGGTAAGTAAGGTGTTTATTTTTCCCTTGCCTCAAGGGAGGAAGGCAGACCAGGGTCAGGGGTAGTGACATGAATGGACCTCTGCTTTAAACATTTTAATAACTTGCTGTTATCTTACCAGGATGGGGGCACACACATAGGACGCTCCATTCATTTATATCTGCTCGAAAGCTCTGAATCTTGTCGTAAGTGCAACTTCCTCTGTAACCATAGTGACCACCGCTCACATAGATGACATCACGTAGGACACAAGCTGTAGCATTGCCAACTCCTGTAGGAAGAATGGAAGTCAGATTGACATGGTAATGGAGAAGAGCTAGTGAGCAAGTAAAACATCAGGAGGCAACCTCTCCAGACTGGGGACTTTATAGTAAAGGGATTGCCTGGGCTAAGTGTAGAAACTAACCATTGTTTGTGTACCTGCCGTGCAAACAATTCATCCAGGTCATCTGCTGAACAAAGCTGATGTTGCCGAGATCCAGTCCCTTTTCTATAGTCCAGACCCTGGATTGTATTAATTCATAACCACCTTTTTTAGCACTGAAAGGTGGACATATACAAAGAAGAAGAATCAGGTAGAAGCTATCATTCCCTGCACAGCCAAGCCAGGGCCATTTTAGAAATGTCGGCAAAACTAAGAAGTGGGGCCCCCGGCTAGTAGCGGGGGTTAGGTGTGGGGGTTCGGGCCAGCGAATGTAGATTCACTTTGAGGGCAGCTCCTGCGCCCAACCATTAAGATCTCCTTATTCTAAGATGCTCCTTATGCTGCAAAACAGTAGCTTCATACCATGCATTTAGTATGCACGGCATAAAGCGCTTATTGGACAAGTGCCTGCACATGCAGCATGGGACCAACAGAAAGGTGAGTGAAGTGGTCAGCCTGAGGTTTTCATACAGCATGGCATCCCATGACATTGGAATGTGCCTGGTGCAAGAACTAATCACCTAATGGTGAAAATCCTGGTGATTGGTCCACTTTAACTTTATTATTTGATATATTTTAAAGCTAACCAAAACACCTTTTATTCAGCCCTATGGTCTTAAAAGATTCTAAGACGGAGTGAAAGCCCACCCAGAGCCATCCACATTTGGAATGCCCTGCTATGTGAAACCACCACCATAATCATATACCACCTTCCTCACTACAATGGCGCATGTCCACTCTCTGCACAGTGCATTCACAGCCATTCATGGAAGAAGTTGAGAGAGTGGCAGTTTGGAGGGGGGGGGCTTCACATATGCCAAATTAGGATGCCCAGGGGACAAGGACCAAATCCTGCTATAGTCATAATCCTAGGTTTTGACAAACAGTTCCAGCTTGTCACCCACCCATCTTTCTTATATAGCCACGACCAGCAGCGCAAATACCGCCATTATAGGTCATATTTGAATTGGGCCTTTTTAACAAAAAGGATGGTATCCAGGCCAGGTGCCGAAACTTTTACCAGGTTTGCCAGTAATTCTCCCCTGAGTTGCTCCCACGCATGTATGCAGGCTGTCTGCCATCAGCACATGATCGCCCTGTTGTATCTTCATTCTTGTTTCCTAAGCCATACAGCCCACCTGCCAAAGGAAACATGAATGAAGACACACACGTGCTGATTGGCAGAGGACCAGCACATGCGCCATGTCAGGTAAGAATTACTAGCAAACCTGGGGGTTTCACTTTAAAACAGAGCAAAACTCTGGGGGGGCTGGCACTGGAGTCTAAAAGACGGCCACTGTCCTCCTCCTGGAGCATCCTAAATGTATAGACACAGACGGTGCCAGCCATTCAGTCACCCATCCTTTCTGTGGGGCATTATAGGCTGCCATAGGTCACTGCTAGCAACACATATACCCCCCTCCCCTATTATAGGTCATAAGGGAATTGGGAAATGTGGGTGGGTGAAGGGTTGGTCATGGTGCTGTCTACCACTGCCAACATCCCCCCCCCCCCCTATTATAGGTGGCTAATAAGGGGGCTGCTGTCAGTGGCAGACACCCCCTACCCCCTACTCATCACCCTCCCACCTTTCTCAATTCCTTATGGCCTATAATACAATTCCAATGCAGGCACTGCCCTGCTCCTTCTATGAAGCACAACTTTAAAGTGGATCAACACTCTGCAGCGAGGGTGTTGGTGGCCGCTGATATCCGAATGCTGTGGCCCCCCCGCACATAACCTCTCAGGACGCCCTTTATCTTTACCTTATCCCCGCCCCCGTGATCTATTCAGCGGCCCAGTTGGCTGCCTGGCGCTCACGTGGGCAGGAACGTCACTGCCCATGAGAGCGCTGAGAGGCCAATCGTGTCACTAGATTCTCGGTGGGGGAGCTAGGTTAAGGTAAGCATCCTGGAGGTTATGTGTAGGGGGGGGCTCCAGCATTCTAGGTGCCCCACCCCCAGGTGCCCAAGCTGTATGACAGTGACTGGTGTTTTTTAACAATTCTATATGGTTCCTGTCACTATAATTTATATAAATCTATAACAAAGGTGACGCGTACCACCTATGGCACAGTACACCTTTGTTTTTTATGAACAATACATTTTGTGTCTTTTTAATCTTTGGAAGGAGAAGTAAGAGAATGCTGTATGACGAGCCAGATTCACACACTAAAACAAAATCCCCATTCATGTCTCCTGCATAGTGCCAGAGACATTATTTGCAATAGCATTAGTGTACAGGATATTAACCATGAAGGTACAGTTTTGCCATTCATACTTCACTGAATCACTTGTTGGATAGCTTAATACTGATCCCGCACTGCGAAAAACCTAAAATGTGCTAAAAGATAGTAACAAAAATGCAGAGATTGGCCATCTGGGAGTGCGCACATGCACATTTGGGGGTGCGTGTAAGTGTGTGGGACTGTGCCCATGCACATCTGGGGGTGCGTGTAAGTGTGTTGGTCTAGGTGTCCAATGTTGCCTAGCAACAGCGAGAGAAAGAAAGAAGCACAGCTAGGGTGTGCCTGTAAAGCAAACTATTTACCTTAATAGTTTAAGCGCGGTGTCTGATGGAATATATTTCAAATATTTTTTCATCACATATTAAGTGTTAACTTTTACAGACCCCGCCCATCATTCTGATTATTATGCAGCATCGGCCATGCCAACATGCTTCCGAAGAGAAATGGTAAGGTAAAACTGTAAACCTTGATATCTTTCACATTTCCAGTTTTGGACCATGCCAAACGTAGCCCTACACAATGGGCTAACAATTGGCCATGCCGGTTCTATCACTTTGGCTCTAATTTACTAAGTGTGCCAGCACAGGGAGAAAGCCACTGGGTAGTTAGCCGGCCCGTGCTGAAGTAAAGTTTGGTTTAGGCATAGTGAGGCCTTAGATCAGCACACAGTGCACATATGACAGCTCATAGTAAATACCATATAACACATCAGCCGTTTGGCTTACACCTTACCTGAAAAGTGCTCACAAGTGGGCCTACACCCTCTATAGAACAAATATGCAGCCCCTCAGTGAGCAATATGGCGCCCCTTCCTATCTTTTTCAGTAGGAGCACTGGCTGCTACAGTGTGTACTGCAGCTTCTGGTCCTCCTTTTTATAGTGATCCCACCCTCACATCGTCAGCATGAACTAATAATCCCCTTCCTGCAGCAGCTCACGTACCCCTAGCCTGGACAACTTACCTTTTATCATGCTTGCAATAGGAAACCAAATCTTTTTTAGTGGATCATAAAATTCGGCTTCCTGGGCCGGAGCCCCTTTCCTGTATCCACCCAAAGCATAAATACAGCCAGCCAGAGTGACAGAGCAGTGATAGTATCTTGCATGGATCATAGGACAACCTTCTGTCCATTCATCTGTCTCTGTATTATAAATCCACACAGTGTTCAAAGCTTCTATGTTGTCAGTCCTGTACCCACCACTAATATAAATGTGAGGTCCTAAGCTGGTTGCACTGTAGCTTTCCCTGGTGTGATCTGGCATATCTGCCCCCTGAATCCAGTTATTTGTCTCCGGATCCCACACGTGTACCTCTGACAAAGGATGCCAGTAATAACCCCCAACCACGAACATATTAGCACTTGATCTCTTAGATGGCTCCTGTGTTTGACCTCCTACTGCGTGATATAGAAGAGATTGGATCTTGTTCTCTGTGAGTAGATGTTTCTTGTGTAACTCCAAAGAAGTCCTGAGATAGTTGTTATCAATGTCCATTTTCACACATTTTAGTAAGTCTTCCATATATTCAATACGTTTCCTAGAATCATGTGCAACCCACCTCACTAAAGGCTGCAGAAGCGTCTCCTCTGTCCAAACATTGAGGTTCTTTTGGGAAAGGATGTACAAAAGTTTATCAAAAGTGATATCCAGAAATTCTTCCTCTTTCCAAACCTCTTGGAATCTCGACACAATGATCCTCCTGGATTCTTTTTCTAAATAGGGACAGATATGAAATTCTGCAAAAGAGTGCATCCCCAAACAATTGTCCACATCCAAATGCCTCACCAAAAACTGCTCACATGCTTCCTTTACTGATACAAAGTGGAGCTGGTCTGCAGCTTGTAGAAGTCCTTGGACATTCTTAGCTGTGATCCTGATCTGAGCTGTATAAGTGTAATTTAGAAGCGCGTCTAAGATGTTGTGGTCGATTCCCGACAGCTCAATCTGACTGTTGGACTTTTCCTTCATGTCCGCTGTGAACATCACCTTGAAGTAGTCACTGCAAGCGGCCAGGGCAGCCTTATGGCACTGAAAGAACTTCCCAGAGGAGCTTAGCAGGGTGACGTCTGTGAAGAGCCCCTCTTTGTAAAACATTCTGAAGGATTCCAAAAAGTCTACATGGTGCTTTGGATCATTATAGGTGAAAGAGTAATCCTCCAGATCCTTTTGGGACATGTCTGTAAAATATGGCATATTTAAAACTTGATATTAACTAATTAACACTAACAAGTTCAGGATTAAACAGTAACAAGCATGTAATTTAATGCCAGTGTACCTTTCTAAAGACGGGACTCCACTGACAACAGTGTACATTTCTCAGGACAATAATATGAAGTCATATACACCACACCTTATCTATTTTATTATCTCTATTGACCAGATCTTTCAATAACTGTATCTCAGTAGTCACTTGTGGTACTTAGAAACAGAATGATCCACAATTATACCCAAGTTATGGGAAAACTGAAAATCCTTCATTCATGGCAAAACTTTGGGATGTACAGGCGGTCGTACAGAGCCCCACCCCAGTCTCTTTATAAGGGGACACTAGGAGACACTATTCAGACACCTCTTCATTGAGAAATTGCTCAGCACATTTCATCCATATATCTCTCTCCCTCTCTTCTGTGTGGTTCCATCATTCGCTCTCTCTTTTTGCTCATCCTGTTTGTCCCCTTTTTCTTGCCTGTGTTCTTCTATCAGTCCTTCTCTTTTCCATATTTAGTCCTCCTTTTTTCCCACATTTTCTAAATTCACCTCTTACATCTACCTCTTCCCTTCATCTTGCCTATGCAGATAAAACATTTTGATTAAATAGAAAAAAAGCAAATAGATAAAAGGACAAATCCAGCTTCAAGTGTGTTTCACTCTTCTTGTATGCCATTTCTATGACATGGGGCAGTCATGAACTAGTGGTTAAGGAACCTACCAGAGGATTGCAGGTTCAGTTCCTGGGAGATAGGACAGAAGTGCTCTAGAGCACTGATTCTCAAACTGCGGTACATGTACTCCAGAGGCTATTCAGAGAAGCTCAGGGGTGCATCTACATTGGGTGCCTGACAGGTCTGGTATATTATTTTAACAGCAAAACATTATTTTTTCTTCCCTTTAAAGTGCTTTGATATATGTGACCTACTTATTTTGATAATATTCCTAATCAATCTCCTCCTTGGGGTACTTGGTTGTAACTTCCTACCGCTAGGGCATACTTGGCTTGAAAAAGGTTGCAAACCACTGCTCTAGAGCAAGATTCTGATTTGACACAAGAGGGATAAAACAGAACCAGGTGAGAAAACGCTCTCTTTTTTAAGAAGAGAAAACTGCTATTCACTTTCATTGTTTACCTTGGGGGGGGGGCTGATTCAACACCAGGTGCAGGTGAAAATGTACATTCGGCTGTTGAATAATCAGGAGTCTGAATGAACCCCAAGCATACAATGGTCATATCTGCATAAAAATAATGAAAAGCAAATAGATAATGAAGAATAGCAGAGTCATGTGTGTTGCATGAAGTTTACCTTATTCTGCTGCTATAGAAAACTACCAAAAATCACAATGATAAAAAAAATCTAGTCACGTGTGTGTTGCACTTTCTCTTAGGCCGTTGCTATATAAAACAATTGGAGAAGGAAATTCAGATAATTACCTAATACTGGTAGCATTACCTCGCTGTAGTAATAAAAATACTGATTTATTGACCATGTTTAGAATTCATCAATATGCCTAATAAGGTCTCACAAGATGACATACAATACATATATAATTTTAAAAAAGAAAGCTTGCAGGTTGTCTGCAAGAATAGGGTGCACAGAATCATCACTGCTTGGTGCAGTTGTTATAGAACTCTGGTAACTGTGTGGACATGTATCGCATAATAGCACTTTTTTCAACACACTGATGTTGAACTAGGAATAAATAAAGCAGAACAGCTTATGCTCAAAGAACTAAACATGTTACACTGTGTGATACAGATAGATGCATTCTCTATTACTTACAAAAATGAGTTATCATTTTCTCATCGCTATATAAAAATACTAGATAAAAAAGAAAAGCAGCTTCATTCATGTTGCACTTTCCCCTCTGCCATTGCTATATAAAACTACAAAACAGGAAATAGCTAAAAAATATATCCAGCTTCGACTGTGTTGCATTTTCCATTATGGCGTTGCTATATAAAACTACAAAAAAGCAAATTGATTAAAAGAAAATATCCATCTGCATGTGTGTTGTACTTTTCATTATGCCATTGCTATATTTGACATATATGTGTGCGCAAGCATACAATGGTCATCTGTGTCCCAAGTCACCCAAAAAAGGGCACTATCTTTTTATGCCCTTGCCACAGTGTACAAAACAACCAAAAACAGATATCTAACTTTATGTGTGCTGCACTTCTTACCCCATGCCATATAAGACTACAAAATGCAGGTAGATAAAAAAAATAATCCAATGATTGTTTCATGGGTGCTGCTCTTTTTCATAATTCAACAAAAATAAAAAACAACCTTCCTTCCTGTGGTTCTAGCAGCTTTTTGTCTATGAGCAGCTCATCTTTTTTCCTTTCTTAGTTGAATGAAACAAAGTAACTGTATATCCGAGAACACAGAGACACACAAACACATAAAGACCAGTGTGATGTGTATACAGTCCAGCACATCTGATCACTTGTTTGTTTAGCCTACAGGATAATCTGATTTGGCTGCTCAATGGTATCTCTCTATTGGCTCCCTAATGTTTTTAACTGGCCAGACTACTGCAATCGAAAAAAAAAAAAAAGATTCAGCAGTGTGCAGCGCTGAGCCAGCCAGGAATCCCATTTCCTAAACATTACCTCCTAAGATTAGATTATTAATAGCAGAAGCCACAATGCGCCGCTATTGTGCCGAAGAGCCTGCGGTTATGTCACTGTAAATAAAATAGCAGCGCAAATCCATTACCATCAGCCACGAGACGCCTCCTCCTATTTACGAGGGGGATTAGAAGGAGCTGTCAACCTTGGTTGGATTCTCCTCCTTCTTCCCAACGTTGGCATCCAGCCACTGGCTGCACGGAGGTGCAAGACAAAGCTCATGCAAATCGGTGACATGTGTCCTCCTATGTCACTGAACACAGAAAGAGAGGATGGATCAGCTCTTATGTCAGAGACTGGTTGTATATGTAAGGATAAGTGTAGCTTTATTCATGCATCACAATACATGACCCCCCCCCCCCCCAGTTTAGAATCTTATGAGCTAATTCGTGGTCATCAACTATTGGTGACCTATGGCTTGAAAAACTCTGAATGGTGTCAGAGCACCAGATAAAAATAAAGCTGGATAAGAGGTCTATTGTTTACCTGCAGGCTGGAGAATGGGAATGTGATGTAGACAGGAGCCTGGCTGCTGTCAGTGGCTCCCGGGCTCATCACAATTCACGCAGCACCTCCTTGTTGCCCATCTTTGGCAGGAGCTGCCGGCACACAGGGATTTGGAATGGAAAAGAGAGATGTTTTCCAAAGGGAGGGGGGGACAATCATATCCTATTTTGGTATCCCAGCTGCTCCCTATCCACCACTATCGCACACACTGCTTGACTCTACCCATCCCCACCTTCTTAGTCATTGCAAAGGTCACTGGGACTGTACGCATGAGACCCGGCTGCATTACATTACAGGATAAGCGACCGGGGGTTCCCCAGCTGTCGCTGAGCTGGAAGTCTTCTCATGCCCAGACTGCTTCATTTATAAATACTTTCACCAATAGATTTTGAGGAAGCACGCCATTTCATGGCAGGTGATTTTCTAGTCATGGATCAGTTTGCATTTAGTACAAATGTATTTATAGGTTTGTTCAGATGGTTTGGAGCAGGGGTTCTCAATCTTCATTTCATCAAGGTATACTTATGGAGGAAATCAAGCTTGACTAAAGTTTAGATGGCAGCATATCAGGTTTTGGCAACATATCAGTCTGCAATCTTGTCATGTACGATCTAATAGGAGCTTGAGTACCACCAGTTTGGGTTACATATTTTAGTCTGCAATCTTGTCATGTACCACCTAATAGGAGCTTGAGTACCACCAGTTTGGGCTACATATTTTAGTTTGCAATCTTGTCATGTACCACCTAATAGGAGCTTGAGTACCACCAGTTGCGAAAACCCTAAAAGTTTACTGCAGGCAAGCTTTAACCTTAAAGTGTCAAAATCCTGGGTTTTGGTCCTTTCCCCCGGGGGGCCCCGCTGTGCCCCCCAGATCGCCCAAACCCAGCTTACCCCTTCCCGCTTCCACAGTGTGTCTAAGAGCCGGCTGCATCCTCCTCTTCCCTCTAACAGGGAGCGTGCCCAGGCCAGGCATTTGTTAATGGCCGGCGTGGGCACGCTCCCTGTTAGAGGGAGGAGGCGGATTCGGTCGTCAGAGCCGCTGCTCTTAGACACGGCGTGGGACTGGAAAGAAGTGAGCTGGGCTCCGCGTCCTGTGGGTTTTCTGCAAATCAACAGAAAATTGAGGGTGATTCCAATGCATTGAATTGGAATCACAATCGCTGATCGCTGTACAAAGGCAATTGCGATAGTAATTTCCTTGAAAATCGCTATCACTGCAGTGTGAACTAAGCATAAAGGTTTACATCCATTTGCCATTGACAGGTATGTGACATTGCATAATTTTCCGCAATAAATAACCTACCCAATTTGTTTGAATTTGTTCTCTTTATCTACTACATTTGTGTGAAAAATCTGATGTAATATTTTTTTATTGAGAATTAGAGACAAACTTTTAAGCACCAATGAAAATGTAAATACTTGAAATTTTCAGTTTAAATGTATAAAAAATAGCATTAATACATACCAGTACAGTCCAGCTTAGATGCATTGTCGTAACACAGTTGCTACATACTATGCTGGTTGTTGGACATTTTTCAGATGCCATCAGTGACTGCATGCAGGGCTGCCCCACACCATTGCTGTCATTGAGGCAGAAAGACAACAACAGAAGATACATCTATAATAAAAGAAAGGGCAGCTTCTTCACGGTATGAGTGGTTTACCTCTGTTAACACTTGTAGTAAATGTCCGAATCACAATATCAGACACTATGTATATGAGCCATATGCTTCCTCTCATCTTTACATTTAAATTAAACATAAGCTGATACTTAATCAGCCCTGTAAACGTGAGAACACATCCTCCATTTAAGTTAAATCCCTTTTAAGTTAATGTATCTCCAGCCCATGTCATGGTACACCATGATGCACGTGTCAAACTCAAGGCCCGGTGGCCGGAGCCCTCCAAGCCCTTTTATGTGGCTGTCTGACAGGTGCCAGACTGTGGTTGCTGGGTTGTGCCTCTTCTAGCTATCCTGGTCACTCCAAGGCTTCTGACACCGGCCGTGTGAGGTGCTGCAGAGTGATGCACTGGTATGCTGCATTCCACTGTAGAGCACAATACCACCACTTATACCAGTTGCGGTGCCTATAAAAGTGACAGGTACTTGCATTTTTTAACGTTTTGAGGGGAGAAGAGAGTAGTGTCTGCAACTGTTCTGTGTCTCTGTGCAACCAAGCTCTCACCGCACAAGCGGCTGGCCCTAACCCTAACTAACTGCCACAGCAGTGACAGTGCTACATCTGCTGCAGGGGTTCTTGCTAGCTATTGCAAGGAGGGGTGAGAAATAATGATTGTAGTGCTGTCCTGGGCAAAATAATTCTGACTGTGTGGTAGAAACCTCCTAATCCCATATGACTGGCAGTGTGGCAGAATCCCCCAATCCCTCTATAACATACAGTGTGGCAGAATCCTGCCAAACTTCCTATAACAGACAGTGTGGCAGAACCCCCCTCAATCCCCCTATCACAAGCAGTGTGCAGAATGCCCCTATAACAAATAATAGGGCTAATTCTAAGCCTCTTTCACATGAAAAAGCATGTGTATGTGTATTTTTTCCGTTGGGCCATTTGTGAGTTTCTCGTTGGCTTTTTCCATTGTATTAGCGTTTTCGTTGTGTGTGAAAGTCTTTTCCGTTGTGTGTAATTGCGTTGTATTTTTTTTTCACATTCATGTGTAAAAACTCGAAAAAAAAAAACCAGATTTAGCATGTGAAAGAAGGCTTTACAACGGGAAATTTCCGACGGCACTTTCGGGTACTATTTGTTGGTGAGATTGTGCTTCTGTGGTGTATGAAAAACAGAATTGAGTTCTTAAGGCACTGGGAGGCTGTCACCTTCTTTTAAACACCCCCCAAAATAAACATTTTTAAATATTTTTGAATAAAATGTGATCTATTTTTTGATATGGTATATTTTTTTTTACTTTTATATTTTAGAAAATTACATTTTCAAAAACATTAACCCCCCCAAAATATTAGAAATACTAAAAATACATTAAGAATAATAATTTCATAGTTTATATATATTCATTTTTATACAACTCTTAAGATCTGCTTGAATGTTATCAAATTATACCATTTGTTTATTTAAAATTTTGGTCACACTGCTTAGGTGACTTGCCTGGAAGTAGGAATGTTTTTTTTTTCTGGGGAGCAGGGGGAAACTTAGGTCTGGGGCAACATGTCAGGGAGTTTTTTTTTTTTTAATATTTTTTTTTACCTAGGTGCAAGAAAAAATATCTAATCCTGCGTTTGCAGCCAGGAGAGGTCACACAATGATTTGAGCAAAAAAAAAATAATTAATTTTAATTGCCCAACACACTATTTAAACACCAACAAATTAAACCCCATTGAAATGTATGGCAGAACCTGAACCTGCTGAGCTGGTTCATGTGACGCTACATGGAGCTGTTAGAGGCGCTCACCAGATTCACTTTATTAAATGTGGTTTTATTTACAGCGGCCAGCGTTCACCAGACGCTACGTGCCACTAGGTAGCATTACCTCAGTAATTTTTACATTATATCCATGTGGGCATCCCAAATATTCAACTAGGAAGAAGTAGAGAAGAATGCATGGCAAGCATTAAAGTGGTTAAGGTATGCTTTATGAATTAAAAAGAAGAATGCATTAAAGTGGTTAAGGTATGCTTTATAAATTAAAAAGAAGAATGCATTAAAGTGGTTAAGGTATGCTTTATGAATTAAAAAGAAAAATGCATTAAAGTGGTTAAGGTATGCTTTATGAATTAAAAAAAAGAATGCATTAAAGTGGTTAAGGTATGCTTTATGAATTAAAAAGAAGAATGCATTAAAGTGGTTACGGTATGCTTTATGAATTAAAAAGAAAAATGCATTAAAGTGGTTAAGGTATGCTTTATGAATTAAAAAAAAGAATGCATTAAAGTGGTCAATGTATGCTTTAGGAGAAGAAGAATGCATGGCATACTAAGTAGTTTGGAACAGAAGAGACTTTGCACAGCAATAAGTAAGTAATAGGCTAGCAGGACCAGGGTATGTGAAACAGTTAACAGAAAAAAATAGGCTTGCATATGTGTAGAATCCACCAAAAAAGCCAGCGTCTGTGTATAAATGTGACAAAAACGAAAAGTTCACGGAATTTAGGGGCTAAATGAAGTTAAAACTGGAATTTTCCAATGTAAACTAGAAGAATCTCACCTGACATTCACACATCTCACCTGACATTCACTCAAAATACGTTAAAAAATGCTCTAAAAATGCTACGAGTGAGAATTTCACATCAACATGCACAAGAGCCTCGTCTGTGAAATTGGCTTTGAGAGAGATTCTCACAGCGCTATCGATGGCTCTCACATCATCGGGAGCATCTCGAATTGTTCCTGACCTTCTGAGCTGGTTCATGTGACGCTACATGGAGCTGTTAGAGGCGCTCACCAGATTCACTTTATTAAATGTGGTTTTATGTACAGCGGCCAGCGTTCACCAGACGCTACGTGCCACTAGGTAGCATTACCTGAGTAATTTTTACATTATATCCATGTGGGCATCCCAAATATTCAAATAGGAAGAAGTAGAGAAGAATGCATGGCAAGCATTAAAGTGGTTAAGGTATGCTTTATGATTAAAAAAGAAGAATGCATTAAAGTGGTTAAGGTATGCTTTATGAATTAAAAAGAAGAATGCATTAACGTGGTTAATGTATGCTTTAGGAGAAGAAGAATGCATGGCATACTAAGGTGAGAAGAATCTCACCTGACATTCACACATCTCACCTGACATTCACTCAAAATACGTTAAAAAAACGCTCTAAAAACGCTATGAGTGAGAATTTCACATCAACATACACAAGAGCCTCGTCTGTGAAATTAGCTTTGAGAGAGATTCTCACAGCGCTATCGATGGCTCTCACATCATCGGGAACAATACGAGATGCTCCCGATGGAGGCTCTGACTGCTCCGGTACTGAAGAAAGCCATGTGTAATGTTCACACGGAGAGATAAAAACGGGAAGGAATGTAGAAGGCTGTGAATCGACCCTATTGTGCAGAATCCCCCTATAACAAGCAGTGTATAGAATTGTATATTCACTGTGTAAAGAGAAGAGAAAATCACATACCAACAGTCTGAACCATGTTTAAATAGATGCAAAGGGAGACAAGCTTTCAGGATCTTGACATGATGAAGAGCAAGGGCATGACAGCTATAACACAGAGACTTGGACCCCTGCAGCAGACTCTGTCGGTAGATGTTCCTTTCTTCTCATTATACTGTATTTGTAACTTTGGCTAATAAGGGTAGCCTGGAATACCTACCGTATACCTGTGACTATTTGTCTATTTTTAACTCTTATTGTGGATATTCACTCTTTGTGTCTGTTTTCTATAAAGTTAAATACAAAGACCTTGTGTCTTGTGCCACGTCCCGAAGTGCATAAATGATCACATTTCAGGCCTGTGTTGTCAGATCCCTCATGGGAATTCTTTTCACACCCAAAGAAGGCCACCACAGTGAATAGAGGTCAGGGCGTTGTGTGCAGCTATGGTGAACGGTGTAAATCAATAGCTGCGCTCCATTATAAATGTTCCAGAGACAGGCAGAGTGTTATCCCTCATTTCACCAAATCTTTTTGCCACATTTTAAATTAATTCTGAATAAGAGTCTATCTTCTATGTTTCCCACACACTGCACATACAGATTGCTCACATTAAAAATCATCCTACCTGCATCTACTGCATGTTATGAGCCTTTAAACATCCAAGATGGCGGCTCATGGAACATCAGGCAGCCTGCAAACAGGAAGTGCCTTCTGACTGTGCTGCTCTGCATTATGGAATTGCTGACCTTTTCCTGACTCCAGCTCTGCTCTGTCTGAGCAAAGCACAGCTATAACCCACCCCCCTGTACTTTATCCCGCTCTCCTCTCCTCAGTGTGTGATGCTTCTGAGTCAAGATGGTGGTGCCCGTCTCCTAAAGTCCGGAACAGAGTTGCAGCCCAGTGGGAGGAAAGAATAAGTAAGTGACTAAAAACTTAAAATATGTTAATTTTAGATGCTGGGGAATCGTTTTTTTAAGGGTTTGGGCTTTTCAATAAATCATGCTGAAGCGCCGGTTTAAAGCCTTGGGTTTGGGTGTTCTTTAGGGGAGATTGGGAAGTGACACTGGGACAGGATCAGGCATGTAGAGGGACGCTTTCTGAGCTTGGGGAAGAGCTGGCAAGGAAGGTACTCATTTAGTTCCTGGGAAGAGGGAAGCCAGCAGGACTTAGATCCACTTCAAGCTCAACAAAAGGGATTTGTTCACTGGCACAGTCATTACACAGCAACTCACATGGGGCACTCAGGGTCCTCCTTTCATTACCCCCAGCTTGGCATGCAACTGGTTATGGTGTCCTCCCTTCAAGGAACCCAAGGAATGCACATCATGACCCTTTTCCCCATCCCTTCCAGAAGGAGCACTACTCCAGCCCACACTTTAGGACTCTGGCTAGACGCAGTGTTAACCAGTGTTGTCGAGGTGCCCAGCCAGCCCAAAATGTCTCCAAGAGGTTAGGCCAGTGTTATACCCCAGTCCCTCCACCCTTTATCTGTGCTCAAGACACCAGGGACCACACATATCAGCTCGTCTACCTGTCCTATACAGAGGTGACTCTTCTACCTCTAGCCCAGACATGTCCAGAATTCTATATATATAGGGCTGGGGACAACCACCTAGTTCTGCCTGGCCTCCCCTGCTCTGGGCCCTACCACTTTTTTCCTAGAGTAGCAATGGTGACATCTAGTGTCAATAACCCTTTACTGCAGCCCAATTACCTGTATGAAGTATGCAGCACGTCCTGCTCCAGAGAATGATTCATAACAGATGGGATGCGCTTGACTGCAGAGATGGCAAAAAGAGGCCCTGTCAGGATTATACCAAACACCCGTCTGTCTTAAGCCAGTATCCCCCAATCTCCACCGCCACTTCTGCCTATAGACAAGCCCCCGCTTGTGGGAGACACGAGCAATGCCTCTCCCAGTCGGTTGCCCCCAGGACTTAACAGGCGCAAAGGATAGTAGCTTAAGGTGCAGCTTGGTGTTAGGCAGGGAATCCCGAATGAGGATGCCGGGTGCGAAAAGTCCGTGAATCAGGCCGAGGTCAAACCAGGTGGTCACAGGCGAGGTATCCAAGGGAGATGACAGAGAATGGTCGAGGGTAGCCGAGGTCAATTCCAGGAGGTCACAGGCGAGGTACAGGAGGGTCAGGCAAGAGGGTGGTCAGGCCTTCTATAAAAATTGGCAAAACCCAAAAACCTCTGCAGGCCCTTCAGATCTCTGGGCTGCTCCCATTCTAAAACAGCCCTCACCTTAGATTGGTCCATAGACAGACCAGATTTGGAGATAATGTAACCGAGGAACGGAACCTCAGATACCTCAAATTGACATTTCTTTAATTTGGCATATAAACAATTCTCCCTAAGTTTCTGCAAAACTAGGCACACATGTTTACGATGCTCATCAAGGGATGAAGAAAAAATTAAAATGTCATCTAGGTAGACAACCATAAACCGGCCAAGATAATCCCTGAAAATTTCATTGACAAAACTTTGAAAGACCGCAGGGGCATTACACAGGCCGAAGGGCATAACCAAATATTCATAATGCCCTTCAAGGGTATTAAAGGCCGTTTTCCACTCGTCCCCCTGCCTAATTCTTATGAGGTTATAGGCCCCTCGGAGATCTAGTTTAGAGAAGACCTGCGCCCCGACCACCTGCGTAAAGAGTCCCTCAATAAGCGGTAGGGGATATTTATTTTTTACCGTGATGTTATTTAAGCCCCGGTAATCGATACAGGGGCGAAGTCCCCCATCTTTTTTCTCCACAAAAAAAAACCCTGCCCCTGCTGGGGAAGATGAAGGCCGAATAAACCCTTTTTCTAAGTTCTCGGCGATATATTCCCGCATGGCAAGGGTTTCTGCGCGGGTCAAATTAAATATTCTCCCTCTGGGAGGCATCGTACCAGGGAGCAGTTCTATTGGGCAGTCCCAAGGTCTATGGGGAGGAAGTTTGTCTGCTGCCTTTTCTGAAAAAACATCAGCAAACTCCAAATATGGAGTAGGAATCCCAATAGGGAGTAGGCGTGTGACCCTGAGGGGAAATTCTAGGCAGTTCCGGAAACACTGGTGTCCCCACTTGGTAATTTGCCCCGAAACCCAATCAATTTGAGGATTATGCTCCTGCAGCCATGGCAACCCCAGAATCAAGGGGGTACCAGGCATGCTCAAAATCAGGAACCTGATAACCTCAGAATGACTGGCTCCTACTTTGATCTGCATGGGAGGTGATTGGAACCGAACTAACCCCCCGGCCACTGGAGTGCCATCAATGGCCGACACCCGGATAGGAGTAGGCAGGGTCTGTGCCATAATTCCTAGAGTCTGTGCTAGATCAGAGTCTAGGAAGTTCCCAGCTGCTCCAGAATCGAGAAGAGCCTTTAGATTAACATATTTAGCACCAAACATAAACTGAACTGGGACAAAAACTGGAGACGATACTTGAGGAGATACCTTACAGCCTAGGAGGGCCCCCTCGAAACCCCCTAGGCTCTGAAGTTTCCCGACGGTTTCTTTGGGCAAAGTCTAACCATGTGGCCGGTCCCACCACAGTAAAGACAGAGCCCCTCGGATAGGCGTCGTCGTCTCTCGCCTTCGGTGAGCCTGGTGGCACCTAGCTGCATAGGCTCTTCAGAAGGTTGAGCGACGGGAGCCTCAGGTTTTGCAGCGGATTCAGAATGTGATCCTTTCTCCAGGCGCCTTTCCCGGAGTCGGCGATCAATGCGGATGGCCAAATGCATTAACTCATCCAGTGTTTGGGGTTCCGGGTAGTTCACCAGGGTGTCCTTGATAGAGTCAGCCAGACCTAATCGGAATTGGCCACAGAGGGCAGGATTGTTCCAGCGTGAGTCAACTGCCCAACGCCGGAATTCGGAACAGAAGTCCTCGGCTGGACGGCGTCCCTGGCGGAGGGTACGTAACTTCGCGTCAGCTGAGGCCCCTTTGTCAGGATCATCATAAAGGACCTCCATTGCAGCGAAGAAACTATCCACCGACTGGCGGATGGGGTCCTGAGCTGATAAGCTAAAGGCCCAGGACTGAGGGTCTCCATGTAACAGGGAAATAATCAAGCCCACTTTTTGTTCCTGTGAGCCCGAGGAGACCGGGCGAAGCTGGAAGTATAGTTTACAAGAGTCCCGGAAATTGGCAAATTTTGCCCTATCGCCAAAAAACTTTTCAGGGAGCGGGATCTTGGGTTCCACCGTCATTGCGGCCGGAGTCCCCTGAGAAGTGGGGACAATGGGAGTTGGACGGTTCTCCTGGGCCGCAACTCGATGAGCCAGGTGCTCCACTGCCGCCGTCAGGGCCTGCACCTGCTCCAGAATTTGGTCCATTCTTCTTTTTGGCCCGTTATAATGTCAGGATTATACCAAACACCCGTCTGTCTTAAGCCAGTATCCCCCAATCTCCACCGCCACTTCTGCCTATAGACAAGCCCCCGCTTGTGGGAGACACGAGCAATGCCTCTCCCAGTCGGTTGCCCCCAGGACTTAACAGGCGCAAAGGATAGTAGCTTAAGGTGCAGCTTGGTGTTAGGCAGGGAATCCCGAATGAGGATGCCGGGTGCGAAAAGTCCGTGAATCAGGCCGAGGTCAAACCAGGAGGTCACAGGCGAGGTATCCAAGGGAGATGACAGAGAATGGTCGAGGGTAGCCGAGGTCAATTCCAGGAGGTCACAGGCGAGGTACAGGAGGGTCAGGCAAGAGGGTGGTCAGGCAAAGCAGGAGGTCAGGGCAGGCAGCTAGCAAGAATAGTCAAGGTCCAAATCCAAATCCAAAATCTTCACAAGTACAGCAGCACACATCCAGAACCCAGAAGCTATAACGGGCACTGGGAAACTGGAACAGTGCAAATATATAGGGAAGTCTGGCCAATGGGAAACAGGGAAAAAGGAGGGAAGGAAGGTGCTTGGTGCAAACAAGGAAATGGGATCGGTCCCAGGAGCTGGACGGCCCAGGCCAGACAGGCCGACCAGTCCCTGGGTCCGATCCCAGGAACCAGCCACAGATTGGACATTTCAAACTGGCCCCCGGCGGGCGCGCTGGGGGAAGCGCCGCCGGGAGGCATAAAGCAGACGTGCTCGCGCGCGCGCGCGCGAGCACGTTGAGGATCGGGCGCGCCCCCGCCAGGAAGGGGAAGCGCCGAGCCAGAGGGGAGAGCCGCAGGGCCGCGCAGCCGCGCGGAGCGGGCTGCGACGCGGCCACCCACGGCGTCCTGCACTGCCAGCCCCTGATCCCCGCGACGGTGCCGAGGAGCTGGCAGACCCGGGGACCGTCGGGCCGCAGCCCGGTGGGAGCCACCCGGCAACGCGCCGCGGGACCCGGAACGGCGGTGAGGTAAGTGCCTAACAGGCCCCTCCAGGTCATATATACCTGGGACCTCCCACAAATTCCCCAGTTTCTTCTCTGCAGTCGACTGCGAAGGTCAGAAGATGGCTTCTCTTATCGCAGGTGAGCAGGGCTTAACAGCCCGCGGCCCTGTAGGACTATTCCCACCCGTTCCACTTATTAATTATGCCTCCCAGCTTTGGCTGCGCTGGTCGGGTGATGGTAGGCAACACCTATCACAGGGGCTATCCTTTACAGAGCTTGGCTCCGACCGCAGTCCCCCACCAAAGAGTAGGCTGTGCAGGTTATGGTGAACCTGAATTGGGATGCCCCATCCGCTCTTCCCTGCCCTGGTCATCGGTGGGTCTTTTATTGACATCCACTCTCCCCCCTCTCTCGTTATCCCATTCGGGGGGGGGGGGGGGGGTGTATGTGCACTTACTGTTTTTTTGTGTGCGTTTTGCACTTATTTACGGCTCGGGGCCCCATGGCTTCACTCTCTGTCTTTACCTTGTCATTTGAATTTGCCGCCACTGACACGCATGCCTTCTGGCGTCCGCGGTCAGCGGCGGCATCATCATCAATAATCCCTGCGCGCCCATTGGCTGTTACGCCTCGCCTATTCCTGCGCTTCTCGGAGGGGGCGTGGCTTGCTCTGTTGGTGCGTTCCGCGTCGGACCCTCCTGCGGCCCGCCCCTTCAGGTTCCTCCAGCGCCATTTTGGTCCTCTCCTGGTGTGATTGCTGGCTTCCCACCGTGAGTGCCCCTGCGGGCTTGACTTTTATTCCTTTTTTTTTTTCTGTGTGCTTATGGGGTGTCTCTATTATGTCTTTCAGGTTTCAGAGGTTTCTCCCGATCATGTCCCCTCTATTAGTTTTAATAACTTTATTAGAGGCCTACACTGTTTAATCCTCCCACTTCCCTGGCGGACATTTGGGGCATCTTGGGTGGCTTATACGGCGTAATTCCTATTGGCCAGTTGTGCCACCTTAATCACCATATGGAGGCTTCACAAGATATTGTGCTTGGGGCCCCTTCGGGACAAGCCCGGCTGTGTGTAGTGTGTGAAGCATCCCCTGTGAGTGATGATGTGCGGGTCTGTGTGCCCAGCGCCCAGCAGGCGCTTGCGCTGCATTCTGGGCTATCTGTGACTGGGCCTGCGCCCACTATGTCCTCACCCACTCCCCCTCGCTTGATTATGTCTCCCAGTGAACTAAATACTAGTGGGGAGTCTCAGCCTGACGTGTCTTCCAGGTTGGCTACCATTGAGAGGCTGATTGCTAGCTCTGCGGCCCGTAAGGCCCCCCGGCTAAAGGGAGGCATGTGGTGCCGGGTGCATCTGCCTTTCCTATGGAGACTGAGAATTTCCTTGATTTGTCTGATTATACCCCACTTGAAGAGGGTGAATTATTCTCGGATTCAGAGTTTTTTGCATTTCAGTGGTGCTGACTATGGCTCTGATCACTGGGATGCTGATGACACCACTAGACTGTTAACTCAGATTTTTGATGTGCTTTCTATCTCCCTTCCTGCTGCGGCTCCTAAGCCACAGGGGGAACTTTTCAGTACTGCTAAACCACGTCTGGAATTTCCAGAACAGGCCCATTTCAATAATCTTGTTCTCAAAGAATGGGAGCGTTCCGGTCGGCTTCCCGGTATCCCTAAGGGCTGGGATAAAAGGTACCCTTTTCCCACTGATGTGGTTAAATGTTGGTCTACCTCCCCAGAAGTGGATGCACTAGTACTGGGGTTGTCCAACTCATCTGTGGTCCATTCCCCTGATTCCACTACCCTCAAGGATAGTAAGG
This sequence comes from Gastrophryne carolinensis, assembly GCA_027917425.1. NCBI lineage: Eukaryota > Metazoa > Chordata > Amphibia > Anura > Microhylidae > Gastrophryne > Gastrophryne carolinensis. Next base: position 225,885,444 of record CM051240.1, on the reverse strand, counting down.
ACCGACGCATTGACCAGCTGGCCTCCCAGACCAGCTGGCCTCCCATGCCTTTGCCTGTGTGGGTTCTGCCTTATGTCCTGTCTGTGCTCCTGCTATTACTGCTGTTGCTGTTAGAACTCTCCTCAAGGGTCTGTTGGAAGGCGCCCCTGATGAGACTTCTAGTGCCGAGTTTAGGGCCTTGTCGCAGTGTGAAATGTTCATTGCATATGTCCTTTCTGCCTTGGATGACACCATTAGGATGTGTAGTAGAACCTCTGCCTTGGTGGTTGCTATACGCCGCTCTGTTTGGCTGCATCAGTGGGCAGCTGATAACGCTGCTAAGAAGGCCCTCACAGGGCTCCCCTTTAAGTGGCTGCGCCTATTTGGTGATCGCTTGGACCTGTTTGCCAAGGGGGGTAAGTTGCCTCAGCGTAAGAAGCAGCTGCGGCCCTTTCGGGGTTCGGGTGCCTTTGTCCCCTCCTACCGTGGAACCAGGCCTGGGAGAGGGGTTTCCTTTGCAAGTCCTAGGGGGGACTTCTGGGGCAGGGGCAGAGGTCGTGCCTGCTCCGGATCTTCCTGGGGGTCCAAGCCCAAATCTGTCGCCAAGCCTCCTCAGCCATGAAGGGGCGCCCTCACCCATCCGGGTGGGGGGACGGCTGCGGCTCTTCGCTCCTGTCTGGGGACAGCAGGTCTCAGACAGGTGGATTCTGGAGGTTGTGTCCTCCGGCTACAAGCTAGAGTTCGCTGCATTGCCGCCTCCAAGATTCCTCAGGTCTCGGATGCCTCCAGAACCCCTGGCAGCTCAGGGTCTGTTTCTGGCTGTAGAAAACCTACTGGACATGGGGGTCATCTGTCAGGTCCCTCCTGGGGACAGAGGTCAGGGTTTTTATTGCTGCTCTGTCTCTTCTTACTCTTAAGGTTGCCTTTTTGGTGGCTATCGCCTCGGTCAGGCATGTTTCAGAGTTGGCGGCCCTTTCTATTCAGGCCCTCTACTTTGAGAGACACCAGGACAAGGTGGCTTTCAGATTAAACCTGATTTCTTGCCTAAGGTGGTCTCTGTCTTACATCTCAATCAGGACATTGTGCTTCCTTCCTTGTGCCCTAATCCTGGTAATTCCAAGGAGAGGGCCTTACTGGATGTGGTTGTTAGGCACTTACCTCGTCGCCGTCCCTGGTCCCGCGCCGCGCTGTCGGGTGGCCCTCGGCTGGCTGCTGCCCGACGGTCCCCGGGTGTGCCGACTCCTCGGCGCTGTCGTGAGGACCGGGGGCCGGCGGCGCTGGACGGTGTCGGCGGCCGCGTCGCAGCCCGCTCTGCGCGGCTGCGCGGTCCCGCCGGGCTCCCTCTCAGTGTGGCGCTTCCCCCTCCTAGCGGGGGCGCGCCCGATCCACAACGTGCCCGCGCGCGCGAGCACGTCCTTCTTATGCTTCCCGGCGGCGCTTTCCCCAGCGCGCCCGCCGGGGGCAAGGTTAAATCAGCGTATCAGCAGCTTGATCCTGGGAGCGGACCCAGGGACTGGTCGGCCTGTCTGGCCTGGGCCGTCCAGCTCCTGGGACCGCTCCCGTTTTTGTATGTGCACCAATCATTCCTTTTCCCTCCATTTGCCCCCTTCCTTAGTGGCCAGTATTCCCTATAAAGCAAGACTGCTTCAGTATCCCAGTGCCCGTTATAGCCTCTGGGTTCTGGGAGCGTTTCATATTGTCTTTTCCCTACATTATTTGGCTTGAACTTTGACCACTCTCGTTTGCTGCCTGCCCTGACCTTTTGCCTGCCTGACCACGATTCCGCCTGACCCCTCTGATACCTCGCACCGTGACCTTCTGGATTTGACCTCGGCTCGTTTGACTATTCTTCGTTACTTCCATTGGATACCTCGCCCCGTGACCTCCCGGCTCTGACCTCGGCTTGTAATTGGACTTCCGCCTCCCGGCATCCTCGTTTGGGACTCCCTGCCGTTCATCAGTCTCCACCTTAAGCTGGTAATCTTTGCGCCTAATAAGTCCTGGGGGTAACCGAGTAGGAGAGGCATTACCCGCGTCTCTTACAAGCGGGGACTTGTCTATAGGCAGAAGAGGCGGTGGCGATTGGGGATTATCAGCTCAAGACAGACTGGTGTCCGGTACAGTCCTTACAGTATAACGGGCCTGAGAATGGACCAAATCCTGGAACAGGTGCAAGCCTTAACGGCGGCTGTAGAGCACCTGGCTCACCGGGTTGCGGCCCAGGAGAACCGTCCTGCTCCTATCGTCCCCAGTCCTCAGGGGACTCCGGCCGCAGCCTCTGTGGAACCCAAAATTCCACTCCCAGATAAATTTCATGGCGACAGAGCAAGGTTTGCCAACTTCCGGGACTCTTGCAAATTATACTTCCAACTTCGTCCTGTCTCTTCAGGATCACAGGAGCAACGGGTTGGGCTGATCATCTCTCTCCTTCAAGGTGATCCACAATCCTGGGCCTTCAGTTTATCATCCCAGGATCCTGCTCGTCTCTCAGTGGACAGTTTCTTTTCTGCGATGGAAGTTCTGTATGACGATCCCGATAAAGGGGCAACGGCTGACGCTAAGCTACGTACCCTTCGCCAGGGACGCCGTCCAGCTGAAGATTACTGCTCAGAATTCCGGCGCTGGGCAGTGGACTCACGCTGGAACAATCCTGCCCTCTGCGGCCAATTCCGGCTTGGATTGGCCGATTCTATTAAGGATATTTTGGTGAATTACCCGGAACCCCAGACCCTAGACGAGTTAATGCACCTCGCCATCCGCATAGACCGTCGTCTTCGGGAAAGGCGCCTGGAGAAAGGGTCACATTTCGACTCCGTTCCGAGAGCTGAGGCCCCAGTAGTGCAACCAGGGGAAGAACCCATGCAACTGGGCGCCACAAAACTCACCGAAGTTGAAAGACGTCGGCGCCTGTCAGAGGGGCTGTGTCTGTACTGTGGCGGAACTGGTCACGTGGTCCGAGTATGCCCAAAGAAGCTGCCGGGAAACTTCAGAGCCTAGGGGGTTTCGAGGGGGCCCTCCTAGGCTGTAAGGTATCACCTCATGTATCGTCACCGGTTCTTATCCCGGTTCAGCTTAAAGTTGATTTAAAATATTTAAATTTGAAGGCCCTCTTAGACTCTGGAGCAGCAGGGAACTTCCTTGACTCTGAGTTAGCCCAGAGTTTAGGAATTACGCTCCAGTCTTTGCCCACACCCATCCGAGTTTCTGCCATTGATGGCACACCTGTTGCAGGGGGACTGGTGCAGTTTAGGACCCTTCCTATATCATTTAAAGTGGGAGCTAATCATTCTGAAATTATCAGTTTTCTAGTCTTGAGCATGCCTAGCACCCCCTTAATTCTGGGATTGCCTTGGTTACAGAAGCACAATCCCCAAATTGACTGGGTGTCGGGACAAATCATGAAGTGGGGGCACCAATGCTTTCAGAGCTGTTTGGAACTTCTGGTTAGGGTCACGCAATTATCTCCAACTAGAGTTCCCACTCCATACCTGGAATTTGCTGACGTCTTCTCTGAAAAGGCGGCAGACAAACTTCCCCCCCATAGACCATGGGATTGCCCCATTGAGCTCCTTCCTGGTACCATGCCTCCTAGGGGGAGAATTTTTAATTTAACCCGAGCTGAGAATCATGCCATGCGGGAATATATTGCAGAAAATCTGGAAAAGGGGTTTATTCGGGCATCTTCTTCCCCAGCAGGAGCAGGATTTTTTTTTGTTGAGAAGAAGGATGGGGGGCTCCGTCCGTGTATTGATTATCGGGGTTTAAACAATATTACTATTAAAAACAAGTATCCCTTGCCCCTAATTGAGGGGCTGTTTACGCAGGTGGCTGGGGCTCAGGTCTTTTCTAAGCTGGATCTCCGGGGCGCCTATAACCTTATCAGGATTAGGCAGGGTGATGAGTGGAAAACGGCCTTCAATACTCTCGAAGGGCATTATGAGTATTTAGTAATGCCATTTGGTTTATGTAATGCTCCCGCAGTTTTTCAAAGTTTTGTAAATGAGATTTTTAGAGACTACCTTGGCCGATTTGTAGTCGTCTATTTAGATGACATTTTGATTTTTTCTTCATCTCTTGACGAACATCGCAAACATGTGCGCATGGTCTTGCAAAAACTCAGGGAAAACTGTCTATATGCTAAGTTAAAAAAGTGCCAATTGGAAGTCTCAGAGGTTCCTTTTCTTGGTTACATTATTTCTAATACTGGTCTTTCCATGGATCAATCCAAAGTGAAAGCAGTATTAGAATGGGAGCAGCCCAGGGATCTGAAAGGCCTGCAAAGGTTTTTGGGCTTCGCTAATTTTTATAGGAGATTCATTAAAAACGTTTCTTCTTTAGTGACCCCATTGACGAATCTTACCAAGAAAGGGGGCTATCCGTCAGTTTGGCCGGTTCAGGCTGTCCAGGCTTTTGAGAAATTGAAAGGAGTCTTTAGTTCTGCTCCGGTGTTAGTACATCCGGACGGTCAATTGCCCTTTTTTGTGGAGGTGGATGCCTCCGAGATTGCTATCTCAATATCGCGGGTCCCCTGAACGCCTTCATCCTTGTGCCTTTTTTTCTAAGAAATTCTCGGCGGCTGAAAGAAATTACGACATCGGTAACCGAGAATTGTTGGCTATTAAGTTGGCCTTTCAGGAATGGAGACACTGGCTGGAGGGGGCTCAGTACCCAGTTACAGTCTTCACGGACCATAAAAACCTAGAGTACATCCAATCCGCAAAAAGACTAACTCCTCGACAGGCTCGCTGGTCCTTGTTCTTTTCTCGGTTTAACTTCTCCATAACCTATAAACCTGGGTCCAAAAATGTGAAAGCGGATGCCCTGTCTCAGAGTTTTTCTTTTTCTGATTCACCTGAAAGGATGGATGTTCCCATCTTGCCCCACTCCCTGGTGGTAGCTGCCATCCAACCTCAACTCCCTGATTTAGCTCAATTCCAGGCCGAGGCTCCACCTGAAAAGCCTGAGTCGGTCCAGTTTGTGCCCTCTCTTTATCGCACTGCCTTTTTGTCTCATTTTCACGATACCAAAACAGCAGGTCATCCGGGGGTAAAGAAAACTATCGCTTTACTGTCTCGCCAAGTCTGGTGGCCATCCTTTAGGAAGGATGCACAAAAATTTGTCCTAGCCTGTAAGGTCTGTGCTCGGAATAAGTCCTTAAGACACTCCCCTGAAGGCCCTCTACTACCACTGCCCATTCCTGCCTCTCCGTGGACCCATTTGGCCATGGATTTCATTACGGACCTTCCCCCTTCCCAGGGATATACCGTTATTTGGGTAGTAGTGGACCGCTTTAGCAAAATGGCTCACTTCATCCCTTTAAAAAGGCTTCCCACAGCTCAAATCTTAGCTCAACTCTTTATCACTCACATTTTTAGAATCCACGGTATCCCAGTTGATGTTGTTTCAGATAGGGGGGTCCAATTTGTCTCCCGGTTTTGGAGGGCTTTCTGTGCTAAGCTGGGCTTCACCGTCTCTCTTTCCTCTGCATTCCACCCTCAGTTGAATGGGCAAACCGAAAGAACAAACCAATCTTTAGAACAGTACTTGCGTTGTTTCACGGCTGATACTCAGACGGATTGGGCTTTCTTCCTTCCGTTTGCTGAATTTGCATTGAACAACGCTTCACATTCTTCCACGGGGGTTTCTCCCTTCCATTGTGTTTATGGCAAAGATCTGAAGTTCTCAGCCCTTTCGGACCAACCCTCTAGGGTTCCTTCCTTAGACGACTGGGTTTCCAAGTGGCCGGGGTTATGGAATAAAATCCAGCAACATCTGACCAAGGCTGTCCTTCAACAGAAAAAATTTGCAGATCGTAAACATTCTTCTAATTCTGGTTATGAGGTGGGGAACTGGGTTTGGCTTTCAACTAAGAATCTGGCCTTACGCCAGCCCTCCGCTAAGTTAGGCCCTAAATTTATCGGCCCCTTCCCCATAATACGAAAAATCAATCAGGTTACGTATCAGTTAGCCCTCCCTTCCTCCATGAAAATCTGTAATTCCTTTCATGTGTCACTTCTTAAGCCTGCAAGAGACCATGATTCTAATAGTCCTCCTAGTCCTGTGTTAGTTGATGGGCATCAAGAGTTTGAGATTGCCCGGATCCTTGATTCCCGCTTTTTTCGAAACTCTCTTCAATATTTGATTGACTGGAAGGGGTACGGCCCGGAAGAAAGATCTTGGGTTCCCGCCAGAGAGGTTCATGCGCAGAACTTGGTGAAGAGATTCCACAGGGAGAATCCTCTGAAGCCCAGCTTGGAGGGTCCAGTGGCCCCTCCTCAGGGGGGGGTAATGTTAGGCACTTACCTCGTCGCCATCCCTGGTCCCGCGCCGCGCTGTCGGGTGGCCCTCGGCTGGCTGCTGCCCGACGGTCCCCGGGTGTGCCGACTCCTCGGCGCTGTCGTGAGGACCGGGGGTCGGTGGCGCTGGACGGTGTCGGCGGCCGCGTCGCAGCCCGCTCTGCGCGGCTGCGCGGTCCCGCCGGGCTCCCTCTCAGTGTGGCGCTTCCCCCTCCTAGCAGGGGCGCGCCCGATCCACAACGTGCCCGCGCGCGCGAGCACGTCCTTCTTATGCTTCCCGGCGGCGCTTTCCCCAGCGCGCCCGCTGGGGGCAAGGTTAAATCAGCGTATCAGCAGCTTGATCCTGGGAGCGGACCCAGGGACTGGTCGGCCTGTCTGGCCTGGGCCGTCCAGCTCCTGGGACCGCTCCCGTTTTTGTATGTGCACCAATCATTCCTTTTCCCTCCATTTGCCCCCTTCCTTAGTGGCCAGTATTCCCTATAAAGCAAGACTGCTTCAGTATCCCAGTGCCCGTTATAGCCTCTGGGTTCTGGGAGCGTTTCATATTGTCTTTTCCCTACATTATTTGGCTTGAACTTTGACCACTCTCGTTTGCTGCCTGCCCTGACCTTTTGCCTGCCTGACCACGATTCCGCCTGACCCCTCTGATACCTCGCACCGTGACCTTCTGGATTTGGCCTCGGCTCGTTTGACTATTCTTCGTTACTTCCATTGGATACCTCGCCCCGTGACCTCCCGGCTCTGACCTCGGCTTGTAATTGGACTTCCGCCTCCCGGCATCCTCGTTTGGGACTCCCTGCCGTTCATCAGTCTCCACCTTAAGCTGGTAATCTTTGCGCCTAATAAGTCCTGGGGGTAACCGAGTAGGAGAGGCATTACCCGCGTCTCTTACAAGCGGGGACTTGTCTATAGGCAGAAGAGGCGGTGGAGATTGGGGATTATCAGCTCAAGACAGACTGGTGTCCGGTACAGTCCTTACAGTGGTCAGGAATTTGAAGTACTACTTGATGGCTACTGCACCTTTTAGGAAGACTGATGCCTTGTTTGTGGTTCCTTCGGGCCCCAAGAAGGGCCTGGCACCTGCTAAGTCTACTATCAGCAAATGGATTCGTCAGGCCATTTTTAGGGCCTATTCTGCTAGGGGAAAGGATCCTCCTTTCCGTGTTACTACTCATTCTACCCGTGCTGTTGGGGCCTCCTGGGCCTTCCAGCACCAGGCTTCTGTTGAACAAGTTTGTAAGGCTGCTACTTGGTCTTCTGTTCATACCTTTTCCAAGTCTTACAAGGTTGATGTTCGGACCTCAGCGGATGCTGTTTTTGGCCGCAAAGTTCTGCAGGCGGCAGTGGTTTGAACTGCGCGTTGTTGCTTTTGGGATCCCACCCTAGTTACGGACACTGCTATTAGATGTCCCATCTGTTATGAATCATTCTCTGGAGCAGGACGTGCTGCATACTTAGAATAATACAATTCTGTGATTACTCACCTTGTAGAATTGGTATTATAAGTATGCAGCACGTCCTGCTCCACCCCACCCTGTTTGCATTATCTTGGATCCTCTGTATGGTGATTGTTATCCTTGTTAACATTGTTAATTTCATTGGCTTCTCCTGGTTCTCCTTACTGCTTTTCTATACTGGGGAATTTGTGGGAGGTCCTGGGTATATATGACCGGGAGGGGCCTCTTTTTGCCATCTCTGCAGTCAAGCGCCCTCTGGCGGAGGTAATCCCATCTGTTATGAATCATTCTCTGGAGCAGGACGTGCTGCATACTTAAATTACCAATTCTACAAGGTGAGTAATCACAGAATAGTATTATTATTATTGTTTATTTATATAGCGCCATCATCTTCCGTATCGCTTTACAAATTAGTAATTACAGACAGGGTAGAAACATACGGTACATATACTATTTCAAATGCAGTTTTACAGATTTGACAGTGGATATTCTGAGTACAAGATACAATATGGGAGAGAGCCCTGCCCTTGCGAGCTTACAGTCTAAAGGAAGAGGGGTGAAGACGAGGGGGAAGGATCACAAACAGTCCGTATTGAGCTTTGTAGCATATGCCCTTTAGAAGATTGGTTAGGCCAGGTTATATGCTTGTCTGAATAAGTGAGTTTTAAGGGCGCCTTTGAAGGTTTTGAGGGTTGTGGAGTGGTGGATTGGGTGCGGGAGGGCATTCCGGAAGATTGAAGTTGCACGTGAGAAGTTGCACGCGGGCGTGAGAGGAGGTGACCAGGGTGGAGGACAGGAGAAGGTCAGCAGCAGAGCGGAGGCTGCGTCTAGGTTGATATTGTTGGATTAGAGATGAGATGTAGGGAGGGGCCTGGTTGGAGAGAGCTTTGTATGCGAGAGTTAGAGTTTTGAACAGGATTCGCTGTGGGACTGGCAGCCAGTGTAGGGATTGGCAGAGAGGTGCGAGCAGCAGAGTTCAGGATAGATTGGAGGGGTGCAAGTCTGTTAGTTGGTAAGCCACAAAGAAGGATGTTGCAGTAATCCAGTCGGGATATGACCAGGGCATGCACTAGCATTTTAGTGGTGTCAGGTGAGAGGAAGGGACGGATGCGGAAGATGCTTTTACGTTGGAGGCGACAGGAGGTGGCCAGGGAGTGAATATGTGGTTTGAAAGAGAGGGCAGAGTCCAAAGTGACTCCCAGGCACCGAGCTTGGGGAGTTGCTGTTATTGTGTAATTGTTGACAGAAATAGACGTGTTAGAGAGGGGAGGGGAGTTAGAGGGTGAGAAAATGACCAGTTCTGTCTTGTCTATGTTTAGCTTGAGGTAGAAGAAATAGCTGAAAGGCAGTTGGAGAGGCGAGATAGGAGAGAGGAGAGATTGGGGCCAGAGATATATATTTCAGTGTCATCCGCATAGAAGTGGTATTGGAAGCCTAGTGAAGTTATACGTTTGCCAAGGCCATGGGTGTAGACTGAGAAAAGTAGGGGGCCTAGGACAGAACCTTGCGGCACACCAACAGAGAGAGAAAGGGAGGAAGAAACTGTGTTAGAATAGGATACACTGAATGATATGTCAGTGAGGTAAGAGGTGAGCCAAGAGAGTGCAAGACCTTGAACCCCGAGAGAGGACAGAATATCAAGAAGCAGAGAGTAGTCGACAGTGTCAAAGGCTGAGGAGAGGTCAAGAAGGATGAGGATGGAGTAGTGACCTTTGCTTTTGGCAGTGAGCAGATCATTGGTGACTTTGGTCAGGGCAGTTTCAGTGGAGTGGTTACGGCGGAATCCTGATTGTAAGGGGTCATGTAAGTTGTTAGTGGATAAGTATTGTGACAGTTTTGAGTGGACATGTTGTTCAAGAAGTTTGGAGGAGAAAGGGCGATAGCTAGTAATAACTGCATGTTTGTAGGAAGAAGGAAAGGTGCCAGTGGAGAGAGAAAGGTTGAATATGGAGGTTAAGGCTGGAGTGAGGGATGGAGACAGTTGAGGAATAAGGTGGGATGGAATAGGATCGAGGGAGCAGGTAGTCAGGTGGGCCCTAGAAATGAGAGAGGTTAGTCCAAGCTCAGTTATTGGAGTGAAGAAAGAGAGTAAGGCGGGGGGATTTTTGAAGTGGTGAGGGATTCTGAGGGGCAAAGCCAAGTCGAATGTTGTCAATTTTTTCTTTGAAGAATGTAGAGGAGGAGGTGGTGGGCGGAGTAAGGAACTGAAAGTGTTGAAGAGTTGTTTGGGATTCCGGGCTTGTGCAGAAATCAGTGAAGAGAAATATGCTTGCTTAGCAGATGAAAGGGCCGTCCTGAGTTTCTGAAGGGCTTGTTTATAGAACAGAAAGTCATGATTGGCTTTGGTTTTCCTCCATCGCCGTTCAGCAGCTCGTGACAGCTGTTTCAATCTGGTTGTGCTTGCATTTAGCCAGGGTTGGGGGTTTTTGGTGCGGGGACGGCTATAGGTGAGGGGGCGACAGAGTCCAGAGCTGAGGAGAGAGTATTATGGTAGTGTGATGATGTAGCGTCTATGTCCGTGAATGAGGTCAAGGTCTGAAGAGGTTGAAGTGAGGCAGAAAAGGACTGAAAATCTAGGTTTCTTAAGTTCCTGCGTTGAGTTGTGGGTTTGTGTGGAGGGGGGTTTGCAGGCATTGGAGAGAGGGTCATAGTCAGCAGATTATGGTCAGAGAGGGTGAGCAAAGAGGATGGTTTGATACAGAGCAGAGGTTAGAGAAGAGGAGGTCAATTGTGTGGCCGTCTTTGTGGGTGGGTGCAGTAGACCATTGCTTGAGGCCGAAAGATGAGGTTAGTGACAGTAGTCTGGTAGCAGCAGGGTTGCTAGTGTCAACAGATATGTTGAAGTCACCCATAATGATTGCAGGGATGTCTGTGGACAGAAACTGAAGGAGCCAGGTAGAAAAGTGGTCGAAGAAAAGAGTAGTAGTTCCAGGAGGGCAGTAGATGACTGCGATTTTCAGGTTACAGGGAGAATATAAGCGGACACAGTGAACTTCAAAAGATGAGAAGGATAGAGATGGCAAGGCAGGGAGTGGGTTAAAGGAGCAGAGTTTGGATAGAAGGATGCCGACACCCCCACCCTGTTTGTTGTTGGATCTGGGGGTGTGGCTGAGATGTAGTCCCCCATGTGAGAGGGCAGCGGGTGAAGCTGTGTCTGATGGGGTAAGCCATGTGAACCCCATGAAGGTAAAAGGGTTAGAGAGAAACAGGTCGTATATAGGTGAGTTTATTGCGCACTGAGCGTGCATTCCACAGTGCGCAGGTGACAGTGGCGGGAAGGGATGGAGAGTGAGTAAGCTGTATCATATTAGATAGGTTGCATGTGCATCCCGGTTTAACACGATTGTAGACTTTTGGCTTTGTTGAAAAATGAATAGTTATGAATAGTTATGGAGGAGGGGGGGGGGGGGAAGAGAGTGGGCCTGGATTAGGACTGATGTCGCCGGCGGCAAGTAAGAGTAAAAGGAGAGAGAAGAGATGGTTGTGGCTTTTGAGGGTGGAATAATGTGTCTTGTGCTTGGATATAGAGGTGGTCTGTGATTTTTGCCAAAGAAAGGAATTTGTGAGCAGAGAGGTAGGGGAGGAGAGCAGAGAGGGGGAGATATATAGGCACTTACCAGGAGCAGGGGGATACTGTGAGCCTAGGATTCTGAGGGTAAGAGGAAGCAGTGTGATGAGGTAGAAGGTAATCATTTTAGTTGATGCTGGCTTTTCAGACAAGCAGAATCCGGTGCAGGTTTCTTCAGGTTGAATTCAGGTTTAAATGTATTTATTTTGGTTAAACTTATGGCACAACTCTTACAAATATTCTTAACATTGGTGATGGTGATCCCTTTTTCCTGTTACAATGCTAGTCCCTAAAAATATGTGATGTTATGGTTGTGAGGACACTTAGGAGATGGTTAGCAGAATCTTGCAAAAAGTTTGGCAGCATAAACGTGAATATAATGACCAAACAGGTAGCTGTGGATTATGGCCTCCAAGTAAACTGACCAGCCGTCCCACTTTTAGGCATTTTGTCCCACTGCCCATCAAAAATTCTTGGGACAATTAAATGTCCCACTTGGCTGACATTAGGAGAAAGCCTGTCCCACTGAATCCAGGATATCTGGTCAATTTACAACCGAGGCCCTGCTGCGGCTCACTGGCTGAATGGCAGTAGTGGAATGTATGGATCATCTGAGCATTGGGTCAATCACCAACATCCTTACAGACCAGAGATATACAAGTTGTGCTTTAGGCTGTATGTTCAGGGGCAGGGCTACACCTACTTACACACAAGGGAGAAGCATTTTGTTTTCACCGAAAATAAAAAAGGATCTTTTATTAATCTTTGTTCCAAAAGATACTCTAAGACTTATTCTCAGGGGATGACTTGTTTTGACATAAACAATCTGTGGGAGATACAACAGACTTCCTGCTTAGTCTATTGCTGGAGTGACACTAGATGGTGCTATGACCAATGCTTAACTGTAGGATCTATGCATCTTACTGATGTGTTGTTTCCTGATTTCTCTGTGCATTCAGTTGCTCTATGATACCTTCTTTTTCCTGTCTGTGTTTTTGCACCATGTAAGGTCACATTCCTTTACTGCATTCATGTTCCAGTTCCTGTTATACGACTAATGTATATTCTGGATTATGACTTCTGCTGCACTCCAGCACTCACACTCTGCAACACAATCTATTCCAATTTTGATAGACCTCCTGTAATATGGCAGCCCAATTGCTCTCACCCTCCCTTTTTTCTGGTGGGTGCCACTCTGTAAAAATAATTAGCTGCATCCGGGGTCTGCTTGGATGCCGCTGCAGAGTGCGTAGTGTGAGATGCGCTGTATATATTACATAGGCCTGGCTCCTGTCATTTTTGTTGTGGCGGATTGCTAACATGCAGGGTTACTTGGCGCCCCGGGAAAAGAAATAGCTCTGACTGTGAAGGGGGGCGGGGGGGGGGAGTTCTTCTGGTACTGGCCCAGACAAATACCTCTTTTGCACCATAACTGTAACAAGGTGTATTTTTGGGGTAGGACTTATATTTAAACTGAACCTTCAGCATGATTTAATGAAAAGCCCAAACCCTTAAAAACTTTTCCCAAGCCCCTAAAAATAATATTAAATAAGTTTTTAGTCACATACTTAATATTATTTCTGCCACTGGGCTGCAACTCTGGGCCGCCATCTTGAAACATCACATACTGAGGAGAGGAGAGCCAATATCTTGGATGTTTAAAGGCTCATAACATGCAGTAGATGGAGTTAGGATGATTTTTAACGTGAGCTATCTATATGTACAGGGTGTGGGAAACATATAAGATAGGCTCTTATTCAGGGTGAAGGATCAGTTTTAAAGCATCCAGAAAATCATGGTAGGGCTTATTTTTCTACAGGGTAGAATGCTGTGGATATTTTTTCTTTAAACGCCGTGGGATAAGCCACACCCTCACCCCCAAAAAATGGTCAGTTTAATTCCAAGGTGGTGGCACTTTTAACTTGAAAGTTTCCTAAAGTGGCACCGGAGCTACAGAACACTTTCAATAAAATGATGGATTATTACAATTAATATAATCACTCACCGATATTTAAGCAAATAAATAATTAACAAAACAAATAGCACCATATAGATCTTAAACCGCACCAAAATTGACCCTTGGTCATGTTAATAATCTCCCATGGGATGTTCAAAATCAGGATAGCTCGCACTGGGCAACCGCAATGTAAATCTCCCTGAGCCGCATACTCACCTCTCCCGCATCCCCTGCAGTCATATTTGGAAGTGCACTCTCTGCCTGTTCGATGAAGCTACTAACAGGCTACCAAAAATCTCAACAATTTCTTTCAGCAGCACACCAGGACTAATTCATTTGTATGGCAGGTTAGCAAACAATAATGTGTATGTATACTTAGGCTGGACAATCCCTTTAAGTCTGTAAACCTTCCCACCATGCACAGCAATGAGTTCTTCACAAGAGATTCATAAACTGGGGTGCAAATATCTCCAGCAGAAGCTTCACCTGATAGACAATGTGACTATACTAATTGTTTTGTTCATATGGTAATGGGGATCAGGCAGATTTTGACTACCCCGGGTCTTGTTCTGTTCCCCGGAGGCATCCCCACTTGGGATGCCTTGCGGTGTGAAACCCCCTAGAATGCCCATACAAAGCTCACCTTTCCATGGCTTATGGTGCATGCACAAGCCGTTTGTCAGCAAATAGCTTTGTTACATGCATGGCTCCTGCCCCCCAGCCTATCTGCATGGCTAGGGATGGAAACGCGCTCACATCCTAAAGAGGTGGCCGCTGGATGCCCTGGGAGATTTCTGAATAGCTTGCACGGGTACGTGGCCAGCAGTGCGTGCTCCATCCTGCTATTCTTGCTTTTTCTTGTGGCATAGTAAAAGCTGAATAGAATGAGAGCTGGTGGGATTGGCTGCCGTATCGTCTAAGTTTATGGGCAATCTGGAGATTTCACACAGGTAGGAGAAACAAACCTGGAATAGTACAAAAAACCTGGGTTTTGTTCCGCTTTAAATACATTTTCATATGTTTAATATACCAGTATGTCTTTAATCGTTCTTTAAAATGGACCAAAACCCATGATTTTCACTATCTTGGGTTTTGGGCCATCTCCCTGGGGCACCTGGGTTTGGGGTGCCCCGCTGTGTGAAACCCCCCAGAAAGCAAAGAATACTCACCTCTCCTCGAGTCTATGGCACAGTGTCAGCTGCTCGCCCAATCAGCTTCTCCTGCTGCAATTATTAATGTGCGACTAGAGAAGCTGAATGTAATCCCTAGCCGCAATTAGGAGCGTCCATGCATGTTCCATGGGCCCCTGAGGTGAGTTTACTGGGCACTTCACACAGCAAGACATCAGGAGAAGAATAGGCCTGCCCTGGATTCTCATAGACCCAAGGTGGGTTTTGGCCCATTAAACTCTCCAGTGCGGATTATTCAAAGAGTATTTCCATTTTCAGGAAAAAGGTGAACATTTTGTTTGTGCAGTGAGGCTTAGCAGATGGCTAAACCACACTGGCTGCTGGCTGTCACATGTGCATAATGTAAGGACCAAGTGAATATCCCTTCCAAAATTCAGGGCTTCCTAGGGATTAATCAGCAGATTTCTCATCTCTTCCATTCCGAGGCATGCCCAGTAGCAACGTGTGGGTTAATCTCAGCCATAGGCAGGCAAGATGGAAAAAAACTAGCTCCTCCCGACCTATATAGGGCAGGTTGTGGCAGGATCTCCTCAGTCCTTTTCTTGCAGTGCCAAGGGACTGTGAAGATGTCTGGATTTTTATATTGTTATAGTGCTGACTTGCTGCTTGGAATCCGTTTCTCCAGCCCCTCACCAGCTGCAGCGTTCCCGTTAGATGCTTGAAGTCAGTTCCTAAGCCGATAGAGTGGGATTGTGCAGAGTGAGGGGAGCGCGCATGGGTCCAGGTAAGTGCGCTGGGGCTCGTCCAACTTGGTCTGAGTCCGGAGGATCAGGACTGCACTGCAGCAGGGTACCTGATCTCTGGGCCTTGCATGGTTGCCCTGTTGTGTGCCTCCCACTGAGCCCCGTTCCCTCTACCCCCTGGATCATCTACCCCCGTGACTCCACCCTGCAAGAGACACAGTCTGCCTTCCCCATGGCTGATGGGTCGGGCCTAAGCCATACCTCCCAACCGCCCCGATTTGGGCGGGACTGTCCCGGATTTGCCAGGCTGTCCCGTGTCCCGCCCGATTAGGGCGGAGTCCCGCAATGAGCGACCAGTTGGAAGGCACGTTTTCATTGCTGAACACTGCCTGGGTTGCGCGCTCCCAGCGATGACTAATGCAGCACGTGTGTACAGTTATACTTCCTAGTCCAGGTGAGCCATGCCTTAGCCCTGAGTGCAGGGGCAGACAGTGGGGCACTGTATTCACATGTGAGCTTTGCCTGTGATGGGTTTTGTATAAACTCGCTGCTGATGTAAACACACACACACACAGAAAAGCAGAGTGCGGGGAAGGAAAGTGCTGCCTTCAGCTGTCTGCTGCGGCTGTCATTGGTGAGCCCCCCCACCGCTCTAAGCACAGGGGCAGCGTGTCGGGTGTGGGGAGGATGCAGCACTGCTACTGCTGGGTCTCTCTACCACACAGCTGGTGGAATCCAATACTTTGGCCAGGAGAGTGGAAAGCACTCCCCCCCCCCCCCCCCCCCCCCCGCCATTTGTCTTCCGAGTCTGTGTGCTCCCGGGCTGTGTGAGGTCACACTGGGAGCCGGGCAGACGACCTCTGTGCTGCTGTGTTAAGCCCTGTGAGGTGTTTTAGGCAATAAATGGGGGAGGAATAGAAGAACGAGGACTTGCAGTGATTGCATACATCCTGACCTCAATCACTCCATCTGTGTGACTTTTTTTCTCTGGTCCTGCACTTTCCTTTGTGACATCAGTTATAAGTGCATACCTCCTAAGTTTCCCTGATTTGGAGGGACTTTCCCTATTTGGAGGCCGTGTCCCCCTGTCCCTCGTTGTTCCCCTTTGTCTTTCAGGTGTAACATGCAGATCTGCAGCAATAAATGGTTAATTTGCCCATTCAAAGTGTTTCTATTGTTGTAACTGTTACAATGTATCTCCTATCCATCCCTCAATGAGGGGGTGTGGCTTCATTCACCCCCCAATGAGGGGGCGTGGCTTCATACAGCCCTCAATGAGGGGGCGTGGCTTAATTTACATATTGTCCCGATTTCCCATTCTGAAAAGTTGGGAGGTATGCCTAAGCTAGGGGTCCGGGCTCCTTGGTGTCAGTGTGTTTGTGATTACTACTGCTTTTGGAGGGAGAGGCAGCCTCGTCGCAAGGCGGGCATGGCCATTGGCCATGCAGCCTGTCTATTGGCTAACTCGGGAAGGGGGCAGGCCAGCCACGCCTGCGACGCTGGCGGGGGGGGGGAATTGGCTGCGGCCAGCTCGGGCCATACAGTGGAGGACGGGAGGAGGGGACCGGATGGCAGCATTTGCGAGGTCCGCGGCTCAGCCCTGCTTCTCCTTACTAACAGCATGAAACAGCGCCATCTTGTGTGGTGCCCGGAGGTCCCTGCTGCATCCCCGGATCGTCGCTTGGCAGCTCCTGCACTGCCTCCCTGTTCTCCTGGGTGGAGTATAGAATCCAGCACGACCCCACCATTTTCCCTGGACAGGTAGGGCTCCCTCTGGTGGCAAAGCCTTTTGACTTGTACTGATTCCTTTAGGAATCTAACATTGTTCTTTTTGTTGCAGAGTGGGGTCCAGAAGCTGCTGCATCCTTGGTCAGTGGGTTTATCTAAGTTGCAGGGAGGTTGCTTTTCCGGTAGTGCAGGCAGATCTGACCAGTAGTCGACACACAAGAGGGTGAAGGAACCAGTGCTCCAGTTTTATTGCTTAGCAGTTAAAGCAGTCATTTTACCATGTCGGAGGCATCAGAGGCACTGAGGTGTTGCATTTTAATGGAGAGTGGTGCTGTGTGTCCCATGTGCTAAGCGCGTCTGACCTCAGATGAGGGATCCCTGTGCGCTGGGTGCACTACTGTCCCGCACCGCCTTAAACCGCTGGCAGGTTCCACACCTCAGTCGGATCATCCAGTTTCCCCTGCAGCTTCAGGAGGCTCGGACGTGTCGGAGTGGGATTCCCTCTCGGGGGGCTGCCAGGTCCACAGATGGGGGTTGCTTCATCCTGATCTTCCCACACTGGCCCAGAAGGGTGTGGTACACGGATTTGGTCAACCTGGCGGTGGGGCCCCGTGGCAACTCCCCAACAGCCCAGATCTTCTGCAAAAGGTTCCTCTGTGGCACCCCAATTCTCCAGAGCTGGCTTGGCTTTTGAGACCAGCAAATGGGAGGAGAGGGGTTTGTCTGCCGCGGTAATTCGGACCTTCATTCGAACATGGAAACAGTCATCCTCTAGAATTTACTACAGAACTTGGAGGGCCCAAACCCTTAAAAAACGATTCCCCAGCATCTAAAATCTATATATTTTACGTTTTTAGTGACTTACTATACTTTCCCACACTGGGCTGCAACTCTGTTAGGGCTTTAGGATACGGGCGCCGCCATCTTGACTCCGAAGCGTCACACTTACTGAGGAGAGGAGAGCGGGATAAAGTACAGGGGGGCGGGTTATAGCTGTGCTTTGCTCAGACAGAGCAGAGCTGGGGTCAGGAAAAGGTCAGCAATCCCAGAATGCAGAGCAGCACAGTCAGAAGGCACTTCCTGTTTGCAGGCTGCCTGATATCCCATGAGCCGCCATCTTCATGCCTCCCAACTGTCCCGATTTTCCCGGGATTGTCCCGATTTTTTAGAAGGATCCCGCGGTCCCGGAACATTACCAAATGTCCCGGGACGCCCTGCGCTGTGACAGCCCAGGGCCGCAATGACGCCGGCGCGAAGATAACTTCCTGGCGCGTGGGGTGAGAGAGTGGGGCGGGAGCACGGGGGTGGGTGGGCAGGCGCACGGGGGTGGGGGGGCGGGCGGTATGCTGGTTTGGGGATACGTACCGCATGCAGGGGTGAAGGCAGCCGACATTGCTGGAGCTGGAGAGCGTGGCCGGGGCGTGACGGGGGCGTGGCCGGGGCGTGACGGGGGTGTGGCCGGGGCGTGACGGGGGGTGTGGCCGGGGCGTGACGTGACGGGGGTGTGGCCGGGGCGTGACGGGGGGTGTGGCCGGGGCGTGACGGGGGGTGTGGCCGGGGCGTGACGGGGGTGTGGCCGGGGGCATGGCTTGTCCCGCTTTCACGTTTTCAGAAGTTGGGAGGTATGCATCTTGGATGTTTAAAGGCTCATAACATGCAGTAGTTGTAGGTAGGATGATTTTTAATGTGAGCAATCTGTATGTGCAGAGTGTGGGAAACATATAAGATAGACTCTTATTCAGAGTGAAGGACCGCTTTAAGGACATGTCAGGTCAAGCTTAGACCACCGGAGAGGTGTCACCACCGTCTGAAACACCTTATGCCACAGAGCTGCATTGGCAGGTAGAAAAAAATTCTCATGGTAGTAAAAGATTCAATTCATGAGAAAAAAGCCTTTTGTCACTGTTACTGAATCACCAGCTAAGAAAACAATGAAAGTCAATGGTACTTTTTTACTCCTAAGAAAAGTAGAGAACTGTTTACTCCTTTCTACACTGTAGTAAAAGCTGCCATCGACTTTCATTGTCTTTTTATCTAGTGATTCAGTAACAGTGAAATTCTCAGCCTTTTTTCTCATGAATTGAATTTTTTACTACCATGAGAATTTTTTTCTACCTTTATTGAATCGAGGCCCAAATCTGTTCTGCCGAAGCCTGGTGTTGGAAAGCCCAAAACGCGGCAATCGGCATGGTGGGTTGAGCGGTGACCCGGGAGGACGCCTTCTCCTTGCAGGCGTAGGCTTGTATGACCACCTACCTGATCTTACCTGTCAGGGGCGGCATCCTTCATTCCTCAGCATATTTTCTGATAAACCCTATAGAACTTGCTTCCTTCTGCAGACTCATTTTCAGAGTACTCAAAAGGAACTGAATTCTGAAGGAACCATCACATTGAAACATACATGTATGAATCATCATCTGCTGCGGAGGATGTCCTGCAGAAGGGAGAGTGTTGAGAGAGTTCAATGGGGGTTATTAAGAAATATAAAGCAGTCTGAATAAAAGCTGAATGAAAGATGCAGCTCCTACCAGCCATCATACAGAGAGCAGAAAGCAGGATAATTTAACCC
Organism: Gastrophryne carolinensis; assembly: GCA_027917425.1. Taxonomy (NCBI): domain Eukaryota; kingdom Metazoa; phylum Chordata; class Amphibia; order Anura; family Microhylidae; genus Gastrophryne; species Gastrophryne carolinensis. The sequence continues at coordinate 225,866,017 of CM051240.1, read as the reverse complement.
TTTGCCTGGAAGGTCCCCTTAACACCTAATTACTAGTACTAGTCAAAGTAACACGCAAATGATTTGTTGAACTGGAAACTGAAGCAATATTCAAAGCACTGCTGGCTCCTGAACATGCAAAACAGGCCGGATATGCTAACAAGCAAAACAATCTACCAGGAAGGTGTGAGAGAGGCCCTGTCACCGGCAGAGCTGGGCTGGCCCTGTAAATACAAAGCCTAACTCCAAGCATGTTTTTATGGGGGCACAGACAGAGGTACACAGAGGCCATGGCGCAGCAGCCACTGATTGATTTGGGGAAGTTATCTACTGATCAGATGCTGAGGCTGTGTGGTGGTCATTTTTAGTGATGGATGTAGGTGGGTAATTCTGGGTGTTGAGGTTCATAGCTTAGCAACTCATGGCAGGGGGTGCGTTGTGGTTTAGTGGGATCGGTCACTGTAATAGTGATGGGAGGGGGATTGTGCAAGGCCATGTAGTGCAATGGTTCAATCATTTTAGATTTCTAAATTACATAAAATTGCTTATTGATTGAATTGATTAAATCGGGCCAACAGCCCGGCACAGTTGGAAAAGAAAACTCCCCAAGACTCACTCGCCCCATCTGCATGCATAAAACAGAAGCATTGTCAGCACTTACATTTGCTGTTGCATCCGCTCGAAGTTAAAACACCACCCCACAGATTTTCTTCTGATAGCAGCCATTTTGGAGCTTCCTTTCCCAGCATCCCAACCTTGCTGCTGCCTGGATTCAACTGACATAACTGACACTGCACAGTAACAGGAAAGCCAGCAGCCCTTCCTGTTTGCAGCTGGCCTGAAGGTCCAGGAGACACCATTTTGTTTATAAAATTGACCACAGCAGGAGGGCTGCACAAAGACACTGTTAAAATCAATTCATCCACTATTCCTGTGATGCTAAAATACTTAGCAATACATATTATAGAAGACCACAAGGTATCAAAAAGTACAAATAGAAATCAGTATTAAATAGCTCCACAAATAGCCCCCCCCCAAAAAAAAAGGTACCTGGTAACTTTTTTTCTAAACATCCGTAAGGGCAGCATACGCCTGAGACCTCCGGGCTCCTCCCATCGAGGGGAACACATGACCACCAGCCAAAAAGAATAAAATCCTGACTCCTCCCTCTCTTCCCCAGTTGTTGTAGAGATCTGAAAGAGAGAAAAGAGACACAGACCCACAAATTCTCATAGTAATAAACTATATGCAAATTATCCCCCATGCTTAAAATATTAGGGAGGGAAGCTGGCATATGCTGCCGTTACGGAGGTTTAGAAAAAAAAGTTACCAGGTAACTAACTTTTTTTTTACTCAAAACATCCTTTGGGCAGCATACGCCTGAGAGATAGGCGAGGACTACCTCATTGGGTGGGAAGAACTGCACGAAGAACACTTCTGCCAAAAGATTGATCTTTCTGAGACAATAGAGTCTTGCAAAGGTCTTAGCCGAAGTCCAGGCGGCCGCCTTACAAATCTGTTCCATGGAGACCCCAGCTTGCTCTGCCCAAGACGTGGATACACTCCTAGAGGAATGAGCCGTTACCCCACTTGGTAAATTGACATCTCCATAAGCCAGTTTAATGGTACTTTTCATCCATCTTGCCAATGTAGTTTTTGAAACCCTTAAAGTGGACCAACACCCAGGGGGGATGATTCCCGGGCCGATCAGATCCCTCCCCGCGGGGCATCAGAAATCGGGATGTCCCGCGGGGTGAAACCCCCCAGGAAGCCCACAAACCTTACCTTCTCCCAGTTCCAGCGCGGGCCGCCGCCGCCTCCTGCACATCCCTCTAGCAGGGCGCACACCCGCGCCGGCCGTTCGTGAATGGCCGGCGCGGGCGCGCTCCCTGTAAGAGTGACGCGCGGGAGGCGGCGACGGGCGCGCTCGCTTGTCCGTCTACGGACCTCGTTTGTCCGTCGGCGGTGATTCGCTGGAGCGGTCACGTGGGAGCAGCGTCAGGTGAGTTTTCGGGGCTTTCACACAGCGGGCACCCCCGATCGGGGTGCCCCACCGAAGTGGACCAAAACCCAGGATAGTCAAAATCCTGGGTGTTGGTCCACTTTAAGCCCTTCCTAGGGCCTGAAAAGGAGATAAACAAACTGTCGGCCTTCCTGAAATCCCTGGTCTGATGAAGATATAGCAGTAGCAGACAGTAGCAGTAGACATCTAACGCCATCAGCTCTGGATCTTCCTCTGTGATGGAAGGAATAACGATCTGAGATCTGTGGAAATCTGACGCAACTTTAGGAAGGTAGCAAGGGTCCACCTTCATCACGATGCGATCTGGAAAAACCTGGAGGAATGGATGATGACATGATAAGGCTTGAATGTCACTGATGCTTCGAGCCAAGGTAATGGCCACTAAAAATAAGACCTTCCAAGTAAGCGATTTGATGTCCAGATTTTTGTTGGGATAAAAAGGCGGAGAACTCAATATAGACAAAACTCTCGCCAGGCCCCATTGCGGAATCACCTTGCATGGAGCCGGCTTAGAGCGTTTAGTGCCAGCAGGAACCTTTTAATGATAGAAACAGAAGAAAGCTTCCTATCCAAGAAGACTGACAGGGCTGCCAGCTGAACCTTAAATGTATTAACACTAAGTCCCATGTCGACTCCGTTTTGCAAAAAATCTAGTATAACCGGTACCTTGAAGGAAGGCTTCCCATTCTCCGTCTTCCAGGACTTAAAGGTTTTCCATACTTTAAGATAAATCTTCCTGGTTACCATCTTTCTGCTTGCAAGAAGAGTATTTACCACCGGGGCTGAAAATCCTCTCCTTTGCAGTAAGGAGACCTCAGGGTCCAAACCGTCAACCTCCACCATTGTGGGTTTGGACAAAATACCGAACTCTGGGATAGGAGATGAGGACTCACAGGAATCTCCCAAGGGTCCTGAACCAACAGTTCCACCAGGGTTGAAAACCAAGATCTCCTTGGCCACCAGGGAGCTACCAGGAGAACTGTAGCTGGTTCCTTGACGAGCTTCTTCAGCACCATTGGAATCAAACGTACCGGAGGAAAGGCGCAGGACAGATTGAAATGCCATGCCTGTGTCAGTGCGTCCACTCCCAACGACTGATCCCTCGGATTCAATGAAAAATATCTGTCCACCTTGTGATTTTTTGCCGACGCAAAGAGATCCACCTCCGGAACGCCCTTCTGGTTGCAAATTGTCTTGAAAACTTCTGGATCCAGAGACCAATCCGATTCCCTTATCTGTGATCAGCTCAAAAAATCCGCCACCTGATTCAGGGTTCCTTTCAAGTGAACTGCCGTTAGAGACTTCAAATTGATTTCTGCCCATGACAGAATCTCCGATGCTATGGCCATCAACTTCGAGGATCTTGTTCCTTCCTGATGGTTTATGTAGGCCATTGACGTTGCGTTGTCTGTTCTGATCTGCACATGCTTTTCCCGCAGGTGTGATTCCAGGGCTCATAAAGCTTCCTTTATTGCTACCAATTCCCTTAGATCGGATGATGACTGACTCAGAGCCCTTGACCACTTCCCTTGAGCCGTCCCTGACTTGTAATGTGCTCCCCAGCCCCAGGCTGAAGCATCCGTAGTCACAATCATCTCTTGGTCCCCCCAAGGTAATCCTTCCAAGAACAGACTTTCTTCTAACCACCAATTCAGAGAATCCTTTACTTCTTCTGAAATTGGTAGCTGTAGATCCAATCCCTGCTGGGTTCCGTCCCAGTTCTTCAGAATGTGTCCCTGGAGGAATCTGGAGTGAAGTTGACCCCACCTTACCGCCGGGAAGGATGACGTCAGGAACCCGAGCACTCTTATTGCTTGTCTTATAGAGGGGATCGTTCCCGAGCAGATAAATCGAACTGCCTCCTGGAGAGCCACAACTTTATGATGAAGAAGAATAAGGACCTGACGGACCGAACTGATCTCGAACCCCAAGTATGTCATAACCTGCGAGGGAACCAGAGAAGATTTGTTGAAATTCACAATCCAACCCAGGTGAGTTAACAGATTCATGGTGAAATGCAGATTCTCCTATAGTTTGTCCTTTGACTGGGCAAAGAGCAGGAGGTCGTCCAAATAAGCGACCACTCCTATCCCTCTGCGTCTCAGATATGCCAAGGGTTCTGCCTAAAAATTCTCTGAGCTGATGCTAGAACGAAGGGTAGGCAGACAAATTGGAAATGCAAAATCCGGTCTCCATCTCTTATTGCAAATCTCATAAAAGACTGAGCCAGGGGGCTCATTGGAACTTGCCAATAAGTGTCATTTGAATCTATTGATGCCATGAAGGCACCTCTGAGAAGCATATTCTTTACAGAAAAAATTGTTTCCATCCCGAAATGTCTGTACTGGACAAAAAGGTTGAGACTCTTTAAGTTCAGGATAAACCTGAACCCCCCCGAGCTCTTTCTTACTAGAAAAATGCTGGAGTAAAACCCTCTCCCCTGCAGAGGCAGAGGCACTGGAATAATGACTCCCCTTGACTTCATGTCTGTCAGACTCCAAAGAATTGCTTCTCTTTCTTCCCTGCCCTTGGGCAGAGAAGAAATCAAAAATCTTGAAGGAGGGGTTTGAGAAAAATCTATGTGGAAGCCCTCCGTAATACCTCTTACAATGAAGGGGCAATCTAACAGGCCTAGCCAGGCAGTGCAAAACCTCATTAGCCTGGTGCCAATAACAACATTGGCGTCATTGCTTCTTGGGTCTTGCCTGATAGGTTCCAAACAGGGTTGAACCTTTAAAGTTGCCCTTTCTTGAAGTATTGGAAGAGGAAGAGGCCCCTCTAGCTCTTTTAGGAGCACCCTTGTTAAGAAAGGGACGCCTAAAGGAACTTCTGGGAAAAAAACATTCTATTAGCTGAAGCTCTAGGACGAGGAGGAGAACATTTATTTCTGTCTGCCGTCATATCCAAACAGATACTCACCCCTAAAGGGCATAGCACAAAATCTCATCTTTGAACCAATATCGCCAGACCAGGCCTTTCACCAAAGAATCCTGCGCACGGAATTGGTTACAGACAGATTTTGTGCTGAAAATCTAATAGATTCAGCCATGGCATCCGTAACAAATGCCGTAGCTGAAAAGAGAATAGGTAAAGCCTTCAAAATTTTATCCAGACTAGTCCTCTCTAAAAGACAGTCCTTAAGTTGTTGTAGCCAAAAGCCCAAATTCCTGATAACGCAATTGGATGCCAAATTTGTTCTTAACAAATTCGACTCTACCTGCCAAGCCTTCTTCAGCAGTGAATCCATTTTTTTTATCTAGGGGATCGTTAAGAACCCCAAAATCCTCAAAGGCTAATCCTGCTCCTTTAGAAACCTTGGCAAAAGGGGCATCTAATTTGGAGCATTTTTCCCAAAGTTGTGAATCTTCTTCCGAAAACGGGTATCTACGTTTAAGACCCCTTGATGTAAACACCTTCCTAGAAGGCTCCTTCCACTGTTCCAATATCATATGCTTAAGATAGTCATGAAAAGGAAAAGAACAGGAAGAATCCGGAGCCAAATCAGGATAGAAACTATCCTGCTTTGATTTCGGCCCCGCAGCCTTTTCTTCTATACCCATAGATAGGTAAATCATGTGCAAGAGAAAAGGAAGATCCCCGGGAGGAAACAAATGCCTGTTCTTGGGCAGAGAGGAACTCGAGGCCTGATCCTCCTCCTCTTCCGGCGAAGAAATCTCACCTTCCTCTGATTCATCATCAGGAACAAAAGTTTCCTGAGAGACAAAGAAAGAAGGATTCCCCATCTGACCAGAAAACAGGGATGCATCAAGGTGACCTGCCGCTGGATGTGAAAAACCCATTTGGTTACTAGCGCCTTCTGGGGCCCTCTGTGTCATAGGAGAGGAAGAGATCTGGTTTCCTCATCAAATCGTCATTATGTTCCTTATTAACCACTTTATCCATGCATATCTGACAAAGAGGTTTAACATAGGAATTCGCAAGTTTCACATCACATAACGGGCATCTTCTACTCTTTTTACTGGATTTTGATCCGGAAGAAGAGGATTTAGATACACTTTTGGAAGCTTTGTCCGGGATTTTAGACTAAAAGACATAAGCAAGAATAGGGAAGTGAGCTATATCCCAGGCAGAAAGAATGCCTTCGGGACCGAGAAATGGACCCCCGCTTACAGGCCCAATACTTACCTGAACCAATCGATCCAGGAGCTAGTGGTCTGACTCCTACCTCGAGGAGGAACACGGAAACAACTGGGGCAGAGAGGGAGGAGTCAAGACTTTATTTTGGCTGGTGGTCATGTGTTCCCCTCGATGGGAGGAGCCCGGAGGTCTCAGGCGTATGCTGCCCGAAGGATGTTTTGAGAAAAATATATATATTTTTTATATATTTATAATTACTCAAGTGAGTGTTAAATTACTCCACTTTCTCCTGTTATCTTTTCCTATTTTTGTATCATCCCCAAAGTATTACATTACCCTATATGAAATAAATGTTATTTTTAAGTTTCTGTGAGAGACAGCTCCAAAAGGGATGTCCTGGGCTCTAGGTTACGCATTACGGGAGTTCCCCTCCCCCAAGATAGACAACAATTATTACTTTCCAAATCAACCAATGACAACATAAACTAGAAATATGAAAATGTGTTTAATCATATATTTCTACAAACTTTGAAGAAAGACAAATAATTACACAACTAAGCAAAATTACAAAATGCCTATCCAAATAGTACTTCATGTGTAAACACTTTAGGATTAACAGCAATGTTTTATCCCCATAAGTTATTTTCCCCAAACATCCTACAGGACGGCCTAGCCGAGTAGCTCCTCCCAACTAAATAAGAAACACAAACTGGACATGGTTAAAAACCCTGCCCCTTCCTCCTGGACCTCAGTGTTTTTGTGTTTCCTCCCAGGAAACAAGCTGGAAACTACGCCATATTTTTTGTTTTTTCTCCAGGGAAGATGGTGGGTCCGGACTCCCTCCCCTCTCTCCAGCAGGCTCAGATGGTTCTCCGGATGATACACTGCTGCCAGAGTCGGGGGCTTCCCTCTCTTCCCCCCCCCCCCCCAGGAATTTCTTCCCCTGGAGCTAGTCCCAGTGGCAAACTCCAGGATGCAGTCTGTGCTTGAATCCCACCATTTTCCCCTATGGGCTATACAGAATTGAGGAGGGCAGTGGAAGCATCAAGAGCCCCCCCCCCCCTTTGGTGGGTAAGAACAGGGCTTAACTTTTGGGGCAGGTTGAGCCCTCGCTTTTGGGATTTCCGACCGGTCCAGTATTCTGAAGCTGTGGTACGCTCTGGCTCCAACACGCTGTAGATTCATGCAAGTGTGTGCCTTCTGGGTCAGGGGGCGGCGTGCGTGCGGACATGCGCTGATCTGGAAAGGTGGGCACTGTCCCTCCAGGAAACAGTGTGGAATCCTGCGTTCAGGGCAGCGGCGGGGATGGCAAAAGCAGGAAGATGCAGCCCCAGGAGATGGCCTCGGCTACGCCTCTCTCAGAAAGCGGGTTGTACAGCTCGGACTGGCCCAGACGTAATAATGGGCTTCCCGACTGTGACGGTACGGGTACAAGTGACGCTTCACTGGATAGGGTAAGTCACCAGCCGCACCCACCTACCCCCAAAGACTCTCTTTGGGAGCAGGGGAACAGATACTCCATGTTTTTCCCTTTGTTTCTGGTAAAGGCTAAGGAATCAAAGTCCAGAGATTCTAAGCCCACTGAGTCCTGAAAGGATTACAGAGAGACTAATCCCAAGGAAACTAAATTGGCCCAACCTAGGTAATGTGTAATCTGTCAGGCCACCTTGCTGGAGGGCTTTTCCAAGCTTCTATGTAAGACTTGCTTGGAGGAGGTAGCTGGAGGCAACTTTCAATGCCTGAGGCATTCATCAGGCACAGGAAGAGGATCAGAGGCATCGGCCTCCTTCCCACCCTAGTAGGTGTAATATTTCACTTGAGGATATGCTGGACCTGATTAGGGGCATTTTATCTCCCCTTATAATTGAATCGGAAGATAAGCCCCTCTCCATTCAGGATTCCTGCCACCAGGGCTTCTTGGAAAAAAGGGATCCCTGTTTTCTGATCCGCCAGTCGCTAAAGGACATCATTGTCAAAGGATATCCTGTTTCAAGGTGTCTAGATGACGGCTATAGATCTTCAGGATGCATATCTGCATGTTCCTATTTTTCCGGCTCACAGGTTTCTGAGGTATGCGATGTTAAGTGGAGTAATCTATCATTGGCAGTTCAGAACGATGCCCTTTGGTCTTTCGTCCGGGCCTCGGATCTTTACCAAAATTCTTGGCATATCGGAGATTAAATCAGATCGCCATCGTGGCATACCTGGACAATCTCCTTCTCTTTGCTCCATCCAGGGAGGTTTTGGTGAACAATGTGAGGATAACATTGTTCCTTCTTTCAGATCTGGGGTGGATCATAAATAGGGAGAAGTCTGTCCCCTCAGACTTCTTGCATTTACCTAGGGTATCAGATCGACAGCTCCCTAGAGAGAACCTTTCTTCTGCAAACCAAGATTAACAGGATTGTCTCCGTCCTTTTACATTCAGGAACATCCCAGAGTACCCCTAAGGCAGATTCTAGTTCAGTTGTGGTAAATGTCTTCAGCCCCTTAAGGTGGATCTCTTCGCCATAAGAGAAAATTCCATAAGCTTTTTCTCTATTCACCTGAGCCAGGGAGCTCTGGGGGGATGGGGGGAGACGCCCTTGGTCAGCATTGGGGGGGGGCGTACAATCTATGCTATGCCTTCCCCCCATTTCAGATTCTCTGGTCATAAGGAAGACGGAGAAGGAGTTACACCAGGCAAGGTGATCCTGATTGCCCCCTGGTGGTCCAGGAGACTGTGGTTCTCCCTACTAGGGCAGATACCAGTAGGGCCTCCAGTATCGCTTCGTACAACCCGAGATCTGTTGCATAAAGGACCGATGTTCCATCCTCAGGTTCAGAGTCTCCACAGCATGGATCCTGCCACCAGTACCAGTACCTATTCGTATTCTTAGACCGTAGGCTTATACAGGAGGATCTGATAGAAAGGTTTTTTGTTTCTCTATCCAGAGGGTGACCAGTGAATCCTAAGGCCTTCCCTCTATAGGACTTTTCCATCGTCCTGAACGATCTTACATGGCCACCTTTTGAGCCCATGAAGGAGATGGCAATTGCATTTCTGAAAGTGAAAGTGGCTTTTATGTTAGCCATTACTTTGGCCAAAAGGACTAGTTGAATGCAAGCATTGTCTATCAAGAAACCACATCTTAGGGTTTTTTCAGATCATCGCACCATCAGACTAGACCCGCTTTACCTGCCGAAGATTGCTTCAGAATTTCACAGTTCCGAGGAGGTCTACCTGCCAGGTCTCAGATCAGAAGACCTTACGGACCAACAGGGGATGCATCTGTTGGATACCAGAATCATTCAATTGTCATACTGTGCAAATTGGTCAGGAGTCTCCCTGGAAGAGATTTCCCGCACACATTTTTGAAGCACTACAGAGTGAATCTTTCTTCGAACAAGAAACAGGAATTTGGCTGGAAGAATCTACAAGTTAGGTGAGGTAGAACGGTATTTAGTATTTCTCGCTTATCATCAGCTAAGCCATCCTGGAGAACGTTTGGGGTAAACCCCGATTAGCTTACCGGTAATGGCATTTCCGGTAGTCTGCCAGGACGGCATTCTACATCCTGCCCAGGCTAAGTATTTTTGATATTATGGTTTAAACATGTTTCTTCTGGGATTCCTCGGTTAAAACACTGAGGTCCAGGAGGAATGGGCAGGGTATTTAACCATGTTCAGTTTGTGTTTCCTATTTAGTTGGGAGGAGCTACTTGGCCAAGTCATCCTGGAGGACTACCGGAAATGCCATCAGCAGTAAACTAATTGGGGTTTTCTTCTGAAACTTCTGATAAGGTTTGCGGATGCACGTGCCTTGGTGTCCAGTGGTAATGGTTGTCTTAAAATGTCTTTTCTGACAGCATGTCACCTCTCATATTCATATAGGAGATAAGTACATAAAGATCCAGGCCTTCCTTTTCACATGTGTAAGCCGCTCAGCTAATCAGTGGCACTCATTCCATTCAGATTTCCCCTGCCACACAGAGCTCAGAGCGGCAAAGGAGATCTGAATGGAGCACTGTCAGCTGTATCCCTGACCCTAGCTGTGAGCGTGCCCACACCAGACATTTAGTAACGCCTGGCTAAAGGTATGCTGGGGCTACACAGTGGGCTTGTGGAAGAGGTAAGGCGATCAGGCGATCCAGGGGGAGGGAGATTTCACAAAGCAGGGCATGCCAATTCAGGATGCGCCATAGAGAGGTAGACCACGCCTCAATAAATTTATAGAATCGAGGGGGGTGCTGCTCCTCTTTAGTGAGAAAACAGAAACAGTATTTTCACTATCCTGAGTTTTTCTCCTCGTTCCAGGGGCATCTCAATTTGGGATTTTTGGTTTGCTTACGGTGCATGTGCAGGCTCTGCTCCAATCAGTAATCACACAGAAACTAGAGGGATGCAGGAGCTACCACGTGGGATCGCAGAAAAGGTAAGATTTAAGGTGAACCAAGGGGATTTAAATAGGGAGACCCCTAGCACTGGAATCTTGTAGAATCTAGGCTGATGGTTGCTCCTCTTCCACTTGCAAAGGATGAGTATCTTTCCTATGCAGGGCTCACTGTGGGTGTAAGAAGGTAGGCTATGTAAGTTTACTGTGACAGAGCTGCAGTAGAGGGTTCAGGTACGTTTTCAGTACAGGTTCAACTGAAAGCAGGCCAAAAGGCAGTGGTGGTCTGTGATCTCCTCTCGCAGTATATTCTGGTCAGTGGAGACAGAAAGTTTATTGAAATAAGTGCCTTCAAGACACAAAACAGGTGCTTCCTGTGCCAGCAATGTCCCCCTGGTCCCTGGCACACCCAATGTTCTTCCTATAGTTGAATTTGCAATTCAGTCACTGCAATTCAGTGACCAATTCAGTCACTGCAGACAGGGAGGTTAACTTGGGTCATAGTTAAAAACTGATTCTACTTCCTCACTTCACAACGATTAAGAGCCAGTGGCTGGGCTTTGCTTTAAAGAGGAAGTAAAGTCAAGTAAACACATTTCACTTGTATGGCAGGAAATCATTCAGGTCTGATGTGCCTTTTCGAACCTCGATTGTCACCATCAATGATGCCGACCCTGGAGTCTAAAGGATGGCCGATTTGAACCCCTCAGATCGCCCGCAAGCCGCTTAACTTTCCCTGGTGCCTCGTCGCAATTGCAGGCCGCATACCCGGCTTCCCTGCCACAGTGCACACCTCTACTCACAGCCATTCGAATAGGCCGGGTTTGAGGGAGCGTGCAATGTGGCCACCAGTATTACCTATGCCGAAGCACTGTCCAAACCAATGCCTCTATGCCATTCATGGCATAAAGCACTGATTGGACAGGAACAGATGCATGCGCCATTGGAGCGACAGAAAAGTGAGCGGAGTGGGCAATCTGGGGGGTTCACACAGCAAGGCATCTCAATTTGGGATGCCACTGGGGCAAGGACCAATCATCAGGATAGTCAAAATGCAGGTGATTGGTTCACTTTAATTGAATGGGTTATTCGCTCAACAATTGGTTCAAATGGGTCAATATCTCACTGCCGGTGGACCACACACTTATGGACGAATCAACGAACTCCAATCCGCTGGCAATCCGCTTCTGTAGTGAATACCCCTCCCGCGGCATGGCAACGTCGCCCTTCTTCAGGAAAGTGACAGGGCAGAGGTCGTTGCTGCCATCACCAATGTAAACTATTTTGGAATACCGCACACTGGCGGCACTCTGCTTGGCCACAAACTCCTCCAATACTTTCCGCTTGCACAGGTTCATGGGGCAAGACGTACAATGGTGGACGTGAAAATTCTGCACTGTGAGATTCCCGAGCCCATCAAACGCGGCAGGGTTGCTGAACACCTGGTTGAAGACACTCTGCACATTAGCATGCGTCAGGATCCAGTCAATAAAGATGGTGTTGGAGTCAGATATGATGATGCAGTCAAAGCGATCCTTGTTCTGCCCGATGAAATGAAGGAGCTCCGTCATGCCCGGTGTATATGGGATGGCGATCATAATCCTCTTCATGTCTTCCTCCCGGATGCCCTGTTCTCCCAGGTAGGTGAAGATCCGCCCCATGTACTCTGTCCATTTTCCCTTCTCATAAGAATTTTTTAACATGTTCGGGAGCTTTTTATCTGGGGCGCACTGGACAATCCACGTGTCGCTGTTATCATTGATTATCGTGTGGTCAAAGTCAAAAACAAGGAGAATCTTCATCTTGGGGTCTTGTCTGAGTTTCCTGCAGAATAAAAAATGTGTTATATTTTCTTTTCAATTACTTTTTTAGAATGGATGGCATTCAGGTTACCCCATAAAGAGGGAGTCCACTGGCCCTATGTGGCGATGGCGATTACAGTGAGGGCCCAGGACAAGGCAAGATGATCTGGGGGGCTCATGCAGTGGGGAATGCTCCGGGGGCACCTAGTCATCGGGCCTTGGAGTCTTTTAGACTCCAGGGCCGGCATCGGGGAGCGATTGGTCCACTTTAAGACCTTGTGATCCTCCTCCCTTCTGCTGGGCAACCTCAGCAGAAAAGGATGACTCATCCATGCATGTTTCTTTGTGACAGTCCCATCTGAAATGAATTAATTCTGGGGACTGAGAAAGAAGAGTAAGCAGAAAGTTCAGCACAGTTCATTAGGAAATGCAAAGTGCTGGTGAATGAAAGATGTAACCCCTGACAGCCAACATGGGGCAAGCAGAAATCAGCTCATTTAACCCATTTGTCTGGAATGTCCCTTGAAGTCATTTGTTCACAAATTGTATTTCAATAAATATGCTTTATGTTCTATATATGGTAAGTAGCCCTATTGCTTATATAATGGTGAGAAAAGCCCCATGTGACCACTACAGGAAACGTATTGGCCATTGGACGGAAAATTATTGGCCATTTATGAAGGAGTCGGAGCCTGATAATATTGGGAGATGAAGTCTGGCTTTGGCTTACCAACTCCACAGCCCTGATATGGCCCTTTCATAACCAACCTTTGCCCCCAACCCCCCTGGAACTAGCTATACTGTCCAACAGCACCCCTGTACATTCCCATAGGCCACCTGAGTCCATCACGCTGTGATACTCCAAACATTCAACGTGCCCACTTATAACCCTAAGCTTACAGGAGGTGCAGCCACAAGCATGCACCATGGGATCAGCAGATTTGTAAGTATGACAGGCATCCAGGGGGTTTCACACACCAGGGCATCCCAAATCACAATGCCCCAACAATAGGGAAGTAGCCAGCTCTGGAGTCCTTAGGACTCTAGACTCCTGGCTGACACAAATTAGGATCCTCTTGACAGACATCAAACACCAATTTTCTACAAAATGAGTGTTGATTGCAGCGTTTTTTCCTGCCTTGCTCACCCAGCAAGACTGAATCCCTTGATTGGCCACCAATCGTGGGTCGTCAGCAGTTACTTATCTGGACCGTGCTGCTCATGACCTACTTGACTGCTGGGTGTATGCTGGGCAAACCCGACTGATAGCTAGTGGGGAAGGAGACATGCAAATGTGGTTGCTGCTGTGAGTATAAATGTCTGTTCGGCTTCCGAGGACTCTTTAAAGTGGACCAAAATGCACCGCGATCGGCTCGGGGATCTATAAGATTTCTGGGCCGATTGATTCCACCCCGGGGCATCCAAAACCGGGATGCCCCACTGTGTGAACCCCCCCAGGTCGGCCCATACACTTACCTTGTTTCTTAGTCCAACAGCACATGCGTGATCCCTCTAGCAGGGCGCGTGCTCACGTCAGGCATTTGTGAATGGCTGGTGTGGTGGGCACGCTCCCTGTTAGCATGTGCCATTGGACCGGGATGAGGTGAGTTGGCTTCAGCGATCTGGGGGGGGGGGGGGGTTCAGACTGCGGGGTACCCCTGATCGATAGTCCAAATCCTGGGTTTTGGTCCACTTTAACCATAGGGTTAGAAGAAAAAGTTACCAAAAGTCATTTTCATCACCTGGTGACACCCATGGCTATTCCATATCTCCTCAAAAAGGTGACAATGTGCCGTAAAAATAAAGAATCTAGCCTTTCCCTACTTTCTGAAAAATAAAAAGCTAAGTAATTATGGGTGAGGTTCCCCTTTAGGAGCAAAGCTCTTTACATTGGGTGGGTTTACTGGCCAAGGGTACTAACCCGTACACACCGAGAGAAGGATGCGGAGGGTGTATGGTACTCACCAGAAGGCACGGGTTAAATATTGGCGCCCTCCTCCTCCACTCTTAATATCTGTCTTCCAGGCCGAACAGACATTCACACCCACCAGCAACAGTATTGCAATGGTCAGACTGGGGAAGTCTGCTACGTCACCACCCCTTGGAGGCCATATTTCATATGGGCAAACACCATTAATCCCAAACTCGCTAGGCATTTACTTATTTATAGCGACACAATTAACTAATGCTTTCCTTCAAAATATTAATTTTGCGTAATAACGTGTTATTATATGTACTAAAATTAACGTGTAATTCCCACAGACCGCTTTTACGCTCGGTGTCTCCCACATACACGACGCGAGCAAAGCATGAGCGGCACAGAGACGCCTGTCACGTGACATCACCTCCTGTTTGGTATCCAAGCAACCAAGACCACGCACTTCGCGGGCATGTTACCAGGCAACTAGGGACGCGCCAATACCGGGAGCAGGGAGAGGAGAGAGCGGAGGAGGCTCCGGGGCCATGGCTACAGCGGCAGCCCCTGTGGTGCAGTATGGGCGAAGGAAGGGCTCCAGCAAGAGGCAGGCGGGTGAGAAGACCATAAAGGGGGGCTCCACTGTCAGATCTATGCTGGCCTGGTGGCAGATAAATGGCAGCCAGGGCACGGATGCAAGGCTTGTGGTGGTGGGCCTCCTGTCTGAATTGATTTTTTTTTTTACCAGGGGTGTAACTATAGGGACCCGGAAGGTCAGGGGGACCCCCCCATCATTCTAGTTCCCTCACTTGTTTTTATCATATTTGTGCTCACTTGGCATCGTTTAGAAAAAGGAAGTATAATTACAGTAACTTTGCTGTTTAAGTCTTAAACCAACAAACAGCCTGGCACATTTGAAAAAAAAACTCCCCAAAACTCACTTGCAGGGCCGGCGTCAGCACCCGGCAAGGTGGGGCAGCTGCCGCGGGCTCCCACCCTCTGGGGGCCCACTGACAGGGACAGTCTTTGGGGTGTGCAGCGGCGCTTGACCAGCGGCGGACTGGGAGGGCACCTGCCCTCTTGGGGCTCCACACAATGGGGCATCTCGATTTAGATTCCAGGGGAGGAAGTGCTGGGTGTAGTTCTGCTTTTAAGTTGCCCACCCCAGCTGATTTCCTATCTCTGGAGCATCCCAATCTGTGATACCCTACTGTGTGGAACCCCCTTGGGATCACTGGCAAGCTATGCAGGCAATTCCACCTCCGAGTTTTGGTCCGCTTTACAGGGGCGTCTCAATTTGGGATGCCCTTGTTTGTGAAAGAACCCCCCTGGTTTGCCCGTTAACTCAAACTGGCAATTTCAATGCATTCACCAGATCGAGGAACGTAATGAACAAGGGGGGGGGGGGGGGGGTCACACACAGGGACATCCAAATCAGGAGAATATAGATTCTTTTGGACTCCAAGGTCAGGTTTAAAGGGGTTTGGTGCACTTCAAAGTAGACTAAAACTAGAGTAAAACTAGAGTTTTGGTCCAAATAGCATCATCCTTAAGGGGCATCCAGATTTGGGACGTCCCTCGGTGATGTGACTCGACTCTTTACCACAAAGGGGCCCACTGAGACCATGCCACCCAAGGGCCCACATAAACCTGGAGCCTGCCCTGCTCACTTCCTCCATCTGCATGCATGTAGAGATGCCAAGTCACTCAGTTTTTCAGAAGGGCACCCGGATTTTATCTCCCTCACCCGGTCATCCTGTGAAACTATGAAACCACCCTGCAAAACATGAATATCTCCCCACTGATTGGCTAAATGAGATCTCCAGCCTATGCGCTATTGGCTAGAAGATGCCACTAAATGATTGTCTGGCCATCCAGCCCGTCACTATTGGCTGCTTCTGACTCCTAAGTGTCTGGTTGGCTAGATTAGCCCTTAGATTAGCCCGGGAGGAACAGTGTGGTGACTGCAGACCACTCTGCTTGATGCCACATTTGGTCACCTCAGAATCCTGGAAGTGGGTGAGTATGCTGTATGGCAGTGTTCCCTAGGGATTTACACTGTGGGCATACCCCTAGGACACATTCTAAATCGATTAAAAATATATTTAGGTTTCTGGTCTGCTTTAATTTCTGTGATCTCTGGTGGGCATTCTGCATGAATTTCAGTGTGGAAGGCAGGCACTCTGCATATTTTATTTGAGATCTGGAGACATCTGCTCTAACTTCAACAATGCTGTCTAATGCACAGCTAGATGCCCAAGATCAGGCACAAGAACCTATGTCCTTATTCCCTTGTCCTATTCTACTGCCCCACGTAACCACCAGTGATCATCAGGGTCTGCAAGGCCAAAGGAAGCACAGCACTGTGGTAGCCTGCCCTGCAAACCTCAATAGATGTAAGTAAAGCAATGGTAAGTACCCCTGCCCATTCTTGGGATTCCAGCTGCAGAATATGTGTTGGGGCTCCCCCACTGCTTAGCTGATCAGTCCGCCAGTCACTATTCACAAGGGTCTAAAGGACTTTAAAGTGGCCCTCCACTCAGAAATGACTGGAGGTCCACTTATTCCCCCATTGGGCATAAAAAGGTAAAATAATAGGCAAAAGTACAACTTAAAGAGGAATACCAGACCTCTTTACAATCACTTGCCATCCTCCCCCTCACTGGGCGCTGCATAATTGGAGGTGGCGACATCCTGCTTCTTCAGGGCTGTTTCTCTGTCCCCCCCCCACCGCAGTATTCTTCCCTGGCTGGTTGCTTTCCAGCAATGATACTTTGAAACAGATCATGCATGCTTATTAATAAATTACTCACCTTTCCAAGCCTCCGGCTCCCGGACCACTCCTCCTGCACCATCATCTTACTACACCCGTGAGTATGTATCCCACAAGCCTCCCGGGTGCAGGCTAGATCTGGTGCGCCAGCCCCTTACAGACAACGGAAAGCTTCTCACCCTCCGATAGGCGGCGGCGACCAGCGAAATTGTAATCAGGAGGTGCAGAAGCAGGTGCGGGGTGCGAGTACTCGGGGAAACACGCTGTGGACTTCAGTAGTCCACAGCTTCCTCTTGGTTCATGGAGTGTAGTTTCTGTGCTCCATGAACCCGGAAGTGGCTTAGCAAAAGCAGCTGTGCAGCTGTACAGCCGACATCAGTCGGCTGTGTACTGCAGGAGCATCCAGATTGTACCAGGAAGTCCTATGGGTTGTTTTTATTTTAGACTTTTGGTCCACTTTAAAGTTACAGTACACACAATTCAGCATTGGGAAGCACTTCAACCTAACTGCCATTATGTGACAGTTTAGTCGTAAATAAATGAATTAGTCAGACGCAGCTTCCGCTCTGCTGCTGACCTTCTCCTATCCTCCACCCTGGTCACCTCCTCTCACTCCCTCCTCCAGGACTTCTCACGTGCAACTTCAATCTTCTGGAATGCCCTCCCGAACCCAATCCGCCACTCCACAACCCTCAAAACCTTCAAAGGCGCCCTTAAAACTCACTTATTCAGACAAGCATATAATCTGGCCTAACCAATCTTCTAAAGGGCATACGCCACAAAGCTCTATACTGACTGTTTGTGATCCTTCCCCCTTGTCTTCACCCCTCTTCCTTTAGACTGTAAGCTCGCAAGGGCCGGGCTCTCTCCCCTATTGTATCTTGTACTCAGAATATCCACTGTCAAATCTGTAAAACTGCATTTGAAGTAGTATATGTACCGTATGTTTCTACCCTGTCTGTAATTACTACCATGTAAAGCGCTACGGAAGATGATGGCGCTATATAAATAAACAATAATAATAATAATAATTAGGAATATGGCTGCCAATTACCACCATACTACTTCCTGTTAGTGTATTTTTTAATATTGGGCAAAGGCTTTAGTAGAAAAAAAGAAAACACAGGCTGTTTTGGAGCACTGGACTGGGGATAGAGGGTGATGGCATAAACTTTATTTCTGGGTATAGGGTCATTTTAATGTGAAATGTAAATGTGTAATGCACAACTTTCAGCAGTTAAACGGTAAAATTCAATTCATAATACATACAAATATTCTGTTAAAAACAAAGACTTTGCACTCTCAATGCAGCGGAGAAGGTTAAAGACCCGGTGGATGTAAACATAAGGCCAGTGGATCTGCGGCAAGTCACAGTGCTGCCTAAAGCCGACTGGGAACGGATGGTGAATTATAGAAATGCTCTGCAAGATGAAGCAACGCGCCTCCAAGAAGAGAAGGAAGAGCGGGAAGCTTTACATTTACGTTCCCAAGAAGTTGTGAAAAATTGGACCAACACCATTGCCGTGAGTTTTGCATAAAATCTATATATTTTTTTTTTCCCCAGATTTATTTCACCAAGCAGGTAAGTACATACACACAAGGAATATTTCCCAGCAAGAGAGACAGACCATTAGAGGGGATAGGGCATTTTACAATAAAACCCAACTCTAGAGTGGGGAAAAGCTAGAAGCCAATACACATATATCCCAAATAGCAAGCCCTGAAACCAGCTTCTAATATTTGGGTAAAAACAGGAAAATAACATCGACAATAACTTTGCGAGTTTAGGTTACTAACACTTCAGCCAGAAGTCCGCGTTCGACCCGAACACTGAAAAGCTGGTTGATGGGCTGCTGAGCAAAGTGTACAGCAGGGAGCGCTGTTGTAACTCACCTGAGCCCCGACTCGGTCCCTGGTCGGCATTTATGTCAAATTGGCCATGGCCGGGGCCACAGAAAGATGGCTACCATAACCATGAGCGCTGCCAGCTGACACTAGGACATAAGCTGTTGGTCATAATAATGTGATTGAATGTGTAAAGACTTATCAAATAGCGACAGACATTTTTATCATCTACAGGGTTTGCGCCAGAAAAGATTAAAAGCAAAGCAGCTTCGAGAGGAAAAAGAGGAGGAAGAGAAGAAAAAGATTGATCTAGAGGAGGCTCAGTACCAGGCAGAGAAGCGGAGACAGGCCATCGAGAAAGCCAGGACCAAGCAATACTATCAGACTGACAAAGTCAAGACGTTCCATGTGAGTATTAATTAAACAGTAGTGGAATGCCACAGGGTGAAGAGCGAACCTCTAGTTAGTTTTTGCTTTAGGCCTACTTTAAAGCGGAAGTACAGTCAAAAACGACTGCACCCCCTTTTTAATATGCAGCAGGGGGCCTGGTAACCTAGAGAACTGGGTCACCCAATACTCACCTTTTCCGGGATCCTTCCACTTTGGCCATAGACCAGCCTATCAGGCTTGCACTGCCGGCGGGTGCCCAGTAATGTGCACAGCTCATGGTCGCTTGGGATTGTGTAACCCAGGAACAGGTGGGTACCAGGTGAACCCTGAACATTTTTGACTGACCTCCTTTTTAAAGAGGAACAAAACGCAAGAATTTTACTTTCTTGGGTGTTGTTCCTCATCCTGATTTGGGATGCCCTGTTGTGTGTATCACCCGGGATCACCTGATATCTCACCTCTTCCTGGTTCCCACATGATCCGTTATCACTCCTATCTCAGTGCAGCAAGGAAATTTGCATAGATCGAGCACTTCTAGCCACATCCCCGCTCAACTCCAGCAGTGAGACTATGGAACTCGCTGCCAGAGGAGGTACTTATAAAGGATACAGAAAAAGAGTTCAAAAAGTGGCCTTCCTTTCATGTAATATGTAATAACATATCTAGCAATGGTTGCTAGACCACTGGAAGGAGATAAACAGGCTGACCTGGATGGACTAAAGTCTTAATTCAGCCTTACACACTCTGTTACTTTAGCTGTGGACATGCCTGAGCCAGTCATAAGGGCCTAGCGTGGGTACACTCCTTAGATGCATGCAGTGGATGCAGTCGCAGCGCTAAGGGCTCAGGGCAGAGGTGTGTAAATTGGCGATCTGGGGGGTTTCACACAGTGGTGCATTCCAATTAAGAGGTAAACATGGAAAATATATAACCCGGGAGTCTTAAAGATTCACAGGGTTTAGTGCCTCTTTAAAGTGGACCAACACCCAGGATTTTGACTATCCTGGGTTTTGGTCCACTTCGGCGGGGCACCCCGATCGGGGGTGTCCCGCTCTCTGAAACCCCCCAGAAACCTCAAAAAACTCACCTCTCCCCGCTCCCATGTCCAAGACAGCGCCGCCGCCGCCTCCCGCGCGGGCACGTCTAGGGGGCGTGTGGCAGCGGCGGCGGATCAGGTAAGGAGTTTGGGGTTTTTTTGGGGGGTTTCACCCCGCGGGACATCCCGATCTCGGATGTCCCGCGGTGAGTGAGGTGATCGGCCCTGGGTGTTGGTCCACTTTAAGAGCTGTACTAAGCTCTTTTTCACTGACTTTTAAAAAACTACCTAATGTGAATCCAACTAATCTCATTTACTAACTGTGTTACCTGAATTGTGTGTAAAACCTCATAGGCATATGATCTAGGAGCCAAACCTACTGAGCACCAATTGCTTATGGCTTCCCTGTTCTATTGCCCGTGTTATACCAGAGCGCCCTTTTGCTTACTGAAGTCATGAAAGAGCGAGATGCGCAACTGGAACTGAAAAATAAGCTGATGAATTTGAACAACAGACAAGACAAAGACACACTGGCCAACTTGCAACGGGAACTAGAAGATAGTATTCATAAAGACCAGCAGAAGGCGCTGCAGAGGCTGACAGAAAGCAAGAACAATGCTAACCAGATTCTAAAACAGTATGTGAAACCTTCGCTCTACATGTAGCTATACTGTACTATACTATATATATATACTAAATCTGATCCCCAAAAAATAGAATCTTCAAAATGCATATATGTCTAATTTTTGGGATGTGTGAATACATTTCTACCCCCCCCCCCCACCCTGTGCTAATTGCCATTCGGGTAAAAACAGCCCCCCTGTTCGCCGCAATCCTCCTCCCATCCGAATAGGGGTGCGAGCACTCTGCACAACAGCTGTGACTTCAGTGACACAAGGGAGGCAGGCGGATTGCTATATGCTTGAACTTGTTACTTAAAGTGGAACAAAACCACCCAACAAATCAGGATGCCCCGCTGTGGGAAACTCCACCAGTCGCCTGTTATACATACCTCTCTGGCGACTTCCACGGGGCATGCGCAGCCATATCCATATTCCAGGGCTGCTTGATTCATTCCCCTTAAAGAGCGAGATGCGCTGCTTGATTCATTCCCCCTGGGGCATCCAGAATCGGGATGCCCTGCTGTGTGAAACCTCCCAGGTCATCTAGTATACTCACTTCCCCCCCCCCCCCCCCCATCCAAAGGAGCATGTGCGAGCAACGGCCGCTCCCCGCTATCCCTTTAGCAGGGTGTGCACCTGCGCCAGGCATTTGTAAAATGGCTGGCACGGGCACGCTCCCTGATGGAAGGTAGCAGGCGATGCAGCTGCCAGGCGCACTCGGGTCCGCCCCCTTAGACAAATGGGGTGGGAGGGAATTTGAGTGCGCTGATTGGAGAGGCTGCGCATCTGCCGTAGGACCGGGGAAAGGTGAGTTAGATTGGGCAACCTTTGGAGTTTCACACAGCGTGGCATCCCTGATCGGGGTGCCCCGGGGGAGAGGACCAAAACCCAGGATAGTCAAAAACCTGGGTTTTGGTCTAGCCCCTGCTATGCCAGAGTGTTTTCAGTATGAAAATGTACAACATTTTGTCAATTTGTGGCCATTATAATGTTCATACATATATATAAATATATCTTACACCCCCATCCAGGATCGAGGAGCACAGACATGCTGCCGACTTAGAGAAACGGGCCAACTACCGAGTGGGAGAGGAAATCAGAAGACTGACTCGTCTGCATGAATGGGAAACAAACAAACTGGCAAAGCTAAAAATGGAAGAGAAACAACAAATGATGAAAGCTCATTTGGTTAGTAGTTTTAGTAGTTCATTGTAGTGCTAGCAGGGGCATAAGTTGAGTGGATGCAGCCACACACTACAAAGTGGTCCTGTGTTATATTCTAAGTATACAGCATGTCCTGTTCCAGAAGATTCCTTACACTTGGGTAATACATCCACAAGATGGCGCTGGACTGCAGAAAACAGCTTGTGGCTCCTCCCGGCCCTATATAAGTCAGGGACCTCCCACAAATTCTTTCTGCAGTCTGGACTGCGAAGATAGAAGATAGCTCTCTGTGGCGCAGGTGAGCGGGGCTTATATGCCTGCGCCCTGCAGGACTATTCCCACCCGTTCCGTCCCATTTACTGCCTCCCAGCTTCCGCTGTTAAGGTTCGGGTGCAGAGGCGCTAGGCTCCTACCGCAGTCCCTGCTCTAACAGGGTAGGCGGTTTAGGCTAGTGGTGAGCCTTTTTGGGATGCCCCCACTGCCTCATGGGTTTTGCCAGGTTATCCTGTGCAGTTAAACCCTATTCATTCCCCCTCCACCCTCACTTCTCATATTAGTCCTCTGGGCGCCATTGTTCCTGGGAATTCTGCTGTTATCTTCCCTCACTCTCCCCTTGGGGGATCTCCGGGGGGGGGGGGGGGGGTCGTCAAGTGATTCAACACTGTATTTCACTCTTGACATGTTTTAAGTGCTTGTAACTTTATAAAACGGCGCCGCCACGCTTTGTACTGCGCTCCGCGCCTGGCAGCCCCGTTCCCCTCAGAGCTGCCGGGCCGCTATTGGCCAGCCGGATCACGTGGGCGCGTTCCCCACTCTTCGGGGGGGGCGGGCCCTGTGGATGATGCATTTACCTCATAACTCCACGGCCTGCCCCTCGAGGTCTGCGGACGCCATTTTGTCTCCTTGCTGCGTGCTGCCTGGCTCTCTGCGGTCCGTGAGTAACCCCGATGGGGTGATTTTTTTCTAAAAGTTTTTTAACATGCCTTATTCTCATGGGAATGTTTATTATGTCTTCCAGGCGGGTGCATACTTCAGCACTGTGGTTTCTCCCGGCCATTTTCCCTCACTATCTCCCACTTCCCTAGCGGTTCTTGGGGCATCCCGGGTAGCTCTTTAGCGTTAACCCTTACTGGCCTATTGTGCCATTCAAATCACCATATGGAGGCTTCTGGGGATAATGGGCCTGGGGTTCCTTCGACAAGCCCGGCTATGTGTTGTGTGTGGGGTATCCCCTATTAGTGATGATGTCAGGGTGTGTGTACCCTGCGCCCAGCAGGTGCTTGCGCTGCAGTCTGGACTGTCTGTTACTGGGCCTGGTGGTGCGCCCCCTCTGGCCTCACCTACCCCCCCATTCTTACATCTGACCCCCACTATGGGGCATACTAGTGGGGAGTCTCAACCTGATTTAGCTGCACGGGTGGCCAGCATTGAGAAACATCTTGCTGGGTCTGCCCCGCGTAAGGCTTCTGCTAAGAAGCGGCATTTATCACCCGCGGTTTCCCTCTTCCCTGAGGAAGATTAAGGCCCTTACTCACTCTCAGGTCCCTACCTCCTTGAGGAGGGGGAATTATTTTCTGATTCAGAATCCTCTGAGGAACAACCTAAGATATACGGTGGTACTGGGACTCCCTTTGGGGAAGACCCGTGGTCCCCTGATGACACTGACAGATTGCTGAGTCACATATTTGAAGTGCTTTGTTTTTCTCCCCTGGCAGTGGCTCCGCAGCAGCAGGGTGAGCTTTTTCATACGGTTAAGCCACGCTGGGAGTTTCCTGAGCAGTCTCACTTTAATAATCTAGTGCTCAAAGAATAGGAACGGCCTAGCAAGTTGCCTGGGGTGCCTAAGAGTTGGGACAAGAGGTATCCCTTTCCTGCTGATGTTGTTAAGTGTTGGTCATGTCCTCCCAAGGTGGATGTGCCCGTTCTAGGGTTGTCCAATACATCTGTCATGCATTCTCCTGACACTACTACCCTGCGAGATGCCGAGGACCGGCGTTTGTACTGGCCTGTCATGTCTTTGCCTGTGTGGGGATGGCATTGCGCCCGGTTTGTGCCTCTGCTATTAAGGCTATTGCCATTAAAGGGGTGCTTAAGTGTATTTTGGAGAGGAGTATAGATCTCTCCTGCTTTGTGAGGAATTTATTGCATATATCCTCTCTGCCATGGATGATGCCATTAGAATGTGTGGTAGGAATTCTGCCCAGTTGGTGGCTATACGCCGCTCTGTCTGGCTACGTCAGTGGGTTGCTGACAATGCTGCTAAGAAGGGTCTCACTGGTTTTCCCTTCAAGGGCCTGCGTCTCTTTGGGGAACGCTTGGATTTGTTTGCTAAGGGTGGTAGGTTACCTCAATGCAGGAGGCCATCTCGGTCTTTTCGGGGGACAGGTTTCTTTCTCCCATCCTTCCGTGGTTCCAGAACTAACCGTGGAGCCTCTTTTACTGGGGCCCGTGGAGACCATTAGGGTAGGGGCAGAGGACGTGGCCGTCCTGGCCTCTCCTGGGGTCTCAAGCCAAAAACCTCACCTAAGCCCCCTCAGGCATGAAGGGCGCCCTCACCCATCCGGGTGGGGGAATGGCTTCGGCTTTTTGCTCACGTCTGGAGCCTTCACGTCTCAGACCGGTGGATTCGGGAGGTAGTGTCCTCCGGTTACAAGATAGAGTATGCAGCCTGGCCGCCCCCAAGATTCAGCAAATCCCGGATGGCTCAAAACCCCCTTTTAGCCCAGGGTCTGCGCCTTGCTGTCCAGAACCTTCTGGAGTTAGGGGTCATCTGCCAAGTGCCTTTACAGGAAAGGGGCAGAGGCTACTATTCCAATCTTTTCACTGTTCCCAAGAAAGACGGGTCCATCAGACCCATCCTGGATTTAAAGCGCCTCAACAAATTTGTCGAATTCAAACGCTTTCGCATGGAGACTCTGCGCTCAGCTGTAAATTCACTACGCCCGGAGGACTTCATCAAGGATCAAGGATGCTTACCTTCATATACCAATCTTTCCAGGTCATCAGAGATTCCTCAGGTTCACTCTGGATGATCAGCACTACCAATTTGTGGCCTTGCCCTTCGGTCTCACCTTGGCTCCCAGGGTATTCACCAAAGTGCTGGCGGGCATTATGGCTCTGCTGAGATCTCAGGGCATTCGCATCCTTCCTTACTTGGACGACATTTTCATCACGTCTCGGTCCTTCCAGCAGGCCGAGCTGGATACCCAGTTGGTGGTGTCCACACTGGAGTCCTTCGGCTGGGTGATCAACCATCCCAAGTCTTCCCTGTCATCATCAATGGTCAAGTCCTTTCTGGGCATGACTCTGGATACATCTCAGATCAAGATCCTTCTCCCCCAGCAGAAGGTGGACAGTCTGCAAGCTCAAGCCAAGCTTCTTCTGTCTTGCCCTCATCCTTCCATCCGGCAGGGGATGCAGCTGGTGGGCCTGATGGTGGCTGCCTGCCTCTGTTGTTAATACCATGATTAGGGCTAGGAAGAAGTCCTCGTCCTCCATCTACTATAGGGTATGGCATGCTTATATTGACTGGTGTGAGTCTAAGTCGTTTCCCTGTCGGGTGTTTTCTGTCCCTAGGATTCTGGAGTTTCTGCAACATGGTTTGGATTTGGGTCTTCAACTTAGTACCCTTAAAGGTCATGTTTCTACCTTGGCCATTTTCTTCCAAAGATCTTTTGCTCACCATTGGTTGGTTAAGACCTTCTTCCAGGAGGTTACTCATGTTCGTCCCCCACGTAAGCCTATGTTACCAGTCTGGGATTTGAACTTGGTCTTATCTGCCATGCAGGGGTCTCCTTTTGAGCCCTTGCGTGAGGCCCCTTTGTCCATTTTGATGCTTAAGGTAGTCTCTTTGGTGGCCATCACCTCCCTTCGGCATGTTTCTGAGTTGGCGGCGCTTTCCATCAAACCCCCTTACTTTGAGAGACATCAGGACAAGGTGGTGTTTCGTTTTAAGCCAAATTTTCTCCCTAAGGTTGTGTCTGCTTTTCATCTCAATCAGGACAATGTTTTGCCTTCTCTGTGCCCTAATCCTAGTAACTTTAAGGAGAGGGTTTTGCCCTCTCTGGATGTGGTCAGGAATCTGAAGTTCTATTTGGTGGCTACTGAATCCTCCAGGAAGACTGATGCTCTTTTTGTGCTCCCGTCTGGACCTAAGAAGGGTCTGGCTCCAGCTAAGTCCACTATCAGCAAGTGGATGAGTCAGGCTGTGATACAGGCCTATTCTGCTAAGGAGAAGGAGCCTCCCTTCCGCCTTACTGCTCATTCTACTCGTGCTATTGGTGCCTCTTGGGCTTTTCAGCACCAAGCTTCTGTTGAACAAGTTTGCAAGGCCGCTACTTGGTCTTCTGTTCATAAGTTTTACAAGGTTGATGTTGGGGCCTCAGCTGATGCTGCTTTTGGCCGCAAAGTTCTGCAGGCGGCAGTGGTTTAAACTGCCCGCTGTTACTTTTTGGGGATCCCACCCTACCTTACGGACACTACTATTGGATGTCCCAAGTGTAAGGAATCTTCTGGAACAGGACGTGCTGTATACTTAGAATAATACAATTCTGTGATTACTCACCTGTAGAATTGGTATTATACGTATACAGCACGTCCTGTTCCATTCCACCCTTGTTATCATTACTCTTAGTTACCTCTGTATGGTGATTGTTCATATGTTCATTTTTGAATTCTGGTTATTATTGTTCTCCCGGCTTCTTGTTAACTGCTTGTCAATACTGGGGAATTTGTGGGAGGTCCCTGACTTATATAGGGCCGGGAGGAGCCACAAGCTGTTTTCTGCAGTCTAGCGCCATCTTGTGGATGTATTACCCAAGTGTAAGGAATCTTCTGGAACAGGACGTGCTGTATTCGCATAATACCAATTCTACAGGTGTGTAATCACAGAATTGTATTTTTTACAGCATTGCAAAAAAATTAGAAGATCTTCAAAAATGTGTATAACTTTAGTAATCTCATAATTTATAATTGCGTCAATAGAAACAGAGTGAACTTTTACAAGTGTTTTTTATGTTAATGTTGATTATGGCTTACAGCCAAGGAAAACCCAGAATTCAGAAAATTAGAATAATTAACCCAAAATAGCTGCAAAGGCTTCCTAGGAGTTTACAAATGTCCCTTAGTCTGGTTGATTAGGCGACACAATCATGGGGAAGACTGCTGACTTGACAGATGTCCAGAAGGCAGTGACTGACACACTCCTCAAGGAGAATAAGCCAAAAAGGGGTCATTGCTAAAGGAGATGGTTGATCACAAATTGCTGTACCAAAGCATATTAATGAAGTTGATTGGAAGGAAGTGTGTTAGAAAAAGGTGCACAAGCAACCGGATAACCGCAGCTTGATAGGGTTGTTAAGAAAACACCATTCCAGAAATGGGGGGAGATTCACAAGGAGTGGACTGCTGCTGGAGTCAGTGCTTCAAGAGCCACCACACACAGACGTATCCAGGACATGAGCTACAAGTGTCACATTCCATGTGTCAAGCCACTCATGACCAATAGACAACGCCAGAAGCCTCTTACCTGGGCCCAGAATAGAAAGAACTGGACTTTAGCTCAGTGTTGTTTTCAGGTGAAATTTGGATGATTTGGAAATCAAGGCCCTAGAGTCTGGAGGAGAGAGAGCGGAGAGGTGCACAATCCAAGCTGCTTGAGGTCTAGTGTGAAGTTTCTAGTACCAAGTATTGAGTGAATTTACTATACATACTTTTCATTTGGCCAACATTTCTGTGTTAAATCATTTTTTTATTACAGTCTTATATAATATTCTATTTTTCTGAGATAATGAATTTGGGGTTTTCCTTGGCTGTAAGCTATAATCATTAACATAAAAAACACTTGAAAAAGTTCACTCTGTTTTGTATTGTATTTGTATGCTGATGATGGTAAATATTTCGGGTTGATATATAATTTTGGAATAAATGGCAATATCTGTTGATTGACAGGCACATGTTTCAGACAAAGAAATGCTGAAAACGCTTGAGAATCAGAGGGAAGAAGAGAATGATGACTTGGTACGTCGCTATATTTCTGCGAAGAAAAAGATGGCAAGCTTGAAAAAAGAGAGAGAGGAGGAATTACACAGGTGAGGAGGTTCATGGGCCCTGCAGATGAGGCAAATGGGGGTCATGCTAATTATTCATTGAAGCAAGTGTAATTTGGGGGGGTTCACATTCAGGTGTGAATTGCAACCTGAATCTCAGTGAGATTTTTAACTTTATAATAAAGATAAGCCCGATTGTTGTTCCATTGTCTCGGCCTACCTGTTGCACGGTCCCAAACATCAATCCATTTCCTAAGTTATTTGTAGTAAGTTGTTGTACCGTGTTAGCCATCGATGTAAGTTATTTGTAAAAATGGGCATTGGAGATGCAGAGAAAAAATGAGGAGAAATTCGTGATGTAAGCACACTGTGTGCTTTCTGTATATCATAGTAAAAAAAAAAAAAAAAATATAATATATATATAATATATATATATATATATATATATATATATATGTGCATTGTTGTGCCTCTAGTTATTACTGCCAGCACATAGTGTGACCAGATAAAGGGGGCGAGATGCTGCAGGCTGAAGAGAATCTCCAGTCATAGTGTGACCAGAGAGGAGGGCTAGGTTTCACAGAGAGAGGCAGCCGATTAGAAAGGCTGGGGAGGGAGTGGGGGGCGTTTTCGTTCTTGGAACACTGAAGGTTGATTGAAGGACCAAGACCAGCGGGTTGGGGATTAAAAGCTGAATGAGGAAGTGATTTACTCACTAAGGAGACCAACAGAGGAGTAATCACAGCACTTCAGCCACTCAATGAAAGGTAAGCTACTGATTTTTTTTTTAACTTTCGACTTGCCAATCACTTTAGAACAAAAACACCTTTACACACCTTTTGTGTGTTAATTTTTCTAAAAATAATCACCTGATCCTGCAATGGGTCATTTTTACAGGACGGCCGCCCCTTGAGGTGCTGCTTGGGCAGGCGCCACTCTCCTCACAGAGTTTCCTGAGGTAAAGTTCCCATTTTTACCTCACGCCGTCGCTCCTTGGTCTGTTGACAGGCTGCACAGGCTCTTCCCAGGATCTTCAACTGGCTCTCTTTTGGTCCATGAGTCCGGTCTTTTCTTTTTGGTACCTTTATTATTGTGTTTTATATTGGCTGTGCATGCACTGTGGTTCTTGTGGTTCCTCTCAGTCCATACACCCCCCCCCCCCCGCCCCACCATCCCCTCCACCCTTTCCTGCCCTTAGGGTGCTGAGAGTCAAATTGGGTTTTTTTCTCTACAGTTCTGGGCCGTCTTAGTGCCTTGAGGCCCGTCTGGGAGTAGCCTTGAGGCCTTCAGTGGCCAAGATTCCGCTGAGGAGGGTGAGTTGCTCCAGGGGTCTGACTCCTCTCGGGGTAGTCGGGGGGACCTTGACAGTCTTTTAAGGAATTGGAGAAGCCTAATAGGTTGCCGTCGGTGCCTAGGGGTCTGGACAGACGGTATTTCTTTTCGGAGGATTTGGTTCGCCTATGGTCTCATCCTCCGGAAGTGGATGCTCCTGTTCTGGGGCTCTCCAATATCTCTGTTATGCCGTCTCCTGAGACTTCCTCCTTGCGTGAGCATGTTGACAGGCGCATGGATCAGCTAGCCTGTCACGCCTTCACTTCTGTGGGAACTGGTCTGCGCCCTGTCTGTGCTGCGGCCATTGTTTCCATGGCCATTAAGGAAAAGGTAAGGCGTCTCGCGGATATTGCCAAAAATCTCACAAGCGAGCGGAGGAGTATGGGGAGCTTTTGGCTTGTATAGACTTCCTTGCCTTTGTTATATCGGCCATGGATGACGCCATCCGTTTTGATGGTAGGGCTTCGGCTGTGATGGTCGCGCTGCATCGCTCTATCTGGTTACGACAGTGG
The DNA here is from genome assembly GCA_027917425.1 of Gastrophryne carolinensis. Classification (NCBI taxonomy): domain Eukaryota; kingdom Metazoa; phylum Chordata; class Amphibia; order Anura; family Microhylidae; genus Gastrophryne; species Gastrophryne carolinensis. The sequence goes on along the minus strand of CM051240.1, from coordinate 225,836,106 downwards.
GCAGCGGATGCTGCCGCCAAAAAATCTCACAGGTATTCCCTGGGACTTCGGCTGTTCGGGGAACGGTTGGACCTCCTAGCTAAGGATGGGAGACTTCCTCAACATGGGAAGCAGGTTATGGCCTTTTCGGGGCTCTAATTCCTTTCGTCCCTCTCGGGGAGAACGAGGATCTTCCTTCTCTGGTGGCCGCAGAGACTCATGGGGGCGAGGTAGAGCCCGAGGTCGTCCCAGCCTTGCCTGGGGATCCAAGCCTAAGCCCCCTTCCAAGGCCCCTCAGGCATGAGGGGACGCCCTCACCCAGCCGGGTGAGGGGACGGCTTTGGCTCTTTGCTCACGTCTGGAGGCAACACGTCTCGGACCGGTGGATTCAGGAGGTGGTGTCCTCCGGATACAAGATAGAGCTGGCAGCTTGGCCGCCCCCAAGATTCATTTCATTCGGTACCGGATCTCCCCAAATCCTGTGACGGCGCAAGGCCTGAGGCTGGCTGTTCAACATCTTCTGTCATCGGGAGTGGTTTGCCATGTGCCTCTTCAAGAACGGAGGCGGGGGTTCTACTCCAACCTGTTCACGGTGCCCAAGAAGGACAGTTCCTTATGGCTGTGGATCAGTCTGTCCTGCCCGATGTTACAGAGCTCCTCAATTTACAAACGCTGGCTTTGACGGCTTGGCTGCTGAAACCTCCATCCTGATGAATAAGGGTTTGCTGGCTTCGGTCGTCAGTACTATAATTCAGGCTCGGAAAAAATCCTCTTCTATGATTTATTATTATAGGGTCTGGCACGCTCACATTGCCTGGTGTGAGTCTAAGGCCTTCCCTTGCCGCACCTTCTCCCTTTCCAGGATTCTGGAGTTTCTTCAACACGGTCTAGAGTTGGGTCTACAACAAGTACCCTCAAGGGACAAGTTTCTGCCTTGGCAATTTTTTTCCAAAGATCTTTCGCTAATCATAGGCTTGTCAAAACCTTTTTCTAGGGAGTCGCTCATGTGCGTCCACCGCGTAGGCCTCTGCTACCGGTGTGGGATTTGAACTTGGTGCTTTCTGCTCTTCAGGGTCCCCTCTTCGAGCCCCTGTGCGATGCTGCTCTTTCTATTCTGACTATTAAGGTGGTCTTTTTGGTTGCTATCACTTCGGTGCGTCGCGTCTCTGAGCTGGCGGCAATCTCCATGAAACCTCCTTATTTTGAGCGGCATCAGGATAAGGTGGTGTTCGGTCTTAAGCTGGAATTCTTGCCCAAGGTTGTTTCTGCCTTTCATCTCAATGAGGACATTGTCTTACCTTCCTTTTGTCCTGTCCCTGCTAATTCCAAGGAACTTCATTCTCTGGATGTGGTCAGGGCACTCAAGTATTATTTGGTCGCCACTGAGTCATTTCAGAAGTCTGATTCTCTTTTTGTCCTTCCTTCCGGACCTAGGAAGGGCTTGCCTCCAGCCAAATCCACTATCAGTAAGTGGATTAGACTGGCGGTGGTGCAAGCATACTCTGCTAAAGGGAAGGAACCCCCTTTCCGTGTTACAGCTCACTCCACTAGGGCTATTGGTGCCTCTTGGGCCTTCCAGCACCGTCTTCAGTTGACCAGGTTTGTAAGGCCGCTACTTGGTCTTCGGTTCATGCTTTTTCCAAGTTTATGTTAAGGCCTCAGCTGACACTGTTTTTGGCCGCAAGGTGCTTCAGGCGGTAGTGGCTTGAAATACCTGCCATTGCTCTCTGGGGATCCCACCCTTCTTTTTTGGACACTGCTGTTGGATGTCCCACATGTAAAGAATTGAAATGAAGCAAGCCATGCTGTACACCTGGAAAAATACAATTCTGTGATTACTCACCTGTAGAATTGTTTTTACATTGTACAGCACGGCTTGCTTCATCCCACCCTTGTTATCGTTGTTCTCTTTTGCCTTGTTATGGTGATTTTTGTTGAGAGAGTTTCCTTTTAGTGGGCTGTGTTTTACTAACATGGTCCTTGCCTCCCGGCTTCTTGCATTACTGCTTTCAAACACTGGGGTCTTCTGGGTAATTCTGGCCCTTTTATGGGCCGGGAGGGGCCACAAGTCTTCCTGCAGTCGATTGCGCCACCTGTGGCGGATTACCCACATGTAAAGAATTGAAATGAAGCAAGCCGTGCTGTACACCGTATAAACAATTCTACAGGTGAGTAATCACAGAATTGTATTTTTATGGTTGTTTTGTAATAAACCTGCGTGCCAAATAGACCCGTCAATACTTTTAATACCCTGCTATACTCTAGTTACATGGGTCGCCATTGTGACTATATTATGTTGGCTAACAGGCAAACAGTGGAACGCAGAGACCGCATTACAGAACTTCTTGCCGCTCAAATGAAGCAGAAAGTTGATGATGAGGAGGAACGGATAGCAAAAGCAGTGGCTGAACTGGAAGCAAAAAACAAAAAAGAAAATCAAGAAAAGGAGGAAAAGATAAAAGCAGATATCAAGGCCATCACCGAACACAGACTTGCCATGGTGATAATATTACAGCAAATATTACATTATAATTAAACCGGACTCTCAGCATCATTTAATGAAATGCCCAAACCCTTATAAAGCTGTTCCCCAGCATCTAAAATTAATATATTTTAAGTTTTGAATTGCTTACTTTTTATTCTTTCCCCCACTGGGCTGCAACTCTGTTCAGGATTCTAGGATATAGGCACCGCCATCTTGCCTTAGAAGCATCACATACTGAGGAGAGGAGAGCGGGGTAAAGTCAGAGGGGTGGGTTATAGCTGGGCTTTGCACAGACAGAGCAGATCTGTGGCTGGGAAGAGGACAGCAATCCCAGAATGCAGAGTGGCATAGTCTAAAGACACTTCCTGTCTGCAGGCTGCCTGATGCTCCATGAGCCACCATCTTGGATGTTTGAAGGCTCAGAATATGCACTAGGTGCAGGTAGGGTGATTTTTAATGTGAACAATCTGTATGTACAGGGTGTGGGAAATATACAAGATAGGCTCCTATTCAGGGTGAAGGTCCACTTTAAAGTGGACCAACACCCACGGGTGTTCGGCCCGGGAATCTATAAGATTCCCGGGCCGATCACCTCCCTCCCCGCGGGACATCTGAGATCGGGATGTCCCGCGGGGTGAAACCCCCCCAAACACCCCAAACTCCTTACCGCCGCCTTACCGCCGCCTCCCTCACGCCCCTCTAGACGTGCGCGCGCCCGCGCCGGCCGTCTGTGAATGGCCGGCGCGGGCGCGTCAAGAGTGACGTGCGGGAGGCGGCGGCGGAGGAGCCGCTTGTCCGCGGCTTGTCCGCCGGCGCTGGGAGCGGGGAAAGGTGAGTTTTTCGGGGGGTTCGGGGGGGTTTCACACAGCGGGGCACCCCGATCGGGGGTGCCCCACCGAAGTGGACCAAGACCCAGGATAGTCAAAATCCTGGGTGTTGGTCCACTTTAAACCAGACTAAAAATCAAAGTACTGTAGACTTTTGGTCCTGTTAGTGTGATTCCTACGGGACATCCTGGAATACAGGGCTGTAGACAATTACAGTAGTCCCAAGAAGATAGCTCAGAAATCCCCTGAGATATTTCACCTGGGAGCACGGACAGACCTCTGTAAGTCCCAATTGTAGTAATGTGCTGCAGGTCCAGCTCACCAAGTGTGATAAAAGATAACATTTAATGTAACATTTTAAAAATATATAGCATGACCTGTGTGGAGTGAATATCCTGGCCTCCCCATTCAAAGGTAACGCGTTTCGGGGTTACCTCACCCCTTAATCCTTAGGATTAAGGGGTGAGTTTTATGTTATGTTTTATCACACTTGGTGAGCTGGACCTGCAGCACATTACTACAATGTAGACAATTACAGCACAGTGGCAGAAGCCGATGCTGCTGTGCTCACTTCCTGTGACTAATTTGTCTATAGCCCTTGGGGGGTTATTTGGAAATTCAGACTCAAATCTGGATGCCCTCTAGGAATCCCAGTAACCACACCAAAAGTCTGTTTTGACCAGTGTAAGCTGTAGTTATTAACAAAATGTTAATGTTTTGGGTTTTTTTTTATGAAGCAAAAATGCTTTAGGTCTCTTTTAATCTCCAAGCCAGGTCCCATTTTGATTTACATTTTGTTGTGAGCCCCAGTTGTCACTGAAAGGCAGGAAGTGATGTAAAATTTCAGGGGCACTTAAGATTTCTAGTATTGAATGAGTTTGCAAATGTGTCCTATTGCCTAACAGAGGAGAAGAAAAGAAGAGGAGGAAAAAGCACAGAAGCTGAAGGCGTTACAAGCCCTGTATGACATCAAAGAGGCAGATGGTTACTTCATTGCACAGCAGAAGGAGAAAATGAGACAAATGGAGGAAGAAAGTAAGAGGGTGCAAACCAAGCAAATCCAGCAAATGGTAAGAAAAATTATTCAAATTTACTATTTTACATACTGTATGCTAAATTCTTGGGTATGGGGAAGGGGGAAAAAGGGAGGAGCGGCACCAACAAACAATAATTCAATGTGTGGTGCACTGCCCTGTGGTTTACACTACCCAAGACAATAAAGTACACAAAATAGGGGTTACCTCTCACCACCCCCAAGAAAACAGAAACCACAGGGTCTCACAATTGCACTCACTCAATTTTGATAGTTAAAGTAATAATCCTTTTTATTATCATATAATAAAACACCATTAAAAACAGAATTCTTGCCATCTGCGTTTACACCTCTAGGGGGAGCTGTCTCTCTCATCAGTGCATATACTAATATCTTATAAGACAAATTATTCCTATCTTAATACGCAATAATCAAAAACATTCAAAAAAAGTGCGAGTGCTTAATAAAGTGCATCCATCTCAAATCCAACATGTGCAAACAATATATTTTTTAAGCCAATCCAGGAATTGGAAACATAGGAGACATACAACATAACAAGTCACTAACCTATAAAACTGTGTGGCAATAGAGAGCTGGCAGTCACCCCTGCAGGCGGCCTACGCGTTTCGATACAGATTGGTCTCTTTTTCAAGACCAATATACTATGCGCCCAGTTATAAGGCAAGTGAGAATTGGAACCATATTATCCAATGCCAAGCTGTAGGAACCTACATTTTTTTTGTTGGTACATATCAGGTGATGTACATTTGTGTAATTAGAGAGTACGTGGCCCAAGAAGATCAATACCTTATATCATCGTGCGTATAATTATTGGTAAGCAAGCAAAACAGACCAAACAGAAAACTTGTTCAAAGTTCCCTCCCAATACTAACTTTAGCGATGAAGCCAGGCGGCATGGGAGTTTTTGCTTACCCTGACATATTACAAACTCTATTTTTGGTGTTCAACTTCCGGGCTTTTACATCATCTGATAGCGGCCTAGAGGGCCGGGCATTTAATACATAATGTAAGAGAACTTCGAGACAGAAGATTTGAATAACGACATGATTTATTGTGGTTTCACACAGCGGGGCATCCCAAACTGTGATGCCCCCCAGTGCAGGGATCAATCACCAGGACAATGAAAATCATGGTTATTGGTCCACTTTAATGTTGTTAAATACAGTCTTTCCAACAAAAGTGTTTGAAGGTTTCCCGGTCTTAGCCACAGGTCAAGCTTGTTGGTAAGTCATGAGGGCGGGCTAAACTGGTCATGGGGGTAGGAGTGTGTGACAGACGCTCTGCCTTTTGGATGTCATCACTATTCAATTGCCCACCGGGTCATTCACTGGCCTTTTCTTAATTAGGTTCCAGACAATGTCATTGTATTTTGATACTGTTACAGGCAATGTCATTGTATTTTGGATTGTATTACAGACTGACATTGTGTATTGTTGATTGTATCACAGACTGACATTGTGTGTTGTGGATTGGGCTACATTATACCATTGTGTTGCCGGCAGAGTTGAGGGATTGTGTGCCCTGCTGCTACTGGTCGGTGTGTTTGTCATGCAGTTCTCCATCAGGTCCACCTTGCATGGAGACTTGTGTATATAAGGCCTAGAGTGGCACTAATAAAGTCAGTTCATCTTCACCCTCAATACTGAGTTCTGTCTCTTATTGGGGGAAACGCTATATTACAATTCACTAGCCATTGTAAGGGCTGTTCCTGTTTCCTCACGGATGACTCTGGGATTCCTGCAGCACCTCTCACCATTGGGAAAAGGACGTCTCTGGCGGGGAAGCCCTCTGGCGATAAAGGTTATCGCTACAGAGTGCTCGGGATCATTGGGTAAAACCAGAGGCGGTGTGTACCATGGCTTTAATGCCCACGGAGGACACCCAACCAAGTACAGAGGGTGGGGCAGTTGGGTTGTTTGTGGTCCCAAGTATATGTGTTTCCAGTAGGAGACATAATGGTAATGTTGTAGCCTCCAGTCATCCCAATTGTCCAATCTGCATAAAGCCCCAAAGAAAATGTCAGGCATCCCAAATAAAAATGCCTCAGGGATGCAGCTGTCCCCCAAGCAAGATTTTCTATGTTAAAGATCCACTTTAAAAACCAGCAGCTACAATTTGTATTGAGGATATGAGAAAAGTTACTTTAGTGACCAGGCCTTTAGCCCCGCTTTTGATTTTCCAACACAAGCCATGGTTTTTATGTTATTTTTGTATTTTAGGCAGAGAAGGCGGCCATGTCACAGGCAGAAAAAGGAGCAGACATTGCTTATGCAAAGCAAAATGAAGATCTGCTGCTGAAGGAAGAGGAGATTTTCCAGGAGTACGCCCGAGAGGTGATCGACACCGTCACCAAGGCAGGACGCAATACGTATCCACTAAAGAAAGCAGCTCAGTCTGGTACTGGCGGAGGGCATGGTCCAGTATTCTCTGGCAGGGGAGGGATTCGACCCAGTTACCTCGTACAGGACACAAGCGGGGTCCAACTGCCAGCCTACCAGAATGACACCACCCAGCAAATAAAGGGCATCTATGATCCTGGTGATATTCAACAAGCCAAAAGAAAACTTGGCTTTACCTACTGATTTCACTCATTAGATTGCTTCCTTACACATTAGATTATTGAATAGTTTAAAAATGTATTAACCAAATATGTGATCCAGAGTGGTGCTTGCTGCTTAAAGTCATTCAGCAGCCAACTACAAAAAACAGGGTACTTACCTTGGTGATCGGTGCTTGGCCAGCAATCAGCAACTATCCTGATCGTTGGATCCGAGCTTGTGCTGCACCCAAACATGGGGTCGGGCTCCAGGCACAATTCTTCTCAGAACGGTAATGCTTATGAAGGATGCAGTGGCTGAGGAGGGATTGTGCATCCAGACTAGAAATCAGGAAGGCCTGTTCTATCAGGGTTAAAGGGATTGTCCAGACTAAGTGTAACATTGAAGCAAGGTTTTCATACCATGGTGCTGGTTGATCCTGCAGCATAATACCGCTCAAGATAATATCTCACCCCCTTTTTTTGCATCCAAACTGCCATATTTTTTTACATTACCAAACCTTTTTTTTATCCTGAGAGGTGTTTGGAACTTCACCGACCCCAGATCACACCATTCCTCTTGTCTGCATCAAGGGGTTCTAGCTCATTCTCTGTATTTCAGTTTCTCGTAGTTGATTTCAGAGTACATGGACAGTAAATATTCTTGTTGAAATGTTATACTTTTGCTGTGTGTGTGCAGGAAGGGAAACATGAGCTACCCCCTCATTCAGGGACTGAATTGTAACATTCTGGTGGAGAGAAAATGGTAGTGTCCTGGCTTTACAAGAGGAGATAATTCAGCAGCAAAACTCTTCTGAGGCAGTAGCATAGCTCTTATTCAAAATCAAGCCTGGACAGGGTCTTAAAGGAAAGGAGCGTGCACTGGAGCCCAACTAAGGACAAAATGATTATAGCAGCCAGCTCAATCCTGGATCAGAAATCAGGGGGTAAGGCAAGTGCATTTTTCATGCCTACAATTGCTCTTTACAATAAATAACATGGCAATTAAAGTATAACTTGGCGTGACTCGATTCTATTTTTGTACAGCTCTTGCTGAACACATACAAACTTCTACACATGTGCAAAGACAAAACAGATGTCCTATGGAAAGTATAAAAAACACAGTTAGACTTACTGGTAACTGATTTTTTCAGGAATCCTTCAGCTTGACCGCTTATTGAAGAACTGTCCACATGGTCAATCTGAAGGATGACTTGGAAAAATTCAAAGTAGAGTGGCCGCATCTCTGGGACCACCCACAGCAGCTTCATGGTCACCATTACTGAATTGTGTGCATGAGTTGTCGGCACTGGACTAGGGTAGGTACTGCTACTGGCACCAAAGTGCGCACAGCCACAATGCAGAGTGCTAGTGTCATTGTTATGGGAAGCCCCACAGTGGACAAGGAAAGGAATGGGGCCAGACACATGCTATGGGAGGATTAGAAACAAACGTTTCTAAAAACAAAAGTAAATCTATATTCATAAGAGCGCTTGTTCAATCAGTGCGCTCAAATACGCTCCCGCCCCTTTGTCCAATTGCGAGCGGATCCAAGGGCGGCCGCATCCCTCACTACCCTCTAACAGGGACTGTGCCCATGTCGGCCATTCACAAATGCCACGCGCCCTGCTAGAGGGATAGTGGGGATGCAGCTGCTGCTTGCACCATTGGACCGGGAAAAGAAGGTGAGTTTATGGGTGACCTGGGGGGTTTCACACAGCAGGGCATCCCGATTCTGGGGGGTTTCACACAGCAGGGCATCCCGATTCTGGGGGGTTTCACACAGCAGGGCATCCCGATTCTGGGGGGTTTCACACAGCAGGGCATCCCGATTCTGGGGGGTTTCACAAAGCAAGGCATCCCAATTCTGGATGCCCCAATGGGAAGGAATCTTAGATTCCTAGGCCGATCTTCGTGGGTTTTGGTCCACTTTAAGGACTTTCCTGTGTGACTGAGGAAATAGAAAATGAATTATATTTATGGCAAGGGGACTAGGTTAAAACAAACCAGGGTGACAAATATTAGAAAATTGAGGGGACATGTAATAAGCAAACAGAAATTAAAATAAAACGTTTTATTATGTATACAGTAGGAAGCGTCACAAGCTTCAGACCTAGATCTTTCCTGCCGACAAGACACAGAAATGTGGGTGTTGTAAATGACCCATTAACAAGGGGTTACGCTCCCTCTGGGCAATGTAGAGCTGAGCAGCAACCCCTCCACTGATCGTCCCAGTGTGACAGGAGCCTAAAAAGGAAAAGCTTGACTACTCCATGCTACTAGAAAGAACCTCCTGCAAAGAAAGTTAAGGGTTCTGTTAAAGCAGACCAACAAAACTTTAGGCCTGTTTACATGCCCCTGCCCCTTCCAATTAGCCGTAAAAAAAAAAATACCATTTTGTGAATACTCACCTGTAAAATGGGTATTATAAGTATGTCACACACCCCACTTCAAACATTAATAATTACACTAGGGTTAACGCACCGCTAGGTGGCAGCATTGCAGAGAACTTCTCCAAAAAACTTCAACAGGCCCCTCCCGGTCTATACATACCTGGTACCTCCCAAGAACCTCCCAGTATTAGAACAGCAGTAAGACAAGGTACCAGAACCAAACAATGTAACCCTCAACGTAAAGAACCAAACTTCACCAAATAGAGAGCCAGGATACCAAAAAGGGCGGGTGAAGTGGGGTGTGTGACATACTTATAATACCCATTTTACAGGTGAGTATTCACAAAATGGTATTATTCTAAGTATGTCACACACCCCACTTCAAACATTAATAATTACACTAGGGACATCCAACAGCAGTGTCCAGAAAAGGGTGGGTATCCGAAACAGGCAATAACGCAGAAAAAACTCAGACCACTGCAGCCTGCAAAACCTTGCGGCCAAAAACAGCATCCGCTGAAGCCCGCACATCAACCTTATAGAACTTAGAAAAAGTATGAACAGAAGACCAAGTTGCAGCCTTACACACTTGTTCAACCGAAGCCTGGTGCTGAAAAGCCCAGGAAGCACCAACCGCACGAGTAGAATGAGCAGTAACTCGGAAAGGAGGAGCCTTCCCCTTAGCCGAATAAGCACCAACAATGGCCTGACGAATCCATTTGCTAATGGAGGACTTGGCCGGAGCCAAACCCTTCCTAGGCCCACAGGGCACAACGAAAAAGGCATCAGTCTTGCGAAAAGAAGACGTAGCACGTAGATAGTACCTGACACAACGTACAACATCCAGGCAGTGCAAGGCACTCTCCTTGGCATTCTTAGGCTTAGGACACAAAGAAGGAAGAACAATGTCCTGGTTAAGATGAAACGCAGAGACCACCTTAGGGAGAAAATCTGACTTGTAACGAAAAACCACTTTGTCCTGATGATCCTCAAAATAAGGAGCCTGAATAGACAAAGCTGCCAGCTCTGAAACACGCCGAACCGAAGTGATGGCCACCAAAAAAGCAACCTTCTGAGTAAGAACGGACAAAGGGACATCCCGCAAAGGCTCAAAAGGAGGAGCCTTAAGAGCGGAAAGAACCAAATTCAAATCCCAGACTGGGAGCAAAGGCTTCCTGGGAGGCCGTACATGCGAAACCCCCTGGAAAAAAGTCTTGACCAAGGAATGACTAGCAAAAGATTTCTGGAAAAAAATTGACAAAGCAGAAACCTGCCCCTTCAAGGTACTCAGCTGAAGACCGGAGTCCAGCCCCGCCTGAAGGAACTCCAAAATCCTAGACACAGAAAAGACCCGGCAGGGCAAAGACCTAGCCTCACACCAATCAATATAAGATCTCCAATACCTGTAATAGATGGAAGAAGAAGATCTCTTCCTAGCACTAATGAGAGTCTGAATGACCGCATCCGAAAGACCCTCCTCCTTTAAGATGGAGGTTTCAGCAGCCAAGCCGTCAAAGCCAGCGTTTGTAAACTGGGGTAACAGAGTTGACCCTGAGTGAGAAGATCTGGCCGAAGAGGCAGATCGAACTGATCCACGGCCAGACGAACGATGTCCGCGAACCACACCCGCCTTGGCCACCTTGGAGCCACGAGAATGGCGGGAACTCCTTCCAGAACCAACTTTCGCAGAACCCTGCCTAGCATGGGAATCGGAGGAAACAGATAAAGAAACCCCAGGTCCCTCCAGCTCAGGGTCATGGCATCCACCGCCAGAGCCAGAGGGTCCCGGGACAGGGACACAAAGGACGGAAGCTTGTGATTGTGACGAGAGGCAAACAGATCCACCTCTGGCGTCCCCCACCGGAGACAAAGTGACCGAAACACCTGGTGATGGAGAGACCACTCCCCCCGACGGGACGCACACCGGCTCAGAAAATCCGCCTCTGTGTTTTCCACTCCCGGAATGTAAACTGCCGAGATGCAAGGGACATGAGTCTCCGCCCAGACCAAAATCAGTGACACTTCCCTGTGGACACCCAGACTGCGAGTCCCTCCTTGGTGATTGATGTAAGCAACCGCCGTCTGATTGTCTGAGCGAACCTGAACCGGCAGACCTTGTAAATGATGCGTCAAGTGAGACAGAACCAACCTGATGGCTCGCAATTCCAGAACATTGATGGGCAAGTGGGCCTCCTGAGGGTCCCACTGCCCCTGAAACCGAAGATCCTTCCAATAACCTCCCCAGCCTGACAAACTGGCATCCGTGGTGACAGTTTCCCAAAGTGGAGTCAGAAACGACCTGCCCTTCAGAAGGTTGTCCGAGACCAACCACCACAGAAGGGACTGCCGAACCCGAGGGGACAACTGGAAGGACCGATCCAACGACCCCGGACACCGGTTCCAAGACGCCAAAAGATGAAGTTGAAGAGTCCTCGTATGAAACTGAGCAAAGGGAACTGCCTCGAACGAGGCCACCATCAACCCCACCAGTCTCATCCCCAGACGAATGGACGGATGGGAGAAGAGCAGCTGGACCAATTCCTGAATCATCAGAACCTTGGCCTGAGGAAGAAACACTCTGTGCTGGCAGGAGTCCAACGACATCCCCAGAAAAGTCACCACCCTGGCCGGAACCAGCGAGGACTTGGGGTAATTGATCACCCAGCCGAACCTCTCCAACATAGACACCACAGTGCTGGTGTCCCCCTCTGCTTGACTGAAGGAAGGAGCCATGATGAGAAAATCGTCCAGGTAAGGCACAAAGCGAATCCCCTGAGCTCTGAGCAGGGCCATCACCCCCGCCAACACCTTGGTGAACACTCTCGGAGCAGAGGTGAGGCCGAATGGAAGAGCCACAAACTGAAAATGCTGATCCCCCACCACGAAACGGAGGAACCGCTGATGAGCAGGAAAGATCGGCACGTGCAGGTACGCATCCTTGATGTCTATGGACGTCATAAAGTCCCCCTGCCGAAGCGAACCGATCGCAGACCGCAGGGTTTCCATGCGAAACTTCCGAGGACGAATAAACCTGTTGAGAAACTTCAAATCCAGAATAGGACGGAAGGACCCGTCCTTTTTGGGGACCGTGAAGAGATTGGAGTAAAACCCGCGCCCCACCTCTGAAGGAGGAACCGGGCAAATGACAGCTAAATCTAGAAGATTCCTTACTACCGCCAGGAGCCCCTGCGCGGCCAAAGGATCCAAAGACACCCGAGACCTGAAGAACCTTGGAGGAGGATGGGACTCGAACTCCAACTTGTAACCGGCCGAAACCACCTCCCGGATCCATCTGTCCGGGACCTCCTGGTCCCACACCCGGGAGAAAAGTTGCAACCGTCCCCCCACCCGAACGGGTGAGGGCGCCCCCTCATTGCTGGGTGGGCTTGGCAGCCGGCTTGGGCTTGGCACCCCAGACGCGAGTGGGGCGGCCACGGCCTCTGCCCCTATTCCAACTGGCGCCCCTGGGGGCCGAGGAGCCCGCACCTCTACCGGCGCCGACACCCCGAAAGGACGGATTGAACGAGACCATCCCCCGAAAGGAACGGCGAAATTTCTTACGCTGAGGTAATTTACCTCCCTTGGCAACAGAATCCAGCCTCTCACCAAAAAGCCTCAAACCCAAAAAGGGCAGAGCCGTGAGCAATCTCTTAGAATTAAAATCGGCCGTCCACTGTCTCAACCACACACAGCGCCGGATAGCCACCAGCAAGGCAGTAGCCCTGCCACACATCAACATGGCATCCTCCTGAGCGGCCAGGATAAAAGACAAAAAAGCATTGCAGCGCTTAAGCCCAAGGGACTCCTCACTGGTGGGCTCGAGATCCACCCCCAAGTCCCTGACAATAGACCTGACAGCAAAAGTCAAAAGAGCCGAGGCACAAACAGGCCTTAACACGGAACCCGCACATACAAAACCATGACGGGCAAGCTGATCAACCCGGCGATCCTCGCCGTCCCGGAGCGAAGTCGTGTCAGGGGAATGCACAACCGTGTTGGACAGTCCCAGGACCGGAGTATCTACCTCAGGGGGAACAGACCAACGCTTCAACAATTCCGCCGGAAAGGGATATTTCCTATCCCAGCTAGATGGCACCCCTACAAGACGAGTAGGTTGCTCCCATTGCTTGAAAACAATTTCTTCAAAATGCTGTTGGCTGGGAAACTCCAGACGCTGCTTGGACACCCCAAAAAGCTGACCCTTGGGCCTAAGAGCAACCACCGGAGGCTCCAAATCCAAAACCTCAAACATCTGGCTCAGAATGGTAGAGGAATCGAGAGGGAGGCCCTCAGCCTGATCCCCCTCAGAACCCAGCAACTGCTGAACATCAGAATCTTCTTCCTCAATGAGCTCACCTTCTTCACGGGGACGATCCGACCAATCCAGATCTCCCACCACTTCCTCATCTGAATCCGGCGGGGGCGGAGACAGATGCTTCCGCTTAGCTGAAACCTTCTGAGCGGCTATAACAGAAAAACGCTTCTCAAGGCTGGTCAAGCGGGCACATACATCAGACTGCGAATCCCCGCCCAGGACAACGTCACACGGGGTCCGGAATAAGCGAGGGGGAGAGGGAGATGACGCGGCCGAAGAAGTGCTAGGCACCGGAGTACTGGACTGCCGTGCAATGTTCTGCTGTGCACAAGGAATACACAAAATGACATCATCTCCCTGGAGCGGAGTCCCACAACCCCCGCACACCTTGGATTGTCCCGAAGAACCATTCCCGGTATCTGTGGCAACCTCCATGTGGTGAAATTTATGGTATTCGCAGAACCCAGGGATTTATGCGGTACGCGACCCGGGATGCCCCTTAATAACCTAACACTTGTCTAAGGACAGTCACAAGATCCTGACCCAGGGGAATAGCATGAGACCCTTATAAAAATATATATAACTATAACTATATATATATATATAAGTGTATATATATATATATTGCAAAGAAAAAACACCCCCCACGAGCCAGGTATATATGACCGGGAGAGCCCTGCCAGACGGGATCCCAGGATCTGAAAGACACAAAGGGAGAGGGGACAGGCGTCAATCCAGCACCATAACCAGAAATCCACATAACATACAAAACCCCCCTCACACCACCCCCCCCTCATTAACCAGAGCAAAGGAAATGGTTAATGCCCACCAGCACCATAAAGATGCGCCGGAGCGAGGAGGAAGGAGAAAAAGGAGGAAAGGATCCGAGGGGTCATCGCAAGAAAAAACCCAAAACCAAAAACGCCTACCTTGAGAGGAGAGGAAAACCGCGCAGCCTGCAGAAGATGGCGGCCCGCACACACGCAATGAGGGAGGAAGAGAGAAGCTCCGGGAGCGCGGGAGCCGAGAAGGCCCCGCCCCTCCGGGCGTCCAATCCGTGCGCGGCCCCGCCCCCAGGCAGCGTCAGCGTCTGCCGGCGGGGACCGCAAGCAGACCTCAATAACGGGACCGGCGGAGCCTCCCGCCGGCTCCCAGTGTGCAAAAACACAGACCCACACACTGATAACAGGTCCCCCCTGAGCAGCCGGACAAGCAGGCTGCAAGCGCCGGGTACGGCGCTCAGCCACCGGCGGGACCGCGGCGCAGCGCGCCGCGAGGCCCCGCCCCCCCCCCCCCGGCTCCTGAGGGGAGAAAGACACACAGACAGGGGGGAAAAAGGCAGGCAAACATACAGTGAATGCAGACAATGTAAAATCACAAAGGGGTTCACAATGTAGAGCGCAGCAGCACACTCACACAGCATGTCACCGTTTAAAAGCATGTCACCGTCCCAAACGCGTCCCACACCCCGGAAAGAGACACAATATCCCAGGGCAAGGCACAACCTGACCACTAACTCCTATAAAATGGGGCATCCCACATCCGGATCACCTCTCCGGGAATCCCGCTATGCCCCGCAATGAAGGGTCGAGCGGAGGAGCTAATCTCCTAGGCAGCAATGGTGCCGGCTACCTTTTTGCCCGGCCTACAGCCGAAGCTGGGAGGCTGCCATTACATAGAACACATTCAAACAAAAGCCGGGCAGAAATAGACCACGGGGGGGGGGGGGGGGGGGGGGGGGGGGATACCCCGGCTACCTGCAAGCAGGAGACTTCTTTCTTCTGTCTTGTCGACACCTTGCAGAGAACAACACTGGGGAGGTTCTTGGGAGGTACCAGGTATGTATAGACCGGGAGGGGCCTGTTGAAGTTTTTTGGAGAAGTTCTCTGCAATGCTGCCACCTAGCGGTGCGTTAACCCTAGTGTAATTATTAATGTTTGAAGTGGGGTGTGTGACATACTTAGAATAAAAAGATTTACCACTCTCCTTCCCACTCACCTGACCTATGGAAGCCGCATCCCGAGAATACCCTTATCAGATAGTGACCAATCAAATTTGTTGCACAGGAGAGCAGCTGCAGCATCCTTTATTATTGTTAGACAACTTATAGAGAGAAACCCCTGTGAGAAATGACCCAACTTCCCCTCTTTAATATGCAGCTATTCTACAGAATGGGGCTACTCGATCCCAGAGGTATACGGATGTCTTGGTTCTGTAGTATAGCTGCACAGCAGGGCATATTAAAGCGGACCTTCAGCATCATTTAATGAAAAGCCCAAGCCTCTAAGAAAAACTATTCCCCAGCATCTAAAAATACAATTCTGTGAAACAACGGTAGAATTGTTTTTGATTATATCCAGTCCAGGTCGTCCCAGTGATGACATGCGGGTATTCCGCCATGGGGCGCTCGACTGCAAGATCAAAAGATGTAGCTCCTCCCAGCCCCCTATAAAGGCAGGTGTCCCTCTATCATTCTCCAGTGGTTAAAAAGCAGTAAAAAAAAAAAAAAATGTTATTTTACATAGCTTCAGCTTGTACTCTCTCCAACAAGACTTAGTCCAATAAATAAAAAATCGTAATCACCATAACAGGCAAACAAGAGATAATGAACAAAAGGGCAGGGTGGTACAACCTGGACTGGATATAATCAAAAACAATTCTACAACCCGGCCCCTTGTTCTTCTCTCCTGTGCTTCTCGATTCGTGTGTACTTGTGGTTTTGTATTGTATTTTGAAATGCTTAAAGAAAGATGAAAAAAAAAAAAACGATTCTACAGGTGAGTTTCACAGAATTGTATTTTTCCCTATATCCAGTCCAGGTCGTCCCATTGATGACATGTGGGACATCCGAAAGCAGTGTCCATTTGGGCGGGATCCCCAGTGCGGAACAGCATGTAGTTCATCTCACTACCGCCTGAAGCACCTTTCAGCCAAAAACAGCATCAGCTGAGGCCCTGACATCAACCTTGTAAAACTTTGTTAAAGTATGAACTGAAGACCAAGTGGCGGCCTTACAAACCTGTTCAACCGATGCCTGGTGCTGAAAAGCCCAGAAGGCACCAGTAGCTCTGGTAGAATGAGCTGTGATCCGAAAAGGGGGTTCCTTCCCCTTGGCAGAATATGCTTGCACCACCGCCTGTCTGATCCACCTACTGAGTGTGGACTTGGCTGGTGGCAAACCTTTCCTAGAGCCCTCTGTTAGGACAAAGAGTAAATCCGATTTCCTGAACGACTTAGTCGCAACCAGGTAATACTTAATGGCTCTGACCACATCCAAAGCATAGGAGGGTCCTTTCCTTAGAATTAGTTGGTGCTGGACACAAGGAAGGCAAGACAAATGACCTTAGGCAAAAAACCACATTATCCTTATGCCGCTCAAAATAGGGAGGCTTCATACAAAACGTGGCCAGCTCTGACACGCGACGCACCGAGGTGATCGCTACCAAAAAGACCACTTTGAGAGTCAAAATAGGCAATGCAGCATCGCACAGCGGTTCGAAGGGAGGACCCTAAAGAGCAGACAGTACTAAATTTAAAGTCCCACACTGGTAATACTGACTTACGCAGTGGCCAGACATGGGTGACTCCCTGGAAAAAGGTCTTCATCAACCTATGGTTGGCAATGGATCTCTGGAAGAAGATGGCTAAAGCAGAGACCTGACCCTTGAGGGTGCTCAGCTGGAGACCCAAGTCTAAGCCGTGTTGCAAAAACTCCAGATCCTAGAAATGGAAAATGTGCGGCAAGGGAGACTCCTGGTCTCGCACCAAGCAATATAAGCGTGCCAAACTCCGTAGCATATCATGGAAGAAGACTTCTTCCGTGCCTGAATCGTCTGCACAACCGTGGGTGACAGCCCCTTTTCCATCAGGATTAAGGATTCAATAGCCAGACCGTCAAAGCCAGCGTCCGTAAATTGGGGTGCCGCAGCGACCCCTGTGTAAGATGCCCTGGGTCGTCGGGCATGATGTAGCGATCCACTGAGATCTGAACTATGTCTGCAAACCAACTCCTTCTCGGGCCAGCGAGGAGCCACCAGGATAGTCGGTACCCCTTCCTGGGCTATCTTGCGCAGCACTCTGCCCAGGAGTGGAAACGGAGGTAATGCATAAAGAAACTTGAACTCCGTCCAAGGAATCGCCAGAGCATCTGTGGCAACGGCCAGAGGATCTCTTGAGAGGGAGACGAACCTTGGAAGCCTGTGATTGTGTCTGGACGCAAACAGGTCCACGTCCGGCTGACCCCAGCGGAGACACAGAGCGTGAAAGGTCTTGCTGCTGAGACCATTCCCCAGTGAGAATCTGGGTCACCTCCTTGAGAGCTCTCTTGCACCGAGTCCTGCCCTGGTGATTGATGTAGGCGACAGCTGTCCGATTGTCAGAGCGAACCTGGATCGCACGATCGCACTGGGAAGTCAAGCGAAGAAGCACCAACCGGATCGCTCTCAACTCCAAGAGATTTATGGGTAAGCGGTTCTCCTGCGGACCCCACTGACCCTGGATCTTCTGAGTGTGCCAAACGCCTCCCCAGCCTGTCACACTGGCATCCGTGGTAACTATCTCCCAATGGGGAGTCAGAAAGGACTTGACCACCAGCAGGTTCCGGGTGTCCAACCACCACAAGAGGGACTGCCTGACCAGGGGGGACAGCAAAAATTCCTGTTCCAGAGAATCCTGCATCCGATTCCAGCTGGTCAGCAGGTTCAATTGCAGAGGTCTCATGTGGATCTGGGCGAAGGGCACTGCCTCGAAGCAGGACACCATTAGGCCCACCAATCTTATCCCCAGACGTATTGATGGCCGCTGACAAGACAGTAAAGCCTGCACCTGTGGCAGAAAGAGCTTGACCTGAGCGGTGTCTATTGTCATTCCCAGGAAGGATCTCACTGTTGAGGGAGTGCTAAATGACTTTGGGTAATTGATTACCTAGCCGAAGGCCTCTAAAGTTGACAACACCGTCCGAGTATCTCTCTCGGCCTGTTGAAGGGACTGGGCCGCAATCAGCAAGTCGTCCAGATAGAGCAGCACACGAATGCCCTGGTTCCTCAGGATGGCCATGATGCCTGCCAGCACCTTGGTAACGACGCGGGGGGCTGAGGAAATCCAGAATGGAAGTGCCACAAACTGGTAATGCAGATCCTCCAGAGCAAACCTCAGGAACTTCTGATGCCCCTAGAAAATCGGGATGTGCAGATATACATCCCTGATGTCCACCGTGGTCATGAAGTCGCCGGGCCGAAGCGATCTCACCGCCAACCGTAAGGTTTCCATGTGGAAATGTCCCGACTCTTGCAAACCCGTTGAGACCCTTAGGATCCAGGATTGGTCTTAACGTTCCGTCCTTCTTGGGAACCGTGAACAGGTTGGAGTAAAAACCTTGACCTTGTTCCTGATGGGGTACAGGGCAACTCACACATAACTGCAGAAGGTGCTGCATGGCCATTCCTAAACCCTGCGCCTTCATTGGGCTTTGGGATATCCGAGACCGGAGAAATCTTGTGGGCGGCCTGACTGCCAGCTCTATTTTGTAACCGGAGGACACTACCTCCTGAATCCACAGATCCGAGACATGCCGTCTCCAGATTTGAGCAAACAGCAGAAGAAGTCCCCCCACCCGGATGGGTGAGGGTGCCCCCTCATGCCTGAGGGGACTTGGCAAGGGGCTTAAACTTGGCTGCCCATGCGGGATTGGGTCGGCCGCCGGACCTACCTCTACCCCAGGTATCTCTACAGCCACCTGAAAATGAAGAGCCTCTTCCTCCTCGAAAGGAACGATAGGCAGAGGGATTCCAAAAGGACCGAGCAGGCTTGCGTCTCTGAGGGAGTCTACCATCCTTGACCAACAGATCCAGGTGCCCCCCAAACAGCCTGTGCCTCACAAAGGGGATACTCGTAAGCGACTTCTTGGCAGCCACATCAGCCGACCATTGTCACAGCCAGAGCGAACGGTGGAGGACAACAAGCAGGGCCGAAATCCTGGCACCAAGCCGGACCCCATTGTCCATGGCAGAGGCAACAAAAACAATGAATTCCAAGCAGGCCTAGAGTTCTTTATACTCCTCCGCCCACTTGCAAGTCTTAGCTCTATCCACAAGATGTCTCACCTTCTTTCTGCTGGCCAGAGAGACAATCGCCGCGGCACACACAGGGCGAAAGAGGGCAACAGCAAAGGTGAACGCATGGCAGACCAACTGATCCATGCGCTTGTCAGCAGGGTCCCGTAAGGAAGCAGTATCAGGTGAAGGCATAACAGTAGTGCTGGAAAACCCAGACATGGGGGGGATCCACTTCGGGAGGGCAGGACCATAGCCGAAATAGCTCCTCAGGGAAGGGATACCGCCTATCCAGGCCCTTAGGCACCGACGGAAACTTGAAGGCCTCTCCCATTCCTTGAAAATCAAATTAAAAAATAGGCCTGCTCCGGAAAGACCCGCTTTTGTCCTTCGGGCTTAAACTAATCACCCTGCTTCCTCTTAGCCGCTCTGGTAGGAACAATGTGTAGTGTCTCAAACATTGAAGTAAGCAACCTCTCCGTATCATCAGGGAGCCACGCATCCTCGTCCGAGGCAGAACCAGACATACTGTCATCGCCAGCAGAATAATCCACAGTGGAACGGGAATCGTCTGGCAACTCGCCTTCCTCCACAGAGCCCAAATTATCAAATAAATCGTCATTAGCCTTCTTGGGAGCCGTCCGCGAGATCTGTCTCTCGAAATTGGCCAGCCTATGCGCCAAATCAGCATGGCACCCCCTGCTGGCTCCCCCCTCGCTGGGGGCTGAGTGCAGCAGCGGAGGATCCGGAGAGGCCGCAGGCAGTGAAGGGCTAGGGACGCCCGCCCAGTCATGGTCCAAAATAATGCCCCTGGCGCAAGTGGTATAAACCGTGCTGAATCCGCCCAGAGGATTCCTACTGCACAAGGGGCAGAGCTTTTCCTGCCCATACGGGGCCCCCAGCTCACTAACCCCTGATGCCTCCATTATGGTGATTAAAAATGGTCAAATCGGTAAGGTTACAAGACACTAATAGCCCAAACCTATAATGATCCCTCTTAATAAAAATAAAAGAGGGGGGACCGGGAGGAACCACAACCCTCAACCACAAGGCCCACGACCTAAACAATGAAAGGAGACCCATCAGAAAAAGGCAAAGACAATTGGCATAATAGGCAGTCATACAAAAAGAGGGACTCACGACACCGACATAGGAACCGCTCGCAGCCTCCGATGACGGAATCCCCAGCAGCAGTGTCAGCAGCCAGAAGGGAAACTACCTCCGCAGCACACGAATGCCCAGCAGGCCCCACAGTATCAGCAGCACCGCTCGCAGCCCTCCGTACAACCGGCCAGGACAGCGCCGCAAGGGCGGTGAAAAGGAGGCGACAGCCTGAAAAGGGGTACGACAGGGGTACGGCGGTGAAAAGGGGTACGACAACCCCTCAGCAGGCAGCGACGAGGGAGCGAGGGAGGTAAGTATACCATGCTCCAAGACCCATGCTGAGCCAGCGAGGAGCCATACAGCGAAAACCAACACAGTTAAAAGTCACAAGTGCCAAAACACCAATAAAGCTTGTGGGCAGGGAGGGTACATTACAGAACAAGTGGTCCCCCCCCCCCCAGGCTCACCATAAAGCCTGTGGCCGGCTACCCTTTAGTATAGGGTCTGCGGCCCCAAGCCTAGCTCTGACAAACGCCTGACCCCGGCGTTCACCCCACCGCCACGATCCCGCAGCAGCCAGCGGCTGGGCGGCAAGAGTGGGTCAGACGGGATCAGTGGAAATAGGGCCCGCAGCGGCCGACGGGCTAGGAGGCCCCGCTCTGCTGCCATTGTCTGAGAGAGTATCCAAACTATCTTCTGCAGCCAAGACTGCAAGATGAACACGGGAGAATGATAGAGGGACACTTGCCTTTATAGGGGGTCGGGAGGAGCTACATCTTTTGATCTTGCAGTTGAGCGCCCCCTGGGGGCGGAATACCCACATGTCATCACTGGGACGACCTGGACTGGATATAGGGAAAATTAATATGTTTAACATTTTTAATCACTTTTTATTCTTTCCCCCACTGGCCTGCACCTCTGTTCAGGACTCTAGGATACGGGCACCGCCATCTTGGCTCAGTAGCATCACATACTGAGAAGAGGGGTCAAAAGTACAGGGGGCAGAGTTAACGCTGTGCTTTGCACAGACACAGCAGAGCTGGGGTCAGGAAAAGATCAGCAATCCCAGAATGCAGAGCGGTCAGAAGACACCTTCTGTTTGCAGGCAGTCAGATTTCATGGGCTCAAAAAATGCACTAGGTACAGAAAGAATGATTTTAATGTGAGCAATCTGTATGTACATGGTGGGGGAAACATACAAGATAGACTCTTATTCAGGGTGAAGGTCCAGTTTAAAGGAGTAAAAAAACAAAAAAAAAGCCTAACCTCCTGCAGCCTTAATTCCACACAGCAGTGCCTGCTCAAACTCCAAGCGTTGGCTTTAAATCCACTCCCACTGGATCCAAGGTGCACCTCTGCCCTCGGTCACAAAAGGGAGGCTTTCCAAATCTCAGAGGTCTGGGGTGAATAGGAATCAGCTGGGGATAAAACCAAACGTAGATAAAGGGTGAAGGAGGGTAGAGTAGGTAGATTTTTTTTTTTTTTTAACCACAGATTCCCTTCTACACCAGACGTTTTCCTGCCATCTGCTTGTTTACCCTACTCCCTCTTCTTGCATGACAGCAGCCATGTTTGTACCCCTCTACTGTAAATATATCAATAAAAGGCAGACTTTTTTTTACTCCCTCCTGGCACCCATAATGCATGTGCATCTCTCACAATGACCACAAATCTTTATTTAAAAATACAATTCTGTGATTACTCCCCTGTAGAATTGATTTTACTGTGTACAGCACAGCCTGTTTCATTCAATCATTACCTCTGGGTATTCTGCCACAAGGTGGCGCAGGTGACTGCAGAAGACTTGTGGCTCCTTCCAGCCCTATAAAAAGCCAGGAATCACCAATAGACCCCCAGTGTTGAAAAGCAGTTATGCAAGAATCCGGGAGATAAACCATGAGCAAAGAATACACAGCCTCGAAGGTTAACTTGAACCAATCACCATAAAGAGACCCTAACATCAACCTTGTAAAACTTAGAAAATGTATGAACGGAAGACCAAGTAGCAGCCTTACAAACTTGTTCAATAGAAGCCTGGTGCTGAAAAGCCCAAGAGGCACCAATAGCCCTAGTAGAATGAGCAGTAACACGGAAGGGAGGTTCCTTCCCTTTGGCAGAATAAGCTCGCACCACCACCTGTCTAATCCACTTGCCGATAGTAGATTTAGCCGGAGGCAAGCCCTTCCTAGGACCGGAGGAGAACAAAAGGAGAATCAGACTTCCTAAAAGGCTCAGTGGCGACCAAATAATACTTGAGCGCCCTGACCACATCCAGAGAATGAAGGTTCCGTTCCTCGGAATTAGCAGGGGCAGGACAATAGGAAGGTAAGAATGTCCTCTTTGAGATGAAAGGCAGATACAACCTTGGGCAAAAATTCCGGGTTAAGACAGAACACCACCTTATCCTGATGCTGCTCAAAATAAGGATGTTTCATGGAAAGCGCCGCCAGCTCAGAAACGCGACGCACCAAAGTGATAGCAACCAAAAAGGCCACCTTAAGAGTCATTATGGACAGCGCAGCATTGAACAAGGGCTCAAAAGGAGGACCCTGTAGAGCAGACAACACCAAATTCGAGTTCCAAACCGGTAGAATAGGCTTACGCGGCGGACACACCAGTAGCCCCCTGGAAGAAGGTCTTAACAAGCCTGTGATTGACTAAAGGTCTTTGGAAAAAAATTGCCAGAGCCGAAACCTGTCCCTTGAGAGTACAAAGTTGAAGGCCCGAATCCATACCATGCTGTAAAAACTCCAGAATCCTGGGAATGGAAAATTCCCAACAAAAGAGAGACTTGGACTCGCACCAAGCATGTCAGTTTGCCAGACCCTGTAGTAGATAAAAGACCAGGGCTGTGGAGTCGGTAGATAAATGTTCCGACTCCTCAGTTTTTTGTACTTCCGACTCCGATTCCTCTGTATTAATATGTGAATGTATTTTATACATTCCTTGAAGGAAAGAAAGGCAACATACATGTCATTACTTCTAGCTGAGAGAGGTAGTTGGGCAGAAGCTGCCTTCTCCTTTCTGTGTGCTGATCTTCTGCTGAAGATGGGGCAGTGGGAGGATCCAGAAAGGGGCCTTTATTATAAAACATGATTTCCCTAGTAGAATCCCATAGTCATGTTTAAAGTTTAAGCTAACAATCGAAGTTTACAAGTTTTTATAGCCTTTTGCTGAATGACAGCAGTTTTTCCAATGGTACAGCTTCAGTCTTGAACTATTGATCCTCCATTCCCTTCACTTTACAAGTGTCTCTAGTCCTGCAAAAAAACACATTTACTTAATCCCTTATCAGTGAGAGGCTCGGTTACCCATGGGTTCCCTGTAACAGCAGAACACAACACTATGCAAAGTATTGCCGCTTCTAATTGTGCGTTGCGTGCCATATAGTGAAGCACATGAAAAGCATGCTTCTTCACGGTCACTTAACGTGTTCGTTTTGCGGTTACGTGAAGCACTGCATGCATTGGTCTTTATTCTTACAATAGAGACGTCATTAATTATAACTTTTTGTGAATTGAGACATTTAAACTTGCTAAATCAAAATTTAGTAGGAGTCGGAGCATTGTTTGCCGACTCCGACTCCAGGTACCCAAAATTTCCTCCGACTCCTCGACTCCGACTCCACAGCCCTGTAAAAGACGAGGATTTCTTCCGAGCCCGAATCAAGGTATCAACAGAGGCCAGCAAACCCTTGTCCATCAAGATAGAGACTGATCCATAAGCCGGTCCGCGCTATACACATCAAGGCCCTCATCCTCCTCGGCAAATAGGCTGCTGGAATATTGCTAGAGGCCTTGCCCGCCGCTGGTCGGGCCAATTGCCGCTCAATGCTGGCCACGCGCAGCGCCAGATCTGATTGCGACCCCCTGCTAGTATCCCCCTCACTGGGGGCTAAATGCAGGCACGGAGGGCCAGGAGATGCCGTAGGGAACGCAGGACTGGAAAGAGAAGCGTCCCAGCCTGATTCGCAATAACACTTTGGGCGCACGGCACACAAACCGCGCCGCCACCACCACTCAAAAGGGGATGTCCCACACGACACAGCCGAGGCTGCACCGAGGGGCCCCCAAGCTCGCTATCCCCAGAAGCCTCCATATGGTGATCAAAAACAGGGCACAGTAAGCCCACCAAGACCATCAGAGCCCACCCGGGATGCCCCCAAGGGATGTCCCACAGAGCCGAGACCGAGGGGGGGGTGATAATGGCCGGGAGAAACCACAATGTTGAATCCCGTCTGCAAGACACAAACAAGACAACCATGAGCATCCCACAGCACATGCACTCAAACACAACCCCCGTCGGATAAAACTCACGGACCAGCAGAGCCGCAACGCAATCCGCACAGGAGCCAGGAACCGCACTGAGATCACCAGACCTGAGGGAGAGGGACCAGGCCGCAGAGAAGAGCCCCCACAGGAAAAGCGTGGAGCTCAGCAAGCTGGCGCTCATCGAAGATCCTCAAGGGGCGGGCCGCAGGGGAATGACGCGAAAGCCGGCGCCCATACTAAAAATGGCGCCTACGCCACCATGCCAGCTCCGCAATGTCTCCCGCCGCGGAGCACAGTGTGCTCGCTTCGGCGGAATAAGAAACACTACACAGAGCGGCGGAAAGGCCGCGCGCGTGCCCAACCCCCCCCGCGCACGCCCGCGGTAGGACCACGCAAAGAAAAGCGGGAGGCGAGGGAGAGGGGAGGAATGGCAAACGTGTAGAAACAAACGGCCAGTAAAAGGATAGGTGGGGAGGGGGGGAACGGAGCCCACAATGACATAAACAGCCCCCAATAAGGCACTCACCCCAAGAAATGCACAACAGCAAGGGCAGCAGTGGTTCCTCCGTTCCCCTAGGCTCACCATAGGCCTATGGACTGGCTACCCTTTAGCAATAGGGTCTGCGGCCTGGAGCAAGGCTCCCGAGCACCTCAACCCAGGCACTCCCCTACCGTCACCCGATCCGACAGCCAAAGGCTGGGAGGCAGAAGGGTCCGGAAGCGGGTGGAAATAGGCTTGCAGGGCCGCAGGCTTGGTTGCCCAGCTCACCTGCGAATAACCGTAGAGAGCCATCTTCTGGTCTTTGCAGTATGACTGCAGAGAAAACACTGGGGGTCTATTGGTGATTCCTGGCTTTTTATAGGGCCGGGAGGAGCCAAAAGTCTTCTACAGTCAACTGCGTCACCTTGTGGCGGTATACCCAGAAGTAATGATTGAATGAAACAGGCCGTGCTGTACACTTGGAAAATGTAATTTTTGTGGTTGTCTACTATATAAGCGACATTTATGAAGCCCGTTATTGCTAATCTTCAGATACATGTCTGTTGACTGGCCTTCATTCTGCTCCATCAATGGCGATACTTCATAAGTCTGCAACAAGCTTGTGTATTTTTTTTTTGTCTGCCTCTTCCAAGTCAGTGGCTTCTAGCAGGGGTGTGGTAGAATATTTGCCAGAATATGGACAGAAAGACATTAGCAATGCCAGATACCCAGTTTTCCTCTCACTCAACATCTGCAATGCCAATTATGGGGACTGCAAGTACTGAAAACCTAAAAGCCCTTTAGGACTAGAGAATAAGGGCCTTATTCATGAAGCTCTAGAGCCAGGTAGTGCCATGTAGGCGGCAGATGAACGCCAGACACGGCACGCAATTACACATTTATGAAGCCGAATCTGGTGAGCAACTGGAACGCCGCCATGTAGCGTACGATTCATCATTATCCCAGGCTCAGCGTACAGCACCGGCGTTCATTCAAGCAGAGCGCCACGTATTACCCGGCGCTCTCCCATACATTTCTATGGACAAGCCCTAAATCCCTTTCCTAATCCCAATTTTTTTTTAAATAAAATCTCAAAACTTTCTGACATGTATCCTGGGCTAGAAAATGACATTTTTGTAAACTTTTTTTGATTAATAATATTTTTATGCAGAATTGTCCTTACAGGTCTGGTATTAAAGTGTTCATGTTACAATGTTATAACAATGTAATTCCATATGTTTTCGCTTTGTTACTAGTGGATACATGTTCAAAAACAGACTTTAATCACACAGCCTCTGACGCTATAGGCTACAACTACCAGATTTTGAGCGCCGGCGCTGTTTGAGCCTGTTCTTTTTTTGACAAATGTGGTGCGAGTCTGTCACACTGAGCTGGCGCTACCGTTTGCACCTATACAGCGTAGTACTGCGACTCACACAAAACATTCATCAATGCCGCCCAGCAACTGAGGCGCTCTGAAACAAAGATCCATGGCAGAGTACAGCGACTACTAGTGGTCTCTCTGAAATCCGCGCTACAGATGCTAATCTGTCGCTACCTGGCGTTAGTAATGAATCAGCCTGCCTGGCTATTTAAAATCCAAAGCGGTCCTAGATAAGAAGCTAAGTAACCACTGCTACAAGCAGGCAACCCATTTTATAATACATTTTCTATATTGCCCCAGACCAAGCAGTCCCGTCCCCAGCAATGATGCACCCAGTTACAGTACACACAGTTTAGCAAAGGGGATCACTGCAACCTAACTGCCATTATGTGACAGTTTAACTGTAACGGATTTAGCATATGTCACAACATTCACCATAATACTACTTCCTCTTAGTCTTTTTTTTAAATCAATATTGGGCAAAGGAAAGGTTGTTTGGGACACTGGGATAGGAAAGATGACGACAAAGTGATACTATACTCAGAGGGAAGTCATGATCTAGAAAAAAAACAAACTAAACAGTTTCTATTTATTGTATATAAACATAATTACCATGTACTTTTCCAAGAAAAGATAAGCCAATCATAGGAAAAAATCTATGGGGGAGGGGCGCAACATCACAATTTATATCCACTATGTGTTTTTTTTTTTTGTATATAAAGCACAGATAAAAATCATTCAAGCAGCAAGAGTGTGGCGGACCTTAAGCCCATGCATGTCAAAGTTTCAGGGGGTTCTGATCAAGTAGTTTGTTTTAGCTGTAAACCGCAGTTACAAACAATACTGTTTAGGGAAGTGATGTATCAGTCCAGTCTAAGGAAAGATCCACTTTATATGTATGCAATACTATAGTGGAAAGACCCCTCAAAAGACTGGAACCCCTTAAAGTGGACCAACACCCAGGATTTTGACTATCCTGGGTTTTGGTCCACTTCGGCTCCGCTGTGTGAAACCCCCCAGAAACCCCAATAAACTCACCTCTCCCCGCTCCCACGTGACTGCCCGGTCCAATCCCCGCCAACGTCCAGGCGGGGAACAGGAACGTCCAAGCGGCTTCCGCCGCCTCCCTCGCGTCACTTTCGGCGCGCGCGCCCGTGCCGGCCATTCACAGACGGCCGGCGCGGGGGCGCGCACGCCTAGAGGGGCGCGAGGGAGGCGGCGGCAGATAAGGTAGGTGATTTGGGGTGTTTGGGGGGGTTTCACCGAGATCGGGATGTCCCGCGGGGTGGGAGGTGATCGGCCCAGGAATCTTATAGATTTCCGGGCCGATCACCTCTCGGTGTTGGTCCACTTTAAAGCTGGCCCGAAAAGTGACAGGCTCTCATACTCCCCACAACCCTTTGTTTTGCTCATCTGCACCAAGATCCCCCAGTGAAATGCACCTTCCCTCGATTGCCACCAGCGATCACTTGCTCCACCGTCAGCTACCCAGCGATCACATAGCACACGCGGGATATCCTGTAATCAGCTTTACTAAGCCGATATGATGTCTAAGCAGTTTAGATGGTTGGAGTGCTACACCACAGGGCATCCTAAGGATACAAGACGCCAGGGCCAGCTGATGACCTTATGATCTTTAAAAAAAAAAAATAAAAATAAAGAAAAAACCCTTCAGTAAAGCCATATTAAAAAGAACCCGCTCCTTTTGTCCCAACTTTGCCTGCAGAGCCTCCGGAGTGGATCCCTATAGCCTACCCGGAGCATTTAAAGCATAACAAATCCAAGGTATTTGACTTTCCTGGGTCTTGTTCCCATCCCAGGCATCCCAAATTGGGATGCCCCGCTGTGTGAACCCCCCCCCCCTCCAGGAAGCACTGCTTTTCACTCACCTCTTGGTTCCAATGGCAGGCAGCTCTCATTGACTAGAATGGGGAGCGTGTGCAGTCTGAATTGCTGGGGTGGGAGTGCACGCGACAGCTCGCTTCCCACTGACAACAATGATAGCCATTAATTACAGCAGATGGCTCTCATTGGACGAAAGCCTGCGCATGTGCGGTTGAAGCAGGAAAAGGAAGCCTACGGGTGCCCCAGGGAGCTTTACACAAGGGAAAGGTCAGCCCTGGAATCTTTTGTAATCCAGAGCCAACCTGGATGGATTTTATTCTGCTTTAAACATACATCAGCAAGATGCTGTTGGTATTTTACAGCCTCCCGATTGGTCTCCAGATGAAAGCAATATAAGCCAGTCACATCTTGAGATATCAGGGACAAGCTCTATGGTGCGGGTACCTTTCCACCTATTCTCCAGTCCCTATCTGAATGGCATCACAAATGTAAACATTTAAAATATAAAATCCATAGCACGTAAAAAAAAAAAAAAAAAAAAAAAAAAACACACTTGAGAGTAAACAGTAATGCGTTTTGGGAAGAGCCAGTAACAAATAAAACAGAGAAAGACTGGGAAGGAGACGCCCACCATGAGGAAAAAATATTCTTGATGTTGTACACCAAAAGTTCTTTTCACTGAAAGTTTATTAAAAACACCAGCAGTACAAATGATCCAGGCGCAGGGTTAAAAAAAAAAAAAAAAAAAAAAAAAAAGAAGGGGGGGGGGGGGGAGGGTAGATAGATCAAAGTCTTAGATAGAGATCTCATTTGTCCTTTTTATCTGCCCCAATAGCAGGACTCTCCCGCCGTTCCTTTGAACGAGAGGAGCGTCTTTCGCGGCTTCGGGACTTGTCTTTGTCCTCGGAATATTTTCGGGATTTTTCATGGTCTTTGCCACTTCGGTGGGAGGAGCCATCCTCTCGGGAAGTACTATGTACAGTGTTAGAGTCTGGACTAGCATGATTACGGCTGGATTTCCTGGTTCTTTTAACGTCTGGACTGCTGCTGCTGCTGCTGCGCGATAATTTCCTTTTACTTTCACGCTCCGAGGACTTTCTTGATTTTTTACCGTTATCTGTGGAGTCCTTATTTCTGCTTTCACGGACCTCTCGATCAGGTGATTTGGAGCCCCCTCTACTGTGACTTCTTTTGCTTCTGGACCTGTCTGGAGTTTTTTTCCGATCTCTGCTTCTGGATCGCCCCCTCCCCTTGGATTCTTTGTCTTTGCTTCGTGCGCGATCGCGACTTCTTGTTTGGTTACTATCGCGGCTTTCTGACGCCACCCTTCGTGTTTTCTCCTTGCTTTTGCTTCTTTCAGCTCTGCTGCTGGATCTGTTATTTGCCTTCACAGATTCACGTTCTTTACTTTTTTCTTTTTCATGTTTGTTTTTGCTCCTCTTTCTTTCTTGACTTTTACTGCGGTCCCGATCTTTGCTCTTCCCTCTTTCCTGACTTACACTGCGGTCCCGGTCCTTGCTCTTTTTTCTTTCCTTGCTTTTGCCATGATCTCCATCTTTGCTCTTTCTCCTTTCTTTGCTGCGGTTCCTATCTTTACTCTTCTCCCTTTCCTGACTTACACTGCGGTCCTTGCTCCTATTTCTTTCTTTACTTTTGCCACTCTCTCTATCGTTGCTCTTTTTCTTTTCTTTGCTTTTGCTGCGGTCCCTATCTTTGCCCTTGCTGGAGTCCTGATCTTTACTCTTCCTTCTATCATTGCTCTTACTGCGGTCCCTTTCCTTACTCTTCATTCTTTCCTTGCTTTTGCTGCCGTCCCGTTCTTTACTCTTCCTCCTCTCCTTGCTTTTACTTTCATCCCTTTCTCTACTCTTCCTCCTCTCCTTGCTTTTACTTTCATCCCTTTCTCTACTCTTCCTCCTCTCCTTGCTTTTACTTTCATCCCTTTCTCTACTCTTCCTCTTTTCTTTACTTTTTGTCCTCTCATTTTCTGTCTTGCTAGAGGTTGCTTTCTCTTTACTTTCACTCCTCTCCTTGTCTTTTGTTTTGCTGCTTGAATGTTTTTCCTTTTCTCTACCACGCTCCTTGCTTCTGGACCGGGTCTTTTCCCGCCTGCTGTGCTTAGCATCCCGGCTGTTCCTAATATTTTCTTTACTTTCACTCCGACTGGCTGATTTCCTCCTTCTTCCCCATGTTTTATGATCTTTTTCCTCATTTTTGGGGCGTTTCTTAGAATCCCTGTCTTTGCTGCCCGATTTACGATCTTTACTCCGGTTTCTGTGATCTCTTCTTTTGTTGGGACTCTCAGACACTTGCTGATCGGACTCCTTTCCTCCGACTGGAATATTCTGATTGTCTTTTTCATTTAATTCGCTCCTAGAAAGTAAATAATAAGTAGTTTACTATAGCAAAGTTTTAAATGTTCAATTAAAGTCTGAAATGTATTGAATTATGACATTTCATTTAATATGGCTTAATCTTAAAGCGGTAAAAAACCTGGGGTTTGTTCCATGCCACCCCCACTCATCTCAATTTGGCATACGCCGCTGTGTGAAACCCCCTTAGATATCCTAATAAAACTTCCCAGTACTACGGTGCATGTGTGGTCAGCGTCCGGAGAAGTTTGCTGTGCATATTAAATGCTGGGCTAAGGGCTCCGTTTATGGCATTGGGCCTCAAATGGCCACATTCCAGCAGCCAGCTCGCTCCAGGTCATTTAGATAGGTTGGCGAGGTATGCTCACAGCCCAAAGATGCGGGAATGTGGCCACCTCAGGTCTACATCGGCAAAGAAGCCAAGCAGCAGAGGAGTCTTGTGGCACCCCAGAGGGTGTTTCGCAGCCGGCCATCCCCATGTGGGGTAGCCGGGGGGGGGGGGGGGGGGGATAGGGGACCAGCAGCCAGCTCTGGAATCTGGGTTTTAATACAAACTCCCACCTTCAAATGCCACATACAGCTGCCACAGTCCATGGCCATGAAAACAGCTGTTCCTGGCAACGTAAATTGTTATCTATAAAAAGGTAAGGGCCTCATGATTAGGGAATATAGAATTTGACCACACTTTTAATGTCTTCACATATTCTGCTCCTTTTCTCTTCCACCATTTTTTCTTATCACACTTTTGGGCTCATATTCGGCTAAACTCACACCCACTGGTCTGGTAACAATAGCATGCATGTCATGCCCCTTTGTTGTTTGGCATGTAATTGCTAATATATTAGTATATTATATATACATTATTACTGTGCTCTGATTATTTAGCATTGCCTTGCCCATGCCCCCACCACCCTTTCTTTTAATTTTGTCTTGTACATGTTTTTTAAACGCATATGCCCATATGTGCTTATTGTGATTATCATTGTTTGATTCCAATAAAATAGTCTTTTTTTTATATTTTCTATATATTGGTTCGTACTAATTTTTTCAGGGTGAGTGCAGATTTCTCTTGTTGCATGTATGGGACATACCAGACTCTCCCTCTAACGTTTTTTGATCACACTTTTAATGTAATCACAATACAATAATAATATCAGGTGACCTTTAGGCATCTTCATACCGATCAACTAAAAATCATTTAAAGCGGAACTTCACCCTGAATAAGAGTCTATCTTATATGTTTCCCACACCCTGTACATACACATTGCTCACATTAAAAATCATCCTACCTGCATCTACTGCATGTTATGAGCCTTTAAACATCCAAGATGGTGGCTTATGGAAGCCGCCATCTTATCAGGCAGCCTGCAAACAGGAAATGCCTCCTGACTGTGCTGCTCTGCATTCTGGGACTGCTGACTGTTACCTGACCCCAGCTCTGCTCTGTCTGAGCAAAGCACAGCTATAACCCGCCCCCCTGTACCTTATCCCACTCTCCTCTCTTCAGTAAGTGTGATGCTTCTGAGTCAAGATGGCGGCGCCCGTATCCTAAATTCCTGAACAGAGTTGCAGCCCAGTGGGGGAAAGAATAATAAGTTAGTGACTAAAAACGTAAAATATATTAATTTTAGATGCTGGGGAACCGTTTTTTTAAGAGTTTGGGCTTTTCATTAAATCACGCTGAAGGTCCGGTTTAATACACCTGTTGGAGCCCTGACATTGTATTAAAATTCCAGCATTATTAAATATTGGTACAGAATAATAATAATAAATAATACTATAATATATATATATATATATATATATATATATATATATATATATATATATATATATATATATATATATATATATATATATATATATATTATATATAAACTATATATAATAATAATAAATACACTGCAGCCAAACTAGCCCCACACAGCGTCCATAATAATCATACTTGTCTCCCTTGATCCATCGCTCTCCGCTAGAGTATCTCATTCGTTGGGTTCTCTGCATCTCTTGTCTCCAGTGTGGGGGAGTCTCGCTTCTTCTAAATCTATCTCTGGATCGAGACCTGGAAGGTGTACGGTAGCGCTGAAGAAGAAAAAAAAAAATTAACTGGAGTAAAAAATATTAAAATAAAATTGGATAATTGAGTAAAATAAAAAAAAAAAAAAAAAGTTTAGGCTCCTGAAAAACAACACTCCTGGCCCCGAGGGTCCCCCACCGAATACAAATTAGTAAGGGCAACTTGTGACTAGTCACGTGTTGCACCCCCTGCCAATCAACAGTAGGGTCACAGAGCAAAGCCAGCACCTGAGCAGACATTGCTGAAACCAGCGGGCTGGAGCTTATTGGGAAGGATTCTTTTTTTTCCCCAGGAGCCTGAACAGGGGACTTTAGGATAGAAATAATACTATTGAGGGAGAAAATTGTACAGGCCATTTTAAAATCTATTGAAATTAGCAGCCTAAATTATGGTGGTGGTGGTGTGTGTGTGGGGGGGGGGGGGGGGGGTCTCCACTTCTGCCCTTACTGTACTGACCATCAGTAAAAATGCTATGTTGCTTTAATAGGAATCATAGGTTCTTCATATGTAAAGCTACACTATCATGTGTTGAGGAAGAAATGCTTAACTTACTCGTGGGCCTCTTCCTTTGATTTTTCTTCCAGACCTGGTAACCAAGAGCCTCCTTTGGTAAAGTGAACTGCAAAACAACCAAAACGTCAAGAAAACCGCAAGCAGTCCACTATATAGGTAAATTAGCTGAAAACACAGCCACACACTTACAATTGCATGTGACATGTGCTTCTATGAAGCACAAAGATAGGGGATAACCCCAAGTGTTTCCCACATACAATTCTAGTGCCCATAGTTACCCATGTCTGGTCCAACGGCAAATGCGCGGGCTCTTGTCCAAGAGAGTCGTCTGCTGTGACTATGAGCAAATGGTTCTCACAGATGTCAGGGGGGAGCATACGCTTCCCATTGAAAAATAAATAGCCGCACCCTGGGGGTTTTCAAACAGCTCCCAGGGCATCCTAGATTAGAATAACCTGGGAGCAAACCAGTGGCCGGCTTTGGAATCTTTTAGATTCCAGGGTGGCCATGGGTCGGTTTTGTTCCGCTTTAATCATTTACCCCATGCACACACAAGCAAATGTAAACGTAATCTGAGATTTGCAAGGTATGTTGTTCCCCAAGGAAAAATGACATCCACAAATCCCTATAGATGGTCATAAACGCAAACTAGTAAAACTCACTAAAACGGATATGTAGGCAAGTGTTCACATAAAGGTGGCGCCCAGCAAGTCCGTCCATTCAGAAGTCATTGCTGGGTATGAACATATAATGCGGTCAGCTCAGATTGCGAGAGGCTGCATGCAGAAGCATGGTTTTATAGAAGCAGACATAGAATATTGAGGGTAAAGCAGACCAAAACCCAGGCAAGTGAAAATCCTTAATAGTGTTAACCTTCACAGCACTTCAAAATATTCCATACAGGGTGACCCCTAGAACACCCTTATGTTACCCCAAAAAGAGACTTACTCTTGCACTCAAATAATTCAAAAGATCAAGTTATTTTATTGTAATAAGGATTAAAGTGGACCAACACCCAGGATTTTGACTATCCTGGGTTTTGGTCCACTTCGGCGGGGCACCCCGATCGGGGGTGCCCCGCTGTGTGAAACCCCCCAGAAACCCCCAAAAACTCACCTCTCAACGCTCCCACGTGAACGCCGCAGCCAATCCCCGCCACGTCCAGGCGGGGATCAGGAACGTCCAAGCCGCTTCCGCCGCCGCCGCCGCGCGTCACTCTCGGCGGGCCGGCGCGGGCACGTCTGGAGGGGCGCGCGGGAGGCGGCGGCGGCGGATCAGGTAAGATGTTTTGGGGGTTTCACCCCGCGGGACATCCCGATCTCGGATGTCCCGCGGGGTGGGAGGTGATCGGCCCGGGGATCTTATAGATTTCCGGGCCGATCACCCCTGGGTGTTGGTCCTCTTTAAAACCAAGTTAAAAACACTGAATTCAAGCCATATGCATATTTAGACACCAGGGGGCGCTTCTGCTTTATATTTTATACAATCAATGTGGGCTGCAGTGGTTTAATATAACTTTACACCCAATAACAATAAATTATGTGCATATATTAATCTAAGAAAAATAAATTGTTAATTATTAACATCAAAAACGACTACCCTAATTCATCCTCTATAAAGTGCCAGTGCTTCCATATCAAGTAAAAAATCTGTGCAAAAATATTCAGAGGCGTTCCATACAAGAGAGAAAATCAAAGCAACACATAATCAGACAAGTGCTTACTGTGTGATGGCCAGCAGGCGATTCTCCCGGGCTAAAACCCAACGCGTTTCGAGTTCACAATGAACTCTTGCTCACGGCCAGATAAGTCCTAGTCTATGAGGCCAGCCTCGTAGACTAGGACTTATCTGGCCGTGAGCAAGAGTTCATTGTAAACTCGAAACGCGTTGGGTTTTTTTTTTGCACAGATTTTTTACTTGATATGGAAGCACTGGCACTTTATAGAGGATGAATTAGGGTAGTAGTTTTTGATGTTAATAATTAATTTATTTTTCTTAGATTAATATATACACATAATTTATTGTTATTGGGTGTAAAGTTATATTAAACCACTGCAGCCCACATTGATTGTATAAAATATAAAGCAGAAGCGCCCCCTGGTGTCTAAATATGCATATGGCTTGAATTCCGTGTTTTTAACTTGGTTTTAATCCTTATTACAATAAAATGACTTGATCTTTTGAATTATTTGAGTGCAAGAGTAAGTCTCTTTTTGGGGTAACATAAGGGTGTTCTAGGGGTCACCCTGTATGGAATATTGTGTAGTTTTGGGCATTAACCCCATAAGAGCAGTGCACCTATACTGATACTTACCAGTGCTGCCCACATTCTCCTGCCCTTGCCCAACGGGCATTAATTAGCAGTAGCACTTCAAAATAAATAATTGTGGAATGAAGCGGAGGGAGGGGTCCTTCAGCAAATTCTATCGGCTATATGGCTCTACCCACATCTTCATCAAGGTTTGCTCTTTTAAAAACGGAACAAAACACCTCGAGTGATGCAGCAGCTCGGCTGGGATCCGTTCTACATGGCACTTTTGAGACTGCAGATTGCAGGGTGACATGCACCAGCCGACTAGCCACATCTACCGCTCCCTGTTCAGTATGGAGTGCTCACGCCCCCGGCATATCTGGATGGCTGTGCGCAGGAGTGTACCAACGGGGATGCAGCTGCCGCCAAACAAAGCCTCGTGGGAGACAAACTGATCTTGACCAGCCCAGGCAAATTATGACCTTAAAGGAGCAGTATCGCGAATTTTTCTTGGTGACATATTTAAATGGTTCTTGAATGTAGGTAGGTGTTGGAGTAAGAATTACAAATTCAGAAAAAAATGATGTCTGTGTTGAGCAGCTGGAGACTAATAGCTCATGTTTATGTCTGCTGAGTGTCGGAGCCGACACTCTGGCCTGTTCCATGCTGAGGAGAGGGGGAAACAATGTATCAAAGTATCAGCTGTTCAGTGCTGGCAGCCGTCCAGCATAAGATAACAACATTGCAACATTGCCTGGCCAGAACTCATATATCTAAAACAGAGAGAAAAGCTCTAGAAGTCATTTAGCTGATTTTGACAGTTGGCTCTGCTGCAGAATCTTTCAGTTTACCATTTTCTCTCTCTTTTCTCAACACATTTTTCCATATGATCTTTCTTTCAGCTTTGTGTGTTTCGAGCAAAGCCCAACCCAGGATTTTCACTATCTGGAGTTTTGTGCCTCTAGGGGCATCCCGACTTGGGATGCCCTGATATGTGAAATCCAAGTTCGCCTGTGAAAACGTACCTTTCCCTGTCCCACAGCGCATGCGCAGGCTCTCGTCCAATCAGCTCTGTTTGCACGCAGATGGGGAGCCTGAGCAGTAACCTTCCTGGCCGCCCGGCCTGTCTAAATGACTATTTGCGTGAGCGCGCCAGAAAAATGGGGGGATCTGTGGTTATCCAGGGGTCGTTTCACACAGTGGGGCATCCTGATTTAGCATGCCCAAGGTCAATGGCCGGGTCTTATAGACTTCAGGGTCGGCAACTCAGGATTTTGTTCCACTTTAATACCTTTAGATTTTCCTGCACAGTTATTCAAAGAAGAATTTCAGTCGTTTTCAGTCAGTTTAGTTTATTTTGTATAGATTTTACACATTTGAGTCACCTGGTCTCATAACAAAAGCAGCACCTCACACACACACAGCCATTACCACTGATTACAGTGTCAGCCTCTGAGGTAAAGTGTTGCTAGGAGACCAGTGGGCTAAATGAAGCAGCTCACTAAATACAACCCAGCAGATCCCCCTATTCAGCAAATGGACTGAGCCATTGTCATTATACAATTTAAAAGGCAGATATTTTTTTTCTTTTTCTATCGCCAGATTATTTATACACATGTTAGAAGCTATTGTGTGGCTATTTATTTATCTTTTTTAATGCAAATTTTGCGATACTGCTCCTTTAACTCAGCTATATTCTTAGTATGTCACACACCCCGCTTCAAGAATCCATAACATGTGGGTAATATGGTCCTGAAGAGGGCGTTCCTGCAGAGATGATAGCAAAAGAAAGCCCCTCCCTGATCCATAAATACCTGGGACCTCCCACTCACTACCCAGTTTTCCATCTCTGCAGACGGCGAGCAAGTCAGAAGATGATGGCTCCTCCTTGCACAGGGGGATTTCAGGTAGCCGGGGTAACTCCCGGCCTTTTATTTTGTCTATTTCCGCTCGGACCCCTGTTTGTCCCAAAATTTACCTCAGATTACATGCCTCCACAGTCTTGGCTGCTGGCCCGAGCGAGGGTACATTGGCACCTCTGGTGCTGAGGAGCAGAGCTCCACCGTGAGACCCTAAAAGAGAGGGTAGGCGGTCATACCGGGTAGGTGATCCCGGTTTGGGATGCCCCGTCCCTTGACTTTCCCCTGGGGGGGGGCCCTTCCCTTTACCAACTATGGGGGCTGGGGGTTCCTCTCATAGGGGTTAGCTTTATTCTCTTTCTC
Source organism: Gastrophryne carolinensis (assembly GCA_027917425.1). NCBI lineage: Eukaryota > Metazoa > Chordata > Amphibia > Anura > Microhylidae > Gastrophryne > Gastrophryne carolinensis. Next base: position 225,797,947 of record CM051240.1, on the reverse strand, counting down.
TTTATTCACTTTCTCTTGTTGATGTGGAGCGTCTGGAAGTAATCCCTCAATGAATTGGTCGCACTGTTGTTACTATGTTGCAGCACCGCGGCTGTCATTGCAGCCGGGTGCCGGGGTTTTTCAGTCTGTGAGGTAATTTTTACCTCACACGCTTTGGGGGGGCGGGGCTGGCACTCGGCGCTCTGCCGCGGCCAGCCCCCGTTCTCTCATTCATTTCTCGCCGCAGCGAGCGGGGCGGGTGCTCCGCTAGTGATAGCGGGAGCTCCCGCTGTCATGGCAGCCGGCGCCGCGGTTGTCGGCGGCGCCGGTCTCTGGGCTGGTGCGTGAGGGACTTCTTCCCTCATGCTTCATTCACACTGGTAGGGGGGGCAGAGCCGGGCTTTCGGCGCGTCGCCGCGGCTCCGCCCTCCTCTGTACTGGCGCCGCTGCGGAGATGAGCTCCCTGTTACTAGGCAGCTCCCTGTTACTAGGCAGCTTAAGGGGCACAGATCAGCTTTGCGCGGGCTGCGCAGACCACGCCCCTGACAAGGCAGTTCTTCTCTTCACTTCACCTCAGAAATCGCCATTGTTCTGAGGCGGATCGTTCACCGCAGCGTTTGTGAGTGGCCCTGTGGGCCTCATTTATTTTTTCTTTTCTTTATCTGTTAAGTCTTATTGTAGGGACTTATGGGTCTCTCTCTGTCTTTTAGGTGAAGGTTATCCAGGAGGATCTTCTGTAGTATTGGAAGGTCTCTCCTGATCCTGGGTCCCTGGGTCCATTTTAGCATCACAAATCCTCCCACTCGGGACATTAAAGGGGCATCCCGGGTTGTCTAACTGGCGTAATTCCCTGGGTCATAGCGACCACTCAAAATTCACCTTATGGAGGCATCCCCCGGATACTGGGACTGGGACCCCTTCGGGGCATCCCAAAAAGTGTATGTTGTGTGGGATTTCCATTACTGGGGATGATGTGTTACTGTGTATACCATGTGCACAGCAAACTATTACGCGGCAGTCCGAACCCCAAGCGGCGGGGTCAGCACAGCCGGCCACCTCAACTCCCCCTCCCGCCTTGACTCGTGCCCCGTGTGACGTGGTCATTGGCAGGGATCTGCAATCCGAGATGTGTGCCAGATTGGCTAGCCTTGAGAAAATGCTCTCTAGCTCGGTCGCCCGTAAGGCTCCGTCTAAGAGAAAGCATTTGTCGCCGGCTCCGCCGGTGGATGATCTTGATGACAGAGACAATCTGGATTGGTCTGATTATCCTCAGCTAGAGGAGGGGGAAGTTGATGAGGGTTCAGAATTTTTGGATGATGAGCAGTCTGCTGGCGCTGATGCCGAGCTTTCTGATTTAGGGAGATCCTTGGACTCTCCTCACGCTCTGTCTCTCATGCTGGAAGTTCTGAATATTTCCCCTCCCAAGGAGGCGTCACAGCAGAAAGGTGAATTGTTTGAGGAATCCAGGCCGCGCCTGGAGTTTCCTACGCAACGCCATTTTGATAGAATCATTGACAAGGAATGGGATAGGCCGGCTCGGCTCCCTGGCATCCCTCAGGGGTGGGATAGGAAATATCCCTTTCCTTCTGAGGCGGTCAAGCGCTGGGCATCTCCCCCCGAGGTGGATGCACCGGTTTTGGGGTTGTCTAACTCCTCGGTTTTAAACAGACCTGATTGCTCCACTCTCAAAGATGGAGAGGATAAACGTATTGATCAGATGGCTTCTCATGGCTTTACTAGCATTGGGTCGGCCATCCGGCCTGTGTGCGCTTCGGAACTAATGGTGTTGGCTACCAGGTCTGTGGTCAGGGACCTGTTGACTTCTTCCGGGCTTCGTCCTGGTAGTAACGAGTTCCTTAGCCTTAAACGGTGTGAGTTGTTTCTATCCTTTGTGTTGACTGCCTTGGATGACACTTTGATGATGTGTGGTAGGACTTCGGCTCTGCTTGTGGCTATTCGGCGGTCGGTGTGGCTGCGCCAGTGGGCGGCCGATTTTATGTCCAAAAAATCACTGACGGCTTTACCCTTTGTTGGTCTACGGCTCTTTGGACTCTGTCACCAAGGGTGGTAGGTTACCGCAACGTAAGAAACAACGCCGCCCTTTTCGGGGGGCGCCTGCCTTTACCCCCCTCCTTTCGGGGGGCCAGATCTGGTAGGGGTTCTGCATTTCCCTCTTCCAGAGGAGATTCCGGAAACAGGGGCAGAGGACGTGCCCGTTCTGGATACAGTTGGGGCTCTAAGCCCAAACCGGCTGCCAAGCCGGCTCAGCAATGAGGGGGCGCCCTCACCCATGCGGGTGGGGGGACGGCTGCAGCACTTCTCTCAGATCTGGGATCAAGAGGTCTCGGACAGATGGATCCGGGAAGTGGTGTCTTCCGGTTACAAGCTGGAGTTCGAGCTCCGCCCCCCTTCCAGATTTGTCAGGTCTCGGATGCCGTTGGAGCCTCTAGCGGCGCAGGGGCTCCTGGTGGCAGTGGAGAATCTTCTGGACATGGCTGTCATTTGCCCAGTGCCCCCTTCAGATCGGGGCAGGGGCTTTTATTCCAATCTGTTCACGGTACCCAAGAAGGACGGGTTGGTCCGACCCATCTTGGATCTGAAGTTTCTCAACAGGTTCATCCGGCCGAGGAAATTCCGCATGGAAACGCTGCGTTCGGCCATTCACTCTCTTCGTCAGGGAGACTTTCTGACGTCCATAGACATCAAGGATGCTTATCTACACGTTCCGGTTTTTCCAGCACACCAGAGGTTTCTCAGGTTCGTGGTGGAGGATCGGCACTTTCAGTTTGTGGCACTTCCTTTCGGTCTCACCTCAGCTCCTCGGGTGTTCACCAAGGTGCTAGCGGGGGTGATGGCTCTGCTCAGAGGCCAGGGTATCCGCATCGTGCCCTATTTGGACGATCTACTGATCATGGCCTCTTCCTTCAACCAAGCGGAGTTGGACACCAGAGCGGTGGTGTCCACTCTGGAAAGGTTCGGTTGGGTGATCAACCACCCCAAGTCTTCTCTTTCTCCGTCCAGAATTCTGACCTTTCTGGGAATGTCTCTGGACACTTCACAGGCCAGGGTGTTTCTACCCCAGGCCAAGATTCTTTTGATTCAGGAGTTAGTTCGGCTTCTCTTGTCTACCCCTCATCCGACCATCCGGTTAGGGATGAGGCTGGTGGGGTTAATGGTGGCCTCATTCGAGGCAGTTCCCTTTGCGCAGTTTCACACAAGGACGCTTCAGCTTCATCTGTTGAAGGTTTGGGACAAGTCTCCTCTATCGCTGGATCAGTCCTTCCTGATGACTCCCCGAGTTCGTCGATCCCTGCAATGGTGGCTGGGGTCGGTCAATCTGTTGAAGGGCAGATCTTTTCTGGCTCCGTGTTGGGAAACAGTCACCACGGATGCCAGTCTGTCAGGTTGGGGGGGTGTTTGGAAGGACCTCCAGTTTCAGGGTTTGTGGGGCCCGCGGGAGGCTCACGAGCCCATCAATATTCTGGAGTTGAGAGCCATCAGGTTGGTTCTGTTTCGCTTGACTCATCAGTTGAGAGGCCTGCCAGTTCAGGTCCGGTCGGACAACAGAACGGCGGTTGCTTACATCAATCACCAAGGAGGGACTCGCAGCAGGAGTGCCCTCAGGGAAGTGTCTTTGATTCTGGACTGGGCAGAGACCCACGTCCCGTGTATCTCAGCAGTCTACATTCCGGGAGTGGAGAACACGGAGGCGGACTTGCTGAGCAGGGCCTCCTCTCGTCAGGGGGAGTGGTCTCTCAGTCCCAAGGTGTTTCGTTCGATATGTCTCAGGTGGGGGGTCCCAGCGGTGGACCTCTTTGCTTCTCGTCACAATCACAAGCTTCCAGTCTTTGTGTCTCTCTCGCGGGATCCTCTGGTTCTGACAGTGGATGCCATGTCTCTAAACTGGAGGGATCTGGGGCTCCTTTACCTGTTTCCTCCGTTCCCAATGCTAGCCAGAGTGCTGCGCAAACTGGCCTTGGATGGTGCGCGGCGATTCTGGTGGCCCCAAGGTGGCCAAGGCGAGTTTGGTTCGCAGATCTTGTAAGACTGGCAGAGGATCACTTCGCCCTGCCTCTGCTGCCGGACCTGCTCACCCAGGGTCGGCTGCGCTATCCCAATTTACCATCGCTGGCTTTGACGGCATGGCTGCTGAAACCGCCATCTTGAAGGAGGAAGGTCTTTCTGACGCAGTGATTCAGACTCTTATCTGTGCCAGGAAGCGCTCTTCCTCTTCTATTTACTACAGGACTTGGAGGGCCTATATTGATTGGTGTGAAAGTAGGTCTTTCTCTTGTCGAGAGTTCTCCATTCCTAGAGTTTCTCCAACATGGTCTAGATCTGGGGCTCCAGCTTAGTACATTGAAAGGGCAGGTTTCTGCCCTGGCGGTGTTCTTCCAAAGGTCTTTTGCACTTCATCCCTTAGTCAAGACCTTTTTCCAAGGTGTTACACATGTTCGGCCTCCTAGGAAGCCTTTTGTTCCAGTTTGGGATTTGAACCTGGTTCTTTCTGCTCTCCAGGGCCCTCCGTTTGAGCCCTTGAAGGAGATAGCTTTGTCTTCTCTTACCCAAAAGGTGGCCTTTTTGGTGGCTATCACTTCGGTTAGGCGTGTTTCTGAGTTGGCAGCTTTATCCATTACAGCTCCGTACTTCGAGAAACATCAAGACAAGGTTGTCTTTCGTTTCAAGCAGGATTTTCTTCCTAAAGTGGTCTCGGAGTTTCATCTGAATCAGGACATTGTTTTGCCCTCTCTATGCCCAAATCCCAGCGACAACAAGGAAAGGGCATTGCATTCCTTGGATGTAGTTCGTGTTGTGGAACATTATCTGGAGGTTACGTCTTCCTTTCGTAAGACTGATGCTTTCTTTGTGGTGCCCTGCGGGCCTAGGAAAGGTTTGGCTCCTGCCAAATCTTCCATTAGTAAATGGATTCGTCAGGCCATCATTGGGGCCTATTCTGCCAAGGGGAGGAGTCCCCCTTTTCGTGTTACTGCTCATTCTACTCGTGCAGTTGGTGCGTCCTGGGCCTTTCAGCACCAGGCTTCTGTTGAACAAGTTTGTAAGGCCGCTACCTGTTCTTCGGTTCACACCTTTTCCAAGTTTTACAAGGTTGATGTTAGGGCATCAGCGGATGCTGTTTTTGGCCGCAAAGTTTTGCAAGCTGTAGTGGTTTAAGGTTGTGCATTGTTGCCTAGTTTTGGATCCCCGCCCTTGTTATGAACACTGCTGTTGGATGTCCCACATGTTATGGATTCTTGAAGCGGGGTGTGTGACATACTAAGAATAATACCATTTTGTGAATACTCACCTTGTAAAATGGGTATTATAAGTATGTCACACACCCCGCTTCAACCCGCCCTTTTGTATTCAGGATCCTCTTTATTGCGAACTTTGCGTGGTTGTTGTTTATATTTGCCTCTTCCTGGTCCCTTACCTTACTGCTTTCTGTATACTGGGTAGTGAGTGGGAGGTCCCAGGTATTTATGGATCAGGGAGGGGCTTTCTTTTGCTATCATCTCTGCAGGAACGCCCTCTTCAGGACGATATTACCCACATGTTATGGATTCTTGAAGCGGGGTGTGTGACATACTTATAATACCCATTTTACAAGGTGAGTATTCACAAAATGGTATTTTCTGCTGCCAGCAAGCCATACATTTAGGGGATAAATACCTAAATGATTGGGATAAAAAATGTTTTCTTTTGGAGTTGGTGCGGGTAGGTCACACGTGTAAACATTTTTCGGCTATGGTGGACTGGAGCTACACTAGGAAAGTATCTCTTCCACAATGTGCTAGGAAGTAGGTTAGTGTCCTTATTGACAAAGATCCTCGCTGGAACCAAGAAAGGGTTTAGCTCCTCTTTCATACCCTGTGAATTGTGTTTAAGTGATTATTTGCATTCTTTAAATGGAGAGATCCCTTTGTGATGCATGCAGTGTTTACAGTAATGTAACAGTATAAATGCTACTGTTTTATATTGGGACTAATGCTTTTTTTGTGGACAGTAGCCAGGAATGTTCTCACCCCCATTTATTGTACACAAACACTAAGGATTGCTCGGAAAGACGACTTGGATTAAAGACTTGCTTACCTTTCCCGCTCTCGTTCCCGGTCGTTGCTCCTGGTCGTCTCCTCATCGGCTCTTTGTGGACTCTTTCTCATAAGGAACTTGTTCTCTGGCACAGTGGGGATCTCTTCTGGACGTACAGTGGACGTGACTTGGACTTCATCTTCATTTTCATTTTCAGAACTATGGAACATTTTACATTGAGTTCAACATTTCACAAAGGATATATTTGGTGTAGCTTTAAAGGGTAAGGGTTTAAATGGTCAACAGTGTTTTGAGTCTGAGGAGGTTGAAGTGAGCATTCCCTGCTTCTCTAGATTCTCTTCTCTTGGGGCCTTGCACTCACCTCCTACCTCTCTGACAGATCTTTCAGTGTGTCCTAGTTTAACACAGTTTCTTCTTCCCATTCTTTCTGATGGTGTGTCATAAGGTTCTCTCCTAGGCCCCCTATTTTTCTCAGTCTACACCTATGGTCTTGACAATCTTATAACTTCACTAGGCTTTCAATACCACTTCTATGCGGATGACACTCAAACACTCTGGCCCTAATCTCTCACCTCCCCAACTGCCTTCAATCATGTCATGTCATCTTATCTCCCCTCCCCTCTCTAACACGTCTATCCAAGTCAATTATACAAAAACAGCAACCCCCCAAGCTCAGTGCCTGGGAGTCATTCTGAACTCTGCCCACTCCATTAAACCTCATATTCACTCCCTAGCCACCTCCTGTCTCCTCCAACTTAAAGTGGACCAACACCCAGGATTTTGACTATCCTGGGTATTGGTCCACTTCCCCGGGGCACCCCGATCGGGGGTGCCCCGCTGTGTGAAACCCCCCAGAAAGCCCTCAAAACTCACCTCTCCCCGCTCCCACATGGCCGCGCCGTCCAATCGGCGCCGACGGACAAGCTGATTGACAGCGACGTACAAGCAGCTTGCCCGTCAGCACCTCCCGCGCGTCACTCTTGACGTGTGCGCGCCCGCGCCGGCCATTCAGAGACGGCGGGCACACGCACGTCTAGAGGAGCGCGAGTGAGGTGGCGGCGGCGGAAGCAGCGGCTGGAGAGGTAAGGTTTTTCTGGGGGTTTACACCCCGCGGAACATCCCGATCTCGGATGTCCCGCGGTGTGTGAGGTGATCGGCCCGGGAATCTTATAGATTCCCGGGCCGATCACCTCAGGGTGTTGGTCCACTTTAAATACATCTCTCGCGCATCACTCCTTACCTCTCACCTGACAACTAAATTGCTAGTGCATCACCTGGTCATATCCCGACTGGACTACTGCAACATCCTTCTTTGTGGCTTACCAACAGACAGGCACTTCTCCAATCTATTCTGAACTCTGCCGCTCGCCTCATCCCTCTCTCCTCTCGCTCATCCAGCTTTGCTCCTCTGTGCCAATCCCTGCACTGGCTGCCAGTCCCATAGCGCATCCTGTTTAAAAAGCTAACTCTCACCTACAAAGCTCTCTCCAGCCAGGCACCTCCTTACATAACAATTTCAGGCTAGACGCAGCCTCTGCTCTGCTGCAGACCACCTTCTGCCCTCCACCCTGCTCACCTCCTCTCATGCTCTCCTCCTGGACATCTCATGTGCCATTCCAATCTTCTGGAATGCCTTCTCTCGCCCAATCCACCATTCCATGCTTTTCAATGCACCCCTAAAAGCCACCTATTCAGACAAGCATACAATCTGGCTTAAGCAATTCCCTAAAGGGCACCTGCCATAAAGCTCAATACTGACCGAGATCCTTCCCCTTTGTCGGCACCACTTATCCTTTAGACTGTAAGCTCACAGGACAGGGCTCTCTCTCCCACTGTATGTTGTAGTCAGAATATTCATTGTGAATACTTTGGTAATCCAGTTTGTAATGACTACTTTGTACAGCGCTATGGATGATGATGGCACATTATAGATAATTAATAATGGTCTAGGCCAGATGTAAAAACAAATCAATCATTGTTTGCTGACCTGGCAGGTAGAGGATTCAACCTGGCTTACAGCAACGTTTTGTAAATGGTTTAATCCTATAAACAGAGATGTTTGACCTCTTTTAGGGAGCCCATTAGCAATGACTAAACATTCAAGCGCATCATCAGGACAAGTTTTCTCCACATTACATGAGTGCCATCATTTCTGTGGAGGGTTTTGTTACCTCGTCCCGATTTGGGATGCCCCACCCTGGGTAGATGAATGGAAAGCAGATTATTCCTACCTCAACATTTCCAAGGTGCCCATACGGGCTCTTCTACATCAGCTTTCTATGCAAGCTGAATAGAGGAGGAGCGGCAGGCATCCCCACATCCACTTTCCCCCAGCTCTGTGCCGCCTGGACGTAAGCGCGCATCAGCTAGTGTTTCACAGCTCGGGGCATCTCAAATCGGGATGCCCCCCCCCCCCAAAAAAAATGCCTCCTCTTTAAAGCAGAACAAAATGTGATTATCCCGCTTGCGATTTGGGATAGCCCACTGTGCGAAACCCCCCAGAACGCCCATACAAACTCACCTTTCCATGGCCCTGCAGCACATACACAGGCTTCTGTCCAATCAGAGCCATTTGCCGTGTATATGTAACGCTTGGCAAATGGCTGTTTACATGCAGAGCATCGACATTTGGGGGGCGCAGCGGCCGCATCCTCAGCAGTGCTCCAGCTCCTGCTCCCAGCCTATCTAAATGACAGGGGTAGGAGCGCGATCACAGCTCGGGAAGGCGGCTGCTGGGTGTTGACATCACAGATGATGCGAGGTAGCAGGCCAGTTCCAACCTAAGGGAGGTTTCACACAGTGGGGCATCCTGATTCGGAACCTTTTAAATTCCAGGACCAGCCAGGGGTTTCGTTCCACTTTAAAAGCACAATTTAAAAATAAGACAATTAAGCAGGGTATACGGCCCTCTCTTCCCTCACTTTCCCAGAAAGTCTACTTATTTTGCCAAAATAGCCTAGTTTCTAATGCTGGGCTTTCATATGAATAGTTCTCAGTGGACAGGTTGATATACATACTTCTTTTTAGTCTTCTTTCTTTTCTTCTTTTCCTTCTTTTGTTTTTTGGACGTCTTCTTATGCTTCTTTTTCTTTTTCTTGGATTTTTCCTCCTCCTCGGATTCGTCAGAGGAGTCGGAAGAGGAGTCAGAATCGCTAGAGTCTTCCGTGTCACTGGATGAGGAGGATTTGTGTCTTTTCTTCTCCTTTTTCGCTAAGGTCAGAGGAGAAAGGGGGCAATTCATTTTTTCAGTGGTACTCACAAGCAAAAGTGGCAAAGATTTTATAAAAAGACTCACATTTAGATTTCTGAACTTGAACAAGCTCCCCGCAGTTCTGGATTTTGACTTCTACACACGGTTTGCTGGAGGCATCGGTTTTCTGATTTTCAATTTCTCTCACCACTTCCTGGCCAGTTATCACTTGTCCAAACACAACATGGAGCCTGAACATTTTTAAGGAGATGGAATCAGCCAAACACAAGCAAATCTCTACAAATCATATTAAAAAAAGTACAAAAAAAAAAAAAAAAAAAAAAAAAAAAAAAAAAAAGGTAGAAGGTGAAAGATACTCACCCATCCAAGTGAGGTGTCTGCTTTGTTGTTCTGAAAAACAAATATTGTATTAAGCATATTTCTCAAATGACATCTTAAACAACTAACATTAAACATCTGTTAATAAATGCTATTATATGATAGGCAATTAAAAAAGCCAGCAGAGAGGGATGATGTCAGCTGAAAATTATGGGGCTCACAGGGGGTAGGGGGCAGCACATATCCCTGCCTCAATAATAATCCCCAGCACCACCAATACATACATAAAAAACTGTGAGCCATTGGTGTCCTTGCCCCGGTTTGCCATAGAGAGCAGGAACTCCTTATTGTGTTTAACAGAGAAGCTCTCATCTGGAAGAACAGAAAAAAAACATCAAATTAATGATAAAACTTTAGCTGCACAGACACTAGACATTATCTTTTACATAAACAGCAAATTTGGAGAAAAAAAAAGTGCTAGCACTAGAGCAATTCCAGCTTAACCTGTGGTTTAAAGTGGACCAACACCCAGGGGGGGGGGGGGGGGGGATCGGCCCGGAAATCTATAAGATCCCCGGACCGATCAGATCCCTCCCCGCGGGGCATCCGAAATCGGGAACCCTCCAGGAGGCCCACAAACCTTACCTCAGCCCCATTCCATCGGCGCATGCGCGAGCCACGGCCGCGTCTCGCGCTTCCCTCTAGCAGGGCGCGCACCCGCGCCGGCCGTTTGTGAATGGCCGGTGCAGGCGCGCTCCCTGTTAGAGGGAAGCGCGAGACGCGGCCTCCAGCGCTCAGAGCCAGCTGAGCGCTGTGATTGGCTGGCGCGGTCACGTGGGAGCGGGGAGAGGTGAGTTTTTGGGCCTTTCTGGGGGGTTTCACACAGCGGGGCACCCCCGATCGGGGTGCCCCACCGAAGTGGACCAAAACCCAGGATAGTCAAAATCCTGGGTGTTGGTCCACTTTAAGAACAGAGTGGACAAGTGTAAGGTTCTTCACTGCCCGGATCGAAAAAGACTGGATTTAAGTCATTTGCTAATTATACTTTTTAAGATAATATAATGAAACAGAATCTTACCTTCAAAAAATCCTCCATAAATAGATTCCCCACCTCTTCCGTTTCCTGAAAATATGCAGAAAATTAAGCAGAGGTTTCACAAAAAGCAAAGTCTCAAGTTTCAAATGAGATCAGAAACGTGGTACCTTCGCTGAAGTCTCCACCTTGGATCATAAAATCCTTCACCACTCTATGAAACAAGCAGTTTTTGTAATGCAACGGCTTCTGTGTGCTTTTCCCAACACCCCGTTCACCTAGACAGAAAAGGAAGCAGAGGGGTCTTGAACCACAATTACATAAAAACGGTCTCTTCTACATAAGAGAACAAAAAGCCGGTGCATCAACTCGCGAAACCTAACTGGGATGCTGCAGGGCAGTGCTCCCCAACCCTCTCCTCAAGAGCCACCAACAGTTCATGTCTTGCAGATCTCCACACAGAAGAATTCATGCTCAGAAAGTTGAAGAGCTGCCTATGTGGTGATCCACAAAACATGAGCTGCTGGTGGCTCTCAAGGAGAGGGTTGGGAAAAGGTGGAGGGCCACTGCTGCAGGGCAATACAGCATGTACCACAAGATAAAGTGGCTGCAATCGCAACTGGCAAGTGACCAGGTACATGCATATCCTGGGATTTGTTCCTGGCCCCGGGGCATCTTGCCGTTTGAAGCCCACCGGATCACCCATAAAAATGTAACGTTTCCCCGTTCCTACGGTGCATGCAAGAGCTCTGGTCCAACCACAGCCCATGGCCCAAGCGACTGTCCAATCAGCTGATGACCGCACCCCGTCATTCAGAAGATAGTCGAGCAGGGATTTAGTTGGGATGCCCCACAAAGAAAGAGCACACTGGTCCTAGATTTTTTATTGACTCCTGGCCAGTGGCTGCTCCTTATTAAGTCTCTGAATTAATGCATTAATGCCAGCAGCCTCTGAGAAAACTGCTTCTTCAAGAAAATTATAAATGCCTGGCTGTCACATACATGGAGTCTTTAAAATGGCCCCAAACCCTCCCAGGTATTTCTGTGCCAAAGAGTGGTATTGCTGGTTTCCAGGAGCAATAAAAACCCAATCCACCCTTTTGCAGTTTCGTCAGTGGGCCCTACACTGAGACATCTGTGTGCAGATGTCCCTCCTCGAATAGGTGCATTACTGCGGCTTGCAGCTGCTTTCTATTATCCATTATACAGCTTCAAGTCCAGGAGCTTTAATTGTAGGGGCATCCCAACTTGAGATACCCCAGTGGTAATTGTTAAACAGACCTAAAATCATTTTGGTGACATGGACCACCATTATGATTTCTTTAGAAGAAAACAAAAGAAACCCTATTTCAGTCCATACTAAGCAATTGACATAAAACAGATAGACGCAGCACCGGCAGACCAATCGCATGGGCTAGATATGATGCAGCTTTGTTTCTTCACATGTATTTTGTATAAACGGCTCCCCCTCTGACTTTGTTTACCAGGCCTAGTAATGTGAATTTGAAATTCAATTACCGTATATACTCGAGTATAAGCCGAGTTTTTCAACCCACTTTTTGGGCTGAAAAAAGCCGCCTCGGCTTATACTCGAGTCAGTGCCGAAATGGAGGAGAAAAAGGGGCCAGGCGACATGCCCATTCATTTCCCGCCCCCGTGCCGGCTCCCGCACTCACCCTCTCACTTCCAGCTGTTCCTCCGCTGCCGCCTGCACCTCATGTGCCGGGGACGGGATGCCACTCAGCGTCTCCAGGGGGGGGGCTCCCTCGGGCCGACCTGGACGGTGGGGAGGGGGGCAGCGGTGCTCTGCGCCATTGTGCCGGTAGGGCGGGGACCGGAGCACACTGTGCAGCCCAGCGCCAAGCGCCGGGCCGGTCATGCAGCGACGGAGGGCAGGGCACGCTGGCCAGGAGCGGTGACGCGCACGTTCTGGGCCGGCCTCTTAAGATGCTTCTATGGACAGGCTGTGCAAACGAGAGGTAAGTGTGTATACCGTATATACTCGAGTATAAGCTGAAAAAAGCCGCCTCGGCTTATACTCGAGTCAATAACTTGTTCCATTTTTTTATGGTAAAATTAGGTGCCTCGGCTTATATACGGGTCGACCTTTACTCGAGTATATACGGTAGCCAAAGCTTTTTACATTTGTACCAAAAAAATATCAACCCGTTAACAAGTGTTTAAAAACTGGACCTCATTTATGGCACCCTTAATAGTGTGCACCCACTTATAGACTTGCCAAGCGACCTCCAATGGCACAAGGCACATGTAAAGGGCAATAACATTTAAGGAACAAAAAATAGGGAGGTCCTGCTTTTTCACGCTGCAAGTCCTTAGTCACATGTTGTAACTGATAAGCCCGATACAGCCGGGAGAGTGTCATCACGGGTCGATTTGGGGATTTTAGCAAGTTGAGTCGGAGTTTCACCAATTCCATTAAAGGTTATGTTTTATGCAACGATTGATGATCTTCTACTGCCTCCTGTTCTCACCTTGATCCATTTAACCCTTCATAAATGACTAAAGCAAGAGATTTTTCTTATAAAAATAAAAGTTGAAATGCATTTTTAACCAACCTGTGCAGAGGCTGCGGAAGTTTTCACATGTTTTAGGACAAATATCTGAAAACAGTTCAAATACGACTCTTCCGGCTGCAAAAGAAGAAAACCATAACCAACAGGAAGGTACCAGCCTATAATAAACTGCAGTCAGGTAAAGATGCATATGGTGCTCGTGTACAAGGCAACTGGGCTAAGAAATGGCCAGCATAATACACTACATAGTCTTACCAGGACCTTGTAGCATTACAATCATAAATTATCCATCCATTTCAATAGTAGTCATTAGAGGGATACTGCAGGCAAAGGTAATTGTTAGACCATTGTGTTGAGCTACATTTGGCACAGTTCTAAACTCTTTTCCATTTTTAAATTTAAGAAATGGGCGAGATATCATGGTTTACAGTTTTACCTTATGATTTATGTTTTGAACCATGTGTGGCATGGCCCTTGGCTCTGTGATGCTGCATAATCAGCAAGAGCCCAAAATATTGAGCTTCAGCCACAGGCATTTTATCACCATCCATACACACTTACATATGTCATTGAAATGAATGTATACACTAGAAGATTTCAATTTTTTTTCAAATAAGTTTGTTAATAAATATCATAAAATATTACTGGCTTTTTTTTGTCTATTACCATTCTTATACATTAGTTAGAATCAGTTGTTACACACTAAACAATGAAGGGAGGGGGTGCAGGCTCTACTGTCTTGTTCCAAAACCGTGCTCGTGACACCTGGTCACAACCACAAACACACAGGCAGCTACAGGTGAGTCAAATGCTAATTAGGTGTTGGTGATTGAAATGCTAATTAGGTGTGGCAGCTATTCATATGCTAATTTGCATTGTCGCTGAGGGTGGAAGGCACAAGGCTGTGGTGGCTCTGGCTGCATAATACTGCATAATGTGCTTATTCTTGCTAAGCTGACAAACAAGGGCAGAGCTATGGACCATCAGTCGAGCTCTATAATAATTTGTGGTCTATGGCAAAGGGGGTGTGCCGATACCATTATCCTTGTCTCTACCTCAGGAGCAGCTGCGTTCTGATACCAAGGGAGAGGACGGCCATGAGGAGGAGGTGAGCTGCTGATACACTTTGCCTACAGAATCCCTTTAAGGCTCCTAAACTACAAGGAAGTCTTAAGTCTGGTTGTATAGTGTACAAAAAGCATAAGAGTCGCTCCAGTTAAACAGGGTTGTGGATACATTCGTGCCCTATAGCACTATAGTCAAGTCAGCTAACTCAGTTATTCCTTGTAGGGCTGCAAATCTCTGCTGGTGCCCAATCAGTTTTTCATATCAAACCTGTATGATAGCTGGTGGTCAAATGATTGGTGCCAAACATGTGAATGAGAAGTAACGACTTGATTAGAAGTGTCTATTTAAAGTGGACCAAAACCCAGCTCGATCGACCAGGAATCTTATTCCCTCCACCCAGGGCATCCAAATTAGGGATGCCCCACTGTGTGAAACCCCCATGTTGCCCTGTTCACTTACATTATTTCCCGGACCAACCGCACATGTATCCCCGCTATCACTCTAGCAGCCATTTGTGAATGGCCGACGCAAGCACGCTCCCTGTTAGAGGGAAGCAGGGGATGTGGCCGCCAGCACGCTAGGAGACACTAGCCTTAGACGCCGTTATAGATGACGTGACATCAGCAGCTCCGAGCGCTGAGTGGACGAGCGGCCGTGGATGTGCCGTAGGACCGGGAAGATGCGAGTTTGTTTGGGCGACCTGGTGGGGTTTCACACAGCGGGGCACCCCGGAGAAAGGACTAAAACCCAGGATAGTCAAAATCCTGTTTTGATCCACTTTAAAGTGATACTTACCACTTGCTTGTATGGCTAGAACTACAGTAGCGAGTCATCCGGTCAAGCAGTTGTGGAAGTTTATGCTTTCCAGCAGTGCCTTACCTGGAACATTGTTGATTGATATGTCGAAGAAACAACGAGGACGCTGCGCTTTCACCCCCATGGCTGTTCCTGTGAAAAATATACTTTATTAAGAAAAATATACTATATTAAAATAAAAAATAAAATACAGCACATATTCTATTTCAAGTAAGGCTATCGCAAAAAAATAATGGCCTAATGATTAAAATACATATAAATATGCTAGATGGTGGGACTAGGAGGTCACTTATACACCAGACATAAAGAAATATCTAGCCAGGCTTGCTTTATTTATTTTTAATGAAAGGAAGAGGAAATCGTGGGTGACAGGTCCGTGGATTGTATTCCTACCAGGAGAGAAAACCACAAGCTTGACGGCAGTTTATTCAGTTAGGGTGTATAAGTGACCCCTCCTCTCTTTATATGGATTTTTAATATTACACAATTTCGCAATACACCTCCTTTAACAAAAACCTGTAACAAGTCGGGGCTCATCCAATGTTGTGCCATGTTTGCACCCACCTCCTATCAAGCAGCAACCCCCCTCAAGAAACACTGTGAACATGAATGTACTTCCAGGCATGGTCACAAGTACGCCTTAAAAATTGACAGATAAAGATTGCAGTGTTACATTTATATGTATATACCAGGAACGCACAATCTTGGATTGCACTGCCACTGACTAAGGCCCCCAGAACCTGTCTACCTCTACCCATCTCACCTGTCCCTGCCTCACCTCTTTTTTCTGTCCATCTCACTTCTGTCCTCCTTCTCTATCCATCACACTCTTCCTGTCTCACCTCTGGCTACCTCTATCCACCTATGCTAATTTTCTTCGCCCCCCTGCTCACTTGTTAATCATGCTCTGTCTACAATTGCTCACCACTGTGTATATATCAAAGCATATATAATGCTTTAAAGCGAGGAAGAAAACAAACATGCCCTCCCCTTCTTTTCCGCGTCTGCCTCTCAAAATCCCCCCGGTTTCCAAGAATGGGCCTCCCTTTGGCTTTGTGTGCTGTTCCCGTCCATCACTGTGCACAGCACCATACATCTATTGCAATTAAGGGGGTGTGCCAAGCCTGTGCCTGGCACACCCCCTGAATGGCAATAAATGGGAGGGGGCTGTGCACAGGCAAAATGCCAGGGGCCACAGCCTACAGCGAGTATAGGTGGTGGCCCAAAGGACCAACCGGAAGCTGCTGTGGGGGAAGAGAAGGTAAGTGTGTTTTTTTGGGTGGTTAATAACCCTTTAAAAAACAGACTTTCCATTCTCTGCCACGCAGCAGGTCTGCAGCTAGGAACTCATCCAGTTTCTGAGAACTGCGCTGCTGGGCCAGGTAACCCCTCCATTGCAATGAATGGAGGGCACAGAGTGACAGGTGGGAGCAAGCCTAACAGTGAGCCTGGCAACTCGCCATTAGTTGTGGCACAGGGAGTGCCCCCCTCTATCTACCCTTCCGGTTTCCGAGCAGCAGACAGGGCTGAAGCTGCTGCATATGAGAGAAGGCAGGTGTGGTTTTTTTTAGCAAAGGTAATTGTTACACCATTGCATCAGGCTACATTTGGCATGATCCTAAAGGGTTTTCCTTTTTCTAAATTGAAGAAGGGAAAGGTAAGCTGTTACAGGCAAACTGGGGCTTTTCACACAGTGGGGAGACCCAAATTGGGAAGCCCCGGGTATGGAACAAAACTAGGCATAGTTAAAATCCCGCTTTTAAAATGTAGGCAAAAAAATTCAGTAGTCCTGAGCAGCCATTCAAAATACAGATATCCTGTAGATGTCTACTACTGCAAGACAGGAACTTCCGGATTTAAAGTAGATCACCCCATACAGCCGGCCTGAGATCTAAAAGATTTCAAGGCCAGTCGCTAGACTGCCCACCAGGCCATCTTATATTGGATTCCATGCTGCGAAGCGCCCCCACGCCAGGTGCCAGTATTCTTACCTGTTCCTGGCAGGTTCCGCAAAGCAATAATTTCCGACAGCCACATTGCCGGCTTCCGTATAGGCGCTCCCTGCGCCCAGCCATTCAGACAGGAGCGCACACTCCACAGGAGAGCCAGGTATGCAACCGCTGGCGAGAATATCAAATCAGCTGATTTTATGCTGCGCATTAGTATGCGCAGCATAACATGCTGATTGGCCAAGCAGCCGTGCATGCGCCATGGGGACGGTGGAAAGGTAAATGAAAGTGGGCGATCTGGGGGGTTTCACACAGGGGGGCACCCTACATCGGGATGCCCAGAAGAGAAGGGACCGATCACCAGGACAGTCATGGTGATGCATCCACTTTAAAAAAATAATGAGATACATTTGGCCAAAGCCCCTGACAATACTCTCCTATTAGGGTGCAGAACTAGAAATGGATATTTTTGCTTTTCAAATTGTTCGGTAATATCTATTTGCTGTCCATCGGTATGAGATGACAACGGTCAGTAATTGCATTGTAATTGCAATGACCCGGCGCATGCGTGGCATCACTCTCCTCCCTTCTTAGCTGTGCGTGGCCCCATCTGCCACAATTGAATGGCTGTGCACGCTCATAAGTGGGGATGCCATTCAGCTACTCTATCTGAACATTATTATGTGCGACGGAAGAAGCCGAGCGGACGAGCGGTGGTGCCTGCACCGTGGATTTGAGGAGAGGGGAGTGTTCACAGCAGGGCATCCCATATCGGGATATACCAGAACCCAGGATAGTGAAAATTCATGGTTTTGGTCTGATTTTAACCAGAACACCACCCAGGTCTTGGTCTAGAGCAGCGATACTCAACTGGCGGACCAGGGTCCGAATGAGGACCTTGGCACCAGATTTCGTGAGCCCTACCCTGACAGCCCTGTACTCAACATGAAGTATTGCATGGGCTGGAAGTGGCATTGCAAGGTACGCACAAACTTTGCTTCTTGGTCTATTTGCCCAAACCAATCCTTTCCCCCTGCTCCAGCTTAGCCCTATCTATCCCTGTCCCAGCATCTTGATCCCCCAGCTCAGCCCCATCCATTCCTTTCCCCCAGCTTTGCCCCATCCCTCCCCCAAGCTCTGCTCCATTCATCCCTGTCTTCTCAGCTATGCCCCATCCATTCCTGTCCTCCCAGTTTTGCCCATCCATTCGCTGGCCTCCCAGCTTACTCTTCCAGATCTGGCCATCTACCCCTCCCAGCTCTGCCCATTCATTCCTGTCCTTATAGTTCTGCCCATCCATCCCTCTTCCTTACAGCTTCTTTCCCATTCATCCCTCTCCCCCGAGCCCTATTCATCCTTGTTACCAGACCTTATAGCCAGTAACATTCTGGGCCCTAGCCTGCCCCTGTACATGGCCTGCACAGAATGCAAGGAAGGGTTAAAGCAGCGTGCCACGGGCCAGAGCTGTATGTTCTGTGGGGGGGCCAAAAAAATAAATAAAACATTGTTTTTTTTCCCAGTGCAATAGGATATGTGGGGGGGGGGGGGGGGGGGGCAAGCAGCATTTTTTAGTTTTGCCTGGGGAATCTATATCCCCTCCCCAAATGTGCTGATTTCTACGTATTCACCGCCCTCTGTGACAGCCCTCCGCCAGGACCTTCACCTCTCACTGGATGCCTTCAAATGGCCCTTTACAAGGAGTGGTCGAGTACCCCTGATCTACAGTCTATAAGGCTCTAGGGCTGGTGGTCTCCCTTTTTACGTGCCATCCCAATTCGGGATGCCTCACTGCATGTATTTACAATTGCCCAGTATGCTCCCCTTGCCGGTGATCCCAAGTCACATGCATGGGTCGGAATTGCTCCCTCACTTGAAGCGGTGCTGCTTACCTAAGCCAGGCATTTCTGAATGAATGGCGCAGGTTAAAGCAATCCTTCACTCTGAATAAGAGCCTATCTTATGTTTCCCACACCCTGTACATACACATTGCTCACATTAAAAATCATCCTACCTGCATCTCCTGCATGTTATGAGCCTTTAAACATCCAAGACGGCGGCTCATGGGGCATCAGGCAGCCTGCAAACAGGAAATGTTATCTGACGTTCTGCATTCTGGGATTGCTGACCTTTTCCTGACCCCAGCTCTGCTCTGTCTGAGCAAAGCACAGCTATAACCCGCCCCCTTGTACTTTATCCCACTCTCCTCTCCTCAGTAAGTGTGATGCTTCTGAGTCAAGATGGCGGCGCCTGTATACTAAAGTCCTAAAAAGAGTTGCAGCCCAGTGGGGGAAAGAATAATAAGTGACTAAAAACATTATTTTAGATGCTGAGGAATATTTTTTTAAGGGTTTGGGCTTTTCAATAAATCATGGTGAAGGTCTGGTTTAAGTGGCGCCTGCTCCACTCCACTTTTCTTGGTGCTCTGAGCGGCATAGAAAGAAAAAGTTTCCAGGGACTCTGGAAGACCTAAACCCAGGTGAGGGAAAATCCTAGTTTTTGGTGAGCTTTATACCTACAGATAGCAATGCCTGGGACTCCCTGGTTGGGACAGGAAACATGCCCCATTCCTGCACAGGCAGCTATAGATTGGGGGGAGGGGCAGCAGGTTTGGGGCAAACTAGTCCCTAGGGCAGATGTTTAAACCAGACCTTCAGCATGATTTATTGAAATCTCAAACCCTTAAACTATTCTCCAGCATCTAAAAGTAATATATTTTACATTTTTAGTCACTTCTTTCCCCCACTCAGCTGCAACTCTGTTCAGGACTCTAGGATACAGGCGCGCCATCTTGACTCAGAAGCATCATATACTGAGGACAGGAGAGCGGGATGAAGTACAGGGGGTGAGTTATAGCTCTGCTTTGCTCAGACAGAGCAGAGCTGGGGTCAGGGAAAGGACAGCAATCCCAGAATGCAGATGAGCACAGTCAGAGACGACACTTCCTGTTTGCAGGTTGCCTGATGCCCCTTGAGCCGCCATCTTGGATGTTTAAAGGCTCATAACATGCAGTAGATGCAGGTAGGATGATTTTTAATGTGAGCAATCTGTATGTACAGGGTGTGGGAAACATATAAGATAGACTCTTATTCAGGGTGAAGGTCCGCTTTAAGTGGCACCTGCTCCACTCACCTTTTTCTTGGTGCTCTGAGCGGCATAGAAAAAATAAAAAGTTTCCAGGGACTCTGGAAGATCCAAACCCAGGTGAGGAAAAATCCTAGTTTTTGGTGCGCTTTATATCTGCAGGTAGCCGAGTCATTGCAATGCCTGGGACTCCCTGGCTGGGTGACAGGAAACATGCCCCATTCCTGCACAGGCAGCTATAGATTGGGGGGAGGGGCAGCAGGTTTGGGGCTAACTAGTCCCTGGGGCAGATGTTTAGACGTTGGGCAAGACAACCGGAAGCAGGCGGGCAGAGCAGCCAATCAAATTTCGAGTTGAAATGCAGTATGTGGCTACGAAGGCGAGTTATTACTGCACCTCAGTTTGCATGAGCAGCCGCCTTCCCCGGTGTGTGTACGCGTAGGAAGCCCGGCCTGGCTGGTATCTGTAGTGCACCCAGGCCAGAGCGCGGGAAGAAAAGCGCCGGGTCTCCTGTACTCACCTCTGGCGGCGGCTCCTCAGGCCGGAGCTCACAGAAGATACAAATAAGAGCAATCGCTTCAGCCACCATCTGTCGGTAACCCGCCTCTCGCTCCCCACACGGCGCCTGAATCCCCGCAGGCATCGGCTGCCGAGCCCCGATCACATCGCTCCACAGCCGCAGTCTATGAGCCACATTGAGTTTCTGCCCACCTCCTCAAAGTCACGTGACTAAGTGCGACTACTGACGTAACATCCATTCAATCGGCCAGCCGCACATGTTGCCTGAGAAATTTTCTCACGCGAGAGTAGGTGTTGCATTTTCCTCTGACCTTCATTGTATACACGCGTGCGCGCTGGACTTTTACACGCATGCGCATTGGAGTGTTTAATGCTTAAATAGCATTATTATTCTTTTGCGGGTAGGGGCCATGGACTTTTTAGGGGTGCGGGAAGAAGCAGGATGGGGGATAGGTGGAAATTGAGACGAGTCAGGGTGATTGAAGGAAAGGTTTGAGCTGAGTCAGGGTGATTGGGAGGAAAGCAGCCTGGTGGAGTTGATAGAGGGGTTTCAAAATGACGTCATTTGTGCGACAGCAAGTGAGAGGAAGCCAAGCAAGTTATTGCATGTTGCTGATCTCTGAAGTAGTGTACTGGCAAGCAACAGTATGGACGCCTGTCCAACATACTCCTGCCTGAGGAGGTAGGTACATTAAATATAATGTATATATTATTATTATATTATATGTATGTAGTTCAATTAGTTTTATTTCAAATATTTTGATAGTTTTTATTTGAAAATAATACTGATATAAAAATATTTTAAAAAAGTACTCCCCTTACCAGCCAACTCCTATTTTTAGTTTCTTTTCTTCCAGAATTGACATTTAATCATTAAATCATTTTTTTTTTATTCCTTTTTGAGCTTTGAACTTACACCCTTCTGCTGACTTATCATACGCATTCCCTTCTATGAATTTCCTTTCTGAGGGACATTTACATTCAGACAGCAGCAGAGCAACATCTCATGCATGCATGCATAAGTAGACCAATTAGAAAAAAGGGAGTTCACTAGGAATTATCAAGAAATATAATTAGGCTGAATAAAAGGCTACATTGCTGGCGACCAGTAAACTCTATTGCCACTCTTGAGTACTGAGTATTATTTCTGGCATCCTACGAGGTTTCAGGAGGAGGTTCGTTCTATACTGTGATGCTTGGGCAGGGGTTACATGCAGTGGAAATAGTGACTGGAGTTCTGCTTTAAAGTGCACCTATGACCAGGATTTTGACTATTCTGGTGATAGGTAAATTTTCCTGGGCCATCCAGATTTGGGATGCCTAGCTGTGTGAAACCCCCCAGAATGCCCACACAACTCGCTTTTTTCAGCCGTTCCCCCAGCGTAAGGGTTCTTGTTGAATCAGCCATAAATACTAATGCATGGCATAATGCGTTATTTGAAGCGAGAT
Source organism: Gastrophryne carolinensis (assembly GCA_027917425.1). Classification (NCBI taxonomy): domain Eukaryota; kingdom Metazoa; phylum Chordata; class Amphibia; order Anura; family Microhylidae; genus Gastrophryne; species Gastrophryne carolinensis. The sequence continues at coordinate 225,775,939 of CM051240.1, read as the reverse complement.
CCAGCCCTGGATCTATCAGCAGCGAGGCCGACCCTGGAGTCTAAAAGAATTTAGGGCCGACCAACTAAGTGCCTCTGGGGCATCCTGATTTTGGGATGCCCCACTTCGTGACCCCCCGGCAGGCCTGCAGTCGCTTTTCTGGGAGTCCCTTACCACAATCGTTGGCCGCGGCCACATCCTGGATCACTCCCGCACCCAGCCATCCAGATAGGCCCGGGGAGGGGAGCATGTTGCAAACTGCAGGGAAACCGAGGCTGATCCAGCTACCTATCCCGGATTCCAATAAACTGCTGGCTGGAAGAGAGCCTGTGCATGCGGCATGGGTAAGGGGAGTTGTGTTGCTGATCTGGGGGCTCACACAGCAGGGCATCCCAAATCGGGATGCCCCAGGAACACAGACCTATCACTAAAATATTAAAAAATCCTGGTGATTGAAAAAACCTGTGAGTGAGAGTAAAAAAAAAATCTCTACTTTTGCTTACCCTGACATGCTATAAACCCTATTTTGGTTTATGTTTAAATCCTGAGTCATAATGCAGTTTTTTTCAGTCACTGGTCCTGTTCCTCAAACCCTTGGCGATCTAGGAATTGCCAGATCTATTGCTGCTAAAGGTGGGAAGACAAGATGTTAAAACCATCCATAAGGTACTGCCTGTGGGGTGAAGGATGCAGGAGATATTAGTAAACAAAGAGTTTTGGTCCGCCTTAATAGAGAAACAAGCCATGTGGTTATTAATTCTTCTGGCAATGTACCAGCACCTATGAGTTCTGGCTCATAGGGAAACATGAGTAGCCCGGACCAAGCTACATCCTTTTAGGTCAGCATTGGCTGCTGTACTTCCCGGGGCAGTTGCACTAGGGAAAAATACTGCAAGGTGGAGATGCCTATAGGAGAAGGTAGTGTTTGTACTTTTGTAACCTAAAGATGTCCTCCAGACAGGTATAATATACTTGGTTTCAAAGGAGATGATATGGCAGAGGTTGCTGAGCGCACCTTGCCGTTTGCACTCTGATCACTGTGAGCATTAGTAGGGATAGCACACACGGCAGGATTATAGGCAGGGCACAAGGGACGCATGCCCCTGGGCCTCCACCAACTTTGGGGCTATGGTTGGGGGTTGCCGGGACTTTGTGGGGGTCCGGTCGGAGTACCCCCACCTACCTATCAATCTTTCTACATGCCTACCCACCTAAATGCTTGCTTACTTGCCTACCTACCTACCTACCTACCCACTGTATGACTGCCTGCTCACCCACCTACCTTCTTAACATAACCTACCTACCTAGGAGATACAGTGGAGATGCCTAGAGATGCCTAGTAGATACAGTCGTCCCCTTTTTTTTTTTTTTTTTTTGGCGGGTGGGGTCCATACACCTGCACACAGCAGAGACAGCAGAGATGTGCAGTACTAAGTAGATTGGTTTTAAACAGGAGCACTGCTTATCCAATCAGTAGAAGTTGACATGTGTTTTGTTTCTTAGTGGCGTTGGTTACTGACATGTGTATGTGTTGGTCTAATATTTCACAGTGTTGGGATCGTTAGAGTGATTGAAGCAAGGAGCATTAATCAGTCTTGCGCTTTTACAGGGGAGGAGCATGGTTTATCCACCCAGTGTGTGAATTAAGGGGGTGGGTAAAATGTTTCTACAAACATGCAAAGCACTGGCATGCCCCCTCTATCGCAGTGAATGGAGTGGGTGTGGCAGCATCACTGTGACAGATGTAAAGGGGGCGGTGGCCTGTTGCTTGAGACCGGCGCAGGGTCAGGATCTGCGTTTAGTGTGCGAGTGCCAGACTACCACTGAACTGCGCGGGGGGGGGGGGGGGGGCATAAGGCAAACATGCTTTTTGTTATGTTTCTTGGCTGAACTATTACTTTAAATTAAATGTCCAGTATCCTCATTCTCCCTCCAACCCCCCCCTCCCCCAGGGTGCTTAGAGGGGGGTTTAAAAAAAAAAAAAAAAAAAGTACGTCTCCCCTAATTCAGCTTTGTCACCTGGGCATGGGTGGCGCATAGTGTGCACGTACCTGCCCACCCAGGTAAGGATGCTGCTCTGCTCTCTGCTTCCTATTCAAGACGGCTGTGCCCATGTCCACACAGCTGGGGAAGGAAGCTAGTGTAGGGGCCATGAAGACCCTGGACTTTTTGTTTTAATGGAAATAAAATACTTCATCAGGGGCATCCACCTGATTTTTTAGCCAGGTGCCTCCACTACACTTAAAGTGGACCAACACCGAGAGGTGATCGGCCCGGAAATCTATAAGATTCCCGGGCCGATCACCTCCCACCCCGCGGGACATCCGAGATCGGGATGTCCCGCGGGGTGAAACCCCCCAAAAAAACCCCAACACCTTACCTGATCTTCCCGCCTCCCTCGCGCCCCTGTAGGCGTGCTCGCGCCCGCGCCGGCCGTCTGCGAATGGCCGGCGGGGGCGCGCGCGCGCCCAAAGTGACGCGAGGGAGGCGGCGGCGGCGGCGGCAGCCGCTTGGACGTTCCTGATCCCCGCCTGGACGTTGGCGGGGATTGGACCGTCCAGTCACGTGGGAGCGGGGACAGGTAAGATTTTTGGGCTTTCTGGGGGGTTTCACACAGCGGGGCACCCCCGATCGGGGTGCCCCGCCGAAGTGGACCAAAACCCAGGATAGTCAAAATCCTGGGTGTTGGTCCACTTTAATCTGACCCTAAGGTGATCTCCAGGGCTTTAGGAATTGCTTTCTCCTAGACGGGTCCTATAATTCTGTGTATTTTTTTAGTTATTATTTCTGTACCTTGTTTTGTTATAGGTGACCTTTTCAGAAAGGTTTACATGACATGATGATGCCCTTCCATTGGAACATAAAGCTGGGACAAGTGTGTCGCTGTGAAATCTTTTCATACAACTTTGGACCTCATAAGAAGAACTCTCTGAAGGGCAGATATGTTCCGCTGCAGCCGGGCCTTGCGCTTTTCACTGTGCTTGTTGCAGACGCGCACATTTAGTGCAGACCTCTTATTGGACAAGTTAAAGAACTGCAGAAATGAATTTCAGGTTTTCCAGCTTGTTGGCGTCAATAAATCCTTGCTCTCTGGGAATCATGTCGGCTGCGCCATCAACTTGCTCTGGCAGATTCAGAAAGAGAAAACCAACGTCTGCCTAGGCCTGGATGAGATCTCCAATCACCCTGAATTTATTGCGCTCCAGCTCCTGGCAGAGAACAAAATTAGCTGCATGGATGACGGCAGCCTGGTGGACGTTTTGTATGCTGTATTGAGGTAAAGCATGTCAAGCTTTTATCATTCATATTTATATTGTCAGCGTGGTGCTAGCTGCCATTCATATTCTGCTTCTTGTTGGTCCTAGGTTAGGTGTTGAGGCCCAAAATTCGCTGGTACAGCAGCTGGTGGTGGAGGGCTGGAGGAGACTAGAAAGGTATCCGTCATAAAAATAACACTAACAATCGCTCTGTGTGCAAGCAGATAGCCATAGTATATTGCTTAATCAGCAAACTAAAAAATTAATTGGTTCTTGTCCCTGAAATATCACGATTTGGGATGCCCCACTGTGTGACACCCACCACATCCACTCCCCTTTCCGCTGTTCCCACAGCACTTTTGTGGGTGCTTGTCCACTGAGCACTTTATGCCATGCATACTAAATCTATTAGTATAAAGCCATTGTTTTTACATAGCAGGGACAGTTTCCCTGCAGTGTGTGTGCTCCCTTGCGCCCGGCCTATCTGAATGACTGGTCATGGGAGCACGCACAGCTGCAGGGTTGCCGGGGATGCAGCCTGTGATCGCGGTGATGGACCTGCAGAAAGGTAAGGGGTTTGTGGGCGATCTAGGAGGCTCACACTGTGGGGCATCTTGAATCTTTTAGACTCCAGGGCTGGCCTTGTTGCAAATTGGTCCACTTTAAAGCAGAACAAAACCCAGCAGTAGCCATCCGGGAACAGGATGTCTCATCCCCAGCTTCGTGTGCACGCTCCCGCCCCAGCCTTTCTGAATGGCTATGGCGGGAGCATATACACGGCCGGGGATGTGGGACTCACTGTTAAAGTCAATGAGTCAAAGTTAAAGTGGACCGTCACCCTGGGGTGATCGGCCCGGGAATCTATAAGATTCCCGGACCGATCACCTCCCTCACCGCGGGACATCCCGATCTCGGATGAGGGACCCCCCCGAAAACCCCCCCAAAAACGTACCTCCTCGGCGGCGGCCGCCGCCTCCCGCGCGCCCCTCTAGTCGTGTGCGCGCCCCGCGCCGGCCGTTTGTGAATGGCCGGCGCGGGCGCGCGCGCTGTGAGAGGGACGTGCGGGAGGCGGCGGCGGACGCGCTGGCTTGTCCGTCGCTGTCAGCGCTTGTCCTAATCGGGGTGCCCCCCTGAAGTGGACCAAAACCCAGGATAGTCAAAATCCTGGGTGTTGGTCCACTTTAAAGTCAATAAGAACCATTTTCCAATAGAGGTAAACACAGAAAATGGCTCTCATTAGCTAGGCGCCCATGCATGCGCTGTTGGAACATGGAAGAGGTGAATTGTTTGGGGCTTTCTAGGGGTTTCATACAGCGGGGCAGCTCTAATCAGGATGCCCCGGGGAACGGAACAAAAACCTGGGATAGTCACATTCCGGGGGTTTGTTCCGCTTTAAAGCGGCACAAAAGCCTTGATAGTACCCCCCTTCGGTGATCCACCTTGGCGATGGCTCAGTTAAAAAAAAAAGGCCATTATTTCTTCACTATTAGAATTGTCATCCTGCCAACACTTTGACTGGGGCGCCCCATAACAGCCAGGCAAGTGTCACCTAGGATCCCCTGTGCAGTGTGAGTGCAAACCCGCTCACCAGGGGTCCTAGTTTTTATTTTAACTTGAAACTGTTGTGTAACAGTGACTTTGCAAAAAAATTCTGACAACAAATAGAGTTTAGTGCAAAACCAAGACGTTGGTCTGGTGCAAAAAAAATTCTTAGTCTGCAAGACTCTCCCCGATTTGGTATGATGAGGGGATGATGAAAGGAGGTCTCTTTAAAGTCTGTTGTTAAGCATTTTACACGTCAAAATTTTATTAGAAATGTGCTTTTTTTTTTTTTGTTTTTATAGATTTGACCTTTCATCCCTGTCAAAATTTACTGTTTGTCTGGTTAAACAGGATTTGGATACCAGCCCTCTTATAGGCCGAGTAGTCAGCCTTCTGGATAAAAATTTTGAAGACCTTCACGATCTAAGGTGATCAGTGCTTAGGATGTAGTGGTTCTCAACCTTTCTAATGCCATGACCCCGCAATACAGTTCCTCATATTGCGGTGACCCCAAACCAATAAATAATTTTGGTGGCTAATTTAAAACTGTAATTTTGCTACAGTTATGATTCTGAATGTAAATACTTGATATGCATTATGTATTCTCATTGCTACAAATCAAACATAATTTAAACATAGTGATTAATCACAAAAACCTTACTTCCCTGTGATAAAGGTTCCACCTGTGTCCTTAAGCTGGACCAACAGCTGCTGTAGGTCAGAATGGTGACAACATTCTGTGTGAGCCCAGAGCTGTATTTAAGGTTCATGCTGCCCTAGGCCCTATTAATGCTAATGCCCCCCATCGGTATACTTAAAGCAGAACCCATGCCCCTGCAGTTGGCTATACTCAACTGATGGAGGGTGGGTCTCCAGAAGGCATGACACTGTGAAACATAGCACGAACTGAGGTAGCCAGCACTAGAGAGAAAGATGGAGGGAATGTGGAAAAGAGAAAAAGATGGAGGGAATGTGGAAAAGAGCGAAAGATGGAGGGAATGTGGAAAAGAGCGAAGATGGAGGGAATGTGGAAAAGAGCGAAAGATGGAGGGAATGTGGAAAAGAGCGAAAGATGGAGGGAATGTGGAAAAGAGCGAAAGATGGAGGGAATGTGGAAAAGAGCGAAAGATGGAGGGAATGTGGAAAAGAGCGAAAGATGGAGGGAATGTGGAAAAGAGAGAAAGATGGAGGGAATGTGGAAAAGAGCGAAAGATGGAGGGAATGTGGAAAAGAGCGAAAGATGGAGGGAATGTGGAAAAGAGCGAAAGATGGAGGGAATGTGGAAAAGAGCGAAAGATGGAGGGAATGTGGAAAAGAGCGAAAGATGGAGGGAATGTGGAAAAGAGCGAAAGATGGAGGGAATGTGGAAAAGAGCGAAAGATGGAGGGAATGTGGAAAAGAGCGAAAGATGGAGGGAATGTGGAAAAGAGAGAAAGATGGAGGGAATGTGGAAAAGAGAGAAAGATGGAGGGAATGTGGAAAAGAGGGAAAGATGGAGGGAATGTGGAAAAGAGGGAGAGAAAGATGGAGGGAATGTGGAAAAGAGGGAAAGATGGAGGGAATGTGGAAAAGAGGGAAAGATGGAGGGAATGTGGAAAAGAGGGAAAGATGGAGGGAATGTGGAAAAGAGGGAAAGATGGAGGGAATGTGGAAAAGAGGGAAAGATGGAGGGAATGTGGAAAAGAGGGAAAGATGGAGGGAATGTGGAAAAGAGAGAAAGATGGAGGGAATGTGGAAAAGAGGGAAACTAGGAAAATGGGGGGGGGGGGGGTGATAAGTGAGGGCTGAGAGGCAAAGAACAGAGATGGAAATGGAAGGGGCATATGATAAAAATGTCCTCCGGCATTACATACATACTAAAACCTGAGGCATGGTGTAACCTGCCCACTGATGAGGCTGCACTTGCTGGAAGTTGTGCTGAAGTTTGAATCAGGCGATTGAATTTGATGCCCCCCCCCCCAGCCTGCCACACACACAACCCGACATGCTGCATGATGAGCCAGTGGGGGGGGGATACTGTCGTCCAGCCACACACCTTGCAATGGCCACCACGAGGACGCCTGTCGGCCCCGCCATCACCCTTGCCCCCCTCCCTTTGATCAGAGGGCAAGGAGAATGCTAGCTTTCAGTTTGCAGTCTCCCTCCTCCTACTGGCTTGTGTGAGCCCCTGCGATTGCCAGCACACACTTACCTTTCGGACATTTCCACACCACTTCCTGATGACGGCCATGCGCGGACGGCAGGTGGGGCTGCGCGAAGACACAGGCGGGGGTGCGCAGCCTCGCGCGCACCTTAGGGGTCGCCTAAAGCCAGTGTTCCCTCTGTGTTTTGGTCCTTCGACCCCCTCCGGGTTCGCGACCCACAGGTTGAGAACCGCTGATGTAGATGTTCACACCCATTACATCCATATTTAGTACACAGTGATACAACACAACTCCAGATGAAACCTTATATTTTGGATGTTGTAGGCCTCTTTTTCTTCTTGCTGATTGTGACCCCATGTTGGCCCTACCTTTTGTTTGGTTACCACAAACTTGAAGCTCCTTTATCCAAGTGGTGACCATCAGAAAATAGGACTCTTGCGCCTGTGACACCCATGGATTTTTTTGCATTGAATTTTACATTCGATAACTTTTATTGAATTTTACATTCATTTTATTGAGTAAAGCACTGTCATTATATTGTACAGTGGGCTTACAAATAGTAACACAAGCGTTCTGCCCCTTTATTGGGCATGCTAATCAATTAAACTTTTGGTGTAAGAGATGTCAACATGAATAGATGTAAGGTAAGAACTAGATAAAAAGACAAAAGCAGAGCATGAGGAAGGAGTAGAAGAGAAATGGGGTCAGAGGGAGAAAAAGCTTGATGAATTTGGACCTCCATGGAGCCCCCCAAGGCCACGGCCATGGTCTGTCTGTCCCCTAGGTGTCATGCAGTAAGTCGTTGATCCAAAGTCAGGTACGTATAAGTGATCCAGAGACCCCAGACTCTGTTAAACTTTGGAAGAGTAACCGTCAGGGTATTGGTTAATTTTTCATTAATAAAAAAGTTAAAGCGGTCCTTCACTCTGAATAAGATGAATCTATCTTATATGTTTCCCACACCCTGTACATACAGATTGCTCACATTAAAAATCATCCTACTTGCATCTACTGCATGTTATGACCCTTTAAACATCCAAGATGGCGGCTCATGGGACATCAGGCAGCCTGCAAACAGGAAGTGCCTTCTGACTGTGCTGCTCTGCATTCTGGGATTGCTGACCTTTTCCTGACCCCAGCTCTGCTCTGTCTGAGCAAAGCACAGCTATAACCCCACCCCCTGTACTTTATCCTGTTCTCCTCTCCTCAGTATGTGTGATGCTTCTGAGTCAAGATGGAGGCGCCCGTATCCTAAATTCCTGAACAGAGTTGCAGCCCAGTGGGGGAAAGAATAATAAGTAAGTGACTAAAAACGTAAAATATATTAATTTTAGATGCTGGGGAACCGTTTTTTAAGAGTTTGGGCTTTTCATTAAATCATGCTGAAGGTCCGGTTTAAGTCTTATTTGAGGTACTTGGTATCTGTTAGAGACTAAGCAACCCACACTCGCCGCTTCTGGCTTCCTTTGCCAGTTCTCTGCCCCACGTGACCACCAGCAGCCGATTGGGTTTGCCTTGCTGGATTGCTCATTACTATGTGCCTGCCGGCCCCATGGATTCAAATAGCAGTTGTCACATGACCAGTGGAAGCAGTGAGTATGAGCTGGCAGGTTGTTGGCTCTCCAGCTCCCATGCATTACACCTCTCAGGAAGACTGTGAAACAGAGTGCAGTGCGGGAAAATGCAAAGACAAGTAAGCCGACGCACTTCTTTACTAGCCTGACTGCATGAACCTATTAGAATTGTCATCCTGCCAACACTTTGACTGGGGCACCCCATAACAGCCAGGCAAGTGTCACCTGGGATCCCCTGTGCAGTGTCAGTGCAAATCCACCCACCAGGGAGGGGTCCTAGATTTTTTATTTTTTTTTTACTTGAAACTGTTGTGTAACAGTGACTTTGCAAAAAAAAATTTAACAGCAAATATAGTTTAGTGAAAAGCAAGACGTTGGTCTGATGCAAAAAAAAATTCTTAACAGGCAGCCTGCAAACAGGAAGTGCTTCCTGACTGTGCTGCTCTGCATTCTGGGACTGCTGACCTTTTCCTGACCCCAGCTCTGCTCTGTCTGAGCAAAGCACAGCTATAACCCGCCCCCCTGTACCTTATCCCACTCTCCTCTCCTCAGTAAGCCCAGTGGGGGAAAGAATAATAAGTAAGTGACTAAAAACGTAAAATATATTAATTTTAGATGCTGGGGAACCGTTTTTTAAGAGTTTGGGCTTTTCATTAAATCACGCTGAAGGTCCGGTTTAAGAGTGGATGGCTCTTAGCTTTGGCAGGCACCACTCCATACAAGGCATTGTACCGGGGAAGGTTGAGCACCACTACTTTATACACTGATATAATTCTTTGTTTATTTTGCTCCGCCTCTCATTTTTTTATTTTTTTTTGGTTTATTTTTTTTCACACCTAGAATCCTCTCCATTTTTATGGTCCGTTTGCTTCCGGTCATCTCTCCAAGACTACAGGATCGATTAATTGCCAAAGCCGATTGTCTAATGGAGGATCTGGAGCACATCAGTATACATACAACACGAAGGATTCTCAAGTTTCTCCACAGCACCGGCTCCAGTAACCCATCTCTCTGGGAAAAGTGTATTAAGGTTGTCACACAGAAAATAACACGTGTTGATTTGAACACTTTGTGTACTATCCATGAGCTCTGCCATTCCCATAAACTCAGCCATTCTGAAATTGAAGTAGGAACAAAATTGAGGCTGCTGGAGTTACTTGATTTGTGTAACAACACAGAGGAATTCACCAAAATATTCTGTACGTTGCATCCCATGGCTTCCCCAGAAACAAGAGAAAGGTGAGCTTGAAAGGAAAAGTTAGCTTCATTTATTAGGGGTCAGCTTTTGGGGGAGGGTGTAAGTTTGCTGACTCTGGAGCGGTGGGGTGCCCTTATCAGGGCACCCGGGGAGCAGTTGGGGAGTTAGGTGCCTTGCTCAAATGCACTTGAGCAGTCATGTCTCAGAATCAAACCTTGCAACCCCTAGTCACAAGATCACTTTCTTACCACTAGACCACTACTGCCCCTGCAAGCTGCTGCTGTTGCTGAGGAATTGGCACTGCAGGGCAAATGCATATACCATGGCCATATGAGCCTCTGCAGGCATGAGCCCTCAGCAGCTGGCATGGAATAGGTCCACTTTAGCCCTAACAGCCCTATTAAAGTGGAAGAATATCCAAGCATGGCCCTCCCCTGGGCCATCCCAAATTGGGATTCGCCACTGTGTGAAAGCCTCCATTTCCCAGCAAAACCTTTTTCCGGTGGCTCCCTTGGCGATGTAAACAACGAGGAGTGAGACCTCTCTGGACTATGGTGTTACCGGCCGGCGCTTGCTCAGTCTTGTGTCGCTTGGTGAGCCTACTTGGATGTCACAGTCACTTGGGTGGTAGAAAACGTGGAAGTAGTGAGTATCGGGTTGTAGGAAATTGACCTGTGGTAAAGCATCCTAAATGTGGTTGCCCATGTGCTAATAATGCAAGTGGACGTCCGTTCAGTTATGACTGGAGGTTCTCTTTAGTTATGAAAAGCTGATCATAAGAGTCACTAAGCCTGCAGCCCACTGTGTTGCTGTGTTTCTTCTGATTTTCTTTTTTTTCCTCCCCAGACTTGAAGGTGAGCTTTTGGATTTAGCAGATAAAATGCACTCTGCCCACTTGGTGTCTGTTTTTAAAACCATGGCAGCGACAAAATGCAGGAATCTCACTCTTATTCATAAGTAAGTAGATGGTTATTATGTTCATTAAAGAAAACACATAGGTGTGGGGTGCATAATTAGGGGCACAGCACTGAGTCTAGAACATTATTTGGCTTGTATAGCTGGCTGCACCCACGATAAAGAGAATTTAGATTGCTGCCTTTCCTTTAGTATCATTTGTGACTCAAAAGTGCAGGCTAGCCCTGCATGAGCAGTGTAACATGCGTATATATACCGTATTTTGTGCTCTCTAAGACATCCTTTGTCCCCCAAAGGTTTGTGCAGCTTATGAAAACTTATATTACCAGTGCTCCCACTGGCCCTGGTCCTGTGCCACTACACACACATGCTGGACAATGATGGCAGGCAGGGTAACTGATCTGCTGCTGCTCACATACACACTGTGACCTTCTTACCGGCTCCTCCTGCGTTGCTGCTTGTACAGCACTGGTTCTGGGCGGCCAGTGTTATGCGGTCATTGGGGGGGATTCTGCACACTGCCTGTTATGGGGTGATTGGGGGGGGGGATTCTGCAAGCTGCCTGTTATGGGGTGTGGGGGGGATTCTGCAAGCTGCCTGTTATGGGGTGATTGGGGGGGGGATTCTGCAAGCTGCCTGTTATGGGGTGATTGGGGGGGGGGGATTCTGCAAGCTGCCTGTTATGGGGTGATTGGGGGGGGGGGATTCTGCAAGCTGCCTGTTATGGGGTGATTGGGGGGGGGATTCTGCAAGATGCCTGTTATGGGGTGATTGAAGGAGGATTCTATACACTACCTTTTATGCATTGATTTGGGGAGGGGCATTCTGCACATTGCCTTTTATGTGTTGATTTGACTGTCTGTTATGGGGTGATTGGGAGAGGGGTATCTTAGCACATAGTTTTGTTCCGAATATTTTTCGCCTCTAGACCTTAGCTGAGTCTTGTCAGATGCGTCTTCAAGTGTAAAAAAAAAATATATATATATCTCGAGAAAATAACTGAGGAAAAGTATTCTCAAACATATTGGGATATTTCTTTCACTTTTTGTCCTGGTGGCACCCAATTATGTTCTGCTTTTTGAACAGGGACACTAATGGTAATAAGAATATAACCCTGATGTTACCGCTTGACAGATAACCCCTTCCCATAAATTCAGTGATACAGACTGGGGGGATGTTTCTTGGAATTAATATACATGATGAGATGACAGTAAAACTGGGGACAAAGAAATTAACAGGACTAGTAAGAATGATACAATTGACTCGGTACACTCTGTACATACAGTAGCTAGACATGACACTTACAGTATACAGTAAATCTGGAAGACCTGAGTATAGAACATAGGTTGCACATAGCAGGTGAATAAGAGGAAGTTAGGATTGATGTATGGGAAGAGACCTGTTGTTTTACATGCAGTGATGCATGGCAGAACAATGGTGCACTACTTACCTAATGACTACACTAGGGTGGATAGACGAGCACATGGAAACCTGCTGTTCCATATGTAAAGTGAGATGGGCACAATCCCTCGCATGCCGTCGAACTGTTACAGAGATGGGAACAAAATGAAGGCTTAATGGGCAGGCTGATTCTTTACTAACGCTAGGTAGCGACAGATAGATAGCGACTAGAGCGCCCGCTACTAGTCGCTGTGCTCAGCCATGGATCATTGTTTCAGAGCGCATCAGTCGCTATCCGGCATTGATGAATATGTTTGCAACCAAACCAGGGGGGTCCCACACACCCACCCAACCCTGAAACCACAGAAGCACCACTAGACAATGAGCAGCTATGCAAAGAATAATAAAGTTGTATTGCTACATATAACTACCTACATTATTTGCACAATACCATATGACAAGTCTAAAAACATTTTAAAAAACATGTAAAGACACTACTAGCACTGAGGAGGGGGCACAAAAAAAGGGGGGGGGGAAAGGGGGGAAGGCCAGTTTGACCCAATGAAAACGCTGCTATTAATTACTATATAATAAGTGAAAAACCCAACTCTTAACTATACTGATAACTACTACTATAGGCATGCATAATTTACAATATTCATAAAAATAGTGCCAAACGTGCTTCACTTTAAATAATTAATTACACTGAATCAACGCCTAATAAACTACCATACTAAAAAAACATATGTGAAAAATCATAACACAGATTGAAAAATTACTAAACACTAATCATATTCCTAACTCGACATGAAATGAGGACTCACCAGGTGGGAACATACAGACAATAGATAGTATGCCAAAATGTATTAACCAAAGCAGACTACCATGAACAGACTCGGGGCTTTCTGTGCCGTCATTCCTGGGCCGCCCCGAACCCACCTTGCCAAAAGAGGGTCAGTCCTGAGTATGTGCCAATTGTTATGTAATATTCGTCGTAGATTGTGCCACTGATTGTTAAAACGGGTAATATATCTTACCTGAGTTCTATCGCACTCTCTTTTTTTGGGGACAAGGAGACTCGATCTGGGGGTGTCCTTTGCCTGTAGGAAGGCCCTTTGAACCACAGCTTTAGGATATCCCCTCCTGGTGAATCGGCCTGCTAAATCATTCGCCTGGCGCAGAAACTCCTCTTCCTCTGAGCAATTCCTACGAATCCTAAGAAATTGTCCAATAGGGATCCCCCGTTTAAGATTAACGGGGTGGAAACTGTTGTAGTGCAACAGGGAGTTTACAGATGTTTCTTTGCGGTACAGACCAGTGCAGATGGAACCATCCTCCTTGATAGACACAGTTAGATCCAGAAAAGTCACCTGTTTGGCCGGGGGCTGGGCCGTAAGAAAGATGTTAAATTCATTAGAGTTAAGATGATCCACAAACTCCTCAAATTGTCCAGCCGTACCCTGCCATAACACCAGCACGTCATCAATGTAGCGATGCCATCCAAGCACGTGCCGGTGAAACTCGATATTGTCCTCGTGGAAGACCACTTCTCTTTCCCACCACCCCAGGAATAAATTGGCGACCGAAGGGGCACAGCGGGCTCCCATGGCCACGCCACATGTTTGTCGATAGAAATGGCCATCAAAGGTGAAAAAATTATGGGACAATACAAAATCTAATAAGGTCACAATGAATTCCTGTGGGGTGTGGGGGTCGGTACCACTCATCCCAAGAAAGTACCGGCACGTGCGGATGGCATGCTCATGTGAAATGCTGGTGTACAGAGCCTCTACATCCAAGGTGGCAAGTAGCACATCCTCAGAGACCCAAATAGACTCTAAATTGTTCAAGAGATCCGCAGAGTCCCTGACATAGGAGTCCAGGGCAGCAATGTGTGGCTGTAAAAAGCGATCAACAAATATGCAAGCCTTTTCTGTTAAACCCCAGATGCCCACCACAATAGGTCTACCGGGGGTTTTTATGAATCTTGGGGAGCATATAAAACGTCGTCACCACAGGGAACTCCACCGTCAGAAACCCGTGCGTCCCTGAGTTAATAATTTGGTTAGACCAAGTTTCCTCTATCAAGGCATCATATTCCTGTTTGTACCTCTTTAATGGATTTTCTGTCAGTTTTTCATAATTGGAGGTGTTCTGCAGCTGTCTCAAGGCCTCCGCACGGTAAAAGTCCCGCGACATGGCGACAATATTGCCGCCTTTGTCGGCCTCTTTAACGATAATATCCGTCCGCGCGCGGAGGCCTGAGACAGCCGCAGACTCCTCCACTGACAGATTGGACGAGCCCGCAGTCGCAGTACTACGCTGTATGGGAGTGAACCGTAACGCCAGCTCAGTGCGACTGACTCACACCACATTCATAAAAAAAACGGCCTCAAACCGGCACTCAAAATCATGTAATTGTAGACCATAGTGCCAGAGGCTGTGTGATTAAAGGTTTTTGAACATGTATCCACTAGTAACAAAGTGAAAACATATGGAATTACATTATTACATTGTAACATGAACACTTTAATACCAGACCTGTAAGGACAATTCTGCATAAAAATATTATAAATCAAAAAGTTTTCAAAAATGTCATTTTTTTAGGGGAAAAAAAATGGGATCAGGAAAGGGATTTAACGATTGTCCAAAGAAATGTATGGGAGAGCGTCAGGTAACGACAGGTTAGACGTGGCGCTCTGCATGGATGAACGCCGGCGCTCTACGCTGAGGCTGGGATAATGATGAATCGTACGCTACATTGCGTTGTTCCAGTCGCTCACCAGATTTGGCTTCGTAATTGTGTGCAATGTCCGGCATTCACCTGCCGCTACCTAGCGCTGCCTGCCGCTGAACAGGTACTACCTGGCGCTATACCTTCATGAATAAGGCCCTAAGTGGGCAATCGGACAGTTTTGCTATTGCAAGGATGAAGCGATTGGGCAGCATGGCCTCTGAGAGAAAGGGCTTTCTGATATGCTAAAGACGCTGGGTAGGCTAGTTCCACTCCGTCTCTTCTGACCAAAGAACCTTCTTTCACATGCTTGCTGTTTACCTCAAGCTATGCAGAGCACACAAACGGGACTTCTGAATTGCTATCAAAAATGGCTTCCCCTGGCCTTTCTGGAAGAGAGGCAGGATTTGTTAAGGACACAAATAATAGTTCTCCTGTGGACAGATTCTCCCACCTAAGCTGTAGATCTCTGTAGCTCCTCCAGAGTGACCCTGGGCCTCTTGGCTGCTTCTCTAATTAGTGCTCTCTTTGCATGGGGTGTCTGTTTAGGTCACAAATGCTCAGCCTGGGGGCCACATATGTCCCTCAGGGCCATCTGATGTGACCCCGCCCCGCTATGGGGAAAGTGGGAGTTAAATAGGGGTACAGTAAGGCTGTGCAATTGCACAAAATCTGATAAAGAAAAGAAGCATTGGCAAAAAGAAGTGACACCGGTGGCTTGGAGAAACATGGTGACATTGATTGTACAGTATAACACCACCCCTGGGTGACATCTTTGGAACATTAAAGTGCACCTGCACTCAGGGAGGGATGTTTGTCGTCGCCTTCAATCCTCAGCCTTGTTCCTTTGCCCAGTATTCATACTAACACAAACTGTATGTAGTTGGTCATATTGGTTCCTGGCTGAGCAGCTCCACCCCCGGGTGCTTTCCAGCGATGATGCATTGAGTTACAGTACACACAGCTCAGCAATGGGGAGCACTTCAACCTAACTGCCTATTGTGTGACAGCTTAGTCACTGAACTAATTAGCATATGGCTGCCATTCACTATAATACCACCGGGCTGGGGATGGAAGGTGATGACATAAACTTCCCTCCGAGAATAGTTGCACTTTAATTTGGTAAAATAGTTTTTTTCTGTAATAATTGTATGCTTAGAATTGGTACGAGATGGGTTAAGTAATATGGTTAAGATGTGGGACTGATGGGGGGAGGGCTATAAAATAGGGATTCATATATTCAGAGAGGTAAGCCAATTGGTAAGTGCATTGTGTGTAGGGATTGGTACATGAATGTTGGGGTGTGGTAGAAGGACATATGAGTGGCATTTGGGGTGTGTATCCTGATTGTTGCAGAAAATCTTGATTATTCCATTACTCATCATTCCAAATGAAAAAATTCTGGACCTATTATTTGTGGCCCGCAACTAAATCATTTAAGTGGGCCCGCGCTTGTCAAAAGGTTGAGCAATCCTGGTTTAGGTGGGCGGCCATATCTTGCAGTTGTGCTAAACTCCTTCCATTTGCTTATGATATAGACAGAACAATGCTACGTTCAGAACTTGGGCTTTTTTTTTTTATATAATTCGACCCTGCAATACATTTCATCACAACTTTATCCCTGATCTGTCTGGAGTGGCTCTTGGTTTTCATGATGCAGATTTTTCTATTTTCTGAGGCTATGTTCACACTATGCAGTTGCAGTTCTTTTATAGCTGCAGTTCTAAAGAATAGACACAGATTATATTTCCGTTTGCAGCTGGGTTGGAACACGGCAAGCAGGACTTTTTGACTACTTTTTAACTGCACTGTATCAAAATGAAGAGGTGTGAAAGAGGCTATAGAGGACCATACATGACTTTTTCTGCAATCAGAAACGCAACCGCATCCGGACAGGTGTGAACATAGCCTAGCAAACATCTGAGGCCGTCACAGAACAGCAATAGTTATACAACAAATAAATGACAGACAGGTGAAGTCCATTTACTAATGAACTGTCTTCTTTGGGCAGTTGGTTACACTGGATTTTATTTAGGGGTATCTGAGTATAGGGAGCTGAAAACATATGCACACTACACCCCCCCCCTTTTTGGGGAATCATTTTCCTTAAAGTGGACCTTAACCCAGGATTTTGACTATCCTGGGTTTTGGTCCTTTCCCCCGGGGAACCCTGAACGGGGTGCACGGCTGTGTGAAACCCCCCAGGATGCCGAGACCAACTTGCCTCTTTGCGGTTCTACGACGCGTCTAAGAGCTGACGCCCACATTTTGGCTGCCCCGGGGAGGGGGGAATCGAATCGCCTGGAAATCTTTTATAGATTCCTGGTCCAATCGCTGTGGGTTTTGGTCCACTTTAAACCGGACCTTCAGCATCATTTGATGAAAAGCCCAAACCCTTAAAAAACTATTGTCCAGTATCTAAAATTAATATATATTTGAAGTTTTTAGTCGCTTATTGCTTCCCCCACTGGGCTCCAACTCTTTTCAGGCCGCCTGCCTAGAAGCATCACATACTGAGGAGAGAAGAGGAGAGGGGGGGAGGAAGTGCAGGGGCGGGTTATAGCTGTGCTCTGCACAGAGTAGAGTTGGGGTCAGCAAGAGGACAGCAATCCCAGAATGCAGAGCAGCATATTCAAAAGAAGCTTCCTTTCTGGAAGCATCCATGGGCCGCCATCTTGGATGTTTAAAGACTCAGAAAATGCAGTAGATGCAGGTAGGATGATTTTTAATGTGGACAATCTGTATGTACAGGGTGGGGGAAACGTATAAGATAGGCTCTTATTCAGGGTGAAGGTCCGGTTTAAAGGGTAATTCCACATTTTTAAAAGCTTTCATTATTGTGTGTCAAAAAATGTGCTGTGCTTATCTGTTCACATCTGCTTGGCTAAGGCAGAGGTGACAGATTTAACCCCTTCTGCTGTGATTCAGCTTATTCGGAAAGGGAGGATCACAATCTTGTGTTCCAGTAGTTAAAGGATTACTGGTAGCGTTTTCAGCTAGAAGTGTCATTACTGTTGCTTGATTTGCTCACCTGTGCTCACCAGTGGAAGAATTCTGGGATTTGAAGACAATAGTTTTTACACAAGGCCAGAAAAACCACCCCCCACCTTAGGATCACAGATGCACATGAATATGAGAAACATGGAAATGGTGTGCTAATATGTAAATCACAGGTCTGGGGGCACAATCCTAACACAAATGATTATTTTACATCGCAGTCGAAGAAAACAATAAGGCAGAACAGAACTGACAAAAAGGGGCGTTTTCCTTTAAAGCAGGACTATGGTGAAAAATGACCATAGTTCCGCTGTACTATATAGCTGTCAATTAAACAAAAAAAATGGCCGCCAGGCCTCTTCTGCCTCCAGGGCCAGCAGCCAGGATCGCACTGCCCGGCTGCTATATAGTACAGCGGAACTATGGTCATTTTTAGATCTGCTTTAAAATTCACAAATTCCATGTTTCCCCAAAAGTTAGACGGGCCTTTATTAATTTTTGCTACAAAAATAGATGCTAGGGTCTATTTTGGGGGTATGTCTTATAGCCAGTTGGCAATACGGTGGTGGAATTACAGCAGCTCTGATACAGTACATGCACCAAGCTGGCTGGCAGCGGGGGGATTCGCTCAGCAAGGATCAGACCTTTCACCTCCGACAGACAAGCTAACCTGTGTGACGTGTCCTCACCCTCCTTTACAGCTGTGATGGTCCTCGCCCTCCTTTACAGTCCCTCGGCTGAATCCCGCAGCTGGGTCATGTATTGTAACTAGGGCTTCTATTTCACGCATTAGCAAAGAATGCTATAAACTTTTACTAGGGCTTTTTTGGGGGGAAACGGGGTACTTGTTACTTTGTGTTGCTCTATCACATAAAATATTGATAATATAAATGTTTGTTGTGGCTGTAATGTTTACGTTTAAAGGGATTGTCCAGGCAACTACATAGATCATATAATGACATTGCCCTAAAGGGCCTAGTGTTCCCCCGTTTTTTTTTTTTTTTAAATGAACCCCCCAAAGTAGGGACAACTTATTTTGAAGCCAGTGGATGTTGCATTATGGTCAATATCGGCTTTTGACACCTAATCACAATGCTATAATGCACAGGCGGCAGAGTTATAGACCACCAGTCGAGCCCTTTGGTGGTCTACTGCTAGGGGCGAGAAGTCGGTGGCAAGTTTCTGTTATTAGGTACTGCTGTAAGGTTTCAGGAAGGGTGAGGGCAGATGAAGAGGTAAGCTGCTACATCATGTTTTTTACATTTTGCCTGGATAGTCCCTTTAAGAGGTATGAATACATGTTCAAGGCACTGTATATAGTTGCATAGTAAAATATATATATTTTTATTCTTTTTTTTAGAATTGGTTTGGAAATACAGAAGCATTTGCCCCTCTATAAGTCAGGCCAACTGTATAGAATCACAGAGGCCTTGATGTCCCTGCCTTGCCAAAATCAGGAACTCTACTCAAGTCTGCAGCACTATTTAATAAGGCAAGTATGAATGCTTTTCTTAGAATAAATACAAATTACATAATCTATAACTCAGAAACAGAAACAACAATTCCTACTAAAATCCGTGCAACGATATATTATTATAAATATTAATATATTATTTAACCACATTTAAATTTGTGCTCAAATTAAGCAAATAAACACAAGGAGTATATAACCTTAGTCACATCGGTTCATCAATTAACAATCCATTATAGACAAGTCTATAACCTCACAATCCACAATAACATCTTCAGCCCAGTTTTGTGAAGCCAGAAGCTGCACTTCTGGGTTCTGGCCAGTGGGTGGACATGGCCTCTGTACAGCCAGTTCCCACTGAAATCAATAGGTGCCTCCATACAGTTCCTAGAGTAAGTAGGCGCCCATTGTTTTCAATGGGAGCCGGGCCTTACAAAAGCTATGCCTACCCACCAGCTGAATCCTGGAAGCGCAGCTCCTGGCTACACAAACAGATTGGTGGTGTTGGAGTGGTGGTAAAGTAAGCTAGTCTGCTGGATTTTTCTTTTAAAGTGGACCAAAACCCACGCTGATTGATTCCCTCCCCCCGGGGCATCCAAAATCGGGATGCCCTGCTGCGTGAAACCCCCCCCAAGCCACTCATACACTTACCTTGTTTCCCGGTCCAACGGCGCATGCGCGAGACGTGGTCGCATCCCCCGCTATCCCTCTAGCAGGGCCCGTGCCAGGCATTTGTGAATGGCTGGCGTGGGGACGCTCTCTGTTAGAGGGAAGTGGGGGATGCGGCCACCAGCGTGCTCGGAGCTGCTGGCCTAAGGGTTAGACGACGTGGCGTCAGCGCCTCCGAGCTCGCTGATTAGACGAGCGGCCATGCATGCACTGTAGGACCGGGAAGAGTTAAGTTGGCATCGCCGAATTGGCGATTCCATGGGAAACTGAAATTGGCAAATTTAAGGACATTATGATTTTTTGTTTGTAATCCAAAACTGTGTATCTTATGCTTGTTAGTTTTTTAACCACTCATTGTATTGGAATAGCTGCAATGTTAAAGCGGAACAAAATACGTGTTGTTTCAAGCTCAGGGGGCATCCCAAGTGCCAGTGCCCTCCTGCGCATTACCTCCGTTAAACCGGTTACCCACCGGTCCTCCGGCGCAATTGAGTGTTGTGCCGCAGTCACGGGGTCCACAGGCTTCTTCTGGATATCTGGCTGCCGGCAACCACAGAGCCACAGCATCCAATCACAGTGTTTGATTTTACTGGGGGACCGAGGAGAAAAGCGAGACTTTCCATCTTGTTTTTTTTTCCTCAGTGCAATTCCACATCATGTTTAGCTGTTCAAATGTTTTATAAATTTGCACAGCTAACGAAGTTGCTGAAAAAAAAATCAAGATTTAATTTTTTTTTAAACATGAGAAAAAATCCTCATGGTGTTAATTCAGCCCTAATTTGACAGATTAGTTGTTACTGAACTAATTGCCATATGGCAGGCCATTCACTATAATACTACTTCCTGCTAGTTTTTTTTTTGCAACCTTGGACAAATGCTTTAGTAAAAAAAAAAAAAAAAAAAAAAAAAAGAAACACACAGGCTGTTTTGGGGCACTGAGCTGGGGATGGAAGGGGACATACACTTCCTTTCTGAGTATAGGTGCACTTTAAAGGGAAGTTTTGCTACTGTTTGATTATCTTAAAAGGGTTTTCTTGGGGCAGAGAAGAGTAGGTGGCAGGAGTAAGGCAAGAGATAGGGAATAGGGGGCCCTTATCCTTGGTGCATCCTTATTTGGGTTTCCCCCTATGTAAAAACCCTTGGAATGCCCCCCTTGCTTACCTTGTCTGTAAGCTTCATACGGACAGACACAAAACTTATTAGTGCTCCTGCTTCACTCTCATCCTAGCTAATGGGCCTAGTTTTAACTGTAAAGCTCCGCCTCCTCCATGTATTGGCATTGTTGTGTATGGCAATGATGTAATTGCCACACCTATGCAATGACTGGTCGCCTGCCATCTTCCAGTCTGGAAAAACAGTGTTCCAGGACAATTCATAAAGAGAAAATATCTATTTCTAGTTCTACACCCTAATAAGGGGGTATCGGCAGGGGCTTTGGCCAAATGTATTTCACAAGTAATGCTGATTATTATGCAGCATCACATCTCCAAGGGCCACACCACAAGCCTCAAAAGAGAAATCCTAAGGTAAAACTTTAAACCTTTGATATCTCGGCCATTTCCTTTTCAATTTAAAAAGGTAAAACAGTTTAGGACATTGCTAAACGTAGCCCAACACAATGGTGTAACAATTGGCTATGCCTGCTGTATCACCTTAAACCCATACCGCATATGCTGAAATAAAGTTTGTTTCAGCAAGATTTCTTTAATCTTAATAATCATATTGCATTGAACTTGACGGACATATGTCTTTTGTCAAACATATTAAAGAGGAACAGTGGGCCTCTATTTGACCAGGTTCAATTACACCCCTCCCCCAGCTCTACATACCTTTTGGATCTTCCCGGGTTGCCAACGTTCTGCTGCTTTTCCCAAGGCCATGGTGTCTTAGCCATCTAAGAATGTCACTACAGGGTTCAGCTATGCCATTTCACTGTGTCCTTCTCCCCCCGCCATGCCTCGCAAGTCGCTCCCACAGCTTTTCCACAGCCACCCTGGCCCGAGTAAATGGGCGCAGACAATACACTGCGCAGGTGCGAGATCCCAGAGGGTGGTGCAGTGCATCCTGGGAAGGCAAGATGCCACTGCCCTACACTGGCAACCGAAGTAGAACGAACGAGCGCAGAAGAAAGGGCAGAAGACAGGTAAGTTTTATTTTCCAATTGTTAGATCGGAGGTCTAAAGGAAACAGACGGAGTTTGGTGAGTTTTTGAGTACTCCCCAGACTGTCCAATGTTCCTCTATAACTATATCACCCACAGCAGTTCACCACCATTCACTAGACAGGTTCTATGAGTAAATTCCACTCTTCCAGCCAGGCGAATAGCGTCAAAAACCCAACATGTGGGTGGTTTTATAGTCCTCCTCTATTCTAATATCATAGCTCTAGTCCTCTCTATGTGGCTGTACCCACCATCCAGAAATCTTTGAAATGGAACATAAAGTAACTTTTCTCAGCTTTGGAGGGCTCCCTTTTTTAAAGTGGAGGATTTTGACTATCCTGGGTTTTGGTCCACTACTCCTGGGCATCCTGATCGAGGGTGTCCCACTATGTGAAACCCCCAGATCGCCCGGATCAACTCACCTCATCGAGGTCCTACGGCACATGCGCAGCCGCTTGTCCAATCAGCGCACTCGGAGCCGCTGAGCTATGCACGTCTTAGCGGCGTCTTACCTCAGCGGCTCCCTGGCCCGAGTAAATGGGCGCAGACAATACACTGCGCAGGTGCGAGATCCCAGAGGGTGGTGCAGTGCATACTGGGAAGGCAAGATGCCACTGCCCTACACTGGCAACCGAAGTAGAACGAACGAGCGCAGAAGAAAGGGCAGAAGACAGGTAAGTTTTATTTTCCAATTGTTAGATCGGAGGTCTAAAGGAAACAGACGGAGTTTGGTGAGTTTTTGAGTACTCCCCAGACTGTCCAATGTTCCTCTATAACTATATCACCCACAGCAGTTCACCACCATTCACTAGACAGGTTCTATGAGTAAATTCCACTCTTCCAGCCAGGCGAATAGCGTCAAAAACCCAACATGTGGGTGGTTTTATAGTCCTCCTCTATTCTAATATCATAGCTCTAGTCCTCTCTATGTGGCTGTACCCACCATCCAGAAATCTTTGAAATGGAACATAAAGTAACTTTTCTCAGCTTTGGAGGGCTCCCTTTTTTAAAGTGGAGGATTTTGACTATCCTGGGTTTTGGTCCACTACTCCTGGGCATCCTGATCGAGGGTGTCCCACTATGTGAAACCCCCAGATCGCCCGGATCAACTCACCTCATCGAGGTCCTACGGCACATGCGCAGCCGCTTGTCCAATCAGCGCACTCGGAGCCGCTGAGCTATGCACGTCTTAGCGGCGTCTTACCTCAGCGGCTCCGAGAGAGCTGGCGGCCGCATCTCGTGCTTCCCCCTGTTAGAGAGAAGCGTGAGATGTGGCCCGCGCAAGCACCATTGGACCGGGATTAAGGGGAGGGAATGGATCGGCGATTCCCGGGATGATCCAGCTGGGTTTTGGTCCACTTTAAAATGTAAAAAATACAATTCTGTGAGTACTCACCTGTAGAATTGATTTTGGTGGTGTCCTGCTCGGGTTGCTCCATTCTTGACAATTAGGTTATCTGCCACAAGGTGGGGCAGTTGACTGCAAGACGAAACTTGTGGCTCCTCCCGGCTCATATAAAGGCATCAGTTTCCCTAATAATCCCCAGTGGTTGAAAAGCAGTAAATTACAGTAAATTCACACAGCCCCAAAATGAACTCTCTCAAAAGAAATCACCATAATGGGCAAAAAGAGGATAACGGAACAAGGGTGGGATGGAGCGACCCAAGCAGGACACCACCAAAATCAATTCTACACGTGAGTACTCAAAGAATTGTATTTTTCCTGGTGTCCTGCTCGGGTCGCTCCATACTTGACAATTGGGACATCCAAAAGCAGTGTCCAAGAAAGGGTGGGATCCCCAGTGAGCAACAGCACGTAGTTCATGACACTACCGCCTGAAGCACCTTACGGACAAAAACAGCATCAGCTGAGGCCCTAACATCAACCTTGTAAAACTTAGAAAAAGTATGAACAGAAGACCAAGTAGCGGCCTTACAAATCTGTTCAACAGAAGCCTGGTGCTGAAAAGCCCAAGAGGCACCAATAGCTCTGGTAGAGGGAGCTGTGATCCGAAAAGTGGGTTTCTTCCCCTTGGCAGAATACGCCTGCACCACCGCCTGTCTGATCCAATTGCTGGATCCACTTGCTAGTCCCATCAGGAAGGACAAAAAGAGAATCCGACTTCCTAAAGGATTCCGTAGCAACCAGGTAGTACCTAAGGGCTCGGACCACATCCAGAGAATGGAGGGTCCTCTTCTTAGAATTAGAAGGCGTGGGACACAAAGAAGGCAAGACAATGTCCTCATTGAGATGAAAGGCAGAAACCACTATGGGTAAAAAGTCAGGCTTAAGACGAAAAAACCACCTTATCCTGATGCCGCTCAAAGTAAGGAGGCTTCATACAAAGCGCCGCCAGCTCCAAGACACGACGCACCGAAGTGATAGCTACCAAAAAGACCACCTTCAGAGTCAAAATGGATAAAGCAGCATTGCACAAGGGCTCAAAGGGAGGACCCTGGGGAGCAGAAAGCACCAAATTCAAATCCCACACCGGTAGCATAGGCTTACACCGCGTAAGCCTATGCTACCGGTGTGGGATTTGAATTTGGTGCTTTCTGCTCCCCAGGGTCCTCCCTTGGGCGTACATGAGTGACTCCTTGGAAAAAGGTCTTGATATGTCTATGATTGGCAAAGGATCTTTGGAAGAAAATAGCCAAGGCCGAAACCTGCCCCTTGAGGGTACTCAGCTGGAGGCCCAAATCCAAACCATGTTGAAAGAACTCCAAAATCCTAGAAAAAAGTGCGACAGGGGAAACCCCTAGACTCACACCAGGCAATGTAAGCGTGCCAGACCCTGTAATAAATCATGGAGGAGGATTTCTTCCGAGCCTGAATCATGGTACCCACGACCGGGGCAGACAGCCCTTTCTCTGTCAAGATGGCGGTTTCAGCAGCCAAGCAGCCAAGCCGTCAAAGCCAGCGTTTGTAAATTGGGGTAGCGTAACAGACCCTGAGTGAGAAGCCCTGGATCGTCAGGCATGTCGTAGCGATCCACTGACATTTGGACTATATCCACGAACCAACACCTCCTCGACCAACGAGGGGCCACCACGATGGTCGTTACTCCTTCCTGGGCTATCTTTCGCAGCACGCGACCCAGGAGAGGGAAAGGCATAGAGAAGTCAGAACTCTGTCCAAGGAATTGCCAGCGCGTCCGTGGCAAAGGCCAGAGGATCTCTTGACAGAGAGACGAACTTTGGAAGCTTGTGATTGTGTCGGGATGCAAAGAGGTCACACAGAACGTGAAAGATCTTGTTGTTGAGAGACCATTCCCCCAGACGAGAAGCCCCCCTGCTCAGGGAGTCTGCCTCCTGGTTCTCCACCCCGGAGATGTAAACCGCTGAGATGCAGGGAACATTCTCCTCCGCCCAAGACAGGATCTGGGTCACCTCCTTGAGGGCTCACTTGCTCCGAGTCCCGCCCTGATGATTGATGTAGGCGACCGCCGTCTGATTGTCCGAGTGGACCTGGACTGCATGACCCCGTAGAAAGGACCTGCCCACTAGAAGATTTCTTGGATCGTGGACCGCCTGGCCAGAGGGGACTGAGAAAACTCCTGCTCCAGGGACTCCTGTGTCCGATCCCAAACAGTCAAGAGATTCAACTGAAGAGGTCTCATGTGGTACAGCCTGGAAGCAAGACACCATGAGACCCACCAGCTTCATCCCCAGACGGATGGACGGGTGTGGACACGACAGCAAGACCCGCGCCTGCATCTGAAGACCCTTCACCTTCTGCTGGGGGAGGAACACCTAGACCTGAAAGGTGTCCAACGTCATGCCCAGGAAGGACCTCACCAATGACTGAGTGATCGAGGACTTAGGATAATTGATCACCCAGCCGAACTCCTCGAGAGTGGACAACACCGTCCGAGAGTCGCTCTCGGCCTGCTGAAAAGATTGAGCAGCAATCAGCAAGTCGTCCAGATAAGGAAGAATACGAATGCCCTGGCTCCTCAGCAGGGCCATGACACCCGCCAGCACCTTGGTGAACACCCGGGGGGCTGAGGAAATTCGAAACGGCAGTGCCAAAAATTGGTAGTGTTGATCCTCCAGCGCGAACTTCAGAAACTTCTGATGTCCCTGGAAAATAGGGGCGTGCAGGTAAGCATCCCTGATGTCCACCGTGGTCATGAAGTCGCCTGGCTGAAGTGAACTCACCGCTGACCGTAAGGTCTCCATGCGGAAGTGTTTGAATCTGACAAATCTGTTGAGACCCTTCAGGTCCAGAATAGGTCTTAGAGTACTGTCCTCCTTGGGCACCGTGAAAAGATTGGAATAGAACCCTCAACCCCGTTCCTGGTGAGGCACAGGACAAATCACTCCAGACAACAGAAGTCATTGGACAGCCAATCGTAGGCCCTGTGCCATCCAATGGGTTCTCAGAAATCCGCAACCGAAGAAATCTTGGGGGCGGCCAAGCTGCCAGCTCTATTTTGTACCCGGAGGACACCACCTCCTGAATCCACCGGTCCGAGACGTGCTGTCTCCAGATGTGAGCAAATGGCAGAAGCCGTCCCCCCACCCGAATGGGTGAGGGCGCCTCCTCATGCCTTGGGAGTGGGCTGGGACGACTGCAGGATCTACCTCGCCCCCAGAAGTCCCTGCGGCCACCTGAGAAGGAAGAACCTCGTCCCCCTCGAAAGGGACGAAAGGAAGAAGAGCCCCGAAAGGGCCGCACAGGCTTCCGATGTTGAGGGAGCCTCCCATCCTTCGCCAGGAGATCCAGATGCTCCCCGAACAACCGGAGTCCCAGAAAGAGAATACCAGTGAGAGCTTTCTTGTCAGCGGCGTCCGCTGCTCACTGTCGCTGCCAGATAGAACGATGAAGAGCAACCAGCAGGGCCGAAATCACAAAGGCAATGAAGTCTGCGCAAGCTAAGAGATCCTTATACTCCTCCGCTCACTTGTGGGCTCTGGCGATATCCACAAGGCGTCTCACCTTCTTTTTGATGGCTATGGAGACAATGGCCGCGGCACAGACAGGGCGAAGACCAGTGCCCACAAAAGTGAAAGTGTGAAATGCCAGCTGATCCATGCGCCTGTCAGCATGATTGCGTATCGGGGGACGGCAAAACCGTGGTATTGGAGAGCCCCAAAACAGGAGCATCCACCTTAGAGGGACGGGACCAGAGAAGAATCAACTCCTCTGAAAAGGGATGCTGTCTGTCCAGGCCCTTAGGCACCGACGGCAGTCTATTAGGTTTCTCCCATTCCTTAAAAATCATTTTAGAGAAGTGGCCCTGTTCAGGAAAGACAAGCCGCTGTCTTTCGGGACGAAACAGGTCCCCCTGCTTCTTTTTGGCCGTCTTTGGGGGTACAATGTGCAAGGCTTCAAAAACCGCAGACAAAAGTTTCTCGGTGTCATCGGGAAGCCAACCGTCCTCATCCGAGGAAGACCCGGGGTCACTGACAAAGCCCCCCGGTCGGTCCCCAGAGGAGTCAGAATCATGAAATAACTCACCCTCCTCCATGGAGTCTCGGCCACCAAAGGCATCATAATCATCATCATTGGCAAAAAATGAATAAACCAGCTCCAAATGCCGCTTCTTATGTGTGGCCTTACCAGCAGCTGAACACGACAACTGACGCTCTATACTGGCCACTCTGAGTGCCAAGTCTGTTTGAGACCCCCTGATGGCCTCCCCCTCACTGGGGGCTAAATGCAGACACGGAGGCCGTCGGAAAGATGGGACTGGGGCCGAAATGACGCTTTGCGCGCAGGGTACACAAACAGCGCTCAGCGGGCATGTATCACACAAGAGACAGAGCTTAACAAGTCCTGAGGGGGCCCCAAGCTCGCTATCCCCAGAAGCCTCCACTATGGTGATTATAGCGGAAGAACTGGGTCACAAGGCACTAACGGCCCAGAACCAGACAATCCCCAATTTGGTCCCTCTGAACCCCTTAAACAACTGGGCAGGGAGGGGGGGCGGGGGGGGGGGGAAGACCGGGAGGAACCACTCTATGGATATGCTGGGGACCGTCTGAAAAACATACAGAAGAAAAAACTAAGCATCCCACAGCGCATGCACAAGGCAAAATAACAATCAAAAAACAACACAAAGAACAAAATGACTCACGAACCACAACCGGGGAGCAGGGCCAGGAGCAGCACCGAAACCGGAGGAAGCCCGCAGCACAAGGATCCAGGGAGAGGAGGAGGCAGCAGCCAGCAACCATGCGCCTGACAAAATGGCGCAGATGGCGAACGCGTCATCGCGCGGCCCCGACCCCCACACACAGCAGGCAGGAGGTGAAGCGGAGCGAACCGCAAGAGGAAGCTGGCAGGGGAGACAAGGCCCTTCCCTGCCACAGAGGGACGACGCTCGGCCCCTCCCGACCCCGGAGCCCGACAGACGGCCACGGCCGGGTCCGCGCCCCCCCCTCGCAGGCATGGACGAGAGGAGAGGGGCAGAAGAGGAGGAAAAGGTGAGTAAGTGAAGTCAAGCACCAAACACAGTACACAAATAAAACTTGTGGGAGACAAATATAAGGGATCCCCAGGTGGTTCCTCCCCTCCCCCCCATATAGGCTCACCATAGCCTATGGCCAGCTACCCTTTGTGACAGGGTCTGTGGCCCAGAGCAAAGCTCTGCGGAACGCCCGACCCTCGACGTTCCCCTACCTTCACCTGATCTGTAGCCAAAGGCTGGGAGGCAGAATGGGTCCCCGGAAAAAGGTGGGAATAGGGCTGCAGCGGCCGATGGGCTTGGGATGCCCCGCTTATCTGCGAATCCATGGAGAGAGATATAGCATCCATCTTCGCAGTCAGACTGCAAGAGAACTCCTGGGGATTATTAGGGAAACAGATGCCTTTATATGAGCCGGGAGGAGCCAGAAGTTTCGTCTTGCAGTCAACTGCGCCACCTTGTGGCGAATAACCCAATTGTCAAGAATGGAGCGCCCCAAGCAGGACACCAGGAAAAAACTGGGAACATCAGGGCTTTAGGGCAGTCTGATTATTTAGCTTGGATTAGTTAAAAAGATGGGGTAAGGGATGCGGGGGATATTGGCTAAAAGATAGGGCTTGGTCTGCTTGAAATGTTTTCTCATTTGCCTGCATCATTCAAGTCCAAATCAATTGGCTCATTACAAAAGTTATGTCATTTTACCATGTGGGGCCTCCTGTAGGTGATGGCTGCATCACATGACTGTAACACGTTTGTCATTTACTTGGTTAGCATGCAAATGGCAAACCCTCTGCCAGCCCTATTTATTTATTTAATTTGCTCCTGGATGCTAAAATGTGATGGCCTGTTTTTCACACAGCAATTTGAAGAGCGGTTACACCACTGCTCAGGTGATCCAGATGACCCAAGCTCTGTCCCTGACGCACCTCAACCACGTGGATGCCACTGTCCTTTCCAAGTTGGAAGCGGTCATTCCGCAGTGTAGCCTCAACCAGATTCATCATGTCGCTAACAGTGTCAAGAACTGGCTCTGGGCAACAGAGAAAAAAAGATCAGGACTTTATGAGAAATTGTTGCAGAAAATAAACCAGCAGGCCCTGCTGAAAATCCGAAACGTAGAGAATATTGACGTCCTGTTGGAAGAAGTAAAGCACATGATGAAAGGGCAGTGGTTTGAGCATGCGCTTGTTGAGGACACCTTAAATACTTGCCAACGTTTGTTACCCCAGGTGACCTGGAAGAATGTGGCGTCATTATCTACCATGATAACCTACAGCTACACAAGGTGCGAGCCAATACTGGACAAAATTGCTGAAGAGGCAACTGAAAATATCACAAAGGTAATAGGAAAAAATATTAATTGAGAGCGTTATTGATGGCTTTGGTGGCACATGGGCAGAGCTGGAATAAGTGTGGTGAAAGTAAACTGACCAGATGTGCCACTGTCCCCATAAAAACTCTGGGAAGCCTTAAATGGCCCACTTTTCATGACTTTATAGGGAGGACTGTCCCACCAAAACCAGGATGGCTCATCAGTTGAGTTCCTCCGCATTGGCTGAATGGCGGTATTAATTGGTCAATCACCAACATCCGTTACAGACTGGAGATCCCGGAGTTGTGCTTTAGCATGCGACTTTGGCGGCACTGCTCCTATTTACACACAGCGATGCAGTAGATATTTGTCCCTCAAAAGCATGCAAATAAGATACACCCATAAACCACATCCCACCACATCCACCCTGTAAAGTGGTCCTTGTCTTGTGCTGTGAGGCCAGCCTGCTGGGAGGATGCTGGTTGGCTGCTGTGGGGTTGGCTGCTGTGGGGTTAGTTGCTGTTGGGGGTGGGAGGGAAGGTGTTGGGCTGCTGGCGGGGGGGGGGGGGGGATGCTGTTGGGCCGCTGAGGGGGGTGCAGTTGGGCTGCTGAGGGGGATTCTGTTATGTTGCTGCAGGGACAAGGCTGCTGCGGGGGAACCTATAAAGTTGCTGTGAGAATCCTGTTAGGCAGCTATGGGAGACAGCTACTGTGGGGCCAGGCCAATCACTGTAAGCCACATCGAGCTGTGGATGAAACAAAAACATCTTAAGAACTGAAGTTCCTAGGCAGCCAGCCAGGGGGCCCAAAGTGATGGAGGTTTCTGGGCTGGATCCCTTTTCCACCAGTGTTTTAAGTGGACCAAAACCCAAATCTATAAGATTCCAAGGCCGATTGATTCCCCCCCGGCATCCAGAATCGGGATGCCCCTCTATGTGAAACCCCCCAGGTTGACCATAAACTTGCCTTCTTTCACCGTCCAACGGCACATGCGTGATAAGCGGACGCATTCCCGCTATCTCTCTAGCATTTGTGAATGGCCAACGTGGGGACACACCCTGTTAGAGGGTAGCGCGGGATGCGGCCATCAGCGTGCTCGGATCTGCTTGTATTAGATGAGCTTCTGAACGAAGGGGCTCGAGCGGATACAAGCGTGCTGACTGGACGCGTGGCCTCACATGCGTAGTAGGACCAGGAAGAGGTGAGTTTGTTTGGGCGACCTGGGGGGTTTCAAACAGCTGGGCACCCCCGATCCTGGGTTTTGATCCACTTTAATCCAGCCCTGCACATGGGTAGCCTAAATAGGAACTATCACCAGGAATTTCAATATCCTGATGATTGTTAATCTGCCACGTCGCACAAACATTTGGGATGCACAAACAAATATACACATTCAAATATGGCATCGAAAGTAGACTTTCCCTTTAACCTAAACTTTATCAGTATTCCCAAATGGTTCTGTGGAATCCTATTAGTGTTTCACTGAGAAAGCTCTAAGAAAGGAGTGAAACGCGTCAGATATTTTTTTTTTTGTATAAAGGAATGTGCATATGGATACTTTTGTCATTTTCATTATATGAAAAAAGCACAGAAAAAAAACAATGTAATTTTTTTACCTTTTTTTCTTTTTCCAAGTTTTCACAGCCGTCACTGTACAAAATCTTACGCCCCTTCGGTTATCTGAATTATGAGCCTCCCAATGCAGAAGAGTTTTTCAATGTTTGTATACAACAGTGTTTAGCAAATTTAAGTAAGTGTTAATGTGTAATTCTTCCGTAGCGACTACAATGTAGTGTTAACAGCCAGGGTAAAACCTATAGTACAACACATTTCAAAGCAACCACTATGAGAGTAGAACACAAAAGGAAAGAGAACTCTGCCCTTTTGAGCTTACAGTCTAAAGGAAAAGAGTAGAGACATAGGGGATGGGTCATAAGTAGGAGGTATTGAGTTTGACATGTGCCACATGTGCCCTGTGGTACTGCTTATACCAGGTTATATGCTTGTCTAAAGAGGTGGGTTTTGAGTGCAGTTTTGAAAGCTTTTGAGTGTCGAGGAGTTTCAGATTAAATGAAGGAGTGCGTTCCAGAGAAGGGGAGAGCCACATGAGAAGTCCTGGAGATGGGAGTGCGAGACGGTAACCAGGGTGGGTGGGCATTGATAGCGCTCAATTAGAGATGAAATGTAAGGAGGAGCGTTTTGCAGGTAAGAATTCAAATTTTAAATTGTCTTTGAGACTGGCAGCCAGTGGAGAAACTGACCATGTCTCATGCTAATTATCTGGTGAAGCAAGTATATAAGTTTTACACCACATGACACACAAAAAAGTTAAACTTGCTTCTCCAGATCATTAGCATGACCCCCAATGTAGGCATTATTATGGGCCCTTTTGGGTACCTGCTTGTAAATGTTTTAAAGTGATCTATACCCAGAAAGGAAGTTTATGTCATCCCCTTTTATCCCCAGCCCTGCGTCCAAAAACAGCCTGCGTTTCTTTTTTTTTTTTTTTTACTAAAACCTTTTCCCAATATTCATAACAGGAACTGGATGCTGTATGATGACCGAATGGCAGCCATATGCTAATGAATTCAGTTACAACTAAACTGTCGCCTAATGGCATTTAGGTTGAAGTACTCCCCAATGCTGAGCTGTGTGTACTGTAACTGAATGTATAATCACTGGAAAGCACCAGGGGACGGGGCTGCTCAGCCAGGAAGCAATATGGCCGACTGCATCCAGTTTGTGTTGTTATTAAATATTGGGCAAAGGCTTTAGTAAGAAAGGAAACTCGGGCTGTTTTGAGGCACTGGGCTGGGGATGGAACGTGAAGACTTAAACGTCCTATCTGGGTAGAGGATCAGCCTCTGAGAGCTTTTCTCTTTATGCACACAAAGAGGGGGAAAAATCTCTTCTGTTAGAGAAAAAAAAGAAACTCCCTCACCAGAGACGAGGCAGCTCTTCAGGTGAGATGCAGCTTCTTTCCAAAGATGAAAATAATTAATTTTAAATATTTGTCTATAACAGCAGTCTTACTGGGGAATTTAAACACATTGAGGATAAAAACTTTTGGTGGCCGATTCCCTGTCTCTAGAGCATTCAAATTTGGGATGCCTTCCCCATGACCCCCATAAACAAACATGCCTCGATCATCACTCCTATAGGTGCGTGCATGGCTCGGCCCAAGCATCCCTACTGTGCATGCCTGCTGCAAATGATGGGATGCCTCGGGGTTCGCCTATCAAGTGAATGTACACAGCAGGGATTCCGGGGCAGAGCCGTGCCGGATCGAGGTGAGTATATGGCAAATCAGGGGGGGTTTACACAGCAAGGCATGCATGATTGGTATGCCCTGTGAAACTGATAAAAATCACAGATTTTGGTCTGCTTCAAATTGTAGCTCTTAAAATGTGTTTGAATTCCCCTTAGGGTGCTGCTGTTATTTTCGAATGTATAAAATAAAATATTTCCCTAATAATATAATTTTTTGTTGTTTTATTTTGTGGCGTTAAATGTGTTTTAACTTGGGTGTAATACATATTTTAGCAGTGTATTCCATATTGTGTCTTAGGGTGAGGGGTCCCACTAGGCTGCCCGCCTTAGTTTTAGTTGTGCTTCTCTTGATTTAGAAATAAAATACTATATTTAAAGGAATAACCTTTCCGGTGTGGTGTTCCTCTCGGGCCTCCGCATTGGGATGCCCTGCTGTGTGTATCCCCTTCAGTTTGCCCATTTCATTCACCTTCTTGGTGTTCCCATGGCGTAGGCCTGACTGAAACAGAGTGCGCCGATTGGCTGAGCGGCCACTCAGCCTATCAGCTCGCTCGATTTTACTCACCTCTGCTTATGGCTAAACCGCCTGGACGGTTAAGCAGCCAAGCAGTAGCAGAGCCAAGTGTGCTGCCGGCCACATCCCCCGCTCAGCTTCTAGCTGTGGTGTGCGTGTGGCACCATTCAGAAAGGACAGGTGTGGGTGCTTGCACGGCTAGAGGGTGCAGTTCTGGCATCATGACATGGCGAAGACCCTGGGATCAGGCGAGTGAATCTGGGGGGTTTTACACAGTGGGGCATTCCAATTCTGCATGCTCCAAGGAGTAGGTGCAGTTCCTCTTTACTGGTTTTCCCAAAGGTTGCTTTAGGAGAAAAGCAGTTGCCATTTAGCCATCCTCTTCGGTAAAAGGATAATGCTGTCATCCCCCCAAACTTTCCCCCCTTTTTAATGCTTGTTGGGTTTATGTCATAAGTAATGCCCTCCCCTAGGCTTAGGCTTAATGGGAAATACATCCCTGGCCACGGCAGCAGGCAGATGGCTTTTGCCTACCTAACTTTTTCCCAGAAACCTGCTGATTCTACAAACAAGCTGCCATAGACACCATGAAGCGACCCTTAGGAGACCAGAATTGGAGATTCTCTTTATGATGTGGGTCCACATAAAGTAATTATCTTGCTGTTGCTTAGTATTACATGTAGTGTAAACTTATGATGTGTTTGCATACAGACTCATCCAGTCCTCACCTCTTGGTCCTGCTGGCATACACTCTTGCTCTAGCAGAGTACTTTCCGGAACAGTTGGTGAAAGCCATTTTCAACATTGACTTCCTAAGCAGACTTGATTCACAGCTTGAGGGTAAGTTCTGACTACCTGTATAGTATTTGTATTTGCAATTAACTTTCCTGGATATGAATTAAAGCCTATCAATAAGTAATAACAGCCTATAATCCCCAGCTCAGCTCAGCCCGTCAGATGACTAATGAAATATGCATAAAAGGGGCAGACCAGTCTCAATAACTTTTGTGGTTCATGGCAGCATCCATGATGGGATTACTGCGGCAAACTGCCCCAATGAATTCTATTGACAGGAGAAGGAAAAGGGGGGTCAAAAGAATACATCTAAATTAATCTCATCATGGTTGCTTCCATGAACCACAAGAATTAGACTGGACTGTCCCTTTAAAGAAACCGTATAGTCTGGCCATAAAATCACAATATAAGTGTCTTACCTCTGTGAAAGTCAGTCTAAAGAATTCGCTTTTGTTGGCATGGCTGAAATTTCCTTTTTCTATAGGGTCTGTTCAGCTCCATGAAAGAACAATCCCCTTCTGTGCAAAATCATTCTCTCCATAAAGAAAACTTTTCTCGCTTAGAAATCTCTCGCATGATTCAGGGGACACTTAAAAAAACACCTAAAAAAACACCAGCTCTTGCGAGAACGTGAGAAAAATGCTGATTAAAAATTTCATTAAAGACATGAATTATAGTTTAATCTTTTTGTAACTTAAAAAAAAAAACAACGTGGACAAAACCAACATAAGCCGAGCAGCCCAGGCACCAGGCAAATCACCGGTAAGGATAGAAATGCCAGAAGGAACATCCATAACATTTAGCATTTAAAGCAGTACAAAAACCTGGATCTATTCTGAGTGTTGTTTCTTGCTCCAGGGGAATCCTGATTTGGGATGCCCTACTTGTGAAACCCCCTCAGATCACCCAGTAAAAACTCACCTTTCCCCCCCAATCCTGTGGCACAAACTCTTGTCCAATCAAAGCAGTATGTTGTGCATATTAAAGGAGCACTATCACGAAATTGTGTAATATTAAAAATCCATATAAACACATCAGCTAATGAGAGGAAGGGTCACTTATACACCCGAACTGAATAAAACTCCAGCCAAGCTTATGTTTTATTCTCTCATGGTAGGAATAAAATCCAGGGTGACAGGTTTAATCAGGAGCCTGTCACCCCCGATGTCTGTCATTTTATTTCCATTAAAAAAAAGAAAATCAAGGCTGTCAGGATATTTCTTAATGCAGGTTGCATAAGTGACCCCTCCCCCTCGCAATCCAGCATATTTATATGGATTTTTATCATCGGGCCAGTTTTCACAATAGTGCTCCTTTAATGCTTGGGAAACAGGCGCATCGTTCGACATGGGAGCGTTCCAGCCGAACTGAACATAGCATAGCACGGGAGCAAGCCTTAGACAAGTTGCTGGGGATGCGGCCTCCCTTTGATTTCAGGCCCAACCACGTTGGGTTTTGATCCATTTTAATGTAATTCATTAAAATGTAGCCATGATCACGATTAAGGGCACTGTAGGGTCAGAAAGTGGCCGACACTCAATCATGGATTCTTGTTTTATGGCTGCACTTGTGCTATAACATGCTTACATTTTAATGGATTACAATAAATGCTGAATTTTATGGATGTAATTTCAGACTTTTTCTGCTATCTGGAGGACTAAAGTAGCCTCAGTATTCTTCACCAGGTATTGGTGAACTGGCATTCTGTGCACAAGACTATTATAGGGGCTGGTAACCTAAGGGGTCAGGGGCCCTTCAGTATGGGTCTGCCGTTCTCCCAGGTGCCGGGGGGGAACCCCTGGAAGAACACCTGGCTCATTCCGATAGGCATCAGGCTTTTTCTGCGGATAATTCAGTGGGGGTACCGGCATTTTACAGGTGGCAGGTGACCTGCTGCCCCCCCTACCCTGTGGCATGGTTATAAGCGTCTCCTGCATCCCTTGCTACTTTTACTAGAAGAAGCGGAAAAACAAAGGCCACAAAAATTCTAAAGCCCCCCCGCCAGATGGCAGCCTCGCTGTCTGGCAGGTCTTCTGTGTCGACAGGCATCGCTGTTGTCTTCTGATGGCAGATGCCACTGCCACCATCTTTTGAATGAGAAGACACAGGTTCCACCTCAATCTTTCCTGGCTGCCAGCCAGGAGTAAGGCCGGGAGCCAGGGAAGAAGGCTTTATAGAAAAAATTGTCCCTGGAGGGGGATTTCCTGGGGTGTCGCTCCATACCCCTCTCTTCCAGTTACAAAGTCACATGGAGAGAAATTCCAGAGAGGCTCTGCTCCCTTGGCATAGTTCATTACCACTGGCTGGGTTCCAAGTCAGGAGGAGGGATCTGTGTCCCCCTTCACTCCAGGTGCTGGTCCGGGCATCTAGGATATACTACTAATTCTTGTTAAGGCGTCTAGGACAGTGGCTGGAGGTATGCTTGCTGCTTCCTTTCCATTCAGGATTCAATGCCACTGATTAAAATGTATGGCATAGAACTCAGAACTAGAGTCTGCACATGCTCCATAGGATTTCTGGTGAGGTAAGAACACTTTGCTTTCACACAGCGGTGCCTCACAAAACCCGATGCCCCCTGGATGTGTCAAAAACCCGAAAGAGTAAAAATCCTTGGTTTTGTTAAAAGTTACATGGCTTTGCCTAGACCCCATAGGGAAATGCAGAATGCCTATCTCAATACTGATGTGACGTTATTTTTATTGGGGGCTATGTGAATAATAATAAGGATGATACAGTAACCCTGTACTTTTCTTCCTGGTTGTTTTGCTCTCTAGGCCTTACACCTAGTGGGAATGCAAAGATTAGGCAGCGTCTGATGGAGTTAAACCGAGCCGTATGCATTGAGTGTCCTGAATACCAGATTCCTTGGTTCCATGAGCCGTATTGTCAGCAGATGCAGCACAAAGGTACACCACTGATCCATGTCACTATTGCAATAGAATTTAATCCGGTCTAGGTAATGGACCACATATCCACGGTGATGATGCACGTGATTTGTGCACACACACACACTGCTGGCATTCTCTCGCCATAAGAATTATACTATATTCTTAGTATACAGTACGTCCTGCTCCAGATAGATTACTTACACTTGGATTATCCTCCGCCCGATGGCGCTGCACTGCAGAGACATGTAAAACAGGCTCCTCCCGGCCCCTCAAATACCCGGGGACCTCCCACAAATCCCCAGATTTCTCTGCAGTGCTTACTGCGAAGACATGAAATTATCACTCTGTCGCAGGTGAGCGGGGCTATTAGCCTGCGGCCCTGTTGGACTATTCCCACCCGTCCTTCGTGTGATGTGCCTCCCAGCCTGGGCTGCGCTGGTCGGGTGAAGGTAGGCAGCACCATGTGTGCTTAAGGAGCCCTGCTCCACCGCAATCCCCCACCAAAGGGTAGGCGGTATAGGCTGATGGTGAGCCTTTATGGGATGCCCCTCCCGCATTATTATCCCATGCCTCGTGTAGCGGAGGGTCCTGTACAGAAGGCCGCCATCCTCCCTCATTCTCCCTGTAGCCTTCAGGAGGGAAAGAAGGGGTGGTGGTGTGGGTGAGCGTGTATCGTGATTCGCTCATACGGCGTTTTCTCATGTCTTTTGACTAGTATATGTGGTGTCAGCCGCAGTGCTGACTTGTCTTTTTTACTATTGCAAATGCCGCCTTCCCGCACGTCTTTTCCTTCATTTGGATGTTCCGTGATGGGCGGCGGCGTTACCTCAGACGCTTCTGCGTTCTCATTGGCTGCTTGTCGGTGGACTTCGCGCTCCTTTGTCACGGCTCGCTCTGGCCCGCCCTTCGAGGTACTCTCTGCGTCATGTTGTCAGGTCGCGTGCGCGTGTGGCGGTTTTACTTACCGCGGTCCGTAAGTACCCTCGCGGGCGGCTTTATACTCATTGTAGTGTGTTTGTTTCTGACACCCCTTCTTCCCCGGCCCGGTGTAATTGATAGTTGGGCCTTGTATAATTACTTCCACTTCCCTAGCGGGTCATTGGGGCATCCAGGGTTGCTTTATAGCGTCAATCCCTACTGGCATAGTGTGCCTAATAATCACCATATGGAGGCATCCCAGGATAGTGTCACCGGGGTCCCTTTGGGACAAGTCCGGCTGTGTGTAGCGTGTGGACAGCCTCATGCTGACGCTGACAAGGCGCGGGTCTGTGTACCCTGTGCTGAGCAGGTGCTTGCATTGCAATCTGGCCTGCCAGTGGCTGCACCTCGTTTCACTTCACCTATTCCCCCCAGCTTAAATCTCACTCCTGTTGAGTTGCATACTTGTGGGGATTCTCAGCCTGATGTGTCTTCTAGACTGCCTACTGCTACACAGATTATTGCGAGGTCTTTAGCGCGTAAGGGCCCTGGTAAGAAGCGGCACTTGACGCCTTATGTTACTGTTTTCCCTTTGGGAACTGAGGAGTTTATGAATCTGTGTGGCTATACCCCATCTGATGACGGAGAGCTCTTTTATGATTCAGGCTCATCTGATGAGAGACCAAGGGGCCATGACGATTCTGGCTCTGACCCCTGGGCCCCGGATGACACTGACAGATTATTGACCCAGATCTTTGAGGTTCTGTCTATCTCTCTCACTGGTGAGGCTCCCAGGCAAAAAGGGGAGCTTTTCCATACAGCAAAATCACGTTTGGACATACCCTTGTGCTCAAGAAATGGGAGCGCCCCAGTAAACTTCCCGGGGTTCCAAGGAGTTGGGATAGGAAGTATCCCTTTCCTGCTGAGGTGGTTAAATGTTGGTTACCCCCCCCCCCCCCCCCCCAAGGTGGATGCCCCGATCTTAGGGCTATCTAACACCCCTGTCATGTATTCCCCTGATTCTACTACCCTGCGGGATGCTGAGGACCGGCGCATTGACCAGCTGGCCTCCCACGGCACTGCGCCCGGTCTGTGCCTCTGCTATTACTGCTGTGGGCACTAGAACCTTCATCAGAAATATGCTTGATAGTGCCCCTGATGATCTCCCTTGTGAGGTGTTTAATGCACTCTCCAGTTGTGATGTTTTTGTAAATCTTGTCTTATTAGCATTGGATGACACCATCAGAATGTGTGCCAGAACTTCTGCCCTCGTGGTGGCTATACGTCGCTTGGTTTGGCTGCGACAGTGGGTTGCTGACAATGCTGCAAAGAAGGCCCTCACTGGGCTTCCATTTAAGGGGCTACGCCTGTTTGGGGACAGTCTAGACCTTTTTGCTACGGAAGGTAAGTTACCCCAGCGCAGACGGCAGTCTCGGCCCTTTCTGGGCCAGGGCTTCCCTTCACTCCCCTACCGTGGTGCTAAACAAGGAAAAGGGGTGTCCTTCACGGGGGCTCGTGCAGATTCCTGGCACAGGGGCAGAGGACGACGTTCTGGCTCCTCCTGGGGGGCTAAGCCCAAATCCTCTCCCAAGCCCCCTCAGGCATGATGGGGCACCCTCGCCCGTCAGGGTGAGGGGACGGCTGCAGCACTTTGCTCAAGTCTGGAGGCATCACGCCTCAGACTGGTGGATTCAGGAGGTAGTGTCCTCTGGCTACAAGATAGAGTTTGCTGTGCGGCCTTCCCCAAGATTCGACAGATCCCGGATCCACCAGGACCCTGTATCAGCTCAGGTGTTGGCGCAGGCCGTGCAAGGCCTTCTGGGTCTGGGGGTCATTTGCAGATTCCCTTTAAGAGACAGAGGCAAGGGGTTCTACTCCAACCTCTTCACAGTTCCCAAAAAAGATGGGTCAGTCAGGACCATTCTGGAATTAAAGATCTTCAACAAATTTGTCAAGAACAGGCGTTTTCGCATGAAAACTCTGCGCTCGGCCATCAGCTCCTTGCGCCCCGGGGATTTCATGATGTCTGTGGACATCAAAGACGCTTACCTTCACATCCCTGTGTTTTCAGGACACCAAGGTTCCTCAGATTCGCGTTGGAAGATCAACATTACCAATTGTGGCCTTGCCATTTGGCCTCACTTCAGCTCCCAGAGTGTTCACCAAGGTGCTGGCGGGGGTGATGTCTCTGATGAGGTCAAGGGGCATCCGCGTGCTGCCCTACCTGGACGACATACTCATCACCTCTCGGTCTCTACAGCAGGCAGAGTTGGACACTCAGCTGGTGGTGTCCACCCTGGAGTCCTTCGGCTGGGTGATCAATCACCCCAAGTCCTCTCTGTCCCCTTCCTCGGTGACCCCGTTCCTGGGAATGATTCTGGATACGGTTCAGTCAAGTATATTCCTTCCTCAACAGAAGGTGGAAGCTCTAACTGCGCAGGTGAGGTTCCTGCTGTAGTGTCCCCAGCCCTCCCTCAGGCAGGGAATGCAGTTGGTGGGCCTGATGGTGGCGTGCTTCGAGGCAGTGCCTTTTGCTCAGTTCCATTTGAGGCCCCTACAACTTCACCTTCTGTCAGTATGGGACAAGGACCCAACGTCCTTGGACGGGGTCTGTGTGCTTCCCCCCTTGGTCAGGCGGTCCCTTTCGTGGTGGCTGGACCACAGGAACTTGCTGGGGGGCAGGTCCTTTCTGGCCCCCTCCTGGGAGACGGTCACCACGGATGCCAGTCTGTCAGGATGGGGGGGTTCTGGAAGTCCCTGCGGTTCCAGGGGAGGTGGGGCCCTCAGGAGGCCCACTTATCCATCAACATTCTGGAACTACGGGTGATCAGGTTGGTACTGGAGCAGTTGACCAATCACCTGAGGGGTCTGTGCAGGTGCGCTCAGACAACAGGGCGGCGGTTGCCTACATCAACCATCAGGGAGGGACCCGGAGCAGGGGGGCCCTCCAGGAGGTGTCGCGGATTCTGACATGGGCGGAGGCCAATGTTCAATGCATTTCGGCTGTGTACATCCCGGGGGCAGAGAATCTACTGGCAGACTCTCTGAGCAGGGGGACCTCTCGTCAGGGAGAGTGGTCCCTCTGCAACAGGGTATTCCAGTCCCTGTGTCACCGTTGGGGTCTACCGGATGTGGATCTGTTTGCATC
The DNA here is from genome assembly GCA_027917425.1 of Gastrophryne carolinensis. Classification (NCBI taxonomy): domain Eukaryota; kingdom Metazoa; phylum Chordata; class Amphibia; order Anura; family Microhylidae; genus Gastrophryne; species Gastrophryne carolinensis. The sequence continues at coordinate 225,734,639 of CM051240.1, read as the reverse complement.
CCATCACAAGCTCCAGGCTTTTGTCTCTCTCTCTCAGGATCCTCTGGCCTTGGCCACAGATGCTCTGTCCATGTCATGGCAGGAATTTCGGCTCCTGTATGTCTTTCCTGCTGGGCAGGGTCCTGAGCAAGATTGCTCTGGAAGGGGTGCCAGTGATTCTGGTGGCCAAGAAGAGTGTGGTTCGCAGACGTGGTGCAGATGGCAGTAGACCAGTACGTTCTGCCAGGAGTGCCAGATCTGCTCGCTCAGGGCCCCTAACGCCATCCCAATTTACAAACTCTGGCTTTAACGGCCTGGCTGCTGAAACCTCCATCTTGATGGAGAAAGGATTGTCTGCCTCGGTGGTTGAGACCATGGTGAAGGGTAGAAAGAAAACTTCTTTAGGGTATGGTGTGCCTACATTGACTGGTGTGAGTCTAGGTCTCTTCCCTGTCGGGTGTTCTCAGTTCCCAGGGTTCTGGAGTTTTTACAGCATGGGTTGGAGTCGGGTCTCCAACTCAGTACTTTGAAGGGTCAGGTTTCTGCCCTGTCTGTCTTCTTTCAGAAGTCTTTTGCTCAGCATTCTTTGGTTAAGACTTTCTTTCAGGGGGTTACTCATGTGCGTCCCCCACGAAAACCTATGGTCCCTGTTTGGGATTTGAACTTGGTTTTGTCTGCCTTGCAGGGTGCTCCCTTTGAACCTATTCAGGATGCTGCTCTGGCTGTACTTACCCTCAAGGTTGTCTTTCTGGTGGCTTTTACTTCGGTCAGGCATGTGTCTGAGCTGGCGGCTCTGTCTATCCAGCCCCCATACTTTGAGAGACACCAGGATAAGGTGGTGTTCCGCTTTAAGCCGGATTTTCTGCTTAAGGTGGTGTCTGCTTTTCATTTGAATCAAGATATTGTTCTTCCTTCATTGTGCCCTAATCCTAGCAATGCTAAGGAAAGGGTTTTGCATTCCTTGGATGTGGTCAGGTGTCTGAAGTATTACCTAGTAGTGACTGCGTCCTTCAGGAAAACTGATGCTCTTTTTGTGGTCCCTTCTGGTCCTAGGAAGGGTTTGGCTCCTGCCAAGTCTACTATCAGCAAATGGATCCGTCAGGCCTATTCTGCTAAGGGGAAGAATCCTCCCTTCCGCCTTACTGCCCATTCTACTCGTGCTATTGGTGCCTCTTGGGCCGTCCAGCACCAGGCTTCTGTTGAATGTTAGGGCCTCAGCTGATGCTGTTTTTGGCCGCAAGGTTTTGCAGGCGGCAGTGGTTTAAACTGTCTGCTGTTACCTTTTTTATTGGGGATCCCACCCTACTTTATGGACACTGCTATTGGATGTCCCAAGTGTAAGTAATCTATCTGGAGCAGGACGTACTGTATACTAAGAATAATACAATTCTGTTAAATACTCACCTGTAGAATTGATATTATTTTTATACAGTACGTCCTGCTCCACCCCACCCTGGTTTTTGCATTATTCTGGATCCCCTGTATGGTGATTGTTGTCATTGTTATAGTTACCAGTTTTTGGGTGGTTAAATTCTCCCGGCTTCTTGTTCACTGCTTTTCAATGCTGGGGATCTGTGGGAGGTCCCCGGGTATTTGAGGGGCCGGGAGGAGCCTGTTTTACATGTCTCTGCAGTGCAGCGCCATCTGGCGGAGGATAACCTAAGTGTAAGTAATCTATCTGGAGCAGGACGTACTGTATACTTATAATACCAATTCTACAGGTGAGTATTTCACAGAATTGTATTATTCTTACCTCACCAGTGAACACATGGCACATGCCCGGTTGGCTTTGGCATCTCTCGCATCTTTCTTGGCCGCAAGTGTGGCTAAGCTCCTATTCTGTTTCTTTAGCCGCACATTAAACCAGAACAAAAATGGGCATTGTTTGGGCCGCAGGGAGGCATCCCAAATGCAGATGCCCCCCTGTGCATTAACGGCGATGAACGGAAGATATCTTCGCTTTCTCCTCGTTCCCCTGGAGAAACCAGCACTGTGATTGGCCGCCATGGCTGCATGCACATTTGTGAAAAATGGGTGTTAATCTGGTTTAGTATGCGCGGCCAAAGAAGCTGATTGGAGCAGATCAGCGCCTGTGCCATGGGAACATTGGTGAGGTAGGTATGACTGGCGGGGATTCGCACAATGTGCCACGAAAATAGAGAGCAAAACTGAGTTTTTGGGAAAAATCTAAGTTACTGTCTGGCATAAAAATACAAAACACAATTACTTACCTTCTGTCACCTACAGCAGACCACATGGTCTTGTGTGCTCAGAAACCTACCAGTTTCTAAGAAAAGTGTCCCGGGGGGGCCTCTGCTGCGATGTTTAGGAGGAGTGTGCAGAGGCAATTCCTGGCAGACCCCCCTGTTGCGGTGAATAGAGTGGCGTTCACAAGAATCTATGCTGAATAGTGCTAAGCCGCGTGCCCTACCTTATGCATACAGCAGTGGTGCCGGGGCTGAGCCATGCATGTGCCATGGGAGCAAGGACCAAGGTGAGTTTATGGGGACACCAGGGGACTTCACACTCAAGTCCAATTTTGCTCCCATGCATCACACTCCCCCAGCAAAATTACCACACCTATTGGCCGCTGGCATTCAGGGGGGGCTGCCATTCAAGCAAGTGAAACACAGCTTGCGGGGTGCATTGGCAATTGGGTTGTTGGTATACTTTAAGACCACTTTAACCCTTTAACTGCCAGTCTACTTGGAAATTTTGTCACCCTTTGTTGCCAGACCATTTTTCAATATACATATATACATGTTCAACTGTGATTTTTGGGGATTTCCCAGGAAAATTATATATATTTTTTTTCAGTAGAGTCTGGGCTTTAACATGAAATGTCTTGATTGGCGTTGTTTTCGTGTATTCTTAATATTTTTGGGTTAATATATGTGCAAAAAAAGTAAAAAATTAAACTACAAATTGTAAAAAATAGATATGTTTTTCAATTAAATCATATTGCGTGTAAGAGCCCCATTTCTCCCACTTACAGCGGTACCACTTATGTATTGGTAGACACCCTTTCCTGCCCAGGAGACTCCCCCAAACTGTAACGGCGCTTTAGGAGATTTTCAGATAAAATAGAACTATGCACACCTTGCAGTTTTGCAAGAAAAACAACCCTTTACATTTTAAATACCCCACAAACTATGTATTCTCTGGAAGTACATACCAGGATTGTTGATGTGGGTGCAGTTTTCTAGAAGTAATCCCTTAATGAAATCTTCGGTTGCACAGGGTTTCTCTAACAAAAAAAATAAAGTAGAATCAAAGCCACATTTTCAAAAAAAAAATAGGCAAACAAGAAAAAACAATTAAATTTGAAAAAGCAAGGTCTCCGAACAAAACAATACCCAACATGCATAAGTACTGTCAAGGTAAAGCATGCGTGAAACAGTAATTTTACTTGAAAATTTCAGCACTGCAAAGTGCGCACCTTGCGCTATTCTAAGCATACAGCACGTCCTGCTCCAGAACATATTCATAACGTATTGGTATACCTCCGCCTTCAGCGCCGTGCACTGCAGATCATGAAGAAAACAAGCTCCTCCCGGCCCTACATATACCGGAGGACCTCCCACAATCCCCAGATTTCTCTGCAGTGCTGAAACTGCGAAGACATGAAGTATCACGCTCTCGCAGGCGAGCGGGGCTTGACAGCCCGAGGCCCTGCGGGACTATTTCCACCCGTCCTCATTGTGAATTTATGCCTCCCAGCCTGGGCTGCGTGGGTCGGGTGAAGGTAGGCAGCACCTGGTGTGCTTATGGAGCTAGACTCCACCGCAATTCCCCAACCATAGGGTAGGCGGTTTAGGCTGATGGTGAGCCTCCAAGGGATGCCCCTCCCGCATTATTGTCCCGTACCCCACGTAGTGCTGGACCCTATTATCGGGTCGCCATTCTCCCTCTTTTCCCCGTCCACTTAGGGGGAAAAGAAAGGGGGGGGGGGGAGGGTACGCGTGTGGCGGTCCCAGTGTACCGGTGTGTCACGCTCGTGGCTTCTATTCTGCCCTTTATTAGCTCAGAGATGTCAGGGCCGCGCTGCTTGCTCCTTATTTCGGCCGCCACTGTGTGTTTTTTACTTTGATTGCACTTAATATTGTTGCCGCGGTGCCCGCGCTTATTGTCGGTCCGCTCTATGGCACATTAGGCCTGCTGGTTGCATCCTTGCCTTATTTTTTACTTCAGAGCTTCGCGCTCTTTAGAATGGGCGGGGCCTTAGTTAAGCGCGCTTCGCGTCACGGCGGAGTATTTAGCCCGCCCTTCGAGCTTCGCCGGGCGCCATTTTAGTTAGCTTCACGCGCACGCGTCGTGGCGGTCTCCTCCTCCACCTGAGCTGTAAGTGCCCTTGCGGGCGAATCCCTCTCATTATTGTCTGCCCATCTGCGCATGTTCCTGACATCTTTTTCCCATTGTGTATTTCAGACGCTGAGTTCCCGGTGGCCTCTCCCGGCCTCATATACATATATACCTATATACCTATCCATATATTTACTATATACGTATACATTGCTATACTCATACGTATAAGGAGCGGGCCTTCCCAAAATCTCCCACATTGATCAGCGGGTAGTTGGGGCATCCAGGGTTGCTAACGGCATAAATCCCTATCGACATCCTATATTTAAACAATCACCATATGGAGGCATCTCAGGATTGTATTACCGGGGTCCCTTTGGGACAGGACCGGCTGTGTATATCGTGCGGTCTCCCCATGCTGAGGCGGACGGGGCAAGGGTCTGCGCGTCGTTCTGAACAGACGCTGGAATTGCGAGCGACGCTTGCGGTTTTACCTCGCTCCTTCTCACCCCTTTCCCCTTCCCTAAACCTAACTCCTGTTGAGTCTTGTACAAGTGGCGAGTTACAAATAGATCCCTCTCCTAGACGGCTCACGCTTGCCCAGATTGTGGAAGGTTTGTCTGGCCGGATCGGCCCAGATAGACAACGGCCTTGTACTCCCGCGGCTTCGGCCTGTGCTATGGGCTCTGAGGAGTCCTTTTCTACACGTGCTAGCGCCACATCGGAAGAATGGGACCTGTTCTCTGACCTAGGCTCCTCTGACGAGAGACCGAGGAGTCAGGATGATGCTGGTCAGGATGACTGGGACCAGCTTGATATTGGCGGGATGTTACTCAGGATTTTTAATGTATTGTCCGTTTCGCCTCCCGGTGCGGTCTCCAGGCCGAGAGGGGGGCGCTTTCATACTGCGCCTGCGCGCTTGGAATTTCTCGAGCAGGCTCACTTCCATGCTCTTGTACTTAAAGGGTGGGAATGTCCAGCTGCTCTTCAAAAGGCCCCGGAGGACTGGGTTTGGAAATACCCTTTTCCCCCCGAGATGGTAGATATTTGGTCCTCGTCCCCATTAGTGGACGCTCCGATTATTGGGGTCCCTAACCCCCCCTTCCTTACATCTCCGGCTTACAGCTCCCTGCGGGACGCCGAGGATCGGCGTATCGATAGGCTTGCTTCCCACGCCTTTACCTGTGCTGGCACGGCGCTGCGCCCTGTCTGTGCCGCGGCTATCACGGCAGTGGCCGCTAAGACTCGTATAAGAAAGATACTGGAGCATCAGCCTGAAGATTTACCCTGGGAGGTGTTTTACGCACTGTCTAGCTGCGATATTTTTGTTAAATTTATCCTTTTGGCTTTGGATGACACCATTAAAATGTGTGCGAGGACTTCTGTCCAAGTGGTAGCTATACGTCGCCTGCTCTGGCTTCGTCAGTGGGGGGCAGACGATGACGCTAAAAGGATCTTGACGGGGCTTCCCTTTAGAGGGCATCGCCTGTTTGGGGCACGTCTGGACTTATTTGAGAAACAGGACAGTCCACCCAGTCAGAGGCGGCCGTTGCGCCCCCCTGCGGAGCAGGGATACCCCTCCTCCTCCATATCATTCTGTTAAGCAGGAACCGGGGTTGCCCCCTGCTGGGTCTGGGTCGGTATCCTGTCCCAGGAGTGATGTTCAATGCCCGGGGCCCTCCGGTCGGGCTAAGCCCTTTTCCTTCCCTGAATACCCTCATGCATGATGGGACGCCCTCACCCACCTGGGTGAGGGGATGGCCACAGGACCTTACTCCTATCAGGAGGCATCCTGCCTCGCTCTGGTGGCTTTAGGGGATAGTTCCTCCAGATATGGAATAGTGTTTGCTGGGTGGTCCTTCCCTGAGTCGGTTAGGAGGACTATGGTTCCATGCCCTTCTTCGGGCATGGGTGCAGGCTTAACTGGGCCTGTCAGGTATGGCTTCCCTGCAGAACACCATTATCATATAAAAACTGGGGCCCCTGAGCGGGTCTGCCCCTCTCTCCCTTCAAGGATGAGGGAGTCTATCTGCCTAACCCCTAGGGGGGTGTGGCATCTGTACCATAAGCTTTCGGCCTGGCGCCCTTGACAGTGCTGTCTGTGCCCCATGCTCCAGGGGTCCTCTGGCCGCTGGTGGCGTGTTCGGATTTCTTTCTAGACTCCAAGGAGCCTTCTGGATATTGAGCCCTCTACTGCTGGGTATTGGTGATCACTGACAACGTTGATGCTTAAGCTAAGCCCCCTGTTGCGCCCTTGTACGCACTGGGCTCTGGAAGGGTGTGATGTCTCACACGGCACCAAGGGGCATCTACCAGGGGACCTATCAGGCCCTCCTGTTCCTTTACGAAAGCGGTTGTGGGATGGAACTTGGCAAAGCCGGGGCTCTACTCTGCTCCACCCTCTAGTTCCTGGTTGCTCCTGGATTAGGCTTCACCCAGTGCCTTTTTTCCTTGGCTATAAGGATTTTACTGGTATGAGGCCTCTGGTCCTCCGTCCTGTATAGTTATTTCTCCAGACAGAATTGCTTCTGGTGCGCTGGTTGGCGGCTCGTCCTTTGACACCACTTGTCTCGGTGATCTTTGGGCTCTGAGGTGCTTTAGCCATTAGGCCTGGATGAGGGGTTTGCACCCTGGGTCTGGGTCTGCTTACCTTACTCCTAGTGGAGGCGGTTATTCTTCTACTGGGTACTCGAGAGTACCGTGGGGGAGCATTCCATACCCTTTTCTTCTTCCCTGTTTGGTTACCATGGTACCTAATCTGGCAGGATGACGAAGGGGGCTTATTCTTCTGAATCCCCAGGGGGTTCCTAGGAAGGGACCTTGAAGGTTCTGGTTTCCTAGGTGAATTTTTGGTCATAAGGAGCACGTAGTGGGTCCTAGTTGGGGACTAATCCTTCTTGTACCTGTCCATTGGGGGACATTTTGCCCATGGTAGGACAGTGGTTGCTCCTTGTTCCTGCGGAATTCTTGGGCCTGGATCTATTCCAGGGGAGCCCTGATTCCTTAGGGGACTTGATATTCCTTGTCCTTACTGTAGTATCCCTCCCGTGGGAGGTTCTCTGTTGTGCCTCTGGGCTCACACTGGCAGGGTTCTGTGGGACCCCGTCTCTATTACAGGGGTCTACCCCTGTTATTGGCCAGATTGGTCTGCCCTGGTTGGGGTTAGTGGTTCTGGCTGGGTAGTTTACTTGAAAGACGTTATACCCTTGCCCTACCGGGCGTGGGGAGAGCTTGCGCTAGTCCCTGATGGCAAGCAGCACCTTATGCTAGGGGCCTGGGTGGCCCAGTGGGGTGTTGGTTCTCAGGGAGTTCTGCTGAGAACAGTAGGACGGTAAGTTCCCTCATGAGGACTATTTTTAACATAGTATGGTGCCTTTACTTTAGACCTACTTTAGCGTTGGCAGGATCTGGGGCTTACCCTGTTGGAGATGACAGATCTCGGGGTGTCTTGTTCCTTTGGAGGCTCTGGACTTTGTCTGCCTCTTTATTTTCTTCCTTCTGCCACGCTGGGTTAGCTTATGTTGTCCCTATGCTATTTCGCTGAGTCTAAGCTCCTTCCCTGGCGGGACGATATCTGCTCCTGGGATTAGGGTCCTACAAGCAGTGTTTGGTATGGGCTCACGACTTGACTCGGTCTATGGTTGGGGCCTGATCTGTTCTTCTATTACGAGACCTGATCCAATCTTTTGTTTGCATTCTTCAGGGTCTGCTCAGGTGCATTCCTGGGGGATTCCTAGTTCCCCTTTTGGGGGAGGATTTATTCTGAAGCCCTACCAAGGGTTCCCACGGGTCTTAGTCAGGTCCTTGTCTGACCTGCTCCTTCCATCATGTTGCTCTTCTGGGGAGGTTACTCCAGTCAGTGGTGTGCCATAAGGAACGGCACTATTGGCGGTCATAGTCATTATATATATTATATATACATACCTTGGTATAGCTCTATACCATGAGGTGAGGGTACCCGCCTCACACTAAGTTGGATTCAGGCGATATTTCGTTCCCTTCTACCTTGGGCGGATCCTCTGGTCTCTGGTCTAAATTACTATGAGATGAAAGGGATCTGTGCCCCTCTACTGGGGTTAGAGATCTGCCGGAACTGTCTTGTCCCTCATAGGGATCTTATCTTGGGGTCTACCGTTGCCCTCTTCTTGAAGTACCGGATTGATTGCTTCCATGGGCTAAGGGCCCTCTGGCTTGGTCCTATTCGGTTGGTCGTCCTTCCGGACCTGTAGTACTCTTTCGGCTTCTGCTGAGTATTGTTGTTAGCACTTCTGCTGGTTCCGTCTGCGACCTGGACATGTATTCCCCGTTGGGAAAAGTTTTGAGTCGCCATGGCTACCCTCTCTTGTAGTAGCATGGTTAGGCAGTTACTTTGGCCTATTCTTTTAGGGGAAGATTTTTCCTCCCTATTGTTTTTCGTTCTCTTACTATTAGTGCTTGGCTTGCCCTGTAGCACTATGTTCTGGTGATCAAGCTGGCTAGTCCCCTGCTTGCGCTCAGTTCTCCCTTTACAAGGTTCAAAGGTTGAGGTTAGAGCATTGCTCTCGTTGTTGATAGCATGGTCAAGGGTGACAGCGCTTTACCTTTTCACGGGGATCCCACCCTATTGTGGACACTGCTATTGGATGTCCCATACGTTATGAATATGTTCTGGAGCAGGACGTGCTGTATGCTTAGAATAATACAATTCTGTGAGAATCTCACCTGTAGAATTGGTATTATATGCATACAGCACGTCCTGCTCCACCACACCCTGGTTTCACTTGTTCTGGATCCCCTGTATGGTGATTGTACTCACTTGGTGTTATTGCCAGACATCCTGGGTGGTTTGTTTTTCCTGGCTTCTCTTCTCACTGCTTTTCAATGCTGGGGATTGTGGGAGGTATATGTAGGGCCGGGAGGAGCTTGTTTTCTTCATGATCTGCAGTGCACGGCGCTGAAGGCGGAGGTATACCCATACGTTATGAATATGTTCTGGAGCAGGACGTGCTGTATGCATATAATACCAATTCTACAGGTGAGATTCTCACAGAATTGTATTTTTTCAACCAAACCAACCTTTTACATTTGAAATACCCCCACAAACCAGCTTTCTAAGCATACCCAGCTTATTGTAGTGGGCTCATCTTTATGGAAGTAAACCCTCGAAAAATTATTTGGTTGCACAGGATTTCCCTAAAAAATTTTTAAAAAAAAAGCAGATCAATAAACACAGTCGCCCAATATCCTTATCTGTCCGCCGAGCAGATGTGCAGCAGGGTCACTCACATTTTTTTTTTGTCTGTGCACCACAACGTGACCGCGTACAGCTGAGAGAAGCAGATTGAAAGAGAGGACAAGCATACACCGTTGGACGCATAGCAACACCCCAGATTATTAAACTGCAATAATACAGTGGTAAACTAGAAACTAAGGCAATTAAGGGGGTGAATGCTACCTGGGTGTCCCTGGTGATCTGGGAGACGGTGATTGGATACATGGCTGCTTTGTAGGTACTGGAGTGGCCGAATATGATTGCTGGCATGGCTGCTGTTATATGTTGATGGGCTAATCTTTTCTTTGTTCAGTTGGTGACCATCAAGGTTTAAAATATCATCATACAAGGCAGCTGCTGGGGGAGGCTCTTGGAGGAATCCATTTTACAAGAATGTCTGTTCTTGCGCCATACTGTTACACATTAGGTAAGATGGTTCATTATTTAATTATTTATTTAGTTTTGAAGGCTTTTTCATTTGTTTATTTTACATGATGATTGAAAATTTTTTTAGTCTTTGGTTAAAAAGTCTCCTGATCTCCTGAAGTTTTAAAGCGGACCTTCACTCTGAATAAGAGTCTATCTTATAGGTTTCCCACACCCTGTACATACAGATTGCTCACATTAAAAATCCTCCTACCTGCATCTACTGCATGTTATGAGCCTTTAAACATCCAAGATGGTGGCTCACGGAACATCAGGCAGCCTGCAAACAGGGAGTGCCTTCTGACTGTGCTGCACTGCATTCTGGGATTGCTGATTTTTTCCTGACCCCAGCTCTGCTCTGTCTGAGCAAAGCACAGCTATAACCCGCTCCCCTGTACTTTATCCCACTCTCCTCTCCTCAGTAAGTGTGATGCTTCTGAGTCAAGATGGCGGCGCCCGTATCCTAAAGTCCTGAACAGAGTTGCAGCCCAAAGGAGGAAAGAATAATAAGTGACAAAAAACTTAAAGTATATTAACTTTAGATGCTGGGGAATCGTTTTTAAGGGTTTGGGCTTTTCAATAAATCATGGTGAAGGTCCAGTTTAAGTTAAGGTTCTTCCACCATTTTTGTTGCCCGCATTTAGGACACATTCTCTTTAAATAATGTATTTTTATAGGGGATACTGTACACATTATTCCTGCTGTGGTTGCACCAGGGCTGTACACAGCGCCATCACAACCTCCCTCTTCCTACTGGTGATGCCTCGAGCTATGCAACGGAGCATCCTGCTTGCTTTCTCTCCTCCATGGTTACATTCAGTTATCTTTCTTCTCCGAAAGATAACACAGTGCTGCCCATACAATACTCTTGAGAGCGATTCCTTCTACCCTACTTTTTGGAATCAAGCGGATGGGCATCCCAAAATTGGGAGGGGAGTCTGAGAGATAACAACCCTATGGCCAATTTTGACTTTCTAGTTCTTTTTTCAATGGTTCCTGCAAGGCAAGTTAAGATCTCTGATGTGGTGTCACATTTGTTATCTGCAGACTTTGAATTTTTACTGGATAAGGACAAAAACACTGTCCCCTACACAATCCAGAACCCATTCTGTGCTGACTTAGATAGTGTGATGCAAGATAACAAGCCTCTACCCCCTGGAACACAAAGGTGAGTGTTGTTTTTTCTCTTTTAATCCTCTGCCATGACATTGTCTTCATTTAAAACAAACCTGTCTCTAGGAAAGAAATAGCCCCCCCCCCCCACTGCCTTCTGATAATAATGACCATGTGGCCACCTGTGTGAGCCACTGGGACGTCTAGCCATGCTGGTAGCTTGGGTTATTGCTTGAGGTAGGTGAGTCAGATAAGGGTGACAGTGGGGAAAGGTAAGTAATAGGAAGGGGGGAAATGTGTAAGGATAGATTTCACATTTTGGGTGTGGCCCCCTTTAACATGACTCTATTAAAATTGTCTTGATTACAAGTCACTTGCATAAAGGAGCACTATCGCACAAAATGGTCTAATAATGAAAAGAAATCCATACACTGTATTTTCTGCACCATAAGATGTACCTAATATACCAAATCGTGTGCTAAAATACCTCCCCCAAACCTAAAAACAGGAAGTGTGCAGAATACTCCCCAGTCCCCCTTTAACGGGCCGTGTTCAGAATCTCCCCAATCCCCCGTAACAAGCTCTGTGCAGGACCCCCCCACACCTTTACCAAGCAGTGTGCAAAATCCCCCCCCCCCCCCAAATCCCTTATAACAGAGAAAGTGCAGAATCCACCAACCCCTCTATAAAAGGCAGTGTGGCAAATACCCCCCCAATTACTGCGCTGAGGCAGGGTGGGGGGAGGTTACAAGCAAAAAAGTTTTACCTCGGCCGCTACCCGGGATCCAATGATGGCATCAGCACTCATGCAAGTGAATAGGAGTTTTTTTTTTTTTTTCACCTAAACGCACTGCCCTGTCCACTCACCATACCAGCATTCCTGTGCCGCCAGGGCTGTGAGAGCATTGGCAGGTCATTAAATGTGGGCCTACATGAAATGGGATGAGCCGGCAGCAGTTTGGTTTTTTTTTTAGACTTCAGGGTCGGCATATTAATTGTTCTGCTTTAAAGTGGACCAAAACCCCGATCAGGGGTGCCCCGCTGTGTGAACCCCCCCCAGATCGCCTGCAGCAACTCACCTTATCCCGGTCCCACAGCGCATCTAAGAGCAGCGGCTCTCACGGCTACATCCTCTGCTTCTCTCTAGCAGTGCGTGTGCCCGCACCAGGCATTTGTAAATGGCCGGCGCAGACATGCTCCCTGTTAGAGGGAGGCGGAGAATGCGGCCTTTAGAGCCGCTGCTCTTAGACACGCCGTGGGACTGGGATAAGGTGAGTTACTGCAGGCGATTTGGGGGAGGGGGTACCCCCCCCCCCCAACTTGCCGCTGTTGATATTTGCATACCTTATCAACTTGTGTTTAGCAGAGCTCTGTCTCCTGAAGTTTTTTTGAAGCTCTGACGGATGTAATGTGTTCCAATATTTTTCTGTTTGCACAGTTAACCACACCGGCAATGTTTCTGATGTCATTTATGTTTTAACATTCCTTCTAGAGTTGCGCTGAATTTGCTCCACCCTGCAGCTTTCTGCCGAAACTCCTCCCACCCGAAGGGGGAAACGGTCATGAAACACCGGCACCTGGAAATCCTGGGGTATCACGTCGTTCAGGTATATTGTTGTGTTAGTTTAGGAACACTTGCATTGGGTATTTCAGAACCAACATGGATGTTGTATCTGTAAAAGAAAATAGGCTTTTTCCTAGAATGTAAAGTTACACAGCACCCAACACAAGGAATAATAGATTTACCCATCATTCCTTGCAGTGCAAGGAGCCATGCAAATCATCTAGAGTGTGCAAGGAAAAGCTCAATATTTACACAGCCAAACTCCTCCTGCTTTGTAGACTTGTGTCGAGCATTTGGTCCTTATTAGCACAAGGCTGGATGTATTTGACTGTATAGGGGGGTTAGACCTAGAGAGTACAAAAACAAGCCACCATGTGGAGAGACCCATGTTAGACTTAATACAGCAGGGCTAAAGAGACCAAAATACCCCCTACTCAAAGGAAAAAAATAGGTGCTTTCCTAGAGTAGAAAGTATTTACACAGACCCCAGCACAAGGAATAATAGAATGACCCATCACTGCTTGCTTTGGGCTATGCAAATCAGCTCTTTACATTTCGGGACACCCCAGGCACTCTGTAGGAATAATTCAAGGCAACTGGACTTGCTGTTTTATTTTCTTGTATATGTTTCGCTAGGTTTGATGAATAGCGAAATGTCTTTTAATTGGACCAACACCCAGGATTTTGACTATCCTGGGTTTTGGTCCACTTCCCCGGGTCATCCCCCGCTATGTGAAACCCCCCAGATCGCCTGATTCAACTCACCTCACCCCGCTCCTACGGCGCATGCGCAGCCGCTCATCCAATCAGCATGCTCAGAGACGCTGAGGTATGCGCGTCAAAGCGGCGTCAAACCTCAGCAGCTCCGAGCACGCTGGTGGCCCGCATCTCGCGCTTCCCTCTAACATTTGTAAATGGCCGGCGCAGGTACGCGCCCTGCTAGAGAGAAGCGCGAGATGCGCCCCGCTTAGGTAAGGTTAGCGGGCGTCCTGGGGGATGTCGCACAGCGGGGCATCCCGATTTTGGATACCCCACGGGGAGGGATTGGATCGGCACGGGAATCTTATAGATTCCCGGGCCGATCCAGCTGGGTGGTGGTCCACTTTGAGAAAACAAAACGGGAAGTTGAAACTCACCCGAATGAGCCCTGGCCAAGGCAAAAGGTTTTTTTCTCCACCTGTATGCCCTGACATTCACTTTAAGAGTTTTGGATGCTTCGGCAGAACATAGCTGTTGGCTGTGCTGCTGCTTCCTCTCCTAGCCACTTACAGGTTCAACTAATAAATAGGAAGTTGTGGACTACTTGGCAACTTTTTTTCCCCTTGTGACCCCCGCCCACTACCCCAACTCCCACTCACCATGCTATTGCCGGAGGGAGATAAGCTGGCCGGTCATAAATACGCAAATGCGATATAGAAAGACTGCACCCGGGAGGATTGTGGGATATATACACCACCTGGGTGCAGCAAAATGGCGGCAAGGGAGCAAGAGGTCCCATAGCCTGCAGCCTGGTGAGGCGAGTAGGTCATTATTAAGCATACACCAGTTTATTTATTCCTCCCTGGCAGGGCATCCTGATTTGGGATGCCCCATGGATCGCCCGAAAACTCACCTCTCCAGGTTCCCACATGCCCCACAGAGGTATAGCAGCCCCCCCCCCTGAAGAGTATTATAGACTGGAAAGGGGTGTTTATTCTCTTTAAAGTAGATCAAAATCTGTTTTGACACCGCCCTGAAGTCTAAAAAATTCCAGGGCCAGCCAATTCCCCCTTCCTGGGCATCCCTATTTGGAATGCCCCACCATGTGAAATTCCCTGTGAACATCGTAAAACGTAACTTTCCAGCGCATGCACAGACCTGATATGTGCTCCCATGTCAGGCCTCCAGCAGGAGGCATCCCACAATTCATTCATTCAAAATAGATTGTCGGGTATTAATATTCACGCAATCTATTCTGAAAAGTACGTTTTCTGGAGATTCACAGGGTATCCGGCACAGGGACATCCCAAGTTTGTTTGTTTTTTTTTCCTTTTTTTTGGTTAAGCCTGGACAGAACCTATAATATTACCCGAACCACCTATTTAGAAATGCTTTATGCTGCATTTTTTTCTTTTATTTCTACTGCAAAATCAGACTTTTCTTTTTAGATCTAGAACTTTTAGCCAGTATTTTGAGGCTGTCTTTTTTAATTTATTTTTTTAGATCCCTAGTTCCGAATGGAACTCAGTGGAACTGGAAGCAGATGAAGCTAGGATAAACTACCTCATGCAAAAGATTTTTATGTGAATTATTATATTTTATTTTTAAAGGAATGTATATATTTTTTAAATAAACCAAAGCAGATGCATGACTTATTTTACTATCATTACAAATAAATAAAATGAACATCTTTTCTTCAAGAGAAGGGTATTTTATATTGGTGTTGTATTCTTTAAACAGGACCTTCAGCATGATTTATTGAAAATCCCAAACCCTTAAAATTTATTAATTTTAGATGCTGGGGAATCACTTTTTAAGTTTTTAGTCACTTACTTATTATTCTTTCCCCCACTGGGCTGCAACTCTGTTAAGGACTTTAGGATACGGGCACCACCATTTTGATTCAGAAGCAACACACTTACTGAGAAGAGGATAGTGGGATAAAGTACAGGGGGGCGGGTTATAGCTGTGCTTTGCTCAGACAGAGCAGAGCTGGGGTCAGGAAAAGGTCAGCAATCCCAGAATGCAGAGCAGCACAGTCAGAAGGCACTTCCTGTTTGCAGGCTGCCTGATGTCCCATAAGCCGCCATCTTGAATGTTTAAAGGCTCATAACATGCAGTAGATGCAGGTAGGATGATATTTAATGTGAGCGATCTGTATGTTCAGGGAGTGAGAAATATATAAGATATGCTCTTATTCAGAGGGAAGGACCGCTTTAAGTGAACCCACACCCTAAAATCCCATGACTGGGGGGGGCATCTGGATTGGTGAGGCACATAGACCCTCCCATACTCTCCTCTACCAGGTAATGGCAGCTGTTGCTGGCCCTATGTCACGTCAGTGGCCAATCCACATGGCCCCGCTGACAAGTAGCATAGAGTTGAGGCAGATAGGTGTCAATATGGTTTGGGTGGGCAGGGGATGGAAAGGTGAGTGGAGCTGGGTGGACAAGTTAGACAGCAGTTTCTGCAGAGCTGGTATTGTGGCATTCCCACGGGGCAGGTGTGGGCTCACAGCCATTCCGCACCCTGGGCTCCGATCAGTTCTGCTAGCCATCTGATGTCAGAGTGGCTAGCGAGCTGAATGGAGTGGAGCATGGTACCAGAAACTGCCCATAGGGAGACCTGGGAAAATTCCCAGGGGCCTCACTGCTTTTGAAACCAGTTGTGCTGCTGCTTTTAACATACATATTCAATCCCTGCCCCCTTAGTCTCCCAGCATCATGCTGGGGGGGGGGCTCCATAAAATCGCAGGCTGTGTTTGGCCCTAGTCTTCCACTGCCCAAAGGTCCCTTCTCCAGAACCAAGGTAATTTTAAATACTATAATTCCACTTGACACTACTGTTTCTAACCTATGCTCATAAAAACGGTGCTTCTGGATTCTCTTCTCCACCCAACAGACACACTCGCCTACCCAATTCATGGATACCTGTATCTTACAGGTAACACTTTTCCTAAGGGACGCAATGGCATCTTTCTCTTCATTTCCAACTATATGAAAAGGCTTGGTGTGGTACATGGAGTTTTATGCATGTGCTTTACAAGCTTATTCAGAAGTGCATCTCAATGTAGTATAAATCAGGGGTGATCAACCTTTTGAAGACCACGGGCGATATAAGTGAATTGAAAACTGTGCACAGTTCAGAATTTCAATTTTTTTAAATTTAAATAGCATAACAAAAATGTCCTACACCAATCCGGATACACTGTCTCCACACAAGCCATAAATGTGTTTCACTTGTAGTGCTTTCGCCACACCTCCCCATTACCACATTTATATCCAGCAATACACATGCCAATTGCTTTACCTCTCCCAATATATGGGTCCCATATTTATAACCCATGCCCCCATCAATCCCAAATTGTAACCAATACTCAACCCATCTAAACACCAACCAATGCTACACATACAGTTTAACTATAGTAAAAAAATATTATCTTGTTATGGTGCCAGAGGTGTCACCCAGTGGACCCTACCTATATCACTACACCCTCTCATCCTTACTGACATGCCTCCCAACTGTCCCGATTTTCGCAAAGAATCCCGCGGTCCCGGATCGTTAACAAATGTCCCGGGACGCCCTGCGCCGTGGCAGTGTGCCCAGGGCCGCAACAATGCCAGCGCGAAGATACTAACTTCCTGGCGTGTGGGGTGAGAGAGTGGGGCGGGCGGGTATTGCGGGGGAGTGGGCGGTATGCTGGGTTGGGGATAAAAAAAGTACGCATGCAGGGGTGAGCTGGAGAGCGTGACAGGGGTGTGGTCGGGGCGTGACAGGGGTGTGGTCAGGCTCGTGACAGGGGCAGGGTCGGGGGCGTGGCTTGTCCTGCTTTCACCTTTTCAGAAGTTGGGAGGTATGCTTACTGAGCCTATATCTACCTTTTACAAGTCAGATCTATTTAACCCTCCTGCTTTCCCCACAGCAGTTGAAAAACAAAAATCTCTAAAAGGTTCTCTGGTGCTGAGGAGCCATTACCCAAAATGGTGCATTTGTTTTCCACATTTCACACAGCTTCAGAATGATCAGGTGACCTCCCCATGTAATATCATTGTGAATTTCTGACCATTTTAATGCCCCTATTAGGAAAGGCACCAGGAAAGTTAACCTTATTTATTTTTTTACTGTTTCAATTAAAATTAAAACTAATCATGGCCCCTCTCTCACTTGCTGCCTGGGGTGTCGGCAGTCATTTTTTAAATTAAAACATTCATAAAAAATGCAAACGTTAACTCTGCATGTCTTTTAAATAAAAAAAACAAGCTGGCAATTGATGATTTGGCTTTTTAGGTTAACAAAACAGAAAGGAATGTACTGAGTATTTTTAAACCTGTTTGGGGCAGCTGTAAATAGTTCATAGGAAGTGTAAATCTAGGGTCAAACCTGTGCTGAATCTCATTTTTACAATTGTACATTTCAGTTGTATTTTTTCGCTTTAGGCTAATTCTTTACATTTTTGAGAGAAGACAAGTGAAAAAATAGTGTAGAAAACGAAGCATGTTTTTTTCTTTGCTTAAACAAGACCTTCAGCATCATTTAATGAAAAGCCCAAACCCTGCAAATCCAGCATCTAAAATTAATATATTTTAAGTTTTTAGTCACTTAACTTATAATTATTCTTTCCCCCACTGGGCTGCAACTCTGTTCAGGACTCTAGGATACGGGCGCCGCCATCTTGACTCAGGAGCATCTCACATACTGAGCAGAGGAGAGCAGGATAAAGTGCAGGGGCGGGGTTATAGCTGAGCTTTGCACAGACACAGCAGAGTTGGGGTCAGGGAAAGGACAGCAATCCCAGAATGCAGAGCGACACAGTCAGAAGACACTTCCTGTTTGCAGGCTGCCTGATGTTCCATGAACCACTAACTTGGATGTTTAAAGGCTCATAACATGCAGTAGATGCAGGTAGGATGATTTTTAATGTGAGCAATCTGTATGTACAGGGTGTGGGAAACATTATAAGATATGCTCTTGTTCAGGGTGAAGGTCCACTTTAATCACAATAATTTGAAAAAGCTAAAACTAGAATTTTTTTCTCAGAAAACAGGCTAATTTTTGTTACAGACTTTTTAGAATTGAGGCCTATAGTGCAGTTGTGGCCTGAAGGAATGGAAGTGATCTTGTGATTGGAGGGCGGCCGGTTCATTTCCCAGAATACAATGGCCATATATGCCCCCCCCCCCCCCCCAAAAAAAAACACAAATCCCGGGGGGGTTTGCCCGGCATCCCAAATGTGGATGTCACGGAGATAGGAAAGGCTTTGAAGTCTTCACAGGGTTTTTGGCCACTTTAACACCTGCAGCATTACTACTACCTCCACAATCATGCAGGGAAACGGGATGAATGAATCGATGTTTCAGCGATCTACTTGCTGTGCCTGACACACATGACCTATCGCGGCGGCCCATTCAGAAAGCCCCGTCAACCAGCGCCGATCCCGACCTTGGAATAGACAGACGGTGTAATAATGGAAAGGGTCTTCAAGGAGCTGCATGATTTTATCGGTGACGTGCGCGAGGTAAGTCACAGCGGGTTCCCGCAGCATGTGTGGGGGGGGACAACACGCCGCTAACCTTTCAATAAGAATTTGTACTGGGTCTATAGAGGGCTTTCAAGATGACGTCACATGTGCGACAGTGCCGGCCTCGTGCGGCTGCCTGTCACTTCTTCCAAATATTCAGCGCAGAGTTTGGGGACAATGTCGTGAACCAGAATGTGTTGATCTGATCGAATGTTTTATACAACCTAGTAAATCCGATGATTTACTTTAACACCCCCAGGGGATCCTGATGTCGGATACCCTCACTGTTAAAATCCTAAATCACGAATGGAGGACAGGTAATGGTGCATTACAATGAAGCATTCACTTATTGGATTAGATGGGTAATGGTCAGTATCTCACTAATTCAGGGCTCACAGGTGGGGGTAGGTTAGGTTAGCTTTCCTCTGGTTCTGGACCTTGGTTTAGGTCTGTTTCAAACTGGCTGGGTCGATTTGACATATGCCCTCTGTTGAAAAGGGGAAAACCTAACCCTGCAGGACAATTTCCTCTTCTGCACCATCAAGGCAGGTGAGCGAGCAGCACACCTGGTCATGTGCTGGGGCCACCTCAGGCAGCACTTGTGGGTTCAATTTGTTTCTTAGCTGCAGGAGGAAGGGAGGAGAGCATCTGCCCACCCACCAATGGTAAACTCCCTCTTAAAGTGGACCAAAACCCACCGCAATCAGCCCGGGAATCTATAAGATTCCTGGGCTGATCGATTCCCTCCCCCCGGGGCATACAAAATTGGGATGCCCCTCTGTGTAAAACCCCTCAGGACACTATACTTCCCAGTCCATCGGCGCATGCATGAGCTGCAGCAGCATCCCCGCTATCCCTTTAGCAGGATGCGTGCCCGCGCTAGGCTTTTGTGGATAGGCAGCACAGGCACGCTCTCAGAGGGAAGCGGGGGATGCGGCCACCAGCGCACTCGGAGGTGGCTGGCCTTAGACGAAGCCTGGCTGGGTGTGGTAGTGCACCACATGTCGTAGGGCGACGGGAGATGTGCTGAGACCTACTAATGAGCCTTGGGACTACGGAAAAGTGAGTATTTGTGGTGTTTCCCTGGAGGATCCACACAGCGGGGAATCCCAAATCGGGCAGCACTAGGGGTTGTAAGTTGGTCAACTGGCTTATAGGGAATCTTTTATATTCCATGGCTGGCCAGAGGCCAATTTTCCTCTTTAAAGAGAACCAAAACCCATCTTACTGACTCAGGAGCCTAAAAAACTCCAACTGCAAATTCCCTATGCCGGGGGCATCCTGCTGTGTAAAACCTCGCCTGTGATCCCACAGTACATATGCGGGCCGCAGCTGATGCGTGCTTAAAGCGGAACTACAGTCAAAAACTCCTTAGCAGCGGGTCAGCACGAATCAGAATAGCAGGCAGCACTGATAGGTTCGCCCGTTGGCCACGCTGATAGGCTGCTTGCGGTCACCTGAAAGCGCCACAGCGAGCAGCCTATCAGCGGGGAGTGGTGAGTATCCTGGCACCCAGTTTCTTATTTTAACTGCTGCGATACAGAGCAGGGCAGCCCGGGTCATGCTGCTGCTAAGCAATACTGCGGAACTCATTTGTACTACAGTCTTATAAAAGCTAGGTCCGGTTTTGGTCCACTTTAAATTGGGCACTGGCAACCCCAGCACCAGGTCTTGACTTTAGCTGGATGTCCAGATGTATTACGTAAGGGGCACTGTCTGTAATGCTATGAATTACACTGCTGCTCCCCAAGTACCCACCAAGGGAAGCATCAAAATTCTATCAGGAATGAATGGCTGCTAATGATCAGTTGGATGATTCCCCCCCCATCTGTATCCTTTGGTTCCAGTATAAATAAGTGACCTGATCGGGACGGAGGATTGGCGATACAATGTGTATTCTTTGTTTCTGGTCCCTGTTAAACTAATTTGAAGATGTTCCGTTGGAGCTCCGCTGTCCGCCTGTGCCGGCGACAGCTGCACACCCCCAGCGCCAAGCCTGACACCTTGCTGGACCAATTCCGAAGATCCACCAACGAGTTCCACGTCTTTCAGCTGGTTGGGATAAACCGCCATGTGCTGACCATGGACCATGTGACCTGCGCCATGAACTTACTTTGGCGCTTTCAAAGCTCAAAGCCCAGAAAGCTGAGGATGATTGATTCTATTCGAGAACACCCGGAATTCTCAGCACTTGGTGTGGTGGCTGAAAATAATATGACGCTCATGGAGGACCAGGAACTGGTGGAGATTTTAAATGTTGTAGAGAGGTAAAAAAATTACACTTTTTTAAATTTTCTTTCAATTTGCTGTTATTTTCGGCATTTACCTTTTTGTTTTTCTGTTCCTTGAAGATTTCATGTGGACGCACATAGTTCTTTAGTGCAGGGCCTGGTAACTGAGGGCTGGAAGAGGTTACAAAGGTCAGTTTTCTATTTTTACTCTTTTTTTTATATTTTTTGTAATAACTTTTATATTTTTTTTTTGGTTGTTTCTGAATGTTTTTAACTTTTTTAATGCAGATTGGACCTCTCCTCATTGGCCACCTTTGCTGCTTCCTTAAAAAGGCTGAATTTGGGCACAAGCCCACTTATGGGGCAAATAGCCAGCATTGTGGATGCACGTCTGGATAATGTGGAAGTCCCGGAGTGAGTTTCTCTATTAGAAAATATACCTAGTTATTAAAGTGGAACAAAACCAGCGATTCTGGTTTGGGATACCCCACTGTGTGAACACCCCCACCCCAGATCGCCCAGAAAAACTATTGCGCATGCATGCGCTTATGTCCAGAGCCGTTTGGCGCGCACATGTAATGTTCCAAAAATGGCTCCGTTTATGGCAATTGGGAGCACTCCCGTCCCCAGCCTACCGCAATAGATTCCGGGGCTGTCACATTGGGTCTTGTTCCGCATCAATATGCTGTTTTAAGGCAAACCAAAACCCAGGATTTTGCTTATTTTGGGTTGTGGTCCATGCCCCAGGTGCCTAATTGTGTAAAACCCACTGTAACACCTGTATCCTTAAGCTCTCCTCCAATCAGGTTTCCTAGATGTGCATATGAATCAATGTCTAGGAAATCTAAATTGTTGGAGGCTAGTCACGTGCTTACAACAGCTATTCGGAGAGGCTGAGCTCATGTGCATTCAGCAGCCAAAGCGATGTACTTGCATCAGCAGTGATTTAAGTAAACACAGCGATCCCCAGGTTTCACACATCCGGCCATTGCAAATTGGGATGTTCCGTGTATAGGGAATCTGCCGGCCCCAGAGACTTCCAAACTGATTCTGGTCCACTTTAATAAGAATTCATCTACTATACTGTCCAAATGACAGTATATACTGACCACCTATACTTTAGACTCCAGGGCTGGCCAATCAAGCCCCCCCCCCCCCCCAAGCAAGCTGTTCTGAGAATTAAATAGGTAGTGTGGGAGGCCCCAAAGTGGGCCCACCCATCAGTCTCATCTAAGCACCAAGCATGTCTAGCTGTGTGGAAAGACAGAGGTTGGTTGCCTATATCTGCAGATACATGTTGAAGCCACACTGCCCCGACAAGGCACTCTGTGTTTATTGTGGTCCCTACTCTATATATAGTGGGTGAGTCGGCAACTCCTGGTAAGTAGCTCTGTATTTTACTAGCTGCAGTACATGTCCCTATTATGGGACATATATATATTATTATGTATATTATATTATTAATATATATATATATATATATATGTGTAGGGACCACACTAAACACAGAGTGCCTTGTCGGGGTGGTGTGGCTTCAACATGTATCTGCAGATATATGCGACCAAACCTCTGACTTTCCACATAGCTAGACATGCTTGGTGCTTGATACTTAGATGAGACTGATGGGTGGGCCCACGTTGGGGCCTCCCACACTACCTATTTAATTCTCAGAGCAGCTTGCCATTTTTCTTTCAATTCAGGATGCCCCACTGTGTGAACCACTGTGATAGCCTCAAAAACACTTACCTTTCTGGGGTTATCCATAACCCATGCTATCCAGCCTGCAAGGAGGCCAGGGATGCAGCTTTCCCCGCTTCCCTATGTTCGTATGTGTTTCAGTCAGGGCTGTATGCAATGCATTAATATGCACGCATTCAGCGCTGATTGGATAAGCACATGTGGCATGGGGGTTTCGGGAAGGTACATTTTTAGGATGATTTGGGTGGTTTCACACCAAAAGAGGGCCATCTGATCCTCATTACCTGGGGCACCCCACATTGCTGTTTGAAACCCCAAAATGTATTGCCAGTAAAACTTACCTGATTGACCATGCAACGGCGCAGGCACGGGCCGCTGCTGTGCTCCGTTATATCTTCAGCCAGGCACGTGCATCCTCCCCAGCTTGAGCATAGCGGGGGGATGTGGCTAGTGGAGCACTTGACTCTATTCAGCCCTTAGCCGACAAGAGCTCTCAATGGTTAAAGCTAAGAAAGGACAGCTAAGAAAAGCCATATCCAGTCGAACAGACCGATGGGCTGCACACATGCAACATTTTTTCAGTAAATATCAAGGTTGGCCTGTGACTCTGTCAAAGTTTTTAATTTTGGCCCACTGTGTATTTGAGTTTGACACCCTGGCTTAAAGTGGACCAAAACCCAGGATTTTGACTATCCTGGGTTTTGGTCCACTTCATTCCCCGATCAGGGGCACCCCACTGTGTGAACCCCCCCCCCCCCCCCCATCGCCGCAGCCAACTGACATCATCGCGATCCTACGGCGCATGTGCGGGCGCTCCTCCAACCAGCGCACTCGGAGACGCTGAGCTATGGGCGTCTAAGCAACGTCTAAGCTCAGTGGCTCCGAGCATGCTGATGGCTGCATCTCGTGCTTCACAAATGGCCGCCACAAGCAAGAGCTCTGCTAGAGGGATAGTGGGCATGCGGCCCGCACATGCACCGTTGGACCGGGACTCAAGGTGTGTTTATGGGCAACCTGGGGGTTTCACACAGCGGGGCATCCCGGTTTTGGATGCCCACGGGGAGGGAATGGATCGGCCCGAGAATCTTATAGATTCCCGGGTCGATCCAGCTCGGTTTTGGTCCTCTTTAAACCAACCATGGCTGAGAGAGGCATATCCGCCTGTTTGGTCAGATAGCATGGCTTTTTGTGGCTAGAGGCAGGAGAGCGAGCTGTCAGCACAGGGCCTGGAATCATTTAGATCTAGTCACATACACTCTTCTACTTAAAGTGGACCTAAAGTTTTTTACTCACACTGTCCTGTAGGAGTGGAGAGCTGATCTGGTGTCAGGAATCTGGTCTGGCGATGGGCAGTCTGCAGGAGTACTTGCTGTCGACACCACTTCTTACACTGTTCATTTTTTTTTTATTCAATAGGACACTGTCTAGTTTCATCGAGAGCTTGTACACTGTGAGCTCACCCAGTCTGCAGGAGCGGATGATCTCAAAGACCGAGTCCATCTTGGACAAGTTAGATGTATCTCATCTAGCCAATGCACTCCGGCTGATGGACGTTCTCCATAAGAACAAGAACCAATATTTATCCTTGTTCAGAAAGTGCGATGGAGTTTTCCAGAAGTATATTCACGCCATAGACACAGAGACCATGTGCAGCATTATAAGAGTCTATAAGTTCCTACGTTTCAACAACTCTAATTTTCTTGTGGGAGCAAAGCCCAGGCTGATGAAGGAGGTGGAGCGCTGTGATCACGCCGGCAGTTTTGTTGACCTCTTTATTGTTTTGAGCCCTATGGTATCTGAAGAAATGAGAAACCGGTAAGATCTGAGGCAGTGTAAAATTGTTGTGGTGAGAAGCCCTGAAGTAGATCTATACCCTTCTTTGCCCCAGGCAAATGTTAGTTTTGTGTTATTAAAACCCACCCCCTCCTGCTTCTGCTGGCCACAGTGCAGATATGGTCAACTTTTCTCCTTGGGGATTCGTCAGACTGGGGACTGGAACCTACTCCAATAGGGAGAATCCGCTGCATTGCATTGTGTGCTGCTGGGGACTTGCCTTTTGTTTTGTCGACTGCAGCTGATTGGTGGTTGATAGTCCATTGATCAGCAACTTGCCTAATTGCTTGATCCGAGCCCGTGCTGCCGCCCTCTCTTCCCGCACTGTCCCACGTGGGGATGGCGTTCCAATCTTGCGATTCGCCATCAGTCACAGGAATGCTGCCATGCCCTCTCCATTTATTGCAATGGAAGGGGGGTCCTGAATCCTGACACACCCCATCTGTAGTGAATGGAGAGGGTGTAGCCGCATCCCTGTGACTGATGGCGGGAAGGTGGGAGCCAGCATGCAAGTGCTGGTGAATGATGCTCAAGCCTGTGGGGCTGAATAACTTTAAGTGTTGAGGGGAATCCTGTCCTGCTATAGCTTACCCATAGCACTAAACCTAGTGTAGATCCGCTTAAAGTGGACCAAAACCCAGGCTTTTGACTATCCCAGGTTTTGGTCCTCGCCCCCCCCCCCAAAGGGCATATAGATTTGGGATGCTGCACTTTGTAAAAACCCCCAGGTTGCCCATAAAAATTCACTTTTCCCCATGCCTAGGCTGCACGCCTGTGCATGTGCCGTAGCGGCAAGCTCGACTCGATTGACATTGGTCAATCTAGGAAAGGAATCGGCCATGGGTTGAATGGATCGAAAACAAGCCAATCGCTGACAGCCACTCCCCCCCCCAGCCTCTACTGGGCTGTGTCTGCAAAGGCCATTCACAAATGGGCCTGTGTAAAGGTACATCATAGTGTGGCAACACAAGCATAGTTGGGTCGGAGATCAGGTTAGGTTTTCTGGGGAGGGCTTTACACAGCAGTTCATCCCGAATCGGAATGCCTTGAATAGAGCGTATAAGAAGGAATCTAGTAGACTCCAGGGCTGCCAAAGACGGGTTTTGGACCATTTGTGGGTTGACATTCGTCCATATTTCCTTAATCTCTGCAATCATTAGCCCTTGCTGCAGATCTTCTGCTGCCAACCGTAAAAATTCAACTTTACTCAGACAGCTCATCCCTCCAGGGAAGGCTTCTGTTGATGCCGCCTCTCCATAGCTGCTTTCTATCTAGGACAAACCTCCTTTCCTAGCAGATGATGTTCTGATGAAAGATAAATGGGGGCCATTGCTACTGAAGGAGGCCTAGAAATGAGCAGTGCAGGAGTGATGGGGAGGTAAGGTAAGTATGACAGTAAGTGGACTCAAGGGGGAAGTTGTGGTAAAGAGTAAAGATCGGGCTAGAGGTAAGGAATAGGCCTAGTGACCGGAGAGTTGCTGATTCCCGGCCATGCAACATGACTGTAATGCTCTTGAGCAAGGTACCTTACCTCCCAACTGCTCCCTGGGTGCCTTAATTAGGGCAGCCCACCGTTCCGGGCATGTGTAAACTCACTGCATGGATGGGTTAAATGCGGATGAATAATTCGTGTGTGCGCAAGCAGGCAGTGGTCATCTATGCCCACACCCCCCAAATACCAACCAAATTCTCCACTCACACTGGCAATCATTTGGACTAAACAAAATCTGGGCTCATATAGAACAAAGCAAAGACATTCCACGTAGTATGGTAGGTTTTCAAAGCTTCCTCTATTTTAGGACAGACATTGACCAGAAATATTAAAAAAAATAACCTCCCATTTAAAACCACCAAATAGTGGCATTGGGCGGCTAAACAGAAAAAAGCACCCGCTCGGCTACAAGATCTTCCTTTTTGTCCCTCTTACCCAATCCCATAGGACTCACGAACAGTAGTGGGGTAATGGCAGGCTTTATGCTCTGTCGGAAATAGAACAAGCTCTTAACAAGCATTGCGAAGATGTCTTCTCGTAATCTAACCATCTGTCCGAGTGTGATGAATCAGGAAAAACGCCGGGTCCTCCACTATTGAGAATGTGGAGAATTTACATACAATTGGGCTTCTTATCGAACCTCAGTTTGTCACAAGACCAAAATATATGGATGAAGGTACCTACATGACCGCACCAGCATTGTGCATCAACTGATGGCATTATCGAGTTCAGTTTTTTAGGGGTGTAGTACCTTCTACTAAGGTATTTAGAAGTCTTTTCTTGTGTACAAGCTTTATGCATCAGCATGAACATGTTTTCCCAGATGCTATCAGACAGGCAAATCCCTAGCTCCACCCCCTACTCCATACAAAAGCGGGGGTATTAGTCTTCTGCAAATTTAACAGTTGGTACATAAATTATATAGTTTTGGATGTAACTCAGTGGTTTTAGCGGAGTCTTCAAAACCGTGAGGTTTTTGACAAAGTGTTGCCATCTGAATAGATTCCAGCTATCCAGATTAACTTCATATTTCTCCCTCAGTTGTTCTATGGGGACCCAGCTGCTCTCTGTAACTCTACCCTTAATCCCTCCTGAAGCCAGCCATGGGTCCTGGGTGGTTGGGAAACTGTAATTGTAATTACTGGTGTAGGCTTTTAGTCTGACTAAGCCTGTCTACTGGAGGATTGTTCAGAGGCGAATATTTACAATAAAATGGTTCAAAGAGATTGTGGGATAGACCAATAAAGTTTAGCTAAATCGGTCCTACATCCATTTCCTAGCAAATTGGTGCAGGGCCGCATCGTGACAGGCTCTGGGGAAGGGGGGTGGGGCATCCAGATTGCTGGAGCACCCCCCCCCCCCATGCAATGCCCCCAGCAACACCTAGTAATCCTTACATGAACCTCGAGTCTTGGCCGAAATGCGACATTCCGATTGGCTGCTGTTGGGCATGTAGCCTGGCAAAGACGCCCACATGACAATGATTTACACACTTGGCTTAGCCTGGACAATCCTTTGTAAATGTATTGCATTTGTTAGACATCAGACCTAATGTCCTTCATGTTTTGTTATTTCACAAGAGTCCTACAATTGATACATTTGCTTTTTACACCCTTGCAGAATGGAAAAGAAGCTCCACAGCTTTGCCGAGGAGATGTCCCTCAAGAATCTTCTTGATGTTTTAAAGGTGCTGGCAGACACCGGGTGTGCCAACACCACTCTCATCCAAAAGTAAGTCATCATCATTAAACCTTCCTATTAAAGTGGACTTCTCACCGGCCAGGTCATTCCTGGAGTTTAAAAGATCCTGATTGCGGGATGCCCCACTGTGTGAACTCCACAGGCCGCCCAACAATTACCTTTCTGGCCACAATCGCAGGCCATGGCCATAGCCCGGGCATCCCTGCACATCCCACACCCAGCCTCTCTGGCCCCAAACTGCAGAGAAACCAGTTATGTGCCTGCTCCAACTCTTTAAGCTGGATCTTGCTTTAAAAGAATGCTTTATGCTGCGTATTAGTATGTGTGGGAATAGCAGAAAGGTGAGTGGGTGATCTGGGGGGTTCCACACAGTGGGGCATCCCAAATTGGACATATCACATATCCCAAAACAGACATATCACCAGACTGGTGATATGGGCTCTTTAAAGTAGAACAAAACCCTGGATTTTGACCATCCTGGGCTTTGTTTCATCCCCCCAGGGGCATCTGGAATTGGGATGCCTTGCTGTGTAAAACCCCCACCGAACAGCCAGAAAAACTCACCTCTTCCCAGTCCAACAGAGCATGTGCAGGCTCTCGTCCAATCGGAGCCATTTGGCAAACAGCTCTCATAGGCCACCCCCGTGGTCAAAAATAACGGAAAGAAGCAGGGAAAAAGACAAGCCCCAATCTATTGCCTGACTCCTGGAATAAATCATGTTGTCAGCCGTGCTTGGAACATAGGATGGGGCTGGAAGCTATGGCATTATGGAAGGAAATGCCAGCCAAGGGGTCCAATGCAGCTTCCACTTTACAGGTCTGCCGCAGTGCAGTGGAGACCTCCCTGTCTAGCCACAGGGCTCCACCACCTCCAAACCCTTAGATTTCTCTGACTGGACCCAGTCAAACATCTCTGATGGATACTCCAGATCCTTCTAAACTTGAGATAAGTGAAGGGGGAAATCTGATCAGGTATCCCTTAATAAAGGATTTGATCTAGGGGTTCTCGGATTTCAGCAGTCCATCTAAAATGAACTCTATTTTCCTAAATTGCCTAATAAGACAGGCCATCTTTTTGTCCTACACCTATATGGATACTCTACCTCCTTATATTTCTGCCCATTCCACAAGAGCGGTCTCATCATCCTGGACAGAAAAAAAGAAGGGGCCTCTATTGATATTTGTAAAGCAGCCACATGGTCCCACACATTTTTTAAACTGTACCGCCTAGACTTATTATCTGATAAGCAAAAATCCTTTGGTGGGAATTAGTACAGTTTCGTCTGTGTGCCCGACATGCATTTAGGAAATGACAGGCATCATATTTAAACTTATGATGGCTCAGGGATTGCATCTTTTTATTATTATTTTCTTTTGTTTTTTTGTATAGTATTACAGTGGCATTTTTTTCACAGGTGGGTTATGGTAGTTGTCCTTTTAAGTCCCTGTCCAGACACACAATAACTTCCTCTCACCTTATCCACCATGGGTAAAATGAGCCATTCCAAAGCAGCTCAAAATCTCTGATTATATGTGAATACCTTATGTATTCTAACCTAAGCCATTTTCTTGACTTCACTTTCTGGGACATAGCAGAAATGGGAAGGGCATGTCATTGTGCAGCTTTACGAGTCAGGAGCATGATCTGCTTTGGTCATAGACAGCTGCGGGACCGCTGTGGCTTGCTGTGCTCGCTCGGGCTGACAGCAACGGACAAAGCGGCGGTTAGACCACTTTCTTGCATTGTCCTGAAGGGATGAAATTGAAAAATGTGGATTCCTGCTGTGGCTTCTACCTGGCAATACAGAAAATGGAGGAGAGGTACATGGGACAGGCATCAGCTGAGCTGCCTGCTGCCTTATTACCATCCTTTTAAGTCAGTGCTGCCCATATTAGCATCTGATTGTCATTGCTGAAATCGTTTTACGTTGTTTATTTCTTTTAGGGTCTGTTTGCTGTTACGGAGCCATTTGGAGAGCTTCACACCGGACCAACTGTGTAGTATTGTTGAAGCTGTGGTTCTTCTGGGCCACCAGGATTACCGGCTACGTATAGACCTGCAGCAGCATTTTAAACGGCAAGATTTATTTTATTTCAGATGAAAGTGATTCAGCATCTAAATAAAAAAACAAGTGCCAGCCCAGCGACCAGCAACTCTACTGATTGCTGGATCTGAGCCTCAATTCCTGTTCCATCCAAGACCCGAACACCGGGTCAGAATCGCAACCAGGCATCAAATGCCCTCTTCATTCATTGCAATGGAGGGAGTTTGCTGAGGCCTGACATTGCCCCCCTACATTGTAGTGAATGGAAAGGGGGCCTAGCGGCACCTCTGTGACTGATGGCAAGGGGTGAAGCTGCCACGGAGGTGACGATGAATAGAATGTCGGGCTCAGATCCAGCGATCAGTTGCTGATCACCGGACTAGGAAAGATCAGCTTCACGAGAAAAGGGTGAGTACTTTTTTTTTTTTTCTGTGGCTAATGAATTTCTTTAAAGCAGACCAAAACCCACATTTTGAACTATTAATCCCCTGAATTGCTCCCCCCATGAGTAGAACCTTTTGCCAATTTTTAGTGCTCCTGCTTCACTCTAATCCCAGATAATGGCTCTTGTTTTAGCCATAAAGCCCCGCCTCCTTCATTCATTGCTGTTGTTGTGTGGCAATGATGTCATTGCCAAATTTCTGCCGAGTCAAATTATCCGGAATGCCACCCACCAATACTGGCAGGTGGCATGTTTGCCACCTCTTACCAGTTCATAATCCCTGTATAAAAAAAAAAAAAAATGTAAGTGGACCAAAACCCAGGGCCGCTTGATTTAGCATCTATAAGAGGCTAGGTCTGGTTAAACAATCACCCCTTGGGCATCCCGCTTTGGGATGCCCCACTATGTGAAACACCTCTGATCGCCAACTTTCCTTACCTTTCCGACGTGCTTATGGCCGGCAGCTGCATCTCTCGCATCTTTCTCCAGCTCTATTTGGCCCCGTCCACCCTAACTGAATGGCATGGTCGGGCCGTGCCCAGCCAAGAGATACAGGGGGTGGCATGCGCTGATGGCAAGTGCGGTTAGGCCTCCTTTCATTTTCGCCAGCCACATATTAATATTCGCAGCCGAAGAAGCTGATTGGAGGAGAACCGTGTCCGCTCCATGGGAATGCCAGCGAGGTGTGTATCTGGGGGGTTCCACACAGTGGTGCATCCCATTTTGGGATGCCCCATGGTGACGGACCAAAACCCTGGACAGTAAAAATCCTGGGATCTAGTACACTTTAACAAAGTGGCCTTTACCTCGTACTCTTGAATAGGACGATTTGGGGTCTCTTTTAGCCCACTATATTAGGCCTGACATGGGTCTCTCAATTGTGGCTTCTCCCTTATAACTGTAGGGTCATCCCACATTAAGGGGTCATTGTTATTGGGGATCTAAAGCCATTTTTTAATGACAACATTCCTTTTGTATTATTACATATTTATGGCTTGCTTCCTCACTGCGGCTTTCCCTGGTGTTTTCCTGCAGGTGTATAATGGCCAGTTTCCAGCCATCCAGTGTTACATCCATGATCACAGCCCTGTGGTCCCTGAACCCCCATCAGATCGATGACGCCATCATTTCTAAGCTCGATGATGTCATTGCTCAGTGTAACTTCTATGACTTAAGTCGCATGACTTTTGTGGTGAATCAGCTGCTGCAGTCCTCTCATGCTCCTCACAGAAGATCCAAGACTCTGCGGACGCTTCCTGAGAAACTGAACGGCTACAGAGTGAATAGAGTGCAGAGCGCCGAGTCTATCGAGTCCCTGATGGGGGAAATGAAAGATAAAGACATGATGGCAAAAATGGATGACGCCCTCCTGGAGTGCACCTTACAAACCTGCCGACGATTGCTGCATCAGCTCAGCTGGAAGAACGTTGCGCAATCCTCCACGTTTGCTCTCGGAACTAATGTCCTGTGTGCTCCGCTTCTGGACAAAATATCAGAGGTGGCCATGGATAATATAACAAAGGTAAAAGCAGTTTACTGTAATAATAATATTGGCCCTGTAGTATCCATATTGGATCCTATGCTTTGTGTAGTACAGCCCTGGACAGGCCATGTAACATAGGAACCAGCCTGAGAACATCTACTCGCTCGATCCTCCAGCACTGATTACTTAAAGTGGACCAAAACCCAGGATTTTGACTATGCTGGGTTTTGGTCCCTTCCCCTGGATCGGGGGTGCTCCACTGTGTGAAACCCCCCATATCGCCCAAAGAAACTCACCTCATTCCGGTCCTACGGCGCATGCGCGGCTGCTCGTCCAATCAGCACGCTCGGAGCCGCTGATGTCACGCCATCTAAGACTCCGTCTAAAGCCAGCAGCTCCGAGTGCACTGGTGGTTGCATCCCCCGTTTCCCTCTAACATGGAGTGTGCCCGCGTGAGCCATTCACAAATGGCTGGCATGGACACCCGCCCTGCTAGAGGGATATCAGGGATGCGCCCCCACGCATGCGCCATTGGACCGGGAAGAAAGGTAAGGGAATGGGGTGACCTGGGGGGTTCCACACAGTGGGGCATCGATTAGCCTGAGCATCTTATAGATTCCCGGGCCAATCGAGCTGGGTTTTGGTCCACTTTAAATAAGACTCCAGGGCCCCCTGATTCCTTGCCCCTGTAGCACTCTAATTCGGGATACTCTGCTGTATGAAACCTACTGAGTCCCCTGTAAACCCTACCTTCTTCATGAGCCGTGGCCAACGCAAGCTATACCTTTAGCTGTGTGTGCGCCCACTCCAAGCATTGGCGAATGGCTGGTACGGGCAAGTACTTGTTACAGGCATGTGCCCATCGGCTCTGCTCGGCTGCTTTCGCTAGATTTGGCCCTTAGCTGATTCCTATCTGAAGTTGATGACCACAGCCGAATGCACTTATTGGACAAGAGCTTGCTCTGTGGGGTTCCGCATATCCCAAATAGGGGTGTCCCTGGGGCAAGGACCAAAACCAAAATCCTGGGTTTGGCCCACCCTGAAGTTCACCAAAACCTGAGATTGTTGCCAGCCCAGGTTTTGTTCTGTTTCCCTGTGATACCCCCTAGGATTGATCGTATATTCCCCTCGCTGGCTATCCCACAGCGCATGTGTGGACTCTTGTCCAATTAGCCCTCTGTGTCATGTATATTAGTGCACAGCATGTTTGATAACCGGTAGAAAGGAGTAGGGAAGCAGCCATACCCGTTTCCCCGACACAAGCAAGCTCCAGTCCCCAGCTGAAATGCATCAGCAAGCTCCAGTCCCCAGCACATGCATCATGGGATCAACGCTTCTGTAATAACAGGCAACCCATGGAGTTTCACACAGGGAGGCATCCCAAATTGGGATGCCCTAGGAATAGCTACTGCTATAGCTACTGGAATCTACTGGCCCTGGAGTCTTTTAGAGTGAGTGAAAGCTTGATCCCATGCAGCATTGCTGGAGCACAGACCCAGTGAGGCTACTGCCCATGTTTCTACAGGGTCTCCAGCTGTTGGCCCCAGCAGGGGTGCACCTGTTATGGGCCAGCACTGCTGAGGAGGCAGAAAGCCACCCACTTTCTTTAGAATATTTACTTTTTTACTCTCTCTCTCTGTGGTTCAAGTGGACCAACACCCAGGATTTTGACTATCCTGGGTCTTGGTCCACTTTGGTGGGGCACCCCCGATCGGGGTGCCCCGCTGTGTGAAACCCCCCCGAACCCCCCGAAAAACTCACCTCTCCCAGCACCGACGGACAAGCCGCGGACAAGCGGCTCCTCCGCCGCCGCCTCCCGCGCGTCACTCTTGACGCGCCGGCCATTCACAGACGGCCAGCGCAGGCGCGCGCACGTCTAGAGGGGCGCGAGGGAGGTAAGGGGATTTGGGGTGTTTGGGGGGTTTCACCCCGCGGGACATCCCGATCTCGGATGTCCCGCGGGGAGGGAGGTGATCGACCCGGGAATCTTATAGATTCCCGGGCCGATCACCCCTGGGTGATGGTCCACTTTCAGTGAGTGGCGATAGGGGCGTCACTGCATGCTGTCATGTTTTTAAGTCAATTATTGGTGGCCCCCACCTCCCCTCCTTATTCCCTGCATTTCTCTGTTGAGGAGTAGAGGGGCATCTTTCTAAAGTTCACTTCAGTCAGCAGAAAGGTTAGGTTCACCCTTGGGCCCCTGCAGCAGTCTGAAGGGCCACAGCAGTTAATTTGGTTGAAGGTCTGGTTTAAAAGTGACACCAGCTTTGACCGCTTGATGTGATCTCATATCTGTGATGATTGGTCCATTTTAAGTTCATGCGTAACCTTTCTCTTATTTTTACTTTTTCAGATCTTTCCCTCGACTGTATACCCTATTGTCCGTGTTTTTGCCATTATGAACTACATGCCCCCTGAGGGAGAGGCGTTTTTTCACGTGTGTGCACAACATGTATTAAATAATTTAGGTAAATACTTTTTTTTTTTTTTTAATAATCATTTTAAACTTATTCTTGTTGATCCTAGTAACACATATATACATATTTTCGGGATAACCAAATAAACATGTACAGTTATGGCCCTGTACACACCCAGCCAGTGACATCCATTAGTTGTTGGCAGTCAGGTGAGCAGGAGCTCAGAGGGGCCTTTCTCCAGTCTTAACGAAGGATGAGTAATCGAATTTGGGGTGGGGGGTTTGGAGGGGATTTTGAGGGCTGATGCCGGTTTTCTGGTTGTAGATGTGGTTTAAAGTGGACTTATCGCCAGGATTTTTACTGTCCTGGTTATAGGTCCTTGTCCCTATGCTGATTTGGGATCCTTGCCGATCGCCATCAAAGCTCACCTTCCTGGGTGTCCCTTGGTGCATGTGTGCATTTGGCACTGAATGGCATGCATAATAATCCACTTTTAAGGAAGGTTTTCACTATACACTATACATAATATATATATATATATATATATATATATATATATATATATATTATATTACTGTATTATTGGGGAAGGGCTAAGTAGATTGCTCTTGCTTATCTCCATGTCCCCATTTATTCGGGTTGATGTTACAGCCAGGGACTTTACTAATTAGGGTAGTCCTTAAAGAGGACGTTAAAGTATTTTGTAACACTCCACCCACCTCCTTTCTCTATCCCCCTATGCTAAACCCATTTTGGGAAATAGCATAAGAAAAAACTCACTGGGGTGGTGGGTAATCTGCATGGAAGCTGAAGCTGGGACCTTGCTTGACAAGTCACATTTATGTAATATTGTTGCAGTGGCCCTTTTACATATTTTAATATCATGTACTTTCAAGAGAAATATTCATTCATGTAAAAAAAATAATAAAATTAGTAAGATTATTCACTCTTGAAGTACATGGGGGAGACCCTCTTGTCACACACATAGTCCTGCTTACACATGAGAATTAGGGGGGGGGCTGTGCCAGCAGCAATTCACAACAAATTTAGAGAGATATATGCCTCAGAAACAACACACACAAACACTGAATAAACAGCTAATGTAGCATAAGAAAACTGTGGGAGGGAATCTGTTACAATGTATCTTAGTCGGGGGATACAATGTATTTTATTCAAAAATGAGTCATTACAGCTGAGGGCTTACTACTTCTGGCTAGCAACAATAGATGATTGCACAGAGCTATGAGGCAATTTTGACTGAGGGACTCGTTTTTCAGAATTGCCTCCTTCATGTGTGCCAAGATGGCCGCTGCCATGCATGTTTAAGAGTGCAGAGTCTGCCTGCTTTTCCAAACATCTGCATAGTGTTAATCTCTCTCAGTAAGTTTACGTCACTAATTGCAAGAGAGGAGCTTTATGGGAGCAATTTACTAAACTTTGATTTTTTTTTTTGACTGGAGGTCCACTTTTAGGAAAATCAATCCTTTCTGTTTACAGAGTCGCTCTCGCCTCATTTTTTGGTGCTGACAGCTTACAGTCTCGCTGTGGCCGGCCACTTTCCAGGAGAGCTCATAAGATCAATATTCAACATCCAGTTTTTACGCAGATTAGATGCTCAGTTAGATGGTAAGTGAGATAATAACTTGCTAAGGGCAGCACAAGTCTGGTAAGTATTATAGAACCAAGTATAATGGAGCAGAGGGGCACCACCCGCTGTCAATGAATACATCGTTCTGATTGACCGGTGAAGCCAATTTTTGTATCTCCTCCATTTTAGGCAAATACACCACATTCCATATTATTATGCATTTGATTTTTCTATAATGCTGGATGCAAATAACAGTATCCTTTTCAATTCATGAACTGTGAGTTTAACTCTTCTAGTGCCAGCTACGTGAGTCTCACGTAGCTGCCTCTCCAACCGTTTAGTGCCAGCTACGTGAGACTCATGTAGTTGACTTTAGAGCCCCATAAAAAAGTAACAAAGATACAGAATTACCTGACCCCTCGTTTGAAAGTGCCAGCGATTCTCTTCAAGTATCTGTTCGATCTCTTCCCCGGGGCCTCTGATCTTCAGGAGGGGGCCCGGAATAGCCCCCCCCCACTTCCGCTGTGCCATCTGAAAGAAAAAAATAAAAAATGACACAAACTCACCTAACAGCCTGATCGCTCCTCCGATGTCTTCTCTTCACCAGGGGGGCTCCGATCCCCCCCCTGGACTTACCATGCTTCGGGTGAGGACCCAGCAATGGGCCCTCACCATCCTCTTCGGGCGCTGGCCCCGCCCACTCGTCGGAGGAGAGGGATGACGTCATCCCGCTCCTCATATACCGGCACCCGGCTCCGATCTGTCACTTGTCAGTAGCGATCGGAGCAGGGAGGGTGGGAGGCAGGGAGGCTCTGATCCTCCTGCCTCCCACCAGTCCTGCTCCGATCACTACCGACAACTGTCATCTGCGGCGGCGCGTGACACTGGATGGGAGGTAAGTATAAGTGAAAAAAAAGAATAATAAAATATTTTTTGTCTGGTGTTTGTCTTTTTTACTTTTAACTATTTGTGAACTGGTAAGGGGTCCATGAGACCCCTTGTACCAGTTCACAAGGCTCTGGGGCTGGCAGTCACCTGCGGCTAGCGGGTGACTTGCCATAACCCCCCCCCCCCCCATTACCTGCCTCCCCAATAGCCGGGGGGGCAGAAGGGCCCGGGCCACTTAGTGGCGATGTGGGCTAGTAGCCTGCAGGGCCAGGGGCCACCAATCCTGGCCCCTGCGCCCTGTTCTACAAGCCCCCATAGCTGGTCCGGGTCGGTAATGCTGGGTAAGGGGGACCCTACGTCATTTTTTGGGGGATTTTTTTTTTTTTTTAAATGTAGTTTTTATTGAAGAAGCATGGAAAGTGACAGATCACGTTCCGTACAGTTAAATATCAGCTTACAGTGAGAATGTATGCACATATACAGGAATACAGCGAGATAATGAAAACAACCAACAACAATAGCGCCCGGGGCAGTAGGCGCACCCCCCTCCACCCTGGGCCCGAGGGGGCAGAAGAACCAGTTGAAAAGAAAAAATGGACCTTAGTCCCTGAGTAATGGCTATCCCCACTAACCCGGAGACCAATGGTGGAGGAGTGCCCCCCCGCATCCCGGCACTGAATTTTTTATTGCACATCAAGATGTAATAAAACGTGTAATCCGTACACCACGCCTCCAACATTTTCTTATTATAAGGAAAAATTGAACTCACATATAACTAACTAATGGAAATACCACTGGAACAGAACAGAATGGGGGGAAAGACAGGACATGACAGACAGATATCAGAGGGTAAACGGGGGTGTGGAGGAGAAGGGGGGGGGTAAGGGGGCAAGGAGGAGGGGGGGGGAGGAGGGAGGCTGAAGACCTCGACGGGGAGGCCTACTCCTGCAAGAGGTTTAAGTAGTCCGCTGAGGCAGTAAATCGATTCCAGGCCTGCCACCTCTCTCTGTGCTGATCCACCCTCCCCTTCAATGAGGCCGTCATCTCCTCCATTCTGCCAATATCGCCAACCCTGGTAAGCCACATAGCTGTCGTAGGGGGTGACGTCGATTTCCAACAAGATGGGATGCAGGTCCTGGCCGCGTCCAGGAGGGGGGCAAGCAAGGACTTGGTCCTTTTCTCGATGGTGGTGGGAGCCAGGCCAAGGAGGTAGCCCGCCGGGTCCTCACCCATGTCTATATCCGTCAGCTTCAGGACTATTCTCCTGACGTTACTCCAGAACACGGCCAGTGCCCCACACTCCCAGAAAATATGTATCATTGTGCCCCTGGCCTCGGAACACCTCCAGCACAAGGGAGAGGCGGAGGGAAATATTCTCGCTAGTCTCGTCGGAACGAGGTACCAGCGTGAAAGAACCTTATAGGAGGCCTCCTGGTATCTGCAGGACATCGATGACCTATGAGCTACCTGTAGCATGGCCTGCGTCTGCTCCTTAGTGAAGCTCCTATTTAGTTCCCTTTCCCAGCCCTCAATGAACGGGGGTTTATAGGATTCAGGCGGGGAGATGAGCAGTGAGTAAGCGTGGGACAGTGCTCCTCTGAAGTGGCCGCTGCCTGAGCAAGACTGTTCGAAAGGGGTTAGAGGTCTTGTATCGTCCATAGCCCTAGACAGGGAGCCTCGATAGTGTGTGAGTTGCGTCTCAGCTCCCTAAGGACCACAGCTCTCTTCAAAGGGGAGTTAAGTCCCTTCACATTGAGGGTTGTAAATTTTACCTTGGACATATCGGGGTCTCAGGAATGAGCGGGGGACAAGTGGAAGGTGGGAGGGGGGGGGGGACGGGGGGACACACACGGGCGACAGGGGGTAGGACGGGACAGGGGGAAGGGGGTAGACACAAAGACACCAATGAAATAGGAACTAATAAACTAGACTAGATCTGGAACTCCTAAGAGTCGCCACAAGCCAGTCAGGAAACAGGGTACTGTTTCCCAATAGGGAATCTCTCCCCGCCCCCAGAATAAGGACAGGGGGAGACTCCGGCCTACTGCGGGGGCGAAACGGGTCCGAAAGGCATGGAGGGTCCCTCCGGCCATCCCAGTAAAATATACGGAGCCCCCCTAAGGATCCACATGGGATCCCCGGGGCCGCCCCCTGTGAAAAACTCTATCCCCCACCCGAACCAACCACACAAAGCTTCAGCACGACCCGACCCGCCCAGCGGTCCCACGCCCGCCGCACAGCGGCTGGCGCACGGCCCCCGAGCGGCGACGGGGGGCGCCGAGCGACTATATAAACAAACAGCAATTCAATCAAACAATTAGGCGAAAAAAGGAAAAATCAGCAGCAAATACAATATGAAATATGGATGTAAAGGAGAGCAACAGAGCCAGTCCCGCGGCACAGACCAGGGCCCTCCTCCCCTCAGGACTCACTCGCCAAAGGCATCGGCCCCGCATGGCGACGTCCGGGGCGCACGGCCCGCGGGGCGCCGAGGCTTCTCTCCCGCCGCGGTCCCCGCAGTCGCCCGTCGCCACCAGGGACCCGCGAGGGCAACGGGGACGGGTCTAACCAGTCCCGAACTTCCATGGGGGGGGAGTCCAGGAATGCAAAAAGCTCTGGGAGGTCGGCCCTAGATCTCAGGGCGAAGACCCTCTGATTTTTGCGGACGAGCAAGTGGAAGGGGTACCCCCACCGGTAGGAGGCTCCACAGTCTTGAATCCTGGCAAGCAGGGGTTTCAGGCATCGCCGCATCTGGAGTGTCCTTCTGGATATATCCGGGAACACCTGGATCGTTGCCCCGTCGAAACTGATTCTCCCCCTCTCCCAAGCTTTCCTGAGAATTTCCTCCTTGACCGTGTAGTAATGTAGGAGGCAAATTACGTCACGTGGGTGGTTGGGGTCCATCGCCCTGGGCCCAAGCGCCCTGTGAAGGCGATCTATAACTATTTCAGTGCCGGGCGGGCGGTTAAGAATTCCATTGAAGATGCCCACTAGCGTGGGTGCCAGTTGGTCTTGGCCCGTTGCCTCCGGCAGTCCCCTCACTCTTAAATTGTTGCGTCTGCTCCTATTTTCAAGATCGTCCAAGTGGAGGACGGCGGCTTGAGAGATAGCTTGTTGGAGCGATAGACTTTTTTCCAGTGCTTCCACCCTTTGTATAGTTGTGAGCTGGGATTGCTCCAGGCCCGTGACCTTAGAGTCCAGCCCTTCCACCGAGTTTTGCAGATCAGAGATGTCTTTCTTAAAGGAGCTCTCTACTCTTTGGATGAAGGACTCAAGGTCAGCTTTGGTGGGGAGGGCTCTTAGCTCCGCTTTAATATCTGCTAGGATGGGGTCAAGGGGGGCCGGGGCCCGTTTGTGGGAGGGGGCACTGCCAGGCATCATCGGGGAGTCGGCAGAGCGCCGAGCTTTCATATCTTCAGCAGGTCCCTGGCTGTGCACGGGGTCCCCACTCACACCGCGGGGGGTGGGGCCGCGGGGCGCGCCGAACATTCCCAGAGAGGATCCCTCGGGCCCTCCACTCAGGCCAGAACCCCAGGGGGAAGGGGTCATGCCGCCGCTCCTCTCTTCCGCATCTTCAGCCCACATGATCCCAGCTGGGTCACTCCCAGAGAGCCAAATCGGGGAGGGCCGGGCTCCATCATGACCCTCGGGGGAGAACCAATCTCCTGGTGGGCTCCTTGGGGCTTCTGAGGACGCCCGCGATCCTGGGCTAGGAGGGGATATCGGGGGGGCAACGACACCCGGGTTTGGCCCCATCGTGGGGGAGGGCACATCCCCCCTGAAAATGGCTGGGCTTCTCCCACGTGAGGGGGGGGAATATGACCCCCTGAGCAGTGGCTGTCCCCCCTTATTGCCAGGCAGGGCCGGAGCTAATGTATGGGGTGTGGGGGCGGCTCTGTGGGGCTCATGGGGTGCATCCCCCTCTCCTGCCAGTGCACCTGTCTGCCCCCGTGGTGTTGGGCGGTCGGGGCGTACCTGGTGCGCACTGGGGTGTCTCTGCTGGGCATCCGTCCCGCTCTCATCCTCCCCGCCGCCTCCTTCAGCCGGGCTCATCTTGTCTGTGGCCGGGGGGGCAGCACGCTCCAGGTGCCGCTCCTCGCTCGAGCCGCACCGCCGGTCTGGGCCGCGCCTGTCACTGCGGCGCTCATCCACCACCCTGTCTGCAGCCACAGACTCCAAGCCGCCGCCTGTCCCCGAGGTCCGCCGTGCGCGCACTCCGCCGCTCTCGATCTCTGCGGCAGCAGGGGAGCTCCTCTCCTCCCGCCCGCTCTCCAGGTGGGTCGTCTTCGGCGCCGCCGCACGCCCCTCCGCCCGCTCTCCGGTCACTCCTGGCCTGCCGCATGTGGCCGCCTCAGCGTCGCCGGCCGCCGCCATCTTGGACGCCTCCCCACCTCCTCTTCCGGAGCGCTCTGCGGCCAGGTAGGCGCTGATTTTCCTATTCAAAGGGGGCGAGATGGTCTTCACCCCCTTCCTCTTTTTCGCCATGTCGAATTAGCTCGGGTCCGGGCAGGAAAACTGGGCTAAAAGGGGTCAGCCAGAGGGAGCCCACAGACAACGCGTCCTCACGCTTCCATCGCCGGCCACGCCCCCTCCTTTTGGGGGAATTTTAACCCTTAAAATTCCCCAAAAAATTTGGTCCCTGGAGGGGGGACCCTACGTCATGTTATGTTTTTTTTTTACATTAACCCCTTACAACTATGCAATCATATTGCATAGTTGTATCCTATCTGAAATCTCCTAAAGCGCTGTTTCAGTTTGGGGGAGTTTCCTGGGCAGGAAAGGGTGTCTACCAATACATATGTGGTACTGTTGTAACCGGGAGAAATAGGGCTTTCACACGCAATAAGATTTTATTAACAAACTTACATTTTTTTATTACAAAAAAATACTACAAATTGTAAAAAATTGATTTTTTTTAATTTTTTTGCACATATTTTACCCAAAAGTATTGAGAATACACTAATAAAAGGCCAAACAAGACATTTCATGTTGAAGCCCAGACTCTGCTGAAAAAAAACAATATATAATTTTCCTGGAAAATCCCTGGAAATCCCTTCATAAATCAAGGTTGAACATGTGTAGCGCAAAAAGTGAAAAGTAGTCTGGCAACAGTGTGACAAAAAATCTAGGTAGGCCGGCACTTAAAGGGTTAAATCACATTTTATTGATCAAACCTCCCAATGATAACTGTACCCTTTTCACAAATTAAAATATTTAAAATGCACTGTTCCATATACTTTTTAAAGGGGTGTTAAAGAACTGAAATAGTCATTTGTTGAATGTGCAGAGGTAACAGGTCACATTTCCCAACAACAGTTCATGAATTGCATTCAAAAGCATCCAACTGAAATGGTAACATAGGAGCCCTTCTTTCATATCACATTCACAATTCTTTCATCCATTGAACCTGTGAGTTTTTAGAGAGTTTCTGCTTGAATTTGTCAGGTTGTCAGAGCTGCTGTTTTGATGTGAACTGCCTCCCACACTCATATATTTAGCTTGAAGCGGAACAAAACCTGGGATTTTGACTTTCCCGGGCTTTCCTTTCCCCTGCCCCACTGTGTGAAAATGCCCCAGTTAAACTCGCCTCTCCACCGTCCAAAGGTGCGTGTGCGGGCATTGAGCCAATGAGAGCAGTTTGCTACATTTACATCTTTTGGCCTTCATTGACTATAATGGGGAGTGTGCGCACGGCCGAGGATGGGGCAGCGTGTGCCCCCTATTGACAGCAGTGAGAACCGCCTGCCAAATTTACGTCATTTCAGCTGGCCACTCTCATTGAACGCGAGCCCGCACATACGCCGTTGGACCAGGGAAAGGTGACTGTGTACGGGCGCTCTGGGGGAAAGCCATAAGCTGGCTTTGGAATCTTTTAGATTCCAGGCAGCCCATTGGTGGGTTTTGTTCCACTTTGAGGTTACTCCAAAGTTTCTCAATAGCGTAGAGGCTGGTGGCCACATCATGAGTTAAACTCTCTTTATGCCCATAGCAGCCAATGACATTATTTGCAGCATGAGACGGGGCATTGTCATGTATGAAGAGGATTTTGTTACGGAAGGTGTGGTGATTCTTCTTGTATTACGGAGGAAAGTGGTCAGTCAGAAAGTCTATACACTTACCTGAGTTCATTTTCACACATTCACTAAAGGGGCTTACCAGCTCGCTTCCCATGATTCCATCCCAAAACACGACTCCGCCCCCCTTGCTGAAATTGCAGGCTTGTTGGAACATAGTGGCCACCCACCAACCATCTGCTACTCCATATACTCCAAAACCCACGAAGATCGGCCCAGGAATCTATAACATTCTGTCCCCTCAGGGAATCCAAAATCAGGATTCCCACGCTGTGTGAAACCCTTGAGGGCACCCAAAAACTCACCTTCTTTTCCGGTCCAACGGAGCATGCGCAAGCTGCATCACGCCTATCCCTCTAGCAAGGTGCGTGCCCGTGTCAGGCATTTGTGAATGGCCGGTGCGGGCACACCCCCTGTTCCAAGGTAGCGGGAGATGCAGCCATCAGTGCGCTTGCATGTGTTAGTATTAGACGAGCTCCATGACGAAGGGACTTGAACGGATTTGAGCACGCTGATTGGACTAGCAGCCGCGCATGCGTTGTAGGACCCGGAAGAGGTGAGTTTGTTCAGGGTGACCTGGGGGGGTTTACACAGCGGGCACCCCCAATCGGCCAAACCTAGGATAGTCAAAATTCTGGGTTTCGGTCCGCTTTACAGAGGAACAACACGCAGTAATTTCACTTTCCCATGTGTTGTTTCTCTTGGGGGGCATCCTGAATTGGTATGCCCTGCTATATCACACCATGTTGCCCCATACACTCGCCTTCCTTTCGCTCCCACGACGCAGACTCAGGCAGGAGCTAGTGCGCTGATTGG
Source organism: Gastrophryne carolinensis (assembly GCA_027917425.1). Taxonomy (NCBI): domain Eukaryota; kingdom Metazoa; phylum Chordata; class Amphibia; order Anura; family Microhylidae; genus Gastrophryne; species Gastrophryne carolinensis. The sequence continues at coordinate 225,691,079 of CM051240.1, read as the reverse complement.
CTGAGCGGCTTTCACTCGACTCCGCTAACGGATAAGCAGCCTAGCGGCGCTGAATGGTGTCGGGTACACCACCAGCCACATCTTCTGCTTCCCTTCTAGCTGTGGCTAGAGGTGAACGGGGATGCAGCCCAGTGCAGAGACTCAGCGAGGGCTCTGGGAGAAGGTGAGTGTATCGGATCTTCCAGGGGGTTTTACACAGGAGTGGAACTTTGACGGCCCTGGATTTTTCACTCCAGGGCCCCTGAAGTTCCTTTTTTAAATCCAATTTGCATACAAATTTGGAACAAGTTAACATTTGTCCTGTAACAACTCAGATAAGGTAAGATAAGTCTTGTTTGATAACTAGATTTGAATTATTATTTTTTTCTGGCTGTATGCATTTGGTGACTGCAGTAGTATTGAAGCCACTTTTTTCTAGACTGATTATTATGCACACAATATACCGGTATGCATATTATCCCCCACCTTCTTTTTCTCTTTGTAAGCTGTCATTTTACCCCATCACTCCTGACATCCTTCTGTCCCAAAAGCATCATGAGAGATTAAATGCAAATTCTGCATCCCAATGGGGGGTGTAAGGGTGGCATTAAAGAGTAGGTTCAAGGCAGCAATGAAGTGATATATTGTAATCCTATATTCCTCTTGTATTCCAGCCTTTCATTATTCTATCAGCAGCAGGTTACGTCGCTTCCTTATGGAGCTGAATCGCGCCGTCTGCCTGGAGCACCCAGAATATGACGTTCCCTGGTTCCATGAACAGTATTGCCAGCAGACCCTACACAGAGGTGAGAAAGGTCCATTGCTGATTGGCTGCCCACTTTCCCCTAGCTTTCCTACTATTCCTCATGTGATTGGAGAAACCTAAAGGCTTTCGTTGCCGGGTTGCTTTCTCGGCAGCCTCTTCATACTTTCGGTCTAAGTGATCTGCTAACAGATTCCAGCTCTCCTGTCATCCAGGTCATTGTGTTTTTTATCTGCCTATAATGACAGCAAAGTGCTGCTTTCCTTTTTCCCTTAGGAGACTTTAGGTCTTCTTTATTATGGGCTTTAAATTGTAACAAAACCAAGGAATTTGACTTTCCTGGGTTTTATTCCAGTCCCACCAACAGGGATTCCCCCACTGTGTGAAACCCTATAGAACGCCACTATTCACTCACTTCTTCCTCGTTCCAACAGAGAGCCATCTGTCGTGACAATGTCTTTTGGCAAAAGGCTCTCATTGACTAGACTGGAGAGCTCCTGCCCCAGCTATATAAGCTGCAGGGAATGCAGCAGCTCCCCATTGACAACAATGAGAGGCGTTTGCTGAATGACCAGGTCATAGCAGACAGCTCTCATTGGACAAGTGGAACAAAACCCAGCACAGCCGGCCCTGGAATCTAATATAACCTTTAGTGACTTTACTTCTCTCTTTAATGCGGACCAAAACTTACTGCACTAGTTAAATAAATTAAAGCGGACGAAAACCCACATTTTTGACTTGCATTCCCTGAATTGCCCCCTCCCCCATGAAGAGCACCTTTTGCCAATTTTCACTGCTCCCACTTTACTCTAATCCCAGATAATGGCCTCTGTTTTAGCTGTAAAGCTCCGCTTCCTCCATTCATTGCCACTGTTGTGTGGCAGTGATGTCATTGCCACACCTATGCAATGACTAATACTCTGCCATCTTTCAAAGAGGGACAGTGAAAATAATTGTGTTCGAGCACGATTCGAAAAGCAGAAATATCCGCCTACTGACTCTATTGGCCATCATTGCACGCCGAGATGTATCATGGGAGTTTTCACAAATCTGGTCCCTGCTCAGATCTTGTGCATGTGCTGTTGTTTTATCTTAGGGAGATGGGGAGTAGCGCCTTAGAGAGGAAAGCACCTTGAGATCTCTGCTCCAGCAATGTCTCGTGCACTATCCAGGTGGTACTCGATATAATCAGAAAATGGGAAAGTGGTACTTGTTAAAAAGGTTGGGAACCCCTGGTCTAGATAATGGGTTCCTGTCAGTGGTACAAGTACCATGGGTGGTACACAAGCTCCCCTCTGGTGGTACTCAAGGCCATTGGGGGTGAAAGTGTAGGAACATGAAGTACTGCAGACATGGTACTGCTCCAAAAGGATGTGGCAAGTCAACATTCTTGGGATGATGGCCTTGATGGCAGAAGAGCTTTTTTTATTGGGCCAGTATAAGACCTACACCCTTCTGAGGAAGCCTGTGTTAGTGGTGATGCTGGTGGTGCTAGACACAATTGCAAAATGGGAAGTGGTACTCCATGAAAATAGGTTGGAAAATCCTGGTTTAGGATAAATGTACAAAACCCCAGAAACGATTATGCAAAATGCATACTCCCTATCTGAAGGGCTCAATATAATCAGCAATTATATATAACTAATGTGTTAATCAAAATTATTTTTTTAAAAGAGAAACACCACCCCCTCCCTCCATTCTATAAGACTCTTGTGAGAATTGGTGTACCTCTTTTTGGGGCATCAGCAGTTGGGATGCCCCACTGTGGTACACCTCCTCCACAAGCCCTCGCTGCATCTTTGCACTATGGCTGCATCCCTAGCAAACCTTTAGCTAGACGTGCACCCTGGTCGGCCACTCAGAAAGGTATGCCCACAACTAGAATCGGGGGCAGGCACCACTCGCTCCTCAAGGCGCTGCATCGATTGATGAATGAATCAATGCGCCCATTGGATAAACATGTGACCAGAGTGCAGCAAGATGGCAGCATGGAAGCATGATCATTGGCAGCCAGGTAACAACCTTTTTATTTTCCATTTTAAAAACTTAGTGACTGGCAAGTCAAAAGTTAAAAAATTATCAGTGTCTTACCTTACATTGAGTCCCGCCAGTGCTCTCATTCCTGCTATGTATCTCTGCTTAGTGAGGAAATCACTTCCTCATTCTACTTTTAGTCTCCACTCCGCTGACCCGGGCTTTCAATCAACCTTCAGTAGACTGAGTGCATGTGAGTTCCCGTCTGCTCACTGAATGGGCGGGTGGGGGATGGCTACTCCCGGGACCGCGGCCGGACCCCGCTTGCCCTGTCCTGCCTCTGCCCATTCTCCTGCAGCTCCTGACCACACACACACACACACACACACACACACACACACACACACACACACTGCATTTGTGATTGTTCATTGCTACTCTGGATTTAAATTTCGTAGTGAGAGTATGCCATTAAACATTTTGATCCCTGTGCCCCATCTATTTTTTTACTTCTACTCTGTGCCTACTCATGGCCTTTCTGTGTGGATATTTAGTTTAATTGTTTTTATAGTGTATACTTAATAAAGATGTTTTGATTATACTAAGCCATTCAGTTAAGGAGGATGGTTTTTGATGGATTGTCTCTTTTTGGGCTTCTATATAAAGAGAAGTTGTATAGAGCGCCTGTGCCTCCGACTGTTAAGCGTGCCTGCGCAAGCCATTTATAAATGTCTGGAGCAGGTACAAGATTTCACTAAAATTAAAGTGGATATGCAGTATATGATACTTGGCGATCCTGGAGGATACACACAGCGGGGCATCTTAATTCAGGATGCCCCATAAAAAGGGAGATTCTATGGAGATGGTTTCTCTCTAAAGTCTACTATAGGCTCCACTTGTGCTGCTTGGTTACGCTTACCTTCTGTTGCTATATCTCTATTCTAAGTATACAGCACGTCCTGTTCCAGAAGATATTCCTTACACTTGGGATACACTCCAGTAAATGGCACTGGACTGCAGAGACAGAAAAATGGCTCCTCCCGGCCCCATAAATACCCGGGACCTCCCACAAAATTCCCAGTTCTTCTCTGCAGTCTGGCTGCGATGACTAGAAGATGGCTCTCTCTACTCGCAGGTGAGCGGGGCTATTAGCCTGCGGCCCTGTAGGACTATTCCCACCCGTTTCCTTCTACTGCCTCCCAGCTCAGGCTGCTCTGGTTCGGGTGAAGGTAGGCAGCACCGCTGTCAGGTACTAAGGAGCGTTGCTCCGACCCCAGTCCCCCACCAAAGGGTATGCGGTATAGGCCCATGGTGAGCCTTATGGGATGCCCCTCCCGCACTTTATGCCCCTCGCCCCCTGTCCCTACAGTTGGCTCCCTTTAGGCTGGCCGTTGCTTCCCCCTCGCTCTCCCTTGTAGTTCTTGGGGTGGGGGGGGGGGGGCGCGAGCTGCAGATGACGCGTTTTGCATCACGGTCTCCGCGGCCCGCCCCTCGAGGTATGTGCGGGCGCCATTTTGATTCTCTGCTGCTTGTGCCTGGCGCCTCACTATCGCAGTCCGTAAGTGCCCCTGCGGGGGTGATTTATTATATATTGTTTATACTGCATATCGCTTATGGGACCTTTTCCTTATGTCTTGCAGGTGGGTCAAACTTTGTGGTTTCTCCTGGTCCTATCCCCTCTATTTAGTGTTAACTCTTATTGGAGGGGTATTGCATACCATTACTCCCACTTCCCTAGCGGGTTATTGGGGCATCCCGGGTTGCTTTTATTAGCGTCAATCCCTATTGGCCTGTTGTGCCGTGATAATCGGCATATGGAGGCTTCTCAGGATAATGTGCTCAGGGTTCCTTCGGGACAAGCCCGGCTGTGTGTGGCATGTGGGGTATCCCCTATAAGTGATGATGTCAGGGTATGTGTACCCTGCGCCCAGCAGGTACTTGCCCTGCAGTCTGGTTTACCTGCAGGTAGGCCTAGTGCTGCGCCCCCTCTGGCTTCGCCTACCCCCCCACGCTTACGTCTGACTCCCAGTGAGGTGCATACCAGTGTGGAGTCTCAACCTGATTTGGCTACCCGGGTAGCCAGCATTGAAAGGCATATTGCTGGTTCTGGTCCGCGTAAGGCTCCTGCTAAGCGGCAGCATCTGGCACCCGGTGTTACTCTCTTTCCTATGGAAGCTGAGGAGTTTTTTGATGTTACTGGTTATACCCCCCTGGAAGAGGGGGAATTGTTTTCTGATTCAGAATCATCTGAGGATCAGCCTAGGGTTCATGCTGAGTCTGGGTCTGACCCATGGGCTTCAGATGATACTGACAGACTTTTGGCTCACATTTTTGAAGTGCTCTGTATTTCTCCTCCTGCCGTGGCCCCGCGGCAGCAGGGGAGCTGTTTCATACTGTTAAGCCACGTTTGGAGTTTCCTGAACAAACCCACTTTAATAATCTGATTCTCAAGGAGTGGGAAAGGCCTCGCCGGCTTCCCGGGATACCAAAGAGTTGGGATAAGAGGTATCCCTTTCCTGCTGAAATGGTTAAACGTTGGTCATGTCCTCCAGAGGTGGATGCTCCAGTTCTGGGTCTGTCTAACACATCTGTCATGCATCCCCCTGACACTACTACCTTTAGGGATGGGGAAGACAGGCGCATGGATCAGCTTGCTTGCCATGCCTTTGCCTGTGTTGGGACCGCGCTCTGTCCGGTCTGTGCCTCTGCTATCACGGCTGTTGCTGTTAAAAGCCTGCTCAGGGGTCTCTTTGATGGGGCCCCTGATAATGCTGGTAGTGAGTATAGAGCTCTTCTGCTTTGTGAGGAATTTGTTGCATATGTTCTCTCGGCCCTGGATGATACCATTAGAATGTGTGGCAGGGCTTCTGCCTTGTTGGTGGCAATACGCCGCTCGGTCTGGCTGCTCCAGTGGGCAGCTGCCAAAAAGGCCCTCACTGGGTTTCCCTTCAAGGGGCTGCGCCTCTTTGGGGAACGTCTGGACTTGTTTGCTAAAGGTGGCAAATTACCTCAGCGAAGAAGGCAGCCCCGGCCCTTTCGGGGTTCGGGTGCCTTTTCTCCTTCCTTCAGGGGCTCCAGAATTGGACGGGGAGCTTCCTTTGCTGGAGCCCGTGGAGACTTTTGGGGCAGGGGCCGAGGACGTGGCTGCCCTGGCCCTCCCTGGGGTCCCAAGACTAAGTCCTCCCCCAAGCCCCCTCAGGCATGAAGGGGCGCCCTCACCCATCCGGGTGAGCTCTTGGCTCACGTCTGGAGGCGTCATGTCTCAGACCGGTGGATTCAGGAGGTAGTTTCCTCTGGTTACAAGATAGTTTGCAGCCTGGCCACCCCCAAGATTCATCAAATCTTGTGTAGCTCAAAACCTCTTGTCAGCTCAGTGTCTCTCCTTGGCTGTCCAAGGCCTTCTAGACGTAGGTGTCATCTGCAGGGTGCCCTTGAGAAAAAGGGGCAAAGGCTATTATTCCAATCTTTTCATTGTACCCAAAAAGGACCTATCCTGGATTTAAAGCTTCTAAACAAGTTTGTCAGATTCAGACACTTTCGCATGGAGACTCTGCGCTCAGCTGTGACTTTCCTACGCCCAGGGGACTTCATGACCTCTGTAGACATCAAGGATGCTTACCTTCATGTACCTATCTTTCCAGGTCATCAGCGGTTCCCTTAGGTTCGCTCTGGAGGATCAGCACTACCAATTTGTGGCCTTGCCCTTCGGCCTAACCTCGGCCCCTAGGGTATTCACCAAGGTGCTGGCAGGAGTGATGGCCCTGCTGGGCATTCGTATTCTTCCCTACCTGGACGACATTGCTTCTCAGTCCTTCCATCAGGCAGTGCTGGACACTCAGAGGGTGGTGTCCACACTGGAATCATTCGGCTGGGTGATCAATCACCCCAAATCTTCCCTGTCTCCTTCCAGGGTGAAGTCTTTTCTGGGCATGATTCTGGATTCAGCTCAGGTCAAGATCTTTCTTCCTCAGCAGAAGGTGGAGGTCCTTCAAGAGAAAGTTCAGCTCCTGCTGTCTTGTCCCCATCCTTCCATCCGGCAGGGAATGCAGCAGGTGGCCCTGATGGTGTCCTGCTTCGATGCGGTTCCATATGCTCAGTTCCACATGAGGCCTCTTCAGCTTCACCTTTTGTCAGTATGGGATCGGGACCCTGTGTCCCTGGATCAGGCGTTTGTCTTGTCCCCCCAGGCCAGGCGGTCTCTAGTGTGGTGGTTGGTCTCAGAGAACCTGCTGGGGGGCAGGTCCTTTCTGGCCCCCTGCTGGGAGACTGTCACCACGGATGCCAGTCTGACAGGTTGGGGGGGATTCTAGAAGTCCCTGAAATTCCAGAGTCAGTGGGGCCCTCAGGAGGCCCATGCCCCTATCAACATTCTGGAATTGAGGGCAATCAGGTTAGTTCTCGCCCACTTAACCCCTCACCTGAGGGGTCGGGCTGTTCAGGTCCGCTCAGACAACCAGACGGCGGTTGCCTACATCAATTATCAGGGAGGGACCCGGAGCAAGAGGGCCCTCAAGGAAGTGTCCCTGATACTGTCCTGGGCGGAGGAAAATGTTCCCTGCATCTCAGCCGTGTACATACCGGGGGTGGAGAATCTGGAGGCAGACTCTCTGAGCAGGGGGACCGCTTGTCTGGGAGAGTGGTCCCTCAGCGGCAGGGTGTTTCGCTCCCTATAGCACCGCTGGGGTCAGTCGGAGGTGGATCTATTTGCGTCTCTTCACAATTACAAGCTTCCAGTCTTTGTCTCTCTGTCCCAGGATCCTCTGGCCTTGGCCACGGATGCCCTGGCAATATCCTGGACGAGGTTCCAGCTCCTGTATGTGTTTCCCCCGCTTCCACTGCTGGGCAGGGTGCTGCGCAAGATAGTTCAGGAAGGGGTGCCCCCTGTTGGCCAAGAAGAGTGTGGTTCGCAGACATCATGCATTTGGCAGTAGATCAGTACGCTCTACCACAGGTTCCAGATCTGCTCACTCAGGGACACCTACGCCACCCCAATTTACAAACGCTGGCTTTGACGGCCTGGCTGTTGAAACCTCCATCTTGATGGAAAAAGGGCTGCCTGACTCGGTGGTGAATACCATGATCAGGGCTAGGAAGAGGTCCTCTTCTTCCATCTATTACAGGGTCTGGCGTACTTAAATTGACTGGTGTGAGTCCCACTCGCTTCCCTGTCGTGTGTTTTCTATTCCTAGGATTCTGGAATTTCTCCAACATGGCTTGGATCTGGGTCTTCAGCTCAGTACTCTGAAAGGCCATGTGTCTGCTTTGGCTATTTTCTTCCAAATATCCTTTGCTCAGCATCCCCTGGTGAAGACTTTTTTCCAGAGGGTTACTCACGTGCGTCCCCCACGTAAGCCTATGTTACCAGTCTGGGACTTGAACTTGGTCTTGTCTGCCCTGCAGAGGTCTCCCTTTGAGTCCTTGCAAGGGGCCCCTTTGTCCATTCTCACGCTTAAGGTGGTCTTTTTGGTGGCTATCACTTCTGTTAGGCGTGTTTCTGAGTTGGCGGCGCTTTCCATCAAGCCTCCTTATTTTGAGAGACACCAGGACAAGGTGGTGTTTCGTTTTCAGCCAGATTTTCTACCTAAGGTTGTTTCGGCCTTTCATCTCAATCAGGACATTGTTTTGCCTTCTCTGTGTCCTAATCCTAGTAACCCTAAGGAAAGGGTTTTGCATTCTTTGGATGTAGTCAGATCTCTGAAGTTCTGTTTGGTGGCTACTGAATCCTTCAGGAAGACCGATGGTCTTTTTGTGCTTCCATCTGGACCTAAGAAAGGCCTGGCTCCACTATCAGTAAGTGGATACGTCATGCGGTGATTCAGGCCTACTCTGCTAAGGGGAAGAATCCTCCCTTCCGCCTTACTGATCATTCTACTCGTGCTATTGGTGCCTCTTGGGCTTTTCAGCACCAAGCTTCTGTTGAACAAGTTTGCAAGGCCGCTACTTGGTCTTCTGTTCATACTTTTTCTAAGTTTTACAAGGTTGATGTTAGGGCCTCAGCTGATGCTGCTTTTGGCCGCAAGGTTCTGCAGGCGGCAGTGGTTTAAACTGTCTGCTGTTACTTTTGGGGATCCCACCCTACCTTACGGACACTGCTATTGGATGTCCCAAGTGTAAGGAATATCTTCTGGAACAGGACGTGCTGTATACTTAGAATAATACAATTCTGTGATTACTCACCTGTAGAATTGGTATTATATGTATACAGCACGTCCTGTTCCACCCCACCTTTGTTATCATTATATTTAGTTATCTCTTTATGGTGATTGTTTTTATGTTCAAATTTTCATATAATGGTTATAGTTCTCCTGGTCTCTTGCTAACTGCTTTTCAATAATGAGGATTTTGTGGGAGGTCCCGGGTATTTATGGGGCTGGGAGGAGCCATTTTCCAGCGCCATCTACTGGAGTGTATCCCAAGTGTAAGGAATATCTTCTGGAACAGGACGTGCTGTATACATATAATACCAATTCTACAGGTGAGTAATCACAGGATTGTATTTTCTGCATACCGTTACACTTTGCTGTTTGTTATTATTGTGGCTCTAATGTTGCAGGAGAGCATGTATTTTGTTATTATTCACAGCTAGTATTATAAATTATATTTAGTAGCTTTTTTTTTTTTCTCTTTTACTGTGTAAAGATATGGATCTCATGCAGAGTATATTGTTAGGAACCAGTTACTTTATTTACTATTGTCATTCTATAACTTTTGGAATATTTAACATTTCTATAATCCCACTCCCATCTGGGTTATTGTGTTTTAAAGCCTTTAAGATTTGTCTTGTATGTAATTATGTGTTTCAACTATTGTACGATGATAAAATTATTATTCATTTTATTATACGTGCTGTGCAGCGATTGTGGCTGGATGTAGTTTTGTGTATACTTTGGAGTAGCGCTCGCACACCCCTTCTGTGTATATTTCTGGCGGTGCAGATGGCTTTGGTTGTGTGTTTTCCATAAACAATTAACAATTTCCTGTCCTTTGTCCATATAGAGGAAAGCATCACTCTCCATCAGATCGATCAGCTGATGAAAGAAGTCCTTGGGGATGAAAAGTATACAAAAATGTCTGTAAGGACGCCATACGGTTACTTTATAGGTAGGCTGTTTGATTATTCATTTTAGTTACTCATCATCTTCTTGGGTACATGGGTTGATAAATGACCAAAGAGGGTGTTATTGATTATAACCAATCAAAAGATGGATCTGTAGGACACCAGTAATTATACTGTTGGCCTTTGAAGTTAGGTGGAGGAGGCATCGTCCTGAGAGTTTAGAGAATCTTTGCTGCTCCCCAACTCTTTATAATTCCCCCAACTTCTTATTAAAACTTAGATATTGCTACTGGATATATAAGTCAGCTGAGGTATCTGGTAGCACTAGTGGCAGCGTAATGACCCAGGGTGCTAAAAGTGGGTTTCATACTTCAGAAATGTTGATAGCCAACCTGACAAAAGTGTGTTATGCTCAGATATTTTACACAAGCCTCAGTTAAAAATCACTTTTGCCCCTCGTAAAGCATCCTACGCTCATTTTCTTGGCCGCTGGCAGTCACATGGGCCTGGGTCACTTAATATTTCCCGGCCACCGGTCAAGGCCAGCCTATGTGAAGGTTTGGGCCGCATTTCATCTGATGATCGAGGTGCAGGTTTCGAGGGTCTATGCATGGGGGCAGTCTGAATTTCCCCCCTGAGACTGTCAGTGTGGCGCCACACCCATTAGGTAGAAAATGGGTGTGGGACCTCTTTAAAGTGGAACAAAACTACTAGGGGATTTCGGTTTGTGCCCAAGCGAGGTAACAAAACGTATTCCACACTGAGTCTTCCAGCACAGACCCAAACGGGTGTTTCACAAATGAGGCCGCACAAGCCAAAATTAAAAATAGTTCAATCTATTTAATGTTATAAAGTACCGAAAAACTCCACATACATACATATAAAGACAAAACTCTGTTAAAAAACATAAAGAAACAGTGCCCTCCGGTGGCAAATCCTGTAACTGACTCTAAACAATTGTATAAAGGCTGCCTGCCTATTAGAGATTCATAGAGCTGTTTGGAACCACTTGTAAATAATAAATAATAAATATGATAAATACATATATACAACCATATAGATAGTTGATATTGTTACAAACAGTGACAAGAAAACAAATCTCCACATAAATAAGTGCCCTATTAATAAAGTGCAATGTGCTAGCAAGCTATGTGCAAAACATACTGAAAAATAGCAGCAAAATAATGATGAACAGAGCTGTGTGCTCTCTAGTGTATAAAGTGACTGGTGCAGAGCTGAACAAGTATCAACAAACCTATTGGGTTCCCAGACAACTATTTATGTCAATATGAAAAGATATTAAAGCAGGCATAGTTAAATATTAACATCTAATATCACCGTAATAAGCTTGAGTCCCAAGTGCCACCGGGGGATTCCTAAGCACCTACGCGTTGCGTGGCTCCGCCCACTTCCTCAGGATGCTGTATCATGTATGCTGAGGTAACAAAACGTGTTGAACCAGCGGGTTTCAAAGAGAGGGGTATCCAAAATTGTGAAAGTGTATATATTTGTGTGCCAAAAGGATGTCCTCAAGGTGTCCTCAAGGTTACATGTATTATGCTTAGGTATTTTTCTTATGTTAGCAAATGTGTGTTCTTTGGAAGTAATTTTCACTATGTGCAATCTGTTGCGGCTGGCGACTATACATCACGTCTGTACACCAAGATCTACAAGAAGAGAGAATTGAGTCCTATACACACAGAACACTGCTACTATGGCCGCTGCTAAGCTGAGGAGCTCACGCAACCTTACACTTGCCCAGCAGCAGCGTTTTGTGTGTACAGGATTTGCTTCTCTCTTCTGGTAGGTCTTGTTAATGGACTTTCTGTGCATGGTGCGTACAGTCAGCAAAAGTAAACAAGTTTTAATGGGGCTTATTAAGAAATCTGAAACACTGGTGAAGGAAAGATTTGGCCCCTGACATTCAGCAGAAAGTGAGCAAAAGGCAGTCTAATTTAACCCTTTGCCTGAACTATCCCTTTTAACTTATTGTGACTGCTTATGATTGGTCCTACAGTCCGGTTGTGATGAGCAGCCATGATCATTTAACTATCTAGCAGTTAATGAAGCTCTGTCTCCTCTGTGTTTTTGTTGTGCAGATTTCGAATGCATTCTAGATACAAATAGAAAACCAATATCGTACGCGGAATGTGTTGCCCACTCCTTTGGCTTTTCAAAACTAGGGCCTGAACATCAATTACAGGAAAATAAGGCTTTACCCGAAGGTGCTCAAAGGTCAGTAAAATGGGAAAGTAGCCACAGCTGCCAATCTTCAAAGTGCATTGATCCTTAAAGTTGAACCAACCCCCCAATATAGTACCTGGGGCAATGCTGCTGGCTCGGTTTGCAGCCAACTGGCTGATCTCAAATTTGCAGTGACAAGTCTGCTGGCCGCTTTCCCAAGCTCCTTCTAGGCATGCTACCATCCCCTGCCGTTGTCATTGGCACGACTCAGCCCAGAGATGCCGGAAATGTGGTCTGGGAGCCCTGAGAAATGTGAGTTTTACGGGGTATACCAGATCTGGATGATGGGGGCCAGTTAGACTTGAGGACTGGGGTGCACGGGCTTTGGTCCGCTTTAATAAAAGGTCTGCTTTAATATCATGTTGACAAGTATGTTGGATGCCATTTTCTACATGACCTTATGATATATTTCAACAGTGATCATACTTTACCCAATTCATTGAAACACATCATCACCTGCCTGCTTATTGCTTGATTTACATGTGTACGAATGCTCTCAGTATGGCTTGGGCTCACTGTGATGGAAAAAGGTGATAACAACCTCTCCTGGGAGACCAATGAAATAATGCCCTTTTGTTTATCAGGGCAGTTTGTTGACAACACCCTTGTTGTGCATAGAATCATCTCGGCCTAAATCTCCCCCCCCCCCCTTCCCCCAACAGAAAATAAATGGACAACGACAGAGTCCGGGTGTGTGTGCATGTGCCGCTGGAATGAATGGATATCGATGAGACTCATGGACACTTGAGAACAGAATCTCTCATATCATCTCCATTCCCTTTCCCCCCTCTACACTCCTGTCCCCTCTGCCCTTTGGCATTTTACCTTAGAATAGTTTTTATGTAGATACTTTTTCTTGTAAATAAACCACATACCCCTACAATCCATGGCCTTACATCATTTGTCGAGCACCTCAAAATCAAGCAGATACAAAAAAGTATCAGAATGATTTATCACAATAATTATTTTTATGATGATGGTTGTTACAGATGTGCGGTGGAAATTCTCCACCCTTGGGCGTTCCTCAGGAACTCATCTCACATAAGAGGAACATTTGAAATGAAGAAAAGGCATCTGGAGATTCTGGGATACCGTGTAATTCAGGTAATGAACCAAGAATCATATGCACAGTTTCATAAATTTATAATTATAAAGTTCCCGTCCTGGCAAAGGGCACTTACCTCCCAAGCCGCAGGCTTGATCCCAAAGAGTTTTGTGGGCTACAGTGACAGTGCACTTTCGCTCCAGAGTGTGTCCCTGCTGCTGGTCATGTGGGAGCAGGCACCCATGTTGATTTGCAGATAGGTGTGAGAGCGTGGGACGCTCAGGGCCAGGTGGAGAGAGCAGTGTTAGCATCAGAGCTGAACCCGGATGGCTGCAGCTCATAGGACCCACTTGGATCAAGTCTGCAGGAAAAATGTGTTTTTTTTTTTTTTTTTTTTTTTTTTTGTCTGGATTGTCCTTTTGATGCCCTCTGCGCCCACCTAGATAGAAATCAACACCCATTTTGTTAGTTTGCTTTAAGTTTACTGCTCTTTTTGGGCATAAACAGATTGCTAAGTCACAGCAAACCAGCCGATGCTCATCAGTGGGGGGCATCCTGATCATTGGTGAAAGCTGCTTGAGCTTCTTTAAAGTAAAACTACTCTCTGGCCCGTTTATAGTTTTGCTTTGAGCCCAACCCCCTTTAAATAAATTTCTGTCTTTGGTGAGTAGGTCAGGTTGCATTTCCACAACTGGGTCACAAATTGCAAAACAGTCAAGCTGGTTCTAACCTTCACACACAATGCACAAAAGGCAGTTGGTCTTTAAAGCGGAAATAAATACACCAGCGGGCAGCCTGGAATCTAAAAGATACCAGCCACTAGCTTTTCCCTGCAGCATCCCAAATCGTGATCCCCCACTTTGTGAAACCCTGCAGGGCGCCTATAAAAACTCACCTTTCCCCACTCCAACGGCGCATGCACAGGCTCTCATATAGGGAGTGCAGGCTGCCACATCCACAACGGCATATGCAGCTGATTAGACAAGACTGATCGGGGGGGGGGTTCAAACAGCAGGAAAGTGAACCAAAACCCAGGTTAGTCAAAATCCACACAAAACCCGGAAATCTGGTCAGTCTACAGTCCAAAATCCTCAAGGTCAGGATGTCCGCTTCCTCTAGGAGGGGCACAGCTGAATCTAGACATTCAAGTATGCCGGGTGTGCAGAGTACTCAGACATGGGCTTCCGCCGGAGAGCCGCACAGGAGGAACACTGTTTCTGTTTAACCTTGGGGTTTCCACAACGCAGAGCATCCCAAATCAGAATGCCCCTAGGCTGATCTTTATATTTGATCCATTTAATTTGTTTAGTGAATATAATTTACACAGTGATGCAGAGCATCTCTTCTCTGATTTGCAGATCCCCAGTTATGAATGGAAGACTCTTGAGACAAAGGACGCCTGGACAAACTACTTAAGGGAAAAGATACTTCAAGACAATGTCTGAAATATATTTTTATGTAATTAAAACTTTGCTTTTATGAAGCAACTTTTACTGATTTGTTGATCAGCAGTAGGATCCCTGTGTTTTCTTTCATATAAATGCTGCATCAGCCAGTCCTAAACTAATCAAGAAGGCCACTGTTGCTGAGTGTTATGTCCTTAATGCTACTGATGTTCTTTCAGCATCATGAATTGTATAATAACTTATTACAGGTTAGAGGCTTCCAAAGTACACAAAGGTTTTACTGGGCACCTTGTGTGGAAGGGTGCGCAATGTGGGCCCAATTGCGAAGGACTAATGAATGTATTCTTACTTGGAGAGAAGCTACTGGAAGCCCAGAAAGATCCTTGAAGATGGGTTTGGGGCTCAACTGGGGGTGCCTATTTATAGCCAATCATGTGGGCTCAACCAGAAGCAAAGTTTATAGAGTGGTGGAGAGATTTGTGGGGTTATCATCTGAGCTAGTGCTCAGGTCTTAGTCTCTACACCATTATGGAGCTCAGCTGGGGAGGAGTTCTCGGGGCAGGCATCTAGCCTGGTGAGGCCCACTGGAGGCCAGTGGTTAGCTGGCTACAATATACTGGAGGGCAGTAGTAGGGGCTCATGAAGGGAGTTCTACTAGAAGCTGCTGGTAAAGGTTCACCTGAGGACAAAGTCGAAGGAGGAGTCCTTAGACCCAATAACGTTTTCAGCAAAAAAACACCTTTTGGAAAAAAGGTAGGGATCTATGAGAGCAGTCTAGTTGGAGAAGGCATCCCCAGGGAAGGTCAAAGTTTTTTATTTAACTACCCCCTGCTAGCACTAGCACTTAGGCCCAAAAGAAAAGTATAGTTAATCACCTCAAACCCTGCTTGAATGGGACGACCACTGGATCCCGCTAACCAGTGTTCAAAGAGGATGGTCCCAGCACTTTGGGTGGAATAAAATATTACTTTCACTACATTTTATGAAAACCTCATTCTATAAAAACAGGTGCATGGCATGTCCAGCTCACAGCGTGTTTCGGGTCTCACAGGACCCTTCGTCGATCTACAGAACTCTTACCAAGTGGTGATTAGATATTCAGGAAAATTACCGGTAATGTTCGCATTTGTGTTCCGGTAAGGGTATTCGTGTACGACCCATTAAGTGGTATCAGAAAAATCTACTGGGGTAGTTCTACTGGGAGCCTATGACAGATGTTATGCTGGAGAAGACATCCTAGGAGAAGTTTAAGGTAAATTTAGTTTTGTACCCTTTTCAAGCATTGGTTGAGGAAAATAATCTGCGACCAGACCCCAAAAAGCAATGTTCAAAGAGGATGATTCCAGCTCTCCCTGGTGCAATAAAGCTTAAAGGAAAAGTCCTCTTCTGCATCCTTTTTTAGTAAAACTCGAGGGCCAAGCACCTCTGGCAGTAATGTAATGAGAATATCTGTTTACCTTTCCCAGGATACCCCCAGGGTATTGGCCAGATTCTCCATTCCCTGGCCTATTTCTGGGGCAGGGGGAGTCAGCAGTTTTACCGTTTTACTAAGGATGACTTACTGGAGAAGCTGGGATTACCGGGTCCGTCCCTCCCCATCCCTACCCCCCCCCCCCCCCCATTCCCTCCAGCTACTTGAGATACGTTTTGTGGACGTTCTGGTGGGGGCGGAGGAGTCCATGGTTGCAGTCTTGCTGCACCGTGAGGAGAGCAAGGTTGGGCGCTGCGGAGCCATTCCAACAGTTACCTAGATGCATGGTGCTTCCGTTTATTATAGGAGGTAAGAGGAGGGGGAACGGAACCTTCATTGAATAGCTTCTCCTCCCGGCTGCGATAACATCACTTTCATGCACCGCCGGGTTCCCTGCTTCTACAACAACAACAATGTATCATTCCCAGTCCTTAAAAGAGGATTCTTGGGAATTGCCTGCTACCTCATTCCAGACATGGTGGACCAGGCAGAGGAGGTTGTGTCAATCTCTGCCGCTTTATCATCATCCCTGGAAAATTTTGTATTGGATCAACGCAAACCAGATCCCAATCCTTCGATTACTCTGTCCTCCGCAAAGTCTTAGAAAAAGAGGTTCAGCCCTGCTCCAGTAGGTCCCTTTTCTTTGTGGGCTCATGATTTAAAGTTACAGTAACTTTGACCTCCCCTCTATTATTTCTTTGTTGTTTTAGACCAAGCCCCCCCAAAGCAGTGGTCTTGAAGGTATTTAAGACTAATCCTGGCTCCAAGAACGAAAAGAAAAGTAGGAGATTCCCGATTTGTGAAATTAAGTTGGCTAATTTCTATAAGAAGCCTCTTTGTCAAATCTGTACTGAGAGAGTCGTGAGTAATGAACGTCAGCCCAGTATGGCAGGTATGGTGCAAGTTATGAAGAATAATATTTCCTCCTCCTTTTGAGAACCTTAATCCTCACAGGATTTGGCTGGCCATAGTGAATTTGTAGAGCACTCCTGTGACACCCCCTGCTATTTTAGAGGGCAAGACTCTAAACATTCGGATGCTATTATTTCAGTGTAGGAAAAGAGGGCCCGTCCTCTTCTGAAGAAGAACTGGGGTCTGTTGCTGAGGCATCCACTCCGGGTAGATTTAACTTTCCCCTGGGGGATTTACCCATCTCTTACACATGATTCATCTCTCCATGGAGATTGAGGAAAGGAGTTTTGCCCCTGAATCTAAACATGAGGGGTTTTACCCAGACTTTGTTTCAGAGGTCCATTTGTTCTTTCCCCTTCATAAATCTGTTAAAGAATCTATCCTTAATGAATGGAGAGAACCAGTCAAATAGGTATTTATATCAGTGACTCTTAAAAGGCGCTATACATTTTCTGAAGAGGACTCTCTCTCTTGGGATAAAAGTTGGACACACCTTTTGCAAAGGTTTCTAAGGGGGTAGATATGTAGATCTGGCCTTTGAGGATTTTGGCACCCTCAGGGATTTATTGGACAAGAGGATGGATTCCCCTTTAAAGAGGGCCTGGCTGCCAGAATCTTGTTCTGACTAGTATGGAAGAAATTATGGCTTTACCTATTTTTTCTGTGGCCTCTTTTCTCTCTGACGCTATGGCTGAACCAAACCATGGCACTGACCAATTCGTTCCACAGGACCTTGTGGCTAAGAACCTGGTCAGGGAACATTGGCTCTAAGATACGCCTCTGTGCCATGCCTTTTAGCAGTCAATTCCTTTTTGGTCCAGAACTAGAGAAGGTATTAAATTGATCAGCTGACAAGAACAGACGCTTTCCTACTAGGAATACGATTTTTTTAGAATAAGAGAATTGCTTATCAATTGTCGTTTAGACATTTATTTCTCAACAAGGACTCGTTCAGAGGAGTCAGAGGTGGCTCTTCTTCTGCTAGGAAGGGCAGGTTAAGAGGATACACCTTGTTTGGTACCCAGCAGTCAAGCTCAAAAAAGCAATGACGCCAGGTCCCTTGTAGGGGCTCGGATAAAATCCTTTCACATTTGGTGGGAGACTACTAGATTGTCCCTTTATTTCCAAAGGTATAATACGCGCCTCATTTTTTTTTGTTTCTCCTCTTCCAAGGGGCAGAGAGGAAAGACTGGCCATAGGGAACAGTCTAGATTCTATGTTGGGGGTAATTGCTTCAGTTCCCTTCCAGCAGTGGGGGACAGGCTACTACTCAATTGTATTTCTGGTGAAAAAGGCTTCTGGGAGATTCAGGTTCATTCTAAATGTGAAGAAACTGAATCTCTTAGTAAGTTACAGGCGTTTCCGCATGGAATCCATCTTCTCGGTCAGGAATTTGCTTCTGCCAGGTTCCTTCATAGTTTCAATAGACCTGAAGAATACCTACTGGCAGGTACCAATAAGCCCTTATGCTCAAACCTTTCTGAGATAGGAGATCAAACACTTCACTTCCAATGTGTTTGTCTTCTCTTTGGTCTTGGAACAGCTCCCAGGATATTTACCAAGGTTCTAGCTGAACCTCTGGCGTAGTTAAGGGATTGAGGGATTGGGATCAAAGCTCACTTGGACGATCTGCTACATTTTGCCACAAGCTGAAAGAAATTATTTCAGGATCTCTATGTAACAAAGTGGTTGTTGCTCCATCTAGGGTGGGTTCTGAATTACACGAAATCCAGTCTAGTTCCATCTCGGGTCATGACTTCTAGGGTTAAAGATCAATACGATCCTTTAATATGTTGTCTTGCCTTCTCAGAAGATAAAGACCCTCCGGGAAGCAGTTCAGTCTTTGTGCTCCAGTCCGACAGCCCTGGTGTGTCAAGCTATGAGGGTCTTGGGGTTTTTGACCTCAGCCTTTCCGGCAGTAAGGTGGTGTCAGCTACATTTAAGGACTCTCCAGGTGCATATCCTGAGCCCCTGCGAGAAATTGCGAGAAAAAGTGATAGAGATCTCCGACCTGGTGAAGAACTCACTGAAGTGGTGGCTGGGCGAGGACAGATTTGTCAATAGTCTGCCTTGGAGAGATTCCAGGGAGCAGATTGTAATGATGGACGCCTTCTCATGGGGTTGGGGAGCCCATTGTGGGGCCTTGCCTACTCAAGGAAAATGGTCCAAAAAGCTTAGTCAGTCTTCTTCAAACCTAAGGGAATAAATAGCAGTAAAAGAAGCCTTCTTTGCCTTCTCACACCATATGAACGGTCAACACGTTCAGAACAGACGATGCAACAACCATATCCTACTTGAATCGACGGGCAGGGACAAGATCTCCTCCGACTACAGACAACGGCAACATAAATTCTGCTTTGGGCAGAACATTAACTATCTCTGTTGGCTATTCATGGGGGTGCCTAAATCACGTTTCTAAGTTGCTCTCTGTTGTTGGAGGCAGAATGGTCTCTGAACCAGGAGGTCTTTGATCAAATTTGTGTCCTGAGGTGGATCTTTTTACATTGGGGGAAGAACCACAAGCTAAAGAGGTTTTTTTTCTCCAAATCCCTCCAACATGGCTCTGAGAGTAGACGCCCTGGCACACGATTGGCCCTTCAGCCTGGCCTATGCATTTCCTCTAGTTCGAATACTCCCTCAAGTTCTCAACAAGTTGTCCAGTCAGCCAGCTACAGTTCTGCTTCTGGCCCCTTGGTGGCCGAAAAGAACATGGTTCTCAATACTAATTATGCTGTCCATACAGGAATGAGGAGACTGGACCTACTATCCCATGGACCAGTGCTTTGCCAAGATTCTGTTTGACTCTGTGGACCCTGAAGTCGCCTTGCTTCTAAGGAAGGGTTTTCCAAACAATGTTATCAAGACACTATTTTCCAGTAGGAAGGAGGTGACTAGAAAGATTTAGTCTGGAAGACATTTAAAACATGGAAGATTCCGAATGGTTGGCCTGCCTCTAACCTTCCAGTTGTACTTGATTTCCTCCAGGTGGGAGTTGAGTTCCAACTGGCAGCTCTTTCAGTATTTTTGGATAAGAGATTATCATCATTTTCATTGGTCAGACGTTTTCTTCTGGCTGTTGGACGATCTAGGCCAGTCCGCATGACGGTAGCACCTCAATGGGATCTGGCTAGAGTCCTGACAGCCATGTCAGCTTCTTCATTTGAACCAGTTTTGGATTCACCTTAAATTTTTCACATGGAAGGTACTATTTTAGTGGCAATGACTTCTGCCTGCAGAATCGGTGATATCCAAGCATTGTCCTGCCATCACGCCTTTCTTCAGATTTTTCAGGATCAAGTAGTATTAAGGGTGGAACCCTGCTACCTACCAAAGATATCTTCTGACTTTCATTTTCAGATTGTTCATTCATCAGCGGATAGTAAAGATTCTTCTGTGGATAAATCTTTAGATGTCAGAGCATGTCTTCATCAAATCAATAAAAACCTTCACCAAATCAAGGATTGGAGAAAGGAGGATAGCTTATTCATTTCATTTGCAACTCCTAGGAAGGGCCATCGGGTGTTTAAGTCAACTTTGGCCCGTTGTATGAAAAGCATAATCTGTATTGCCTATAATGGATCTCCGGTTCCAGGAAAAATAACAGCTCACTCTACGAGAAGTGTCTCTACATCTTGAGTGGAGCAAGCTGGGGCCTCTATTAAACAGCTTTGTAAAGTCTTCAACCATGACATTTTTTAGACATTACCATTTGGACTTGCTGACCTTAGAAGATCAGTGCTTTGGCAGGAGTGTGCTTTGGGCAGTCTTGTCCACCCAGTAGAGGTAGATCTGGCTTATCCTCTCAGGAGTATGCTGCACGGAGGATGTTTTGAGAAAACTTTAGTAACTTCTTTTATAAACATCCAGGGCAGCATACAGGTTTCCCTCCACCAGGATATCATTGAATGCATTTCATGTTTAATTACCAGTAGTGGTCTGGTCTATGTATTTTTCAGATCTCTATAACAACTGGAGGCTGGGAGGAGGAGCCAAAGCATTATTCATTCTGGTGGTCATGTGTTCCTACCTAGGGGCAGAGACATAGGGTCTCAGGAGTATGCTTCCCATTCGGGTGTTTAGAAAAGAAGTTACCAGGTAACTAACTTAAGTTTTACAAGCTTTGCAAAGCACCCCTCGAGCCTTATAGATGAGTTCTGGCGGCCCTGCCAGGTGGCCATAAAAAATGATATAGTCCTGAATGCTGGAATGATCCAGGAATACTATACCCTGACTCAACCACAGTCTATTGTTTCAGATTTCGATTGTGACTTCAAAAACTTTATTAATTTAACTATAAATATCTGTACAATCTTTTAGTTTTTAAACAATCCGTAGCAAACAAAAATATCAGGTGTAAAATGAATGAATGTGTTTACAACTTTGTCAATTTAAAAAGATTCATGCGAGAGTCGAGACATGTGGCACCAGAGGCGTAACGGATTTCCTTCAGCATGCCGCTCCATTCCTTCTTGTCATCCTCAAACCTGGAAGAAAGATGGTCATGTCACTGGGGATAGTTACCAAACCTCACACTTCATTTCCACTGACAGGAGAGGTACCTTGGAGGAGCTGCATTAGTGACAAGATAAAGCTAATGGCTAGTGTGAAAAATATGGTAAATGGTGTAGATTTGTGTAATGCTCATCCCTTTATGCCTCTTTATTACTCTGCCTAGTGCTTAGAACTACTGAGTGAGGCTTTAAAGTGCAGCTATACTCAGGGAGGGAAGTTTATGTCATCACCTTCCATCCACGGCCCAGTGCCCCAAAACAGCCTGTGTTTTTCCCAATATTCCTAACAACATGAACCGGATGCAGTCAGCCACATTTTGTTACTTACTTCCACACATCAGTGACTTCTGAAGGTGCAAACTCTTTGGATTCTAGTTGAATCATTGCAAATCCTCCAATAGCGTATAGTGATCCAGATAAACTGACCAAATTGATGGAACTTCTTTCCTGGGGGAATTCTGTGATTGTTTCCCATCTAAAAATAAGAAATTAGATTGATGACTAAATGTAATGTAATACGTTCTTTATTCATAGTTCAACTTGGGTTCAAAATCTAACAATGTTTACTAACTCAAACTATTTAGAACAATGGTAATGCTTATTTGGCTATGTAAGGTTCCACTGTAGAAATTTAGCTTCATTTCTGGTTTGTGTGACCAAACTGGAAGTATTGGAAAATAAATATATAGGAACTATCCGTCCTAGTGATCTTGATGTTGGCTTACTGTAGAGGAGATAATGGAGGGTACCTATAACTTGGACTCTACCCTTTCATTCATTCCTCAGAGCCACTCCCTAGCCACCTCCTACCATCTCTAATGTGAAAACATTTCCCACATATGTTCCTTCCTCTCACCTGACACCACTATACTGTTTAAATCCCTACTAAACTACTGCAACACTCGTCTTTGTGGTTTACCAGCAAACGGACTGGCACCCCCCCCCCCCAATCTATTCAGAACTCGGCTGCTCGGTTCATCCACCTCTTCTATTGTTTCTCTAGCTCTGTTCCCCTCCTACTCTCACACCCACCTGCAAGGCTTCTCAAGTGCCTCTAAACTTTTCTGGAATGTCCACTTACTCAATCCCACACTCCCTAACTTGGTAGTTAGCATATAACTTGGTTCAAGTAACTCTTATAACCTCCATATGACACATGCTGCCAAACACAATACTTACCACTTGTGATCCTTCCCCTTTGTCTCCACCCATTGTCCTGTAGACTAAGCTCATAAGGGCAGGGTTCTATCTCCTATTGTATCCTATTTTCTTTTCTTTCACCTTGAACTTTATAGCATCTTTATTGAATATCTGTGCACTGTATGTTTACCTCATCTGTAATTTGCTCATTGTAATTATTGATCTCTGACCTGTTTATAGTTTGGCTTCTCACCCAACTGCCTGGTTCATAATCATGCTTATTTCTGATTTTCCACTAAATAGTCTCTCAGCTCCAGCTGTCTTACTGTTGACCTGAAATGACCTGGTTTATAGAGCTTTGATGCTATGTCTTGTTTGCTAGGTGCTAGTGGTAACTAAAATCTGGGTAGGCATATTGTGCCTCCCAGAAACGAATAGGGCGTTAAGCTATAGTTAAGCCATCAAAGGTTTTTGGAAAATAGAGTCTGAGGTCCAACAATTTCCTCAATTATTTAGTTAGACAACACAGAATACCTTAAAATAAGGGGTTATGTATAAGGAATTCCTGGCAGCTCAATCAAAATTAGGTGTTTTGGGAAAAGCAGAACAATTTGTTTTTCTCATCTGTGGATTATCCAGCCCTGTCATACATTTTAAGTTAACAATACAAGCCTACAGACACCATCTATGAACCAGTTCTTACTCAAGTGAGTCCATCTCTCCTTGGACAGACTTTTTCTGTAATTTTCACATGCTTTGCTAAACATACTTGTTAGAGGCGATATCATAGGCCTCCACTGATGCTGTAAGTCCTTCTTCTGTGACTCCACCAGCGATGAAGATCTTGTTATTGTGAATGGCGACACCAAACATTGAGCGGGCTGTTCTCATAGGAGGAAGATCTTTCCAGTCTCCTTTCTTGGGATTAAACACAAACATTCTGCCTGTGCATTTCCTACAAAGAAAACCAAGAACTGTATAAAAGTGAATGATAAAAGAGACCAGTGTTTTTTTAAACAAGACATGTTTGATGTTTGCTTACCTCAATGTTTTGTATCCCAAAAACATTTTCATGCACATGTGTTTCATGTTTTGTACCAAACTCTACAGACCATGTACAGCAGACCTCTTTATCTGGTATACTACAGGCTTCCCTACACTGTCCTTGGGTTTCACTACTTACAAGGGTTAATCACCACCCAGAGCAGTGTAGGTGAAATAATTTATGGTTAGCTGAACCTTTTTCCTGTGGTCCTTCATGGCTGGAAGAAGTGAGTACTTCCCTCTACCCTGATCCCAGATCTAGGAATTACCCCTCAAATTTCGCCTCATCCAGGGGGACACATTTTAACCCACATTGAAACATATAGGGGGTGGTCCCCTTGGTGCCGGTCCATACTATAATGGCAGGGGAGGCAGCTGCCTCCTGCCACATGACAGATGCAATGCAAGCTGCCTCCCCCACCTCTATGGGACACCATTGTGTTGGATGCAATGGGACTGGAGTGAGGCACCACTGCATCTAGCAGTGCTGGAGCTGGGTATTGCCTGCTGCCTGCTGTCGACTTCCTCAGATTTGACCCACACCCAAGCATGCCGTTTGGGCGCATAAGGTGGTGTGCTATTGGGTCCTATAAAATCTATTTACACCTCTGTGGAGGATAGTGAGACAGTTGGATCAAGGAAGGGGGGAGGGCAGGTAAGAAAAAAACCCCGCCAAACTATAAGTAACAAATCAAAACATTTCAGCTTAACAAAAGCAATAAAATAGTAGTTGAGATGACCTGGAAATATTCTTGTAAATTATTCTCCTGTTGTGATTTCTATTATGGATCATAGAACCTTTGACTTTCAAATCGAGTCCTGTAAAAGTCAGCCACCTTTTTTATTGCCACCTTTTGCCTCATACTATATGTGGATATTTCACACTATATAATATATATATATATACTATATGTGGATATTTCAGCTTAACCAATACAATGAAGTATTCCTCAAGAGCTACCAACATGATATATTCTGAAGGTCTTCAGACAGATGCCCAGGTGAAGTAAGCAGTGTTTAATACTAGAAAGCCAGCTTTATGGAAATCCCAAACATGACCTGTTAGGTGGCTCTCTAGTTTAGGGTTGGGGAATTCTACTATAAGGATTCTGCAGTGGCGTGTTTAGCCATCATGCAAACCATGCGAATGCATGGGGCTCCCCATCTGCCAGGACGTCCCCAGAGGCAGGGTCAGATCAGTGTCAACTTTTGGTCAAAATAAATTAAAAAAACATAATGTTGCTCAGGGGATGGCGGCCTGCAGTGCATCTAGCTCAAGATGTAGGGAGGTTGTGACCTGCACATGTGTCATCAGCGAGTGGGTGCAGCAATTTAATAGGGTCTCACACAGTGGGGCATCCTAATTTGGGAAACCACAGGAAGTAGAAATTGGATGGCTATAAAGGCAATTCCTGGACAATTCTCTATGCCATGGATGGACATCCCCGACAAGGTGCATTAATATTGTATTTCACAATACAAAATTTGTCTTTGATCAGGGCCCCCAGATACAACTTTGCATGGAGCCCCAGAAATTATAAGCCTGTCACTGGGTAACTGATGGAAGTTACTGGTAGATCCACAGGTTTTGGAAGAATTGGGAGCTATGCAAATGAAGAAATCTGCTCTTTATATAGTTATTTCTCATGAAGAATGACATTAGCTTGGTTTAGGAAACATGGCTTCCTTCAAGTTTATGTTAGTGGTCAATATTCCTTTTTCAGGTGAGATTTAGTGGAATGGGCAGAAATTGGATATAAAATGTAAATTCCAGGGAATAGTTTAAGCAAATGGCAAATAAAAATGATGAATTAAGTGATCTCATTCCCAAAAAGGAAGCTTATCTTGTCACCTTCTATCCCTAGCCTAGTGCCCCAAAACATCCTGTTTCTTTTTTACTAAAGCCTTTGGCCAATATTCATAACAACACAAACTTGATGCAGTTAGCCATATTGCTCCCTGGCTGAGCAGACCCGCCCCCTGGTGCTTTCCCTTGATGATACATTCAGTTACAGCATACACAGTGGGGGGCACATCAGCCTAACTGCCATTATGTGACAGTTTAGTTGTAACTAAATGAATTTGCATATGGCTGCCATTCAGACATCATACTGCTTCTTGTTAGTGTTTTGATTATAAATATTAGGCAAAGGCTTTAGTAAAAAGAAAAACTGTGTTTTGGGACACTAGAGATAAAAGGTGACGAAATAAACTTCCTTTCCGAGTATAGGATCACTTTAAGGGGAAATCAGTCTAAAACAGCTGATGATTGCCAAAGGAAAGAGTAGAGCTGACAATAATGTAAAAATAGGCTATAGCCAGATGATGGAGAACATGGTAGAAGTAAATTGAGGATTTCTATAGCTCCTTACTGGAGTCCAACATTTGCTAAGAAGAGTGACTGTGCAACAGCTGACTAGACAGGTGCCTGTATGACGAGCTGTCAAACTCCCTCCTGAAAGGCCAGCAATAGGCCAGGTTTTGAGTAGCTCCACAGAGGGGGAGGTGGAGTGTAATCAGTGCTCATACAAAGCTATAGTGGAGATCCACAAAACCTGGCCTGTTGAAGGCCCTTCAGCAGAGGAGTAGCTAGACTTTCTGGCACCCAGGGCAAAGATTCAAAATGGCACCCCACCTGTTCTCCACATTCTGGATGTTCCTTTTGGCTTTCGTCCCCCAAATTCTTGGTTTGGTTTTGGTTTCCTTTCAGGCTGGAACTACTATTTCTACATCTAATAGGATAGGTTATGACATGAATTGTAAAAAAAAAAAAGTCTGCACCCTAAATGCAATGATTTTTACCACAGTTTACACTCTTTTAAATCTGAGCAGTGGCATTTGGGAGTACTTAAAGTGGACCAACACCCGGTGTGATGGATTCCCGGGCCGATCCGATCCCTCCCTGTGGGGCATCCAAAATCGGGATGCCCGCTGCGTGAAACCCCCAGGACGCCCTCTGCACTTACCTGATTGCCGGTCCAACGGCGCATGCGCGGGCCGCAGCCGCATCTCACGCTTCTCTCTAGCAGGGCGCGTGTGAATGGCCGGCGCAGGTACGCTCCCTGTTAGAGGGTGCTCGGAGCTGCTGCGTTAAGACGTCTCATTGACGCGCATACCACAGCGGCTCCGAGCACGCTGATTGGACAAGCGGCCGCGCATGTGCTATAGGATCGGGGTGAGGTGAGTTTTTACTTGCGATCTGGGGGGTTTCACATAGCGGGGCACCCCCGATCGGGGAAAGTCCACTTTCCCTTTAAGAACGTATATTATTGTTTGTCAAAAGGATGTCCTCAATGTGCTAAACTTATATAGCATTTTGTTTTTCTTTTGTTAGCGAATGAGTCTTACAGAAGCAGTTTTCCCCATCGTGCTATTAGCAACCCAACAATGAACAAGAGAAGAGACATGAGCCCTGTACACGCTTTTGGGTTTTGCTGGTAAATATACGGTTTACCAGGGGTTCCCAGCTTGTAGCTTGGGTGTCACTTGTGGATCCTATTGTGTGGCTTGAAGATCTCTGCTAAATAAGATGGGCAGTTGGAGAAGTGGGCCAGCTTACCTTTTCCTGCAACCTTCAGAACCGTACTTCCAGCCTCCTTGAGTACTGTCATGTGATGCTTGTGTCACATTCCTAAGCCACATGGAGGATGGAAAGCTGAGAACCAAAGTAGGGTACTCGAAGCTGCAGATAGGTAAGTCAGTACAATTCTCTGCCTGACTGCTTGCAATTTAACCTCTTTGGAGATAGAGATCTGTGTACCCTCTGCAAAATACATTTTTTAGGGTCTAGATCCGATCCCTCCCCGTGGGGGCATCCAAAATCGGGATGCCCCGCTGCGTGAAACCCCCAGGACGCCCTCTGCACTTACCTGATTGCCGTTCCAACGGCGCATGCGCGGGCCGCATCCGCATCTCACGCTTCTCTCTAGCAGGGCGCGTGTGAATGGCCGGCGCAGGCACGCTCCCTGTTAGAGGGTGCTCGGAGCTGCTGCGGTAAGATGTCTCATTGACGCGCATACCACAGGGGCTCCGAGCACGCTGATTGGACGAGTGGCCGCACATGCGCCGTAGGAGCGGGGTGAGGTGAGTTTTCACTTGCGATCTGGGGGGTTTCACATAGTGGAAGTGGACCAAGACCCAGGATAGTCAAAATCCTGGGTGCTGGTCCACTTCAATTCTGGATATTGGGGACTATCTGGCCAGAGACCCCGTTCTGGCTCATCACTACTCATGATCGCCCCCTGACACCTTTGAGTCCATGATTCCACATTGGGTTACAGGCTCCTGCTGCGTCTGTGTGGGCTTACTTGATGCTCACATTTCCTTCAACAACCCAGAAGCTGAACAACAGTTGAGGTCAAGTTAAACTAGATTTAGCATGGGGGGGGGGGCACAACCTTTTTTGGCCTAAGGGTCGCATTGTCTTATTGTTCCACTTCATGGGGCTGCAATAAAATGTAAGCTGCAAAGATGCAAATAGTTTATGAAGGCAAGCTTAAAGACGACCTTGGCTATGCCTTACTAAACATGACTCTGCACTTCAGAACAGTGACTGGGTAATGGTGTGCAAGTATCCTTAAAGTGCACTGGCATTGGGAGGAAGGCTGATGAGGACAGCAGATGGTGTAATATGGCACCTTCCTTCCACCCAGTGCGTCAAAAAAAGGCTGAGCCTTTATAAATTGGTTGTAACAGGTGTCAACAATTCTATTGGAAGTCTACAGAGCTTATGAGGGCCAGAGGGATATATGTCAGGCGCTCAACCCTCCTTCTCCAGGGCCACCAACAGGCCAGGTTTTGCAGATCTCCACACTGATGCACATGTGGTGTAATTAGTGCTGAGTCTATAGTTCTGTCGGTCTGAGCACTATTTACTGCCCTTCTGCATCAGTGTGGAGATCTGAAAAACCTGGCCTGTTGTTGGCCCTTGAGGAGGAGGGTTGAGCACATATGGATCAGCCATGCTCTACTGCTGGACAACAGCGCACAACCTGCTGCTCCTATCATAGAAAAATAGACAGTATAATGATTACTCTCATACAATGCATCATCTGTGAAATGGCTGAACCGTGTTCCCAGGCTCTCAATTAATACACATGATACAGTCCTTTTTTTAAAAGAGAGCTCGCCATAGACACACCCACATCCACACCCCCCAGTCTCCCTTTAGTCTGCGGCCCAGCCTACCCCCCAGCCTAGCCTATGGGTGGAGGCAAGAGCACCCCTCAGCTGCAAGGAATTCCCATACTCTCCTTTTGACCAATTCAAACCTGCTCTCTACCCCATGGAGAGAGAAGAACCAAAGCTTAGGAAAGCTTAGAAACATATGCTTTTCTCCTGTGATTTCATTGTACATAAACAAAATTGTCTAGTTTGCAGCCATTGCAAAGCTTCAATCATGTCTCACTTACTCATTCCAACAGACCGCTTCAGATCATGATGATGGCTGAGCGCATACATTTCCAAGTGTTTTAGCAGTCTGCTATTCTTAAAGGTAAAGTCCACTTTCCCTTTAAGAACGTATATTATTGTGCTAAACTTATATAGCATTTTGTTTTTCTTTTGTTAGCGAATGAGTCTTACAGAAGCAGTTTTCCCCATCGTGCTATTAGCAACCCAACAGTGAACAAGAGAAGAGACATGAGCCCTGTACACGCTTTTGGGTTTTGCTGGTAAATATACGGTTTACCAGGGGTTCCCAGCTTGTAGCTTGGGTGTCACATGTGGATCCTATTGTGTGACTTGAAGATCTCTGCTAAATAAGATGGGCAGTTGGAGAAACGGGCCAGCTTACCTTTTCCTGCAACCTTCAGAACCGTACTTCCAGCCTCCTTGAGTACTGTCGTGATACTTCACATTGTGTGTCACATTCCTAAGCCACATGGAGGATGGAAAGCTGAGAACCAAAGTAGGGTACTCGAAGCTGCAGATAGGTAAGTCAGTACAATTCTCTGCCTGACTGCTTGCTTGTGTTGGGAATGGGGGGGCAGATGCACCCTGCATAGTTTTTGAGGTCTGGAGGGATTGTCACTCATTCTGCTGATAATAAAGTGATGTCACTTATATTCACCATGACTGTCCAGGCATTACGGTGAACAATCTGACACTACTGGCTCATGACCATTTCTCATTGCTCTCAGTGTAAGAAAGGTTGGGAACCCCAATGATATATATATTGTGAAGAGGGGGACCCCTGGCCAGCTGGTTTTCCTTGGAGCCCAATCCAAACTAAGGGCCATCACACATAGATTACATGGGGGGCCCTCCTCTTAATTGCCCACCAACTGGCCATGTTTTACAGATCTCCACAAAGATGGCAATGAGTGCAGCAGCAGAACTAACAATATATCTACCGGTATGTGGAGATCCACAAAACATGACCTGTTGGTGGGCCTTGAGAAGGAGGGTTGGGGATCTCTGCTATAGAGCTTATATTGTGTCTGGGCCCCTTGTAACCTATAATGTGATCAATGGGCACCTTGTCTGATTTTCAATTTCCTTTATAGCCTGAATAATAAGGTAAGCCTGGTTGCCTTGGGGACAGAAGTCCAGCTCAAACTAAGACCCCAACCATCACATATAGGTTATAGGAGGGGCCCGGTCTCTATACAGCCTACATTGTGTCTGGGCCCTCATAACATATAATGTGATGGCTGGGCCTCTAGAGTTCTTGTTTCCTATATGGTCTGTCTGGATTTTAAGGCAAGTCTGGTTGTCTTGGGGACAGAGGTTCAGTTTAAACTAGGGGCTAAGCCATTACACATTGGTTATGTGTGGGACCCAGACAATGCTGCTGTATGGGGCCTGGAAATTCCAAATGGCAGTCCTGTATATATATATATATATATATATATATATATATATATAATCTCTATATCCTCTCTAGGGACACAGAAGGTCATGTTTGCTTTAATGATTTAAAACCACGAAACTTACTTGTCGTCTGTTTTTCCACCAATACAATAGATGAGCCCATTGTGTGACACCACAGAATGTCCATACACCTTGACTGGGAGTTTCTTAGATTCTTTCCAAGCCACTGCTCTGAAACAAGAAGAAGACTCTTAATATCGGTTAGCCATATATGTTGCATAGTCTAGGGTTTAGTAGCTATACACGACATACTTAATATCATAGCAGAACACTGTGTCCAGTGACTCTTCAGACTGCAGGTCTTTGCCAGCGATGGCATAGATACAGTTATCAGCCTCGCCCAGGCCAAAGAGACACCTGGTTGATGGAAGAGGTGGAAGTCCGATCCAATCACCCCCGATGCTGTCCAACTGAAAAATAAAATAGGATCCATGTTGAGTCACTACTAGTAGTGTATTAAAACTAAGCTAACAAGATGTCCTCCTTTGCATGGCACAGTGCATCTTGTCCCACTGCCCCCTCAAAAACCTTGGGGGTACTTGAATGTCACACTTTGCTAACAATAATGAGAAGTCCGAATCGAGGGCTTTTTGTCAATTTACAATAAAGTCCTGCTCCAGCTCATTAGCTGAGCAGCGCCAGGTCGCATAGGTCCCTGTGTGCTGTCCGTTCGTTGCAATGGAGGGTTGGGCCTGGTCTTCTAGGAAACCAGAAGGTTCCTGACTGTCGGACCAGCTGGGATGCGTGGGAGAGAAGGTGAGTGCCTTTTTTTTTTTTGGGGGGGGGGGTGTTAATAACCCTTAATCAGGTGACCAACAGAAACCATCCAGGTTTTATATGCAAGCCCACTGGGAAATCCATATTGGTCACCAGCAGTCATATGACACCAGCCATGCGTAAAAGAGGAGGTGGTAAACATATGGGTATAGGACTGCTTTAGGTGTGTGTTGGGGGGTGGGCTACACCTACTTACACACAGGAGTAGCATAGAATGTTGAGGCTATGTGTTCCTCAAAAGTCTACAGATAAGCCACACACTCAAAATACACCATGCCACCTCATTACTTAGTAAAGTGGTCAGTTTACCCATTTGAATCCCCCCAAAAATGGTCAGTTTAAAAAACCCATTCTGAGGATCCAGCCTCACTTCATGTTTAGTTACAAGAAGCCAAATCGCTGATATACAAAAAAAAAGAAGAAATACTCCTCCTGTTGTTTTCTCTTTCTTTATCTACTGTTTAGAACAGTTTTATTTCATTCTTACTACTCCAGAATTTGTATCTCCTTTATAACAACAACAATGTACATGCCTACCTCCAGATAGGTATGAGACTACCTGGCCTGAGTGTACCATTTGCTACGAAAAAAAATTATATTAAAAAATCAAGTATTTAATTAATATAAATACAACTGTATAATGATTGTTCAAATATAATTGTCATTATAAACACATAGATTCCCTCTTTCTGGGTTTAGTTTGATGAATTTTGCCTTCTCAGGTGTGTTTCGCTGTTACCAGCTTTCTCAAAAAGATGGCATTTACTACACAAATAATTTCATTCAGAAAGTGCAATAGTCCATTTCTTATTTTAAATGTGATCACAAAAACTTAAAAAAAATGGAAAATTGTAATTTGTAAATTAGTTTTTTATAGTATGCAATATTTTTATGAAACATGCTAAAGAATAACTTGTCGAACTATACCCTAAGAGTGAATTTATTTGTTCAAATATTACTGTAACTCATAAACAATCAGCGATATAATTTTATTGTATGAAATGGTACAGCCAGGCTGGGTCCAGGTCTCCATACATTTCTGGAGGTGGACATGTCCAGGTGAAAATGAGTAAATCTCTAATAGGTTCATAGATTGCAGGAGGTAAACTGGTTGTAATTTTCCTCGAATACTTCGGCACAGGGTCTCCGTTTGCTAGTGGACTGGAAGCCGCAATACATAACACAGCTGGCACCTAATACTGCAGGAGGTGTTGGTGCCTGGCAGTGTTTGTTGCATGTTCTGGTCCAAAGCACACAGCACTTGCACTAGAGCACATATGTTACAATGTGGGGGTGTTGGAGGGCAGAATCTGGTCCCATGTTGAGTCAATGTTGGAAAAACATTTCCCAGAACAATCATGTAATATACAAGTAGGTCAAAATACAAGGTTCAAACATCCTTGAACCTTCAGGACCCATACTCCGAGCCTGAACTTTCAATTTAAATGCAGGAACAAAGTTAAGCTTCAGCATATACCCACAATCTTTGATTTCTGCTTGTACCAGCAACCTAACCCATTACTTCTCATGGGCTTTAGACAGCTTCCATATGGATTTTGAACCTAATCACAATTTAGGCTTAGGGCTGTGCCCATATCACTAAAAGCTAATTGAAAAGAATGCACACCGTACTGCAGCGGGTTGTGATTTGCAAAAAAGTGTATTAAATCAGTAAATACAGCAACCACAGTGATTCTATATACAAAAATATACAGCCACGTGGCTGATCTCTTATCTTCATTTCTGGCGATTATTGTATATTTTTGTATATAGAATCACTGTGGTTGCTGTATTTACTGATTTAATACACTTTTTTGCAAATCACAACCCGCTGCAGTACGGTGTGCATTCTTTTCAATTAGCTTTTAGAGATACTTTGTTTGATCCTACTGGGGAAAGGATCTTTATGTTGAAATATATATTGCACCCATATATCTGAAACCTCTATTGATTGCCCTGGTGTGCGGATTTGCTGAACTTAAACTGTTCTTCCTGTGCCCATATCACACCTGATAATCGGACAGCTGTCCGATCTAAATGCCAAATTAGGAAACTGGTTCCACCCAATACCCAAACCAAAAAACCAAGAACTGGCCAGTCTACTTCAGGACCATCACATCTAGACATCTTCCATTTTATTCCGAGGTTACCCAAAGTGTTGGCCATATTGCAGGGGTTATATATAATAATAATATAATATACTCCTTTCAGCTTCCAGTGGCAGATATTACAGAGAATTTCACTGAGAACTTAATATGGAACCCAGTGTAGGTGGAGATGGCTCCTATAGTTGCTAATAGCAGCTCATATTGACTTCAAAGGGAAGTGTATCACACTCACTTAATAGAGCAGCCTTCAGGAGAGGGGTTGGAGCAGCAGGGGGAGCATAAATGTGTCAGCAGCTGCCCCTAACCAGGACAGGTGAGTACATAAAACAGTGTAAAGAGTTGAGATGGACAAGGAACTTTTTAAAATAAACCACATGCCCGGAGTTTGGCTCCAACCAGGGGAGTAGCTATAGGGGGTACAGAGGTTGTGACCGCACTAGGGGCCCATAATTGTCGTTTCTCTGTCTTATTTCTTATATCTGTGCTCTCACTGCATCATGTATAGAAAGAAGAAGCATCATTTGTCTCTGCTGTTTCAGCCTTTAGTTGTATCAAATTGAATTAAAAAAACAGGAAAAGGTTATTGTATGAGCCATCATGGGGCCCTATTCAATGTTCACACCATGGCCTGTGCACATTTACTGTGGCTCCAGCAAAAACTCCACTTCAAAACTTGAAGTGAGCACAAGAACACATACACACATAAAGTTCATACTTGGCCATGTCAAGAGCCCAATGACAGGCTATTGTCTTTGAGACCATGTGACTGCAGACACAATGCAGTCAATAGAGGTAGGTGAGCAAATGTTTTGAGTCTAATTTTTCTGAATTGGTTGTAAAATAATAACAAAGAAATCATATTAAACTTATTTTTTGTAACCAGTATGCTTATTGGTTGACGGTAAAGCCCCTTTCCTTCTCCATATATTTTTGAATTGAACCCAAAAACTAAGCAGATATACTAGTTACACAGATTTCCCCAGTCTAACACTGGTTCTTGTCTTACCCTATAATATCACCAAAACCATGAAAAACATTGTCAACCTAGTGACCTACCTGGAAGAAGTAGGACTGTAGTGGATGATCTTTGTTTTCTTCATCCACGTAGAGTCCACCAACAACATAAACTTGATTTGATTTTGTGATTATGCTGGAATGGTTTCTTGGAATCTGCTCAGACAAGGCCACCAAGTAGCATTCATTTTCTATGGGCTCATATGCCACAGTTGCTGTATCGCTGACCATGAGAACCATATCTTTGACAAACATTCCATGTCTTGGAATGTCATTTAGATATCCTGGAAGCAGATCTTCATCCCCAACATCACCATCGGCCTTGTCCTTAGCTGGCTCAGGCAATTTGCCAGCAAAGGCATCTTTGATAACCTTAATCTTTTTCTGTATATCAGCATTTCCCTTTAACAGCTCTTCCTTTTCAACACGATCCTTGAAATATTTTTCAGGCATCAACCGAAACCGTATGCAGTCGAAAACCTCTGAAAGGCTCTTCACTTTGTTCTCCTTGTCTGTCTTGGCCCATTTCATTACAGCCTCAAAGACGGTCTCTTCCTTTTCAACATTTAAGGAGTCACTGGAGATGACAGCTATTAACTCATGAGGGGCTAGCTGCAGGAAATCTTCTTCATCACAAATCTGGCTAAACCTATCACAAACATAGTCCCGTGCAGTGATAGCAAGTCTTGGGCAGTCCAGAAGTAGGCCCAGTCTAAAGATGGCCAAGCAATTGGTAGGTGACAGTCGCCTTTGGAGATAAGTAACACAGACTGTGAAGACGGAAGGGATTTGGAAACGACTGGCCAGGGCGAAGATATCCTGGACATTTGCATCATTGAGGTCAATATCAGCAGAGTAAATATATTTAAGAATGGCTTCCATGATGGCTGGGTCAACATTGTCTAACTCCATATTTTTTTTCTTCTCTTCACTCTCATCAGACAAAAAGAACTCACGGAAATAGGGACTGCAAGCTGCCAGGATGAGCCTGTGACATGGAAGGGTCTTGTCCCCGGCTTTGAGGAAGCAGTCGACAAACTTATTTTCTTCCAGAAGTTCTTTCAGCCCATCTTGGAGAAGCGTAGATTGATAAAGTCTGAGTTCTTCTTTTAGTTCCCGAGTGGGATCCATTTTTTTTTTTTGTATGGAGGAGAGGTTGAGGGAGAAAGCAGAAAGGCTGTGAAGCTCTTGTCAGCTTTCAAGTCCAGCAGCAAAAGGACTGCTCTGTGAACTCTGGCAAGCTTAAGCTCTGTGCAATTTAAGCCCACTGGCTAAATATAGGTACAACCTCTCACAATATGGAATTTGGTCGGCCAATTTGGAAAGGGGAATTGCTCCTGCAGCTGTCACAGATTGAAAGAAACAACTGGAGATTTAGGTTACCGGCAGCAGGGTTATCTCTGTGAAAGTGACTGCAGAGAGGATGCAGAACACATATAGAAATGCACCATGGTATATATCTACTCAATCATTTTTATTAGTATTCAAGATTCAAAGTACAGGTTAAAGTTGACAAAAAAAAAAAAACAATAGAACATGAAATCAAACGTTATATTTAAAATACTGCTGTTCTGGACATAACCTTAAAGTTAATAAAATAAAAAAAAAACAGAATCATATAAGTAACAATGGAGTCTAGTCCCTTTTTTAAGTAAAGAAATGTAGTGTCTTGGAAAAGTATTCGCACCCCTTGAACTTTTCCACATTTTTAAATGTTACAGCCACAAACAAATGTAAAGAAAAGGATACATGTTTTTCCAAGTTTGGTTGCACTTGTATGACTTACCCATTTGGAATGTGGCCTTATAGAAACTTTTAAAAAAGCTGGGGCAAACTTTGGAGACCTCCAACAGCATCTACAGGGCACTACAGGAAATGGAGGAAAGGCACATGGAAAATGCTTCAGGTGAGCTCCTTGCTACCTTATTATTGCTATTGCCTGAACCACATGTGCGCCTCTAGGTATAGTAATTAGTGCTTAGACAGAGCGGTAGACTGAGAACCAATCACTACACCCGTGGAGTGTGGAGATCTGCAAAACATGACCTGAGAAGGAGGGTTGAGCACCTCTGGGCTGGACGCTCCCTTTAATAAGAAAAATCCTTAGTTGTGTTGCTGTATGTAAAGCACAAGATATGTATAGTTTTTGATTGGTAGTGTGATGACTAGTATACCCTGGCCAATATGTCCTTTCATTGTCAGAAAGTTTGCAAGCCTTAATTTACTGCTCATGGATGGATGATTGCCATCACACGTGCAATTAGGCAGAGGCGTGATAAGATATTTTGGGCCAAAATACAACCTCAATGTCAGGCCCTCCTCTAGGTAGTGGAATGGAGTAGGAATTGTGTCCTCTGTGGGTACAGATGGAGCGTAGGTCCTGTGTTCTCCAGCTGTTGAAGTGGTGCCGCTGCTGCAGGAACATTGATGGATGCATGCTCTTGAGTTCCTGCTGAACTCTTTGTCACCATGCACCCGCTCCCCCACCTCCTTAACCATGCTGGCCCCCTCCTGAGATGTGTCCTGAGCTCCATAAACTTGTGGCTCCTGTACCCTCTCTGCTGCCTCCTCTTTCCAGTTACTACTTTCCTTTGAGTGCTTCTCTTGCTTGTCACATAGTCATTGCCTGGCTGCCCATTGCTGCTAGGCATCTCTTAATGCAAGTATCAGCCATGCTAGGTGCAACTGCGCTGCAACAGCAGCTGGAGCAGTACTGCACTCCACCATGTCTGGGTGGACCCTGGACCACCCCCTGGGTGTTACCCTGCCCCTAGGCCCAGCTCTTCTTTTTCCAAAAAGGATTTTAAACATTTCCATCGACACAACAACGAAGAGCTGCAGCAAAGTCAGTCAGGACAGCGTCTGTGGACAGACGTTTATGATACAGGTCTACCTGCACCAACCTCTGCTTATCCTTCCCCACTTAAGACCAGTCGGCCTTGCCCAGTCGCTTTTAGGAACTTGTCAAGACTCTGTATTTCAGCCTAAGCCTTGGCAGGTCAATCCTGAGTGTCACTCAAGGCAGCATTACATAGTGGTAAGCACAATTTGCTGACATTAGGTGATAACGTTTGGGATAAGAATACTAGGTTATGCTTAAAAGGGGAACAAAACCCAGGGGGGCCAGCTCTGGAATCTCTGGAAACCCCCAGATTTCATTGTGCTTTTGACATATCACATGGTACATCAACAACCACCGTATATATTGTTAACAAAAAGACAGGTATATAGGATAAGCATAATATATATATATATATATATATATATATATATATATATATATATAAATAATATTTAACAGCGAGAACTGTTCATAAGAGAAACTAAAACTAATAAAGGCAACTTGTACTGTCTATTATTAAAGCTTTGAAAGGGAATAGACAAAAAGCAGAAGGAAAAAAAAGAAGACTAGAAAGGAAAAAAAAGAGAGAAAAAGTGAAAGGAAAAAGAAAAAAAGGGGGGAAGTAGGAAGGAAAAAAACAGCAGGGTGGGATACTGATGCTCCTGCCGAAAGGGCCCGCAAGCATGACATCTTTGTATGGATGTAAAAGTCAGTGTCCAGTCACTGTGAGTGATGCAAGGAGGCAGTAAGACGACCATGAGCCTTGGTTGGGAGCGGGTATGGCGCGGTCTGGATCTCCATTGGAGGTAAGTTTCAAACTACCAGAATAGGGCCCATCAGCTGGGTGGACTTCTGAATGAGTATATTTTGTTTATTATTTTTGCTTCCGGACAGTCAAGGAATGCTTTATCGTGCACCTCCTGCTGGAAGCTTCCTCTGGCTGTTCTCACCTGCTGCCAGTCATTTAGA
Source organism: Gastrophryne carolinensis (assembly GCA_027917425.1). NCBI lineage: Eukaryota > Metazoa > Chordata > Amphibia > Anura > Microhylidae > Gastrophryne > Gastrophryne carolinensis. The sequence goes on along the minus strand of CM051240.1, from coordinate 225,652,950 downwards.
TATGCCGGGCACTGGTGCTTGCAGAGGACAGAGGGCTGCAGGGATTTCCGCTGGTAGTCTACACATGTGCAGTGGCATCACCAGATTAATGTGATTATACAGAAAACTGGGGTGGGGGGGTTCTCATTGCGACTTTGCGAGGAATCCCAAATTGGCATGTTCCTGGTGAGAGATCTCTAAATCATTCTAGGGCTAGGTACTTAAGGTATTGGTCTGCCTTTAATAGTTATATGTAGCATGGGTTTTGGTCCGGTCTAAGCTTTCTAATAATTTCTGGTGCCCAGTTTTTAGCTTTTATTTTTAAATCACCTGTGTGATTTAAATCACCTGTGTGAATCACCGGTGAAAGAACTTGAGCTGGTGAGTGATGTCAGTATGTATTAGAACAGGGGTCCCCAGCCTTTCTCCCCTTAGGAACCACAGGTTTGCATCGGATTAGGTGCAAGTAGGATAATTTTTATTGTGAGCAATCTGTATGTATAGGGTGGGGGGGAACATATAAGATAGGCTCTTATTCAGGGTGAAGGCCTGGTTTAAAGCATTCATTCTAGCCTCAGACAACCCAAAATTAGTGGGTAGGTGGTGGGGTATAAATAAGTTAAAAACATGCCTAATAAGGGGTAGATGAAGAGGAAATCTTAAAATATTTGTAAGCGGGGTTGAATGTAATCTCTCTACTTTATACATTCCCTAATCAGTGTGAGGAACAGTAGATCTTGGCCCTGTTGCAGACTAATAATATCCTCCTTGTGTCCAGATCTCCTATTCTACGACTAATCTTGAAAAGAGCGAATAAAGTCTCTCCAGAGCTCAGTGACACATATGTTGGCAGCAATAGACTCTGACATTGTTTCTATGTTTAGCCTTTCTGACCAGACTATGCGGTTTCCCAGCAGCGAGACCTCTCACAAATTTATTGAGAGCGCACACTGTCACCTTATCTGTGTAGGGTAAACCCCCGGCTGGGGCTGAACTGCAAAGTTCAGGATGATCAAATAAGTAAATGAAACAAAAGCATTCCCAGGCCTACAGAGAATAGAACCTACCTGCTTAGGGATTTCGATTCCTATCTAGATATTACTGCAGAAATGGCCTGAGCCAGCACCCTGCAAGTCTAGACAGGTTCCAGGGCCTACTGCACCTTGGGGGCCCACTTTACTTGTAAACCGCAAAAATTCATGTATTATATGCTAAACAACATACTTACCTACATCCATGTAGGTAAGTATGTTGTTTAGCATATAATACATTCATTTTTGTGATTTACACTTTATAGATATGGTTTTGATTAACTTTGACTCGGACATTACCACATACTAACTAACAGCCCCCTGACGTCAGGCGGGAATTTTGAATTTTTTTCTTCTTCTCTCTGTATATCTTGGGCTCTGTTTTTTAGCATGGTTTGGCAGTCCTCCCTGATGAAGGGGGTTAACACGCTCCCGAAAACGTTGGACATTGCATGGACTGTTACATATGGATTTGTTTTTATCTAGTATTGACTCTTGGAAATTCGCTTCAATGTATGATTAAGACCAATACAACTTTGTGAATTTACTACTACATATGGAGTGCCGTTTTTTTCCTATGGTTTCACTGCTTATTAGTAGAGTGGATCCTGTTTTCACTTTGCATAATCTTGGGGGCAGGTGGTTCAGCTTGCTATTCACGTTCTTTTAATAAAGGTTAGCAGGTGGAATCTCTACTATACCTATGTCATGACACAACATAAAGGGGTCTACTGAGTGTTTATTGCTCAAGGGCCCGCATAAACCTGTGGATTGCCCTCGCTGTAGATCCACAGTCTGCCCTGTATTTTGTTACCTGAGACCAAGTGTAAGCTACACTCACACTACAAGCCTTGGAAAATTGGGGAACCTAAACCAGGGATGCTCAACCTGTAGCCTGCACTTTCATCAGTCGTGGTGCCTGGCACCCCTGCCTATCTCTACCCACCTCTTGCAACGTCACCTTTTCCAGCCTGACTCCTGACCACTTCTTCTTACCTTACCTCTACTCACCTAACCTTTTCCCACTTTACCGCAGCCCACCTCACCTCTAATCAAATAACCTCCTATTGCCTCACCTCACTTCTGATTTCTTTCCACCTCCACCTCTTCCCACTTCTTCCTATCCCACCTTGGCTCCCCTCACCTATGTGCACTTTTGCACACACGTATACATAATACTTTAAGGTTATAGCTTTCCTGCAGTAAACGGTTGCATTTATACACTGGATATCTCTTTTAAGAGGTGAAATTATTGTACAATGTGTTATTAAGCAGTCCCTTGCGTGAGGTACACTTGTTTGTGTACTTGTTTTTATAGGGGAGCAAAACCTAGCAGCGCCCAGCCTAGAACCTTAAAGATTCCAGGGCCTCCCACTGGCTTTTCCCGATTTGGGATGCCCTACTGTGTGAAACCCCAACAGGGTGCCAATAAAAAATCACCAACGCAGGCTCTCATCCAATGAGAGCCATCCGCCATGACAACATTCCGCAAGCCCCTCTCATTGTTTACAATAAAGGGCACACACTCCTGTCCCAGCCATTCAGATAGCCTGGGTCTAATCTAAAAGATTCCAGAGCCAGCCACTGGCTTTTCCCCGGGGCATCCTGATTGGGAGTGAAATCCCCCACAGCACCCATACACAATCACCTTTTCCCGCTCCAATGGCACATGTGCAGGCTTCCGTTCAATCAGAAGGCAAACGGCAAAAAGCTCTGATTGTTTTCAGATAGGCTGGTGCAGTAGCGTGCATGCCACTGAGGAAGGCTCTGAATTAAATCAGAGCCCTTTGCCGAAGTATGGAAACACGGCAAAGGGATCTAATTGAACGAGAGCCCCCTCATGTGTGCCTTTGGAGTGGGGTAAGGTGAGTTTTACTGGATGAACTGGGGGTTTCACACAGGGGGCATGGTACAAAATCCGGGAAAGTAAATTACCAGGTTTTGTTTTGCTTTAAAATCTAGTGCATGTCCTGATTCTGATCCCGACTAGACTACTGCAACAACCTCCTTTGTGGTCTAGTAGCAAACATACCTCATATATGCCCCATAATGAGGGAGACCACCTGCCCTAGAGTCGTATAGTGGTTGCTCCTCTTTAAAAAGCGTTGGAGTGGAGCACATCAGAGGAAACCATTCCTGGTGTCCATCAGAGGAAACCATTCCTGGAGTCCATCAGAGGAAACCATTCCTGGAGTCCATCAGAGGAAACCATTCCTGGAGTCCATCAGAGGAAACCATTCCTGGAGTCCATCAGAGGAAACCATTCCTGGAGTCCATCAGAGGAAACCATTCCTGGAGTCCATCAGAGGAAACCATTCCTGGAGTCCATCAGAGGAAACCATTCCTGGAGTCCATCAGAGGAAACCATTCCTGGAGTCCAACAGAGGAAACCATTCCTAGAGTCCATCAGAGGAAACCATTCCTGGAGTCCATCAGAGGAAACCATTCCTGGAGTCCATCAGAGGAAACCATTCCTGGAGTCCATCAGAGGAAACCATTCCTGGAGTCCATCAGAGGAAACCATTCCTGGAGTCCATCAGAGGAAACCATTCCTGGAGTCCATCAGAGGAAACCATTCCTGGAGTCCATCAGAGGAAACCATGGGATCCAGCCAAGGTAAGGCTTTGTTTTCTTTCTGCCGCCCCCCCCCCCCCTCTGAGGACCAGGGGAAGGAGGAAGGGTGGGGGTGGTGACCCGAGACTGGACTTCCTTTTTAATAATGTTGTTGCACACTATGTGCAATGTGTAATTAATTAAAATAACTTACTAAATAACTAACAAACTCATAAAAACACCATGTTAGTCTTGGATCTCCTGTACTGCCCCCATGGTAGCCCTGCGTCAACACCTTAGGCCCACCAGGGGTCTTCTGGAAGGCCAGTCTGACGCTGAATGGGAACGAGACTATTGAATATAAGGGGCAAAAAGATTGCAAAGTATTGAACCTGCTTTTTTAGGAATAGCAAAACATTAGCTAAAACTAAAAAGCAACCAGTAACGATAATTTATTATTGTTCCTAATATACATATATATCAGTGTGTCTGCACTTTACACACCCATCCCCACACACTGGTTTAAAGCCACGAAAAATGACAGACAGCTCTTCCCTGGGAGTGTCAGATCCCTGTCCCACAACATGCACCAGGTTACTCAGCTGCTAAAACAACAGCTGATGGCAGCTCTCAGTTGACTCGCAGTCCGGGTTTAGCTCCACCATATGTTGGGGGGGATGTCGGTGATATAATGGACAGGCAGCTGTATTACTGTGTCTGTAACAATACTGATGATGTCAGTCTCTCCACTCACAGTAACATGCTAAACTTCCGACAGATCCTCTCCCACATGCTGAACATTCCGCCATTTAAGTGATTCCTTGGGGTGATTTTTTAATTATTTATTAGATAATGGGGTTTATTCAGAGACCCTTTTCGGAATTTTTTTGCGTGAAAATTCTCGTCCATTTTTCCACACATCTGATTCAGCAAAGCCTTTTGTTCTGCGAGAATTTGTGTGTGAAATGTCTTCATTTTTGTGTGATTTTTCATTTGGTAGCAAGACCTCAAAAATACTAATAATAAAAAAAGGGGCTCTGAATCAACCCTAATATGATAATGATAGGCTAAGTCTGTAACTGAAATTCAATATCATTGTTATGTGGATGTTGGAATAAAGAGCATCATTAGGTGAAAAAAACAAAACAAAATTATAAAAGATTTATGGTTTACCAATAAACACACAGACACTCCTCTAATCTATTCTGAACTCTGCTGCTTGCCTCATCCACCTTTACTCTCGCTTTTCCAGAGCTTCCACTGGCTGCCAGCCTTGGAGACATCTGAAACCTAGACTCTCTAGCCAGCCCCCCCTACATTTTATCTCTAATCCAGCATACCTCCCAACTTCTGAAAACGTGAAAGCGGGACAAGCCATGCCCCCGGCCACACCCCCGTCACGCACCGGCCACACCCCCGTCACGCCCCGGCCACACCCCCTGTCACGCCCCGGCCACATCCCCGTCACGCCCCGGCCACGCCCCCGTCACGCCCCGGCCACGCTCTCCAGCTCCAGCAATGTAGGCTGCCTTCACCCCTGCATGCGTACGTATCCCCAAACCAGCATACCGCCCGCCCCCCCACCCCCGTGCGCCTGCCCACCCACCCCCGTTAACAGTTCAGCGAGCCAGCAAACAGCCTCACTGCCCGATCTAACTCCGCCCCCAACCCCCTGCAGCTGCCCCGGCACCGCCCCTTTCTCTTCCTTCCAGCTCTTACGCCGCACAGAGAGCTGCAACCTCCTGCCCGGTGTCCCGGCCGCCGCCATACTCGCCGGTGAGTTTACAGGATTCCGGGACATGTTGGGGCCCTGCGGGGCAACGGGACAAGGGCCCCAAAGCGGGATTGTCCCGCCCAAATCGGGACAGTTGGGGGGTATGAATCCAGTGATATCAACCCAGATGCATCGCCTGCTTTGCCCCTGACCTTCCCAAGTCCACCACCCTGGTCTCCCCTTCTCACTTTGGCCCCCAGGATGTCTCATGTGCCTCTTCACTTCACTAGAATGTCCTTCCACACTCAATTTTACAATCCTCATTTCAAGCTTTTAAACGTGCCCTCAAAACCCACCTATTCAGACGAGCATTATTATTATTCAGACTAGGTCTTTTAACACATGGCACAAGGTGCCAAAATCAACACTTACCAATCCGAGCTGTCTCTCTTATTGTATCCTATCCTAATTCCATTGCATTGGTTTTGAGTTTTGTAGGATTTTGCCTGTAATGGTCTCTGTACTGTAGTTTTACCCTGTCTGTAATGACTACCTTGTACAGTGCTGACACAGCAGATGGTGCAATATACTAAACAATAATAATAGCTCACACAGTGTGATGTGTACAGGGGCTGGGAGAAAGCTGGGGGGGGGGAGGCTATAGAATGGGGGCTAGAACTCAGCATCTAGAGCCTATTGAAAGAGCAGGTCAGGAAGGATCCACAGCCTGGAGTATAAGGCAAGTACACCTAATAAGTCCTGTTACATGCTTATATAAGGTTATAAGCAGCTTTGGGGAGTACATTTTGGTATGAAAATTGGCTTTTTACATCAAGCAAAAAAAAAAAGACTTTAGGACTGAATGATAAATATATATTTTAATAAAAGTGATAGATTTCACAGGGATGAGACATACACCTACAAGAAAAATAAATACAACATACAGCCATACTAAACAATGCTGAAAACAGTCATATAAATATACTACGTATAGCCTTTATAACCTTCATTCAGTAAACTTGCTTCAAAATATCTCATGAAAATAAAGATTGTTTAAAATTAAAAAACAAACAGACACTCACCTTCTGTCTCATGCACCAGGTCCTGGATCGGTCCGCCACTAAAAATGGGGCTCCCGATGCCTTTTGTGCTGTCCTGCCCCTCACATCAATCACTGTGCCATCCATTCATTGCAATGGAGGGGCTGTCTCTCAGGAGCGACTGGGCCACAACTTACAGTGAGCATTGGTCGTGGCGCAAAGAAATCTGGGGCAAATGCTCAATGTGCCCCTTCTCCAGGGGACTGGCCAAGATCTGCTGCACTTCCAGGTTCTAACGTGATCTGCTGGTGGGGCCTTATCAATAGGGGACCGGCAGCCGGTGGATCCAGTACGAAAAAAGGTACGAATGGAGACCCCTGGTTTGAGGCTTGCAAGAGGGATATGCATGTCGGGGCATCGCCAATTGGAAGCCCCCAAAGACCTGAGCAGCGCTTTAAATGATCAGTATGGACCTGTCAGTGTTACATAGGGGAGAGGCAATGTTGAGGTCTAACACCAAAAATTGAATTTCTACCAAGTGCTGGGTATAAAAATACACATATGGGTCTTCAGTAGACTTGGCATAAAGTGGATCAAAACCCAATATTTTCACCGCCCCCAGGTTTTGGTCCGCTTTACAGGGGCATTCTGATTTAAGATACCCCTGTGGGCGAAACCTGGATCCTTGCCCCTATGGCATGTGTGCAGGCTCTCATCCAATCAGCATTTATTGTGCATATTAATACCGGCAAAGAATGCTGACTAAATGAATTACTGTGGCCTCCCACTGACCACTCCCTCCAGCTGTCATTTATATAAATAATATAAATATGGCATGGGTCAGGGGCGGACTGGGGTTAAAAAATGGCCCGGGACTTTTTTGGTTACACGGCCCTTCTGCAGTGTGTCTGGCCACAAATAATACCCCCCATAATAGGCAGTATGCAAATCCCCCCTAACAAGCAGTACAGTAGAGCATCCCTCAACCACAAATTACCCCAATCATCCCATAACAAGCAGTGCAGCAGAGCTCCATCCCCCCCAAATAATCCCCTAACGAGCAGGGCAGCAGAGCACCCCCCCAAATCATCCCATAACAAGCTTGCAGCAGGCCAGGTGGATGGGAGCCACTGCAGGTCGCTGGACACCCCGCGGTGGCTCCCATACACCTGGCCCGCTGCAAGAACCATTGCCAGAGCCGATAAACTAGCAGATCGGCAGGCGGTCAATGCACGGGCGGTGGCGGCCTACCGGGCACTCTCCGCCCCTGGCAAGGGTGCACGCAAGGGAGGCCCACACATGCACTGTGTGATTGAGGAACGAGGTGCATTTACGGCAATCTGGGGGAAGTGGGGTTTCACACAGCGGTACAAATCAAGATACTCCTGGGGAGGGCTTTTACTCAGCCCTAGGATCTTTTAGGTTCTAAAGCCAGGTTGGATCGGTTTGGTCTGCTTTAAAACATCTCATAAAAATTAGGCCAGTTTCTTGCTTCATTTGAAAATAAGGGTATGAGTTAAAGTGATATCTCAGGCAAAGGCGATTGTGAGCCCTTTGTGTCAGGCAATGTACTAAATTGTTTTCCATCATTAAATTGAAGAAGACATGGCCAAGATATCAAGATTTACCATATGATTTGTCTTCTGAAGCATGTGGTTGTGGCTCTTGGAGCTGTGATCCAGCACAATAATCAGCATAATGGGCGGGGTCTGTAAGAACCCTAGACTGTGCTCCAAACACAGGCATTCTCAACACCCTGGCTGTGTTTATTAGCAGTGCTTGAATGGCTCTGAGAGTGGCATTCAAGCCATCTAAACAGAGGGGGTGTGGTCTAGACTAGTTCCTATGGCTAGTATTGGTGGCCCACATTGGCACTGAGCTGAAAGGAGGCACAGCACTGGAGGAATGCTCAGCAAGAAAAGGTGTTTATATTTCTTTAACCCTTTGCATGAAAAACCCCTTTTAAAATAAGGTGTGATTCAGAACAGGAATCAGAAGTCTGAGCAGGATTTGCTCCTAAAACTTCGACTACAGTAATGTGACAATTTACTTTTTAAAGTAAAACTTCAGTAAATAAAGTTTCACAGTCAGTGAATATTTTTTAATGACAACAGTTAAATATTATTATATTTAATAATATAATATATTAATAGAAATGTATTATGATGAAAATACAAGCATTTATAAACTTCAGTAATGTTCTCATATGTTTGAATCACCTTATATGTTTGAAACGCCTTATTTAAAGTGATTGGCAGGTCAAAAGTTATAAAATAAATATCAGTAGGTTACCAAACATTGAGTGGCTTGGGCATTGTGTTTCCTCTTCTGACTGTCTTCTTAGTTAGGAAAATCACTTCCTCATTCAGCTTTTAGTCCCCACCCTGTTGGTCTGGTCCATCAATCAACCTTCAGTGGACCAAGAACGGAAACACCCCCCACTCCCTGCAGAGGCATCCTAATTGGCTGCCTCCCTCTGCAGAAACCCCACCCTCCTCTCTCCTCTCACACTAATCATAATGTGCTTACATCACATCGCTGTTGCCACACTTACTGTTTCTCTTAATTTTTTCTATTAATCTCCAATGCTCTAATACTTTTAAAGATAACTTAGGAACTACGGGTCTTTTTGAAAACAGATTGAAGTTTAGGACAGTGCGACATGTAGCCCAAGACAATGGGACCACAATTGGGCTTGCCTTTAGTATAATTTAATCTCATTTTCAAATAACGGATGAAATTACCCCTATTTTCAAGAGGTATTTTAAAGCGGACCTTCACTCTGAATAAGAGTCTATCTTATATGTTTCCCACACCCTCTACATACAGATTGTCCACATTAAAAATCATCCTACCTGCATCTACTGCATGTTATGAGCCTTTAAACATCAAAGATGGCGGCTTATGGAAGCCGCCATCTTATCAGGCAGCCTGCAAACAGGAAGTGCCTCCTGACTGTGCTGCTCTGCATTCTGGGACTGCTGACCTTTACCTGACCCCAGCTCTGCTCTATCTGAGCAAAGCACAGCTATAACCCGCCCCCCTGTACCTTATCCCACTCTCCTCTCCTCAGTAAGTGTGATGCTTCTGAGTCAAGATGGCGGCGCCCGTATCCTAAATTCCTGAACAGAGTTGCAGCCCAGTGGGGGAAAGAATAATAAGTTAGTAAATAAAAACGTAAAATATATTAATTTTAGATGCTGGAGAACCGTTTTTTAAGAGTTTGGTCTTTTCATTAAATCACGCTGAAGGTCCGGTTTAAGGGAAACAAATTGAACCAAGGCCTAGGATAGTAACCAGGGGATCCAGGTGGCCCTTCACTAAATGGGTCTCTTGTGGTTGAGAAGTAATTTTTAAAAATGTCATCCCATAAAATTTGTGAAAGGTCCTCATTCATCCAGGTATATATATAGCAATAAATAAATGCAACTGGACTTGCTGTAATTTCTTGTGGACAGTTTCGCTAGTCATCCGATTTTAGATACAATTCAGAGATTCCATTTGCCCTTATTCATCCCATGACATCCCAGAGTCCCTGAAGAGTGAAGCCATCCTTCAGTTTCTCTACGGCAAGCCCAAGCTCTTCGGAGAACACTGGCTCGCGGTCTTGTTGCTGGCAACAGGAAAGCAGGAGTTAGTTTTGTAGACTGGTAGTTTTGTAGACTGGTATTAGGGATATACGAGGGATATCTAAGTCAACTCACCTTGTTTCCATCTGCAAAATATGCCTGTAATGTAAAAACACAGAGATCCAACTGTTAATAACAGGCTAAAAATCAGACTTGGATTTTACCAGCACCTGGCCGGCCTGAGACATCCCTGCTGAGTCCTCCCCCCATCCAATATGCTGGGGCTATAGCATTGGGAGCTGGGGTTCATTGGCTTGTGGGTACAGTGGGGCTGGTTACAGGGGGCTGATAGGGAGACTTAATAGTCAGAAATTGAATGCGGGTGTTAAAAGCAGCAGCCCAACTGGCTCCAAAGAAGTGGATATATATATATATATATATATATATATATATATCCTATTTTGTCAGATTGAGTGTGCCAAGGTCTGGCATGTCCCCTCCATTGCAGTATATGTAGTAGGTAGGCTCAAGTCACTGACTGACATGGGGGGGCAGCCTTAAGTCCTAATGGAGGACCTGGTTGTTTATTGAAAAACTGGGGGTAGTGGGGGAGAAAGGGAGACCCTGCTGTATTTTTCAGTTGCCCTGATTGCAAAACAATCATATATTTGTATTGGAAAAATAGAAACTTTTTTCAGACTCCCAACACTCTCTTCTCAGGGTCAAACATGTTTAAACCAGACCAAAAGACTGGCACAGTTGAAAGAAAACTTCCCAAAATTCACTTGCCCCATCTGTATGCATGATACTGAATCATTGTCAGCACTTATTCCTGCACTTACTCAAAGCTGAAACACCACCTCACCAATTGCAGCTGTCTGGATTTAACTAACATAACCCACAATGCATAGCGGCAGGAATCCCAGCAGCAATTCCTCTTTGCAGGCCACCTGCAGCTCCATAGGACGCCATTTTAAGGGTCAAATTGACCACAGCAGGAGTTTCAAAAAGGTAAATTACTTTTTATGTGCAGCAATGCGTATGAGCACTGTTTCTTGTAAGGGTGTTGGTCCAGTTTAACAAAATACACAGCCAACCTAAAAGCAGTATTCGCACATGCAGTGTGAGAGAGAGGTGTCGAATGTGTGGCCCCAAACATGACCCAAGCCAATATAAGAAGGTCCCCCCTACTAACTCACTCACTAACAGAGCTGCCAGTCTATGTGGTTGGAGAGAGGAGAAACAATCCCACTTGCCTGGTTTGCAGTGGTGCCGGTAACTCCCCCAATGCTGACCAATTAAAGGGGAACCAGGGCGGTGCAGCACAAAGAACAAACCTAACTGGCCCTTGTGAAAAGGGTCTTTTGGACAGCACTGTAACTTTTTGAAAGTGACAGATGCCGACCTTTGAATTACCGTATATACTCGAGTATAGGTCGACCCGAATATAAGCCGAGGCACCTAATTTTACCACAAAAAAACTGGAAAAGTTATTGACTCGAGTATAAGCCTAGGGTGGGAAATGCAGCAGCTACCGGTAAATTTCAAAAATAAAAATAGATACCAATAATCAGGATGCCCCAAGCAGAAGGCCAGCAGCCAGCCCTGTAATCTTTTAGATTCCAGGGCCGGCCTCTTATGGTTTTGTTCCACTTAAAAAAAACATTGAATTAGTGAGCTTGCTCCCTGCCCTGCTCCTCTAATCTTAAATTCAATGTGCACACACAAACACACAATCTGTACAAACCCCCATCAACATAATCTAATTTTTCTTTTTAAACCCCCAAGTGACAGTCCACCCTCCCCCCGAATCCCTGCCCGCTCCTCCATTACCTGTTACCAGGCGCTCCAGGCGGTGTACTGAGCAGGCCGGCAGCCCCCGCGGGCCTTCTTCTCTGATGATGTCACGGCAGGAGGGCGGAGCTGGCCAGGCCGCTCTCCTATTCACTGACGCGGACAATGCAGACAGGGAGGGAACAAGGATGGCTGGGTGCGTGATCGCCGGGCACGCGCGCTGGACGGTGACATGCGCGAAGCCCGCTAGGAACTTGTACTTAAAAAAAAAAGACAGTCCTTCTGACTCAAGTATAAGCCAAGGCGGCTTTTTTCAGCCCAAAAAGTGGGCTGAAAAACTCGGCTTATACTCGAGTATATACGGTAGTATAGAACACCCCTGACACAAATACTACTACAATACTACAATCAGTGGGGTAGCTACGCTTTCTGGCACCCAGGGCAAAGATTCAAAATGGCGCTCCCCACCTGTGGCCCTTTGGTGCCCCCCTGACCTGCTGCACCTGGGGCACGTGCCCCCCCCCCTCAGCTACGCCCCTGACTACAATAACCACAAAGGCAACTATGACACCAATATTTTACTTTTATTACATTTTACATTTATATGATCATCAATATCTGATGGAAATGTAGCCTTACCACAAAAGCATCCGTGTGCTCATCAGCTTCAATTTCCACATCGTCTTGAACTTGCTCCACCGTTAGTTCCTCAAGGGCTTGCGGCTAAGCGACACAAAAACACTTTTATCATTTATTTTTCATGATGCTTGTTGAACATGCCGTGTAACTGTTTTGTGTACTTCATTATGGAGCGCTAGGAAACCGAACTGTATACAGATAAAAAGCACAATAAATATATTGTGTTACCACCAGTCACTGGTACAGAATGTCATAATTCTAAGTGACACACTAGCAAACAGCGCAGCATAGCTTTCCTAGAACAACATGTGTGAATCTAATCCAGAGGCAGATTAGCGCAGTGGCCAAAGTCATTTTACTTATGACACAGCTAATCTTTTCCAGACATCTATAATTATATTCTGGAAAAGACCTTTCCAGTGATTCAGAGTAAAGTGATGTGCTCAGGTGCCAGGAGCACTCAAGGCGACTCGTAAATCGTCTTGAAATTAAAGATAAGACAAGATCGGTCATGTCGGGATCAACGGTCACCTTAAAGTGCACCGAAGAGGAAAAGTGTGTCCTATTGGGCAGTTTCCTTAAAGCGGAAAAAAAAAACAGGATTTTTACCTTCCCGATTTGGGATGCCCCACTGTGTGAACCCCCCAGTTCACCCAGTAAAACTAACCTCCCCTCGGTCCAACGGCGCATATGCAGGCGATCAGCCAATGAGAGTCGTTTGCTATGTTTAGGCCTTTTGGCAAAAAGCTGTCATTGACTATAATGGGAGTGTGCGCTGCCGCAACCACCCCAGCCTATCTGAATGGCTAGGGCAGGAGCGCGTGTATGATGTGGGGGATGCAACAGCACGCATTCCCCATTTAAAACAATAAAATAGTTGTAGCCGGCACACAATCAATGATAAATCCACTTGTATTAATTCCTCATACATGAAGTAACATGTACAAACATGCATAGGTGAGACAAAGTCCATAAAGTCCAACGCTAAATATGGCATATTGGCATATTGTTTTGGGGATGGCCTTATTTAAAACATTTTGGAACACTGTACTATTTATTTACTCACTGCAGCGCCTCCGCAAGTCTTGGCACCCACCAATTGCATGGTAAGTGAGTGCTACTGTCATCCTTTACTGGCATTCAAAACAACGAGAGACGTCTGCTGAATAACGTCAGTTTAGCTGGCAGCTCTCGTTGGGTGAGAGTCTGAGCATGCCCAGTTGGACCAGGAAAAGGTGAGTGTGTACTGGCTTCCTGGGGGGTTGGACACAGCGGGGCTTTTCAATTTGAGATGCCATGGGGTGGAATGGAATCACCAGAAAGGTGAGTGTTTGCGTGTCGATACAGCGGTAGTTAATTGGAATCTTTCAGACTTCAGAGACGGCCACATACGTGGTTGGCCACTTTAAAGTGGACCAGTCACCAGGATTTTGATTATCCTGCTGGCTGGTCCCTGCCCCGGAGGAATCCCGATGTAGGATGCTCCCCTGTGTGAAACCCCCAGATTTTCAACTTTTACTCACCTTTCCGCCACTACTATGGCGCATGCATGTGTCCAATCGCTTTATGGCGCTTTATGTGGTGCATACTAATGCGTGCTCCCTCGAGCCCGGCCTATGCAAGTGGCTGGGAGCACGCACAGCTACAGGAAGGCCGGGGGTGCGGATGCTGGCAAAGACAACGTCGCAGGACCTGCCACGATCAAGTAAGATTACCGGCACCCCGGGGAGTTTCACACAGTGGGTCACCCGGTATAGGATGCCCCAGGGGCAGACAAGGGGGTCGGCCCTGGAATCTTTTAGGGGGGGGGGGGGGCTATTGGTCCATTTTAATGCAGCATGCCACTTTGCATGGTGGTATGGTATAGGGTGCCCTTCGTTCTCTGTCTCCCTTTATCTTTCACAGATGCAGATAATACGGTGACCATCCCACCCTGGTTCACAGTTGCACTTGCCAACCACTGGGGGACGGACTTCCTACTACATCACTGTAGGGACAGGGTTATATATCAAAGTTCCAGCCTATAATCTCAATGGCTGCTGCCATTCTTGTTCAAGCGGAACAAATCCCAGCTGGGCTGGCCCTTGAAACTAGGGACTCCGCAGCACTCACCTCTTCCTGGCACTCCCTCAGCGATGCAAACATGGGAGGATGCCAAAATGATGTCCTCAATGTGCTGAACTGATCTAGTCCTATGTTAAAAATTTGTGTTTCATGGAATCAGTTTTCACTACCTGCAATCTGTTGCTACTGGCAACTGCACACTAAGAAGACAGAAGAGAGTCCTGTATACGCGGAACACTGTTGCTGGGCATGTGTAAGTGTGAGTGAACTCCCTCACCTTAGCAGCAGCCATAGTAGCAGTGTTCTGTGTGTGCAGGGCTCACTGCTGTCTTCTTGTAGATCTTGCTGTACAGACTTGGTAGACCAATAGCAACGGATTGCAGATAGTGGAAACTGCTTTCATAAAACGCACCTTTGCCAATATAAGAGAAAAAATACTAGATCAGCTCAGCACCTTGAGGACATCATTTTGGCGCATAAATATATATATGTATATATACATATATATGCTATCAGAGGTGGATAGCATGGTGGTTTCCCTTGCAGTACATGGCATTGCTGGACACTTGACTTACCTTTTCTTCCATCTCGTAGTCCACTCCAAAGATAGGGCTTGCTGAGTAGACTCTGTGCAAGGAGTTTATCTCTTTCACCGAATCCTGAAGCTTTTCCACCGGGTCAATCTTAAAGCCGAGGACATATCCCCCACTCTGTTATACAAGAAGAGACACATTACTATGTACAGTAGAGAGACTGGGTCACAGACAGAATATGAAATCATTGTCTAGGCAGTAAAATAAAAAAGGTTATACTTATATCTTTTCTCTCCTGCAGATGATTGCTTCTAGCCCAGCGCTCTCTTCTGATGGGCGAAACTAAGTCTCGCCAGGCCACATACCACCACTTTTGTAGTGTTGATGGACCATTAATCACCATCTATCACAGAGACTATGCACCTGCACCCTCCATTCATTGCAATTCCAGGTCTACCCACCACATCCCTACTAAAGGGCTGTTTTTGTTAAAGAGGACCAAAACCCACCCTGGAGTCTATGAGACTTTATGAGACTATAATCAGGAACAGTAGTGTCCAAGGACACGAGACGGGTCTCTAGAAAATCATATGAGTAGCTGGGATCAGGCAGCAATGATATACCATTATAGTTACAGCACACACTAGCAGCAGAACACCATCACTGGCAAGGTTAACTTGGTTCAGCTTTATGTGGCTACTCGTCAATCAAGGACAGAGTCAGCACAGCAGCGGCTAACTGGCTGCACTAATTGGCGACTTAAAATTTGACTTTTACATTTCCCTAAGGCATATAAGTACTTGCATATCTGCAGGGATACCAGGGATGCTATATGCTCAGCCAAAAGTCTGGAACACAGCAAATATTGGTGCATGCCCATAAAAATGAAGTGCGGCCGGGCTCGCGTTAGCGGATGGGGAGGGGCGGGCTTTGATGCAGCGGCCTCCGATGTAGCGGTCGGGGCTGCTTCGCGGTTCACAGCCCGCAGATGTACAAGGGGGCGGGCATAGATGCGCTGGACTGTGACGTAGGCAACTGTGTTACCCCCTATGACACAGCCTGCACGTGGAGAAGGGGGAGGGTTGTGACGTCTCCCTCCCACATTGTTTATCTTTTGGCGCCAGTCTGCGAGTCGGTTACTGTGGCGGTTTCTATGCGCCACTACATAACGCGGCGGATCAAGCGCGCCATTTTATAAGGTAGGATTGCCTTTGTTTATAATACATGAATATTTTAAAAGTGATTAGACATTGAAAGCCGCTTTTCTGCTCCCTGCCACTAGCCTTTGAAAAAGCTGTATTAACAGTGAAACGCGTCAGGCGGGGCAGCGGCAAAGTTTTTTCCTATATTTTAAGGTGAAGTTTATTAATTGGAGTATAAGTCCAGTTCTTACTACATCCATATCTACTACTGGCCATAGTGGACTGGGGGAAGGAGAACTACTCTTCGATTTTATTCTTTGTGCATACAATTTGGATTTTTGTAAGTGAAAAATTGTTACTATTAAACACGTGGAACACAAAATAGATGGGGTTGCACTATTGTTTTTGTTCTTTTTCCATGTGATCATTGAACAATATGGAGTGAATTTATGGAAGTATACTGAATCCATGGAAGTAATTCACGGAGCACGTTTATTATAAGGAGTTGATCATAAGGAGTTGTTTGTTATATTGATCTGGTAAGCGCACACAGAGTGAAGGGTGACCACTGCCAACGGGTGCATGTGTTTGGGATACCCACCGGAATTATCAACACGGATATTTTTTCTTTTTAGCACTTTAGCATTAGTGCATGTGTTTTGGGACACTTAATAATATGGACTCACGACTATATTATTGTTAAGTTTTTGAAATTTATTTTGATTGTATATTATATATATTATATCTGATATTAATTGGGTTAAGGTTTTTTCACTATAGGAGCTTGTTTTTTATTTTATTTGCTCTGTACCCTAATACATCCAATTCCAGGAGTGCTGTGTATGCTGCTGGCAGTCTGGGGCATGGTACACCAGCAACAGCCAGGTGAATATCCAGACCTTACAAGGGCTGTGTGCGTGTTGGCACCCATTGAGGAGGAACAACAACCCTTTGAATCTAAAAGAGTCTTGGGGGTTAGGCCTACCTCTTCCCTCAATTTGGGATCCTCTGCAGTATGAACCCCCCCCCCCCCCACAGATCGCCCTATGCACTCCCATCTTCTATGAACTCTTACTGAATCAACGTGTGGCCATGCTTTTAGCTAGGCGCATACCCACACCAGGCCTTTCAGAATGGCCGGTGCGGACATGCATCTGGTAGCACTTGCTCCGTTTAGATTTCCTTGCTGCACTGACATCATTGTGTAAGCCCTTCGCACAGGCCCGCAAACACAGACCTTTTTGGTGGTCCCACGCCGCGATTGCATGGTATATTTACATAATATATTGTGCTGCAGTTTACAGAAGGAGCCCAGTCATATATCCCTGCGCTATATATATGCACTCCCCAGTTCAAAAGGAAAAAGAACCACAAATTATGAACAGTTTGTATCTGTGTTACCTGTTGGGAGCTTTCAATAACCAATGCTAATCCAAACTTGGAGTCTCGGATCTTAATGGAGCGCTTTTTAAAAAAACAGAAAGAAAAATCTTTCTCCTTAGCATACACATCTCTCACCAAGCCCAGACATATGACAAAAGATAACACATTTAATGACCATTTATTAATCAAGCCCAAGTTTCTAATTATTATATGATACAAAAAAAATAGTCTTTATTTATATAGCACAAACATATTCTACAGTGCTTTACAGTCAGAGGGTTCATGTAATAGTAATAGTAATAGTGCCCATTGTGCGCTTATGCACACATGGAATATTACCTGCACTGTTTCCTATCCGTGCACTTGTGAACACACTTCCGTGGACACACCAGTGAATAAACACCATATCAGTGACTACACAGCTGAATAACACACTAAGGGGTAGTAAAGTGCACAGCCCACCGGAGTGGTGGGCTTCCCTAAACTTGGCACCGTGGAGCAATTGGGGGTTAGGTGCCTTGCTCAAGGGCACTTCAGTAACAAGGCTGGTTACCTACCTCTAGGCCATGACTGCCCCACAAACAGAGTAATAAATTACATAGCAACCAAATGGATAAACCAATGAAACAAAAGGAATGGTGGCCCTACTCACAAGCCCACAGTCTAAGAGGAGAATGGGGGTTACACAACCGTAATAAGTGCTAAGCACCATGGTCCAGCCATCTTAGCAACAATAAGAGTACATACAAATTGTATGGCCACAAGCCGATTTAGTGCTTTGTGGGGGCAAAATTTTGTGGTGGACATTGCTTGATGATGGATCAGAAAAATGATGTAAAAGATGGGTTAGAGAAAAATAATTATTAGGCAGGCTACCCTAAAAAGATGTGTTTGTAAAAGAAGAGGGACGACAGTCTGAATAGGATTAGTTTGTTAAAAATCTTATCCCTCCATGTGCTACTCATGACAGATCTTCAGAACAGGTGAGTACTGAAGATCCAGACACCAGGGGGGATCCACCAAGTTGTCCTATATACCCTCCCGGCAACTCTATGCCAGGGAGGATCCTGGTTAACAGGGACACCAAACTAACCTGGCCTACCCCCTCACACTATAAGTTAGCGCTGCATTAAAGAGAAGCTCACTTTTTATGAGCAGAGCGCCATCTGACAGGGGGCAGGATGAGGCAGCTCACACATGCGGAATCTGCACCTCCTCCAATAGGTGCATGCATCACTGCTGTACGCAATTATGTCTCCCATCAGACAGACTGTCATCCCTGATTTTGGCTTCCTAAGGATCTTTAAAGGAGCACTATCGCAAAATTGTATATCAAAATCCATACCTTGGCTAATGAGAGGAGGGGTCACTTATACACCTGAACTGAATAAAACTCTCTCCAAGCTTGTGGTTTCCTTCTCCTGGTAGGAATAAAATCCAGGGGTTACAGATTTAGTCAATGAGGGGTGACAGAGCCCGTCACCCGTGATTTCCTCTTTCTACCATTAAAATAAAAAAACAAGCCTGGCTGGATATTTCCTGATGCCAGGTGTATGAGTGACCCCTCATCCCGCCATCCAGCATATTTGTATGGATTTTTATTATTGGGACATTTTTTCGCGATAGTGCTCCTTTAATGGTAGGAACATACCAAATCAGGAACCCTTGGGGGGGGCATTGTTAAAGCGGAACAAAACCCTGCAGGGCTGGCCCTGGATTCTAAAATATTCAAGGACTGGCCCTTGGCCTTCCCATGGAGCATTCCAAATCTGGATGTCCCACTGTGTAAACCTCCCCCCCAGGTTGCCAAAAACTCACCTTCTTCCTGACTCCCTCGCTAATGTCAACACTAGTGGCCGATGCAGCCAATTTCACTCCTGATTGCTCCCTATTAATATGCACGGAAACAGCTCTGATTGGACGACAGCCTGTGCATGCACCGTAGGACTGGGGAAAGGTGAGTTTTTTCTGGGCTATGTGGGGAGGTTTCACACAGCGGATCATCCCAAATTGGATTGCCCCTGGGACAAGGAAAAAACCTAGGAGAGTCAAAATCCCGGGATTTGTTCCACTTTGAAAGGATCAGTCTCCAAATCTGGCCCTCTGATAATTTTTTTTTTTTTTTTTTAAAGAAGAGCAACCCCTCATCCCGCCATCCAGCATATTTGTATGGATATTTATTATTGGGACATTTTTTCGCGATAGTGCTCCTTTAATGGTAGGAACATAACAAATCAGGAACCCTTGGGGGGGGGGGGGGCATTGTTAAAGCGGAACAAAACCCTGCAGGGTTGGCCCTGGATTCTAAAAATACCATTTTGTGAATACTCACCTGTAAAATGGGTATTATAAGTATGTCACACACCCCACTTCAATCATTAATTATTACACTTGGGTAACTCCCCCAGCAGGTGGCGACGTGCAGAGAAGTCATGAAAAAACAAGCCCCTCCTGGTCTATACATTCCTGGTACCTCTCACTCATTCCCCAGTATTCAAACAGCAGTAAAGACAAGGTACCAGGAAAAAACCCTCAAACTGTAAACGAAAACTTCACCCTATAAAGAATCCGGGATACCAAAAGGGCGGGTGAAGTGGGGTGTGTGACATACTTATAATACCCATTTTACAGGTGAGTATTCACAAAATGGTATTATTATAAGTATGTCACACACCCCACTTCAATCATTAATTATTACACTTGGGACATCCAACAGCAGTGTCCAGAAAAGGGCGGGTATCCAACCAGGCAATAATGCCAAACCCAAACCACTGCAGCCTGCAGAACCTTGCGGCCAAAAACAGCAACCGCTGAGGCCCGCACATCAACCTTATAAAACTTGGAAAAAGTGTGGCACGAAGACCAAGTAGCAGCCTTACAAACTTGTTCAACAGAAGCCTAGTGCTGAAAAGCCCAGGACGCACCAACCGCACGAGTAGAATGAGCAGTAACACGAAAAGGGGGATCCTTCCCCTTGGCAGAATAGGCTCCAACAATCGCCTGACGAATCCATTTGCTAATGGAAGACTTAGCCGGAGCCAAGCCCTTCCTAGGTCCACAGGGCACCACGAAAAAGGCATCAGTCTTACGAAAAGAAGACGTAGTACGTAGATAGTACTTGACACAACGTACAACATCCAAGCAGTGCAACGCACTCTCCTTGACATTCCTAGGCTTAGGACACAAAGAAGGAAGAACAATGTCCTGATTAAGATGAAAGGCAGAGACCACTTTAGGGAGAAAGTCTGACTTGAAGCGAAAAACCACTTTGTCCTGATGTTTCTCAAAATAAGGAGCCTGAATCGACAAGGCTGCCAACTCCGAAACACGCCGAACCGAAGTGATGGCCACCAGAAAGGCAACCTTCTGAGTCAGAGTGGACAGAGCAATATCCCGCAAAGGCTCAAAAGGAGGAGCCTGAAGAGCAGAGAGAACCAAATTCAAATCCCAAACAGGGAGCAACGGCTTCCTAGGAGGCCGCAGATGCGAAACCCCCTGGAAAAAAGTCTTGACCAAAGGATGGCTTGCAAAAGACCTCTGAAAAAAGATAGACAAAGCAGAAACCTGCCCCTTCAAAGTACTCAGCTGAAGACCAGAGTCCAGCCCTGATTGAAGAAATTCCAAAATCCTAGAAATAGAAAAGACCCGGCAAGGCAAAGCCCTAGCCTCACACCAATCAATATAAGATCTCCAAGACCTATAATAGATGGAAGAAGAGGATCTCTTCCTGGCACTAATAAGAGTCCGAATGACCGAATCCGAAAGACCCTCCTCCTTTAAGATGGAGGTCTCAGCAGCCAAGCCGTCAAAGCCAGCGTTGGTAAACTGGGGTAACACAGTTGGCCCTGAGTGAGAAGATCCGGCCGAAGAGGCAGATCGAACTGATCCACTGCCAGACGAACGATGTCTGCGAACCACACCCGCCTTGGCCACCTTGGAGCCACGAGAATGGCGGGAACTCCTTCCAGAACCAACTTTCGCAGCACCCTGCCTAGCATGGGAATCGGAGGAAACAGATAAAGAAACCCCAGGTCCCTCCAGCTCAGGGCCATGGCATCCGCAGCCAGAGCCAGAGGATCCTGAGACAGCGACACGAATGTCGGAAGCTTGTGATTGTGACGAGAGGCAAACAGATCCACCTCCGGCGTCCCCCACCGGAGACAAAGCGACCGAAACACCTGGGGATGGAGAGACCATTCCCCCCGGCGAGACGAACACCGGCTCAGAAAGTCCGCCTCCGTGTTTTCCACTCCTGGAATGTACACTGCCGAGATGCAAGGGACATGAGTCTCTGCCCAAACTAGAATCAGAGACACCTCTCTGTGGGCACCCAGACTGCGAGTCCCTCCCTGGTGATTGATGTAAGCAACCGCCGTCCGA
Organism: Gastrophryne carolinensis; assembly: GCA_027917425.1. Classification (NCBI taxonomy): domain Eukaryota; kingdom Metazoa; phylum Chordata; class Amphibia; order Anura; family Microhylidae; genus Gastrophryne; species Gastrophryne carolinensis. The sequence goes on along the minus strand of CM051240.1, from coordinate 225,631,129 downwards.
TTGTCCGATCGAACCTGAACCGGCAGGCCCTGTAAATGACGCGTCAAGTGAGACAGAACCAACCTGATGGCTCTCAACTCCAGAACATTGATGGGCAAGTGGGCTTCATGAGGGTCCCACTGCCCCCGAAACTGAAGATCCTTCCAGAAACCTCCCCATCCCGACAAACTGGCATCCGTGGTGACAGTCTCCCAAGGCGGGGTCAGAAACGACCTGCCCTGCAGAAGATTGTCCGAGACCATCCACCACAGAAGAGACTGCCGAACTCGAGGAGACATCCGGAAGGACCGATCCAACGACCGCGGTCGCCGATCCCAAGACGCCAAAAGATGAAGCTAAAGCGACCTCGTGTGAAACTGTGCAAAAGGAACTGCCTCGAAGGAGGCTACCATCAACCCCACCAGTCTCATCCCTAGCCGGATGGACGGGCGAGGAATGGAAAGAAGAAGCTGAGCCAATTCCTGAATCAAAAGAACCTTGGCCTGAGGGAGAAAAACTCTGTGCTGGTAAGAGTCCAAGGACATCCCCAGAAAGGTCACCACCCTGGCCGGAACCAGGGAGGACTTGGGGTAGTTGATCACCCAGCCGAACCTCTCCAGCATAGACATCACCATGCTGGTGTCCCCTTCCGCCTGACAGAAGGAAGGCGCCATGATGAGAAGATCGTCCAGGTAAGGCACAATGCGAATCCCCTGAGCTCTGAGCAGGGCCATCACCCCCGCCAACACCTTGGTGAACACTCTCGGAGCCGAGGTGAGGCCGAATGGAAGAGCTACAAACTGAAAATGCCGGTCCTCCACCACAAAGCGAAGAAACTTCTGATGAGCCGGAAAAATCGGAATGTGAAGGTATGCATCCTTGATGTCTATGGACGTCATAAAGTCCCCCTGCCGAAGCGAACCGATCGCAGACCGCAGGGTTTCCATGCGAAACTTCTGGGGACGAATAAACCGGTTGAGAATAATACCCGCGCCCCACCTCCGAAAGAGGGACCGGGCAGATGACTGCCAATTCCAGAAGATTCCGTACCGCCGCCAGGAGCCCCTGCGCGGCCAAAGGATCTGAAGGTACCCGAGACCTGAACAACCTTGGAGGAGGTCGGGACTCGAACTCCAGCTTGTAACCGGCCGACACCACCTCCCGGATCCACCTGTCCGAGACCTCCTGGTCCCATACCCGGGAGAAGAGTCGCAACCGTCCCCCCACCCGTACGGGTGAGGGCGCCCCCTCATTGCTGAGCGGGCTTGGAGCCCCAGACGTGAACGGGACGGCCACGGCCTCTACCCCTATTCCAACTGGCGCCCCTGGAGGCCGAGGAGCCCGCACCCCTGCCGGCTCTGGCTCCCCGAAAGGACAGATTGAAGGGGGCCGCCCCCCGAAAGGAACGGCGAAATTTCTTGCGCTGAGGTAACTTACCTCCCTTGGCAACAGAATCCAGCTTTTCACCGAAAAGCCTCAAACCCAAAAAGGGAAGAGCCGTGAGCGATCTTTTAGAATTAAAATCAGCCGTCCACTGTCTCAACCACACAGAACGATGAATAGCAACCAACAGGGCAGTGGCCCTGCTACACATCAACATGGCATCATCCTGAGCGGCCAGAATAAACGACAAGAAGGATTCACAGCGCTTAAGAGCAAGAAACTCATCACCGGTAGGATCAAGATCCACACACAAGTCCCTGACAATAGACCTAACCGCCAATGACCGAAGTGCAGACGCACAAACAGGCCTCAAAACCGAACCCGCACAGACAAAACCATGGCGGGCCAGCTGATCAATCCGGCGATCCTCGCCGTCCTTGAGAGAAGTCGTGTCAGGAGAATGTACAACCGCCGTATTAGACAGACCCAAAACCGGAGCATCCACCTCGGGAGGAACAGACCACCGCTTCATCAAATCCGCCGGAAAAGGATACTTTCTATCCCAGCTAGGCGGCACCCCTACGAGACGCGTAGGTTGATCCCATTGCTTAAGGACAACGTCCTTGAAATGCTGTTGACTGGGAAACTCCAAGCGCTGCTTGGACACCCCAAAAAGATGACCCTTAGGCCGAGGAGCAACTTCCGGAGGATCCAAATCCAAAACCTCAAACATTTGGGCCAGAATAGTAGGCGTATCAGGGGGGGGGGGGCCTCAGCCTGGTCCCCCTCAGCGCCCGGCAACTGCTGAACCTCGGAATCCTCTAATTCCTCAACTAGCTCACCCTCTTCAAGGGGACGATCTGACCAATCCAGCGCCTCAACAACTTCCTCATCTGAGTCCGGCGGAGGCGGAGACAGATGTTTCTGCTTAGCTGGAGCCTTCTGAGCGACCACTGCGGAAAACATTTTCTCGAGGCTGGCCAATCAGGCGCATACCTCAGATTGCGAATCCCCACCCATGACAACGTCACACGGGGTCCGGAACAGGCGAGGAGGGGAGGGAGATGGCGCGGCCGAAGAAGTACCGGGCACCGGAGTGCCGGACTGGCGCTCAATGTTCCGCTGCGCACATGGAATACAAATGATGACATCATCCCCTGGGAGCGAAGTCCCACACCCCCCACACAGCCTGGACTGTCCCGCAGGACTATTTCCGGTATCTCTGGTAGCCTCCATATGGTGAATTTATGGTATTCGCAGAACCCAGGGAATTACGCAGTAAGCGACCCGGGATGCCCCTCTGAGATTTTAACAGAAATATATATATATATATTTAAATAGGCCTGTCAGGGAAATCAGCAAAAAGGCCAATAAACCAAACCCAATAGCCAGGTATATAAGACCGGGAGAGCCCTGTATGACGGAATCCCGGAATCTGGAAAACAAAGGCAACAGCCAAAACAGGCACACAGCACAACACAACAAAAAACATAAAACTACAGGACCAATACATATAAAAAATATGAACACTTCCAGCCAGCATGCCCCAAAGCCCAGCTGAATCACCCTGCCGTCACCCCCAACAGGGGGGGGAAGGGCGGAGGGCACAACCATGTAGGCCAAAAAGACAGTCAGCCGTGAGTGCTAAAGAGCGACAGCAGCTGCTCTATTAACTGAACGCTCTCACTACAAGAGCGTTCAGTCAGCATAACAGGACCAGAAACGACACACCGCCTACCTGTGACTGAGAAGGCGCCAACCGGACTGAAGCGAGACGGGGACGAGGGGCGGGCCCGTCAGAAGCGCGGGACCGCTGTAACCCCGCCCCTCCCCACCCCGCCAGACACTGCGTGGGCCGCGCCGGACGCGGCCCGCCCACTAGAGCAGCAAACTAGTCACGGGCGCCGAGAGCAGTGGCGCCTGCAGAAGCCGTCGGGCGGACCGGCGGCACGCATGCCGCCCGGTCCCGCCCGCCAATGGAAACAGTCGGCGGGGCGCCCAAGTCCACGGCGCCCCAGCCGCGGCCCGCCAACTAAAGATACCGCGCGAGCCGCGGGCGCCGCGAACAATGGCGCCCGCAGAAACCGTCGGGCGGACCGGTGGTACGCCTGCCGCCCGGTCCCGCCCGCCAACAGAAACTGCCAGCGGGGCACCAAAGCGCGGCGCCCTAGCATCCCAGGCGGGCCGGCGGCGCAGCGCGCCGCCAGGCCCCGCCCACCCTGGCTGAGGTAAAACACAAGACAAAAAGACGGGCGTCAAACATGGCACCTGCCCTCAAAAACCGGGTGGCGGGCTGGCGGAAACCCCCGCCCGACCCGTCCCCACAAGTGAAGACACAGGGGCTCCAGGAGCCCCCAAGCACCTAATAAGAGGCAAGAGCAGACGGGCCAGCGCCGCACAGGCCACCCGTCCCTGCCCCAACACACACACATACACTCAACACACGTTCCAAGGAAAGAAATTGAGTCAAGATGAGGGAAAAGTGAGAGGAAAACCTAAGGGGGGCAACAGATCTGGGGCATCCCAAATCCGGATCACCAACCGGATCACCGCTATGCCCCATAATATGGGGTCGAGCGGAGGAGCTAATCTCCTAGGCACTTTGAGTGCCATCTACCCTTGCCCGGCCTACAGCCTAAGCTGGGAGGCTACCATTAACCAGGGGATATACACAAAAGAGAGCCGGGCAGAAATAGACCATGGGGGGGGGCCGGGGTGATACCCCGGCTACCTGCAAGCAGGAGACTTCTTTCTTCTGTCTTGTCGCCATCTTGCAGAGAAGAAAAACTGGGGAATGAGTGAGAGGTACCAGGAATGTATAGACCAGGAGGGGCTTGTTTTTTCATGACTTCTCTGCACGTCGCCACCTGCTGGTGGAGTTACCCAAGTGTAATAATTAATGATTGAAGTGGGGTGTGTGACATACTTAGAATATATTCAAGGACTGGCCCCTGGCCTTCCCATGGAGCATTCCAAATCTGGATGTCCCACTGTGTAAACCCCCCCCCCCCGGGTTGCCAAAAACTCACCTTCTTCCTGACTCCCTCGCTAATGTCAACGCTAGTGGCCGATGCAGCCGATTTCACTCCTGATTGCTCACTATTAATATGTACGGCAAACGGCTCTGATTGGACGACAGCCTGTGCATGCACTGTAGGACTGGGGAAAGGTGAGTTTTTTCTGGGCTATGTGGGGAGGTTTCACACAGTGGATCATCCCAAATTGGATTGCCCCAGGGACAAGGAAAAAACCTAGGAGAGTCAAAATCCCGGGATTTGTTCTACTTTGAAAGGATCAGTCTCCAAATCTGACCCTCTGATAATTTTTTTTTTTTTTTTAAAGAAGAGCAACCAATGGTCTAGAGTCTATAAAATCGGCCAGCTGGAACCAGGGCTGCGGCACGGGATAAGGTGAATGGACCTTTACCAGACCCACATTCACTCCATAAGATGCACATTTTCCTCTTACTTTTGGGGGGCGGGAGAAAAGTGCATCTCCTGGTCTCATGTTTATGTTTTACCCAGCTGCTCGCATTTATATGAAGCTCACATAGAGGTAATATACTATAGTTCGTTTATTGTGGTCTGATGTAACCAGTTTAAAAAGCTGTAAATTTGTAATAACCAAAGCTTTGTAAGACAAAAAAGAACTAGGTAAGAAAAATTATTTTTTAAAAATCACACTTAGTGAACACATATGCAAACAACACAGACATTTAATCAGGTCTCCCTGTGTGTATGGGAACTTACAATTTGCAGGTAAGGGATGCTGACATTAAAACTGTCATTCATATTGGCGTGCCAAACAATTCTGACATTAGTTATAAAGAACGTTCCAAGATTGCCCTTTAAGAAAAAAAAATAAATGTAATCAAGTGCAAGAAAAATAGTTAAAATCACAACTGCAAAAGACTAAAGCTGGCCAAAGAAACACATTTTTATGATCTCTTCTTCTTTTATGATCAGACTATATTTGATGATTCTCGACTATTTTTTTTAATCATTTAAGGCTTATTCATGGCCGTGTGTCTGTGCATTTGTGTACATATTTTTGAGCGCCAAGTCGCACTCAGGCTTCCTCCAGATTCATCGTCTTCTAAATTTCAAGCGCATTTTTCAAGGCGGAAATTTGCGCCCGAACATGCAAAGTGCAAATTGGCCACTGATTTATGGGGTGTTTAGAGGGCAGAACATATTTTCCTCCTGAAGTAAACTGCTGACTTCATTGACTAACGGGCTTGTTTCATTCCTAAAACACATTGGCAGAATCCTGCGTGTTTTTTTAACAACATACAAGAAAATAGGGTTCCCACACACCACCGAATCCTGCCAAGAGTAAACAAATGGTGGCACCACCCCCACATATATTAATATACAAGTATTTTATTGAAAAATTACATGTAGCCACAAAAACACATAATAAAAAAACATTTAGGACAACATCACATTTACACTATAGACACCGGGGGGCGCCAGCGATCCATCCAAAAATTTATAGTATTACAACCCAGTACTCAGTCTAAAAAAGGACCACAATAAGTACTACTCCTACACTCAACCAATCAAAATCTATTATATACAATAATGTGCAAAATGTGCAAATAGCAATCCTATATACAAATAATAAAGTGCTTACGCTCAGAATCTATTTTATAACATGATTATAATATAAGGACCAGCCAGGGTGAATAAAGAGACATACAACAAATAGTAAAATAGAAATACAGACCAACTGGGTCTCCCCCCGTCAATATGCCCGCCAACGCGTGTCGTAACGTATGCCCGTTACTTCCTCAGGATTGGCATACAACAAATAGTAAAATAGAAATACAGACCAACTGGGCCTCCCCTCGTCAATATGCCCGCCAACGCGTGTCGTAACGTATGCCCGTTACTTCCTCGTCCTGAGGAAGTAACGGGCATTCGTTATGACACGCGTTGGCGGGCAAATTGACAGGGGGAGACCCAGTTAGTCTGTATTTCTATTTTACTATTTGTTGTATGTCTCTTTATTCACCCTGACTGGTCCTTATATTATAATCATGTTATAAAATAGATTCTGCGCGTAAGCACTTTATTATTTGTATATAGGATTGCTATTTGCACATTATTGTATATAATAGATTTTGATTGGTTGAGTGTAGGAGTAGTACGTATTGTGGTCCTTTTTTAGACTGAGCACTGGGTTGTAATACTATGAATTTTTGGATGGATCGCTGGCGCCAGCCGGTGTCTATAGTGTAAATGTGATGTTGTCCTAAATGTATTTTTATTATGTGTTTTTGTGGCTACATGTAATTTTTCAATAAAATACTTGTATATTAATATATGTGTGGGTGGTGCCACCATTTGTTTACTCTTGGCAGGATTCAGGGGTGTGTGGGAACCCTATTTTCTTGTATGTTCTGCATTTGCATTTTTCTTGCTAAGAATAGTGAGCACACCGTGTTACATTATTTTGTTATTCCTTTTTACAAAAGAAACTGGTGCTGTCCGCCATTTACTTTTTACATTTGTTTTTTTTTAACAATGAAAGTGTCAGCTGCAAGTTTTTTTTTTACTAATTTTTCCCCTTTTCTGGGGTTTTGGTGACCCTCTAACAGGGAGCTTGCCCGCACTGGCCATTCACAAATGACTGGCACTGGCACGCACCCTGCTAAAGGGATAGAGGGGATACGGCCACCCCTTGCGCATGTGCCGTTGGACCGGGAAAGAAGGTGAGTTTCTGGGTGATCTGAGGGGTTTAACACAGCAAAGCATCAGATTCTGAATACTCCGGGGGGAGGGAATCAAGCGGCCAAGGAATCTTATAGACTACAGAGCCGTCGGACCGTGGGTTTTACCCAAATGGGTGAAAAAAAAGGGTATTGGACCATTTTAAAGTAGACTAAAAAGTAACAACTCCTCATCTCTATAAGACACTTAGGGGACTGTTCTACTTCTTTATGGGGCATCCTGAATATGGATGCCCCATTGTGTGAAACCTCCTGGATCCACTCACCTCTTCCACAAGCTCGCACCACATCACTTTACTACATCCCAAGCATACCTCTAGCTAGGCACGCACCTGTGCCCAAGAAAGTCAAATTCTTAGGTGTTGTTCCTCTTTGAAGCAGACCAAAAGCCAAGAAAAAAAACCCCAATGGATTTACCTCCCCGGCGCAGGGCCGGATGTCTCCACAGGGGACTCTCCCTCAGGGCTTCCGAATTCATGTAGCAGGAAATCCACTCTACATGAACAGATTGTATGCTGGGAACTTTTAAGTCCCGGTCACTGGCTTGAATAGAGAAATGATTCAGCCAGTGCGCAGGTGTGGTATTTGCATAAAGCACCTGGGAGGATTGTGGGATGTGTACACCTCCTGGGTGCAGCAACATGGTAAGTAACAAGCAGATCATTGATAAACATGCAGCGGTTTGCATGCTTATCAATGATACTTTCATATTTTATGTGTTAAATGAGGTTTCCCTTCCCCATACTGGCGCTCTAGCATCGCTTTAAAGGGACATTCCAGGCAAAGAGTCAATTTAGCCTGCTTTCTGCTCGCCTCATGCTGGCTGTCAGGGGCTGCACCTTTTAAAGTGGACCAACACCCAGGATTTTTACTATCCTGGGTTTTGGTCCACTTCAGGGGGGCACCCCGCTGTGTAAAACCCCCCAGAAACCCCCCAAAACTCACCTCACCATGCTCCCACGTAGCCACGGACAAGCGGGTGACAGCTGCGGACAAGACAGCGCATCTGCCGCCGCCTCCCGCGCGCCCCTTTGACAGTGCGCGCGCCGGCCATTCACAAACGGCCGGCGCGGGCGCGCGCACGCCTAGAGGGGCGCGCGGGAGGCGGTGGCGGCCGCTGCCACCGCTGTTCAGGTGAGTTTTTTGGGGCTTTTGGGGGGGGGTTCCTCACCGCGGGACATCCCAATCTCGGATGTCCCGCGGTGAGGGAGGTGATCGGCCCGGGAATCTTATGTCCCTTACAGCTATCACAACAGACTTCACTTCAGCTTCCTTCAACAGAAACAGACAAGATCCACATTAAAAGAGGTATTACCTGGTCACTGGACAGATTCCAAACGCCATTTATTTTGTCATAGACTTGCTCTTTGGGGAGGAGTCTCAGCTGCTTATTCTGAATCAGAGCTCCTCGTAGTTTCAGATCCCGATACATTTTCGAGGTCTCATAGGCTCTGTAGCAAATCAAAAAAAAAGTCTTTGATGAAAAAGAAAAAACAAACCAGCGTCTGCCTGCAGGCACAATCCCAGGGAGTCCTGTGGGCCGCTGCAGTTCGGTTTTAGTGCTGTCAGCTCTAGTGCAAAGAGTGTGTTCCCCACTCAACTGTGTGTGCATCCGTGCTGCTGATCTCTTGCTGATTGGTGGCAGGGGGGGCATCATGTGACCTACAGTATCCCGAATATAAACATTCCAGGACAACAGAGCAGAAAGCGATGAAACCGGATCGCACCAGCCTGCAGAACCTTTTTCTCTTTCTTTATATACCGTATAAATAAATATAAAAATATATATAGAATAGGCTAAGAACCCCCCCCCCCCCAAATAATTACAAAACTCAAGCTATGTTCACATAGTTTATCCGAGGCTATGAACCAGCACACCTGGCATAGGGGCTGGGGTCTCCAGTGGCTTGGTGGCTTGGAGGCTGAATGGAATCTTCTCCTGCCTCTAGCTGTAATAAAGGCTACGGGGGAATCTCAGGGAAGCCACGCCCCCTGGGGTATAAATTCTCTACCCATCAGTGGGGATCACTCAAAGCTTGGCAAGGTGCCAGTCTGTAAGGAAGGGGGACCTGTGTCCTACTTCCACCCAAATGTTGCCAGAATGGTTATTTTAAACACTGCTTTCAGAAGAGGAGCCCATGGAGGACATCATAGGCGCCGGACAGCAGGAGGATCCTGCCCAGTGACATGTTATTTTTGGTATTGATCTGGATCAATAAGCAGTCAGATATTAGTTGGATAATTTTGCCCCTTTGTGGGCTGTTTTTTTAGATTGGATAGCATTGCACTTTATTTCCACCTCCCTGCTTTGGCCCTTTGTGTGTTAATGTTTTTTTATTTGTTATTGGTATGTATTGTCTTGTCATGATTCTTCTAATGAAATAAAAATATTTTTATATTTATATCAAATTTGTGTTGTACAGCATTCTATGTGGGGATATTTTTTAAATAAAGTATATTAGTCAACTATTTCTTTTCTGTAGCATTTATATATGAGCATTTGATTTTCATAGATGTTTAGTGAGAGTTGTCATTGAAGGACTCTAATCGATGTGAATAGCGGCTGAGGGCTCACCGATGCACAGCAATGACTGAAGTAAACAGCCGAGGACTCCCTGGTACCAAATTTGTAAAAATAAATTCAAAGCGGGTGTTGTTGCACTTTGTTAATATGTACAGCGCTTCCGTCTGCCCCCGTAATTTCTGTAAGAAACACAAACGTCAAAACACATTGCACAGCACAGAAAAATGGCGATAGAAGAACATATGTCCACTACATCTGGCTCAAAGGGACTGTCCGATAAACCATACATATTCACTTATAGTCCCATGCAGCTCATCAGCAATATTCCGGTACTTTCAAACTTACCTCTGCCAGCGATCCAAACCACGCCATCCCTGTGTCGGACCACAGCCCCTGGCCACGTTGCTGCCTCTGTGCTGCAGTCCTGGCATCAATCATGGTGACTGGACACGCCCACTCCGATCATTTCAATGGAGGGGGTGAGCCAAGGGCTGGCACTCCACCCCAATATGGTGAATGTAGTGGGCGCACCCAGTCATTGTGACTGATGTGAGGGGATGGCAGGGACGAGTTTGCAGATACCAGTACATTTCACACTACCAGCATTGTGCAATTCAGCTGTGGAATAAAGATGAGTACCTGTTGAGACCAAAAGGGGTGGCTTTTTGAAATGGCATCTATTTTTTTGCCAACAGGATGTCTTCAAGGTGCTGAATTCACTTTCTTGGTGTTTGTTTCTACTGGTGGGGGATCTCATTTTTTTCCCCTTGTTCCCACAGCTTATGTGCGGGAATGCTCAGCCAATCAGCGGCGCTCATTCTATTCAAATACCTTTGCCATTCTAAGCTCAGAGGGACAAGCAAATCTCAATGGAGTGAGCATCGCCTTTCCATCCCGCTTGCCTCTAGCTGTGGCCATGTCCAAGTTGGCCATTAGAAAGGCTTGAAGTGCAGGAGATGCAGTAAACAATTGGAGGCCCCCAGGGTTTCACACAGTGGAACATCCCAATTCAGGATGCCCCAAAAAGAGGTAGTCTAATGCTCCAAGAGTTTTATAGACTCGAGGGGGGTGTTGTTCCTTTTTAAAGATGGAGACGGAGACAGGGAAAGGCAAGAATATGAAGATCACGAGAAAATGCTGCCGGCAGAGAAAACGAGAGAGAGAGAATGATGGATGCAACGTGCAGAAGGGAGATAAGTATATGAGTGAAATTTGAAAAAGAGACCTGCTGAACCAGCTTAGAGCTTTCTGTCTGAAAGGGGTGTTTAAATGGTGTCTCGTCTCCTTGTGTGGGAAAGAATTGTTCCCTTCCATGGGGTATCAAAATGCAGGCATGGAGGCGTTAGGTTCATTATTTTTTAGCCGAGTCCTAGCGGATTTTGACAAGCACAGATGAGCGTGCTAATTGGACGAGAGTTTGTACATTCGCCGTAGGAATGGGGAAAGGTGAGTTTTACTGGCCTGGGGGATTTCACACAGCAAAGCATCCTGGGGGCAAGGACCAAAACCCAGTAAAGTCAAAACCCTGGGTTTTGGCCCACTTTAGGTGAATTTGTCTTAAGCTCTCAGTGTACGCTCACACACAGATTGTAATAAAATCAAATATCAACATGGACTTAGATGCACATTTATTTGGCTTTTTCACACTTACCGAGTTTGCAGTCCTTGTAGTTATATTTAAAATACAATTGTAGCCAACAGCTGCAAAACAAAGAAAGCATTCAAATATACTGACAATGATAAACACATAGGTCGCAGCTGTTTAATAGTACCGCCTGCATTGCGTTTTAATATTTAGTCTAAATTGTATTAATATTTACTGAATTGCATGAACAGAGTATACAGGTTTTGATTGCCTTTCACTGCAGGACATTTAACCTGGATATGCCACACGGATATATTTTTCTTGTGAATTGGATTGAAGAGGACCAAAACCCACTGAACTTGTGAAATACATTTGGCCAAAGCCCCTGCCAATATTTCCTTGTTAGGGTGTAGAACTAGAAATGGATATTTTCACTTTTCGAATAGTGTTTTTTTGCTGTCCCTCTCTGTAAGATGGCAGGCGATCAGTCATTACATAGGTGTGGCAAGGACATAATTGCCATGCATAACAGTGGCAATGAATGGAAATAGGCGGCATTATCTGGCATTAGAGTGGAGCAGGAGCAGTGAAAATTGGCATAAGGTTCTACTCATAGGGGGGGGGGGGGGCAATTCAGGGGATGCTACTTAAAAATGTGGGTTTTGGTCTGCCTAAAGTGTTTCTTAAGAACAACATTGCTAAATCCCCCATCGATCGCGATGTGGATTAGAAAGCTTAATGATATAATGAGGTTTGAGAACCTCATACATTCCAGGCGAGACAGATACGAGAGATTCACGATGGCCTGGTACGGGTGGATTGAAATCACTGAATCCCCTGAGTGCATGCGACTGCTTGGCCAGTCGGGAGAAGCCGCCCTCCCCCTCCCATCCCCTAATGTTGCTGTTATTCTTGTTTTCCTGCGTTGTTCTTCTTATATTCTAGAGTCAAGTGTCACCACCCCGTTTGCTCCAACAATATATGCATATTTTTATTTGTTGGGACACGGACGGCTGTTATACAATGTCTGTTTGACACTAAGACAAATACCAGATATGAACACGTTTTTTGTATGATCTTTTTGCTTGGAATCTTTGTATGTCTCTGTATTTGAAAATATGTAGAATGCTCTCTAAATAAAGAAAATATATAAAAAAAAAAAAAAAAAGAACATTGCTTATTTAACCCTCTAACTGTTTTGGATATGTTTTTTCTTTTTAATAAAAGAATAAAAGGAGCTTTTAGGTTTGGTTAAAGCGACAGTCCAGACAATGGCAATAAAAAGGCAGCAAGGAAGCCTGTCCCATATGCCTCTCCTCCATATCCTGCAGTGTGTTGTAGCAGGCCTCTGAAGTTTGCCCCTCCTTTCCATTCCATTCTTCCATGGCCACACTCCAAATTTCTTGCGTGGCTGCCCCTGTCTCTCAGTGCTCCCATCCTGAGCATGTATGTCAGGCATGACCACGTGTGGCTTGTCGGGCTCGCTCACAGTGGGAGTGCTGAGGGAAAGGGGCAGCTGTGCCCCACGACAAAATATGGAGAGTGTTCAGGGAGAAATAGAAAGGAAAAGAGGGACACATTTTGGAGCCCTGTTACTTCATCTACAATGCACTCCAGGAAATAGAGGAGAAGCACATGGCACAGGCTTCAGGTGAGCTCCTTGCTACCTTGTTATTGCCATTAGGCTTGACCTTTAAGCAGACTGCTGACCCTTACTGCCCCCTCACCCAGTGTGCCAGGACCCCACAATCTGCACCGTGGAGAAAAGTTTGAACGTTTGAGTTTTTTTCTATTTCACTAGGACAGTTGGTCATTAAAATCACAGTGTTATATATTGTTATTCAGATTGCTTACATTTTATTCCATGTGCCTCTCCTCAATTTCCTGCAGAGTGCTGTAGATGCTGTAGCAAGGCTTTCCATTCCATTCCATACCACACTCCAAATGTGGAAGAAAACCCACTTCTCTTCATTTTTTCCAGTGCGAGTAAGCCCGGCAAGCCACAGTGGTCACACTTGCCGGGCAAAGCTTGGTCATGCTGGGAGAGCTGAGGGACTGAGCAGCCATGCAAGCACATTTGAAGAGTGATTAGGGAAAAATGGAAAGTAGGAGCAAACTTTGGAGCTCTGCTACAGCATCTACAGTGCATTGCAGGGAAAGGAGGAGAGGCTTCAGGTGAGCTCCTTTCTGCCTTATTATTGCCATTGCCTGGTCTGTCCCTTTAACTTTTTTGTGAGCTACCTTTTGATTGCTTGACATCCATTGGACTTTTACTGTAAATTTTCACCCCCCCCCCACATATTTACCTATTGTTCCCCAACATACTAACCTACTATCCTCCACCACTACAGCTCACATGATTCCAGGGTTAAAAACATTGCTAGTTTTGGGGAATTATTCTTCATGGCATCCTCCAAAACTTCTGTGATGTATGGGACCCAATCTCTGAATCAGGTACATCTCAGGTGAATCAGGTACATTTTACAGAATGGGCGACCATACTGGCTGCTGCAGGGGAGAGGAGGTGAGTATCATTTAAAAGAGGAAATTTATTCAAAACCGATTGGATCTCCTTGTATCTTTGCAGCATCCAAGAAGTTGCCCTACTACACATCACCCTGCTAGGATGCTTCTGCCTGGGATGGATACTCACCTCCCCTGTGTTTGCTCCTATGGCTGTGTACAAGTGGCCGCCGGCAGCCAATCGCCCGGCGGGCAAACAGCGATAGGCCGTTGGCCGTAGCAAACCACAACTGAATGCAGAAGAGGTTAGTAGCAGTCGCCATTGATTGTTCGTGAGGGATATCTAACCAAGGGTACAGCCTGAAGTCAAATTTACTTGCACAATTGTTTACATTTGCATTGCTTTGCAGTTATGTTGATCTGAGTTGTGAATTTTTCACAAAATCATGAAATAAAATTGTTTTATCAACGTCAATCAGAATACAAACTTGTGCTACTTACCAAGGTTTACTCGAGGCAGTGCTACTGAATGCCATATTATACGCAGATTAGTCACCAGGAGTCTGCCTGCAGAAGGAAGAAATATTGGGTGAATAATATATATGTAAAATTATATATTTTTTTGGGCAGAATTTGGGCTTTAACATGAATTTTTTGTGTTTTCTTATTATTTTTGGGTTAAAAAAATATATATATTTTTTAAACATTGATGCTTTCTTAAAATAAAAAAACATATGATTTTCAAGAAAAACATACTGCGCATAAAAGCCCAATTTTTCCCAATTACAACGTACCACCTATGTATCGGTAGACATCCGTTACTGTCCAGGAGACACCCCCAAACTTAAAAAGAGCGCTTTTTGAGATTTTTAAATGAAATATAATTACTATGCGCAGGGTTAAAACCCTTAAAATTAAGAAAAAAAGGAGCCCTGAAGTAAAGTCAGCCCTGAAGGGTACCAGCCTGCTTAGCCCACCTCGGTTGTGGGCTCTTCTGCACCCCCCTGGGCTTTGGGGATGCAGGTAATGGGGCAGGTGACTTGCCTGCCCCTCCTGCCCTTTAAACTGGAATATCAGCGGGGTGTTTGGCTTGGTTTTGCATCACTGGTGGGCTTTGGTCTACTTTAAAATGAATGGAGTGGGTGTGCTGCCATTACCGTGACTGATGTTGGGGGCAGCTGCTCACCACCCAGAGGTCATCATTGAATAAAGAACAGATCTGCACGGAGTGAAACTCGATCCTGGGAACCGGTAAGTTTTACACTATCAGTCTAGAACTGACCAGCTGCATGGAATAAAGGTGAGTACATTTTTTTTTACAGTTGCCTGGATTGACTCTTTAAACCATAAACTGCGACCCACTGCACCTCTGACTTCTACCCATCTATGCTTACCTAACCTCTGCCCGCCTCTTCCTGCCTAACCTCTACCTTCTTCTTTCCACCTTACCCCTTCTTGCCTCACTTCTGCATATCTCTGCATATAAAGTACATAAAAACATAAAGGATGCTTTAACTGTCTAAAGTCACAAAAAATTTACGGGGCTGCATCTCCGATAACTGCAAGTCCCATAATTTTAAGGAGCTTGCATTTTCTCCCACTCCCAAAAAGCTCACAAGGTTCCAGTGCCAGAAAAAGATAAGATTTCCAAGACAGGAAACATTTTGATTCAATATTTATAATTTGGAGACAGCAAATTTGTATTACGGTAAAACGTAATGCTTTGCCAACAATGAGAAAATACCAGGAAGAATAATTACCTCGATCACCATTGTTTCCCTTGGTATCTTCAATAGAATCGAGGCAGTCTATTAGCACTTCTCCAGGTCTCATTTTCATTTGTCTAAAATATAATGGCAGCAAAAAAATACATAAATAAATGTGATAAACAGTAAATCAAATAATATATCTTAGGTGTTTCCTTTTAGCCTTTGAAGTGATTCAGTCATTTCTTGAGCATCCGTCATCAAGGGGAAACTGACTTTGCATGGTGAAGAATGCTATGTTGGACACTATAGGACTGATTCAGCACCGTGTATTGTGTATACGGGGATGTGGACAGAGGTGACGCATGAAAAAGAGAGGCGAGCAGAGGTGAGATGGGTAGACATGAGTTGGGGAGAAGTGAGGTTAACTGAGGTATGAAGGCAAGTGGTGAGAAGAGAAGCAGTGAATAAAAAAGCGTGGGGATTAAAGCAGGAAAAGGTGAGGTGTGACAAGAAGCGACGTGAGAGCAGGGCAGGGAAGACGTGGGGAGTGGTGAAGTGAGCAGAGGTTTTTTTATCATGTATTGTGAGAAAAAAAGATGTATGTTTTTTTTTTCCTTGGTGCAATTCAGCACCATTTTTAGTTGTGCAAAATGTAAAAAAAAGCACAGCTAAAAATTATGCTGCATTGTAGCAGGGGAAAAATCATTAGACATTTTTTTCTCACAAAAAGAAAACATTCTCATGGTGCTGAATTTAATGTACGAGCAGGGGGCAGATGGGCCTTAGGGAGGGCAGGGAGAATTACCGGTGGGCTGCACAGCTTTTAAGTATAGCAAAACTCTGCCCCCCCGGGGCACCCCGGTTGGGGATTCCCTGCTATGTGAAGCCCCCCGGATCACTCACTGTTCCTATGTTTCCTCGAACCAATGGCGCATGCACGGTGACGACATCACTCGCATCCTTTTCTGGCTGTGCGCGGTCACGCCCGCCATAACTGAATAGCTGTGCGAGGTCAAGCACAGCTGAAGGATGTAAGTGATGCTGTGCACTGCTGATGTGTGCGGCTGGGATTCCATTCAGCTTCTCCAGCCGCACATTAATATGCACAGCCAAAGAAGCTGATTGGACGAGCGCTGCACCTTGTGGGCCTGAGGGAAGATAAGAACAGCAGCCAATCCAGGGGGTCAGACCAAAAAAAAACAATTTTTCGTTCCACCCAGGTTTTGGGGGCATTCTGATTTGATTTTTTTTTTTTTTACACTACGGACTGCGTCTCATTTTTACTAACAAAAACAGAAAAGTGGTACAAGTTATAGTTACATGCAATTATTTTGGTAATATATTTTTAGATATATTGGCACAGGCCTAAAAACATCCCATTGCTCATGACAGTCAGAACACAAGCAGATTAGCCAGGAGACACATAAAGAGATTATCAAGCAAAGACTTGACTGAGCTTATCCTTCTGGGTATGGAGTACAGCTTCTAAATATCCTTACAGCATAACCTGTGGCCTGTACCGCTGTCTATTGCAGCCCCGGCATGTCTGCCTACCTCTGCTCACCTCACCTCTTCCTGTCTTACCACTGCCCATCTCCCCTTTGCCTCCTTTTTGCCACCTCAGCTCTGCTCACCTCACCTCTTCCTGTCTTACCACTGCCCATCTCAGCTCTGCTCACCTCACCTCTTCCTGTCTTACCACTGCCCATCTCCCCTTTGCCTCCTTTTTGCCACCGCAGCTCTGCTCACCTCACCTTTAATCGCCTCACTCCTGCCCACTTAAACCGGACCAACAGTCTGGCACAGTCATAAAACAAAGGTAGCAGCCAATTTGGAACTTCCTCTCCCAACTGGACCTTCACCCTGAATAAGAGCCTATCTTATATGTTTCCCACACCCTGTACATACAGATTGCTCACATTAAAAATCATCCTACCTGTATCTACTGCATGTTATGAGCCTTTAAACATCCACAAAGCCTGGAGTGGGCGTGCAATATACACACCTCTCTCCCAAAGGAAGCACCACTACAATCAACAATAAATATTGAATATTTTATTGGTACAAAAAAACTAAATATTAAAAATTACATACACCACAAGACAAATTAAAAACAACCGGCATGGCCAAAGGACCTGAATCAATATATATGGCCCCTAAAGGCCTATTAAATTAATGCCCTATGGGTAAATAATGTAAATTAATACCTAAATGTCAATAGCCAATCCTTTTGTGCCAGCACAAAAATTCTCTCTCTCTCTCTCATATATATATATATATATATACAGATTCATAAATATAACACTACAAAAATAATTATATACAAATATACATACAAAAATGTGTGCACAAAGTGCTCTAATATAATAACAATACTCACTAATAATATACAACAATCGATATTCACTATCTCCAGTGTGAACATGTATTAACCAAAACCAATAAGAATGTACAAAATTTAAAGTGCAAGTGCATATAAAAATCCCATGAAACAAAAAACTACCTAATATTGCACAAGAAAACATCCCAATCAGACTTGAAATGAAGACAATAACAATATATGATTGAATGCATGTGCCGGCAAACAAAATAAATGGTTAAATCTCACGTCATGTAATGACACCCAGGGCAACGGTCAGGCCAACCTCAATAGAAACTACCCGCACACGCAGCCCCCATGCTGCTTCAAGGGTAAGGGTAAGGGTAAGCCTTTAAACATCCAAGATGGCGGCTTATGGAAGCCGCCATCTTATCAGGCAGCCTGCAAACAGGAAGTGCCTCCTGACTGTGCTGCTCTGCATTCTGGGACTGCTGACCTTTACCTGACCCCAGCTCTGCTCTGTCTGAGCAAAGCACAGCTATAACCCGCCCCCCTGTACTTTATCCCGCCCTCCTCTCATCAGTAAGTGTGATGCTTCTGAGTCAAGATGGCGGCGCCCGTATTCTAAATTCCTGAGCAAAGTTGCAGCCCAGTGGGGGAAAGAATAATAAGTTAGTGACTAAAAATGTAAAATATATTAATTTTAGATGCTGGGGAACAGTTTTTTAAGAGTTTGGGCTTTTCATTAAATCACGCTGAAGGTCCGGTTTAACTGAAATGTACAGCAACAGGAAGCCCAGCACAACTTCCTGTTTGCAGTTGGCCTGCAAGCCCATGAGCACCCATCTTGTTTTTAAAATTTATCCCAATAGGCGTTAGAATCAGGTAAATTATTTTTGATGTGCAGCAATCTAAATTGCCCTGGAGAGGGATGCGTATGAGCACTGTTTATTGCGTTGGTCTGAATTAATTCATTTTTGACTGTTGGTCCGCTTTAATTCCACCTCACCTCACTTCACTACTCCCCACGTCTTCCCTGCCCTGCTCTCACTTGGCTTCTCGTCACACCTCACCTTTTCCTGCTTTAATCCCGACGCTTTTTTATTCACTGCTTCTCTTCTCACCACTTGCCTTTATACCTCAGTTAACCTCACTTCTCCCCATGTCTACCCATCTCACCTCTGCTCGCCTCTCTTTTTCATGCTTCACCTCTGTCCACATCCACGTATTCAGAAAAGCACATATACTGCCTTAAAGTGGACCAACACCCAGCCGGATCGGCCCGGGAATCGATCCAATCCATTCCCGCGGGGCATCCAAAATTGGGACGAGCGGCCGCACATGTGCCATAGGAGCGGGGTGAGGTGAGTTGAATCGGGCGATCTCGGGGGTTTCACATAGCGGGGCCCCCCCGAACAGGGTGCCCGGGGGAAGTGGACCAAAACCCAGGATAGTCAAAATCCTGGGTGTTTGTCCACTTTAAAGAGGAACTTTGTAGGCCCTGGAATCTAAAAGACTCCAGGGCTATCCGAGTTCCACTCCCTGGGACATCTCAAATTGGGATGCCCCACTGTGTGAACCCCCCCATATCGTCAGTTTCACTCACCTGCTACTGGACCCCTCGCCGTGCCTTTGTGCAGCAGCTGCACCTCCGCTCACCTCTACCAGGTCACATACCCACGCCAGGCCTTTCTGAGTGTGGGAACGCTGCAGCTAGAAGCCGAGCAGGGTGGCGAGGCTGGCGGTGCACTCGGCTCTGCTCGGGCAGCTTAGCCGCTAGCACAACGGTAGGGGCCCAAGTAAGCAGGCCGCAGTGGGTAAGCAGGCCGCTCAGCCAATCAGTGTGCTCAGTTTGGCCGAGCTAGCACCATGGGAACACCAGGAAATTACTCTTGGACTTTATCTTGTAAAAATTATTTTAAAGTAGACCCAAACACAGGATTTTATCTATCTGGGTTTTTATTCAAGGGATGCCTCTGCTATGTGAAACCCCTGCTTTGCCTAGTTTACTCACCTCACTGGTGATTCCACAAGGCATTCTATGTCGTGTGATAAATAACTCAAACTACTCACTAGTTAAAGCAGACCTCCAATCAAAAATACCCTTGAGGTTACATTTACCAATCACTGATATACCAATAACTTGATTACAGATGCCATTACAGCTTTACATGCTTGGCAAAGTCACAAGCAAGCATGGAAGTAGCTGTACGCCTTTTATTGAAGAGGTGTGGCGGCTGCAGTGTGTGCTACTGTTTCCTGTCCTCTATGGCATGGAGCTCTACTAGAAAAAGTTGAGAGTCTCCCTAACACAGGGCTGACCGATTGCGTGAGGGGGAAGGTTAGTATTAGTGTCTGTGAGAAAGTGCTACAATGAAGGGTGTAGGTGTGCTTTAAAGTGGACCCAGGATTTTAACTGTGAACTGGGTCTGCTTACCTCTTCCACGCATGTGCAGGCTCTCCTCCAACCATTGTTCCATGCCGTGTATATGAATAAATGGCATAGAATGCTGTTTGTATACACAGCCGGCACTGGGAGCATGCAGTATCCTGGCAGAGGGATGACCGGATCGATAAGTATACACCGCAGACCGGGGGTTTTAACCAAGCAGAGTATCCCAGAACTGGATGCCCCAGGGCCAAAAAAAAGGCCATCCCTCGAATCCCTCGAGTTTTTTAAACTCTAGGGCTGACCTATAGGGTTTGGGTCCACTTTAATTAAACAGGGTAAAATCTGGTCTAGGGCACTCAGGAGATGGGAAATGGCAACTAAATCAGGCGGGGATGCGGCTGCAGCCTGCACATGTGCTGTGGCATTGCCAGCAAGTCAGGATGCTCTGAGGATGGAAAAATGGGTCCTTTAGACTTCTGGGCCAGCCAATACCTGATACCGGTTCCTTTTTATAGTGATCCTATACCCTGAAATTAAACCGGACCTTCACCCTAAATAAGAGCCTATCTTATATGTTTCCCACACCCTGTACATACAGATTGCTCACATTAAAAATCATCCTACCTGCACCTACTGCATTTTCTGAGACTTTAAACATCCAAGATGGCGGCCCATGGAGGTGCAGGCTGCCTGCAAACAGGAAGTGTCTTCTGACTGTGCCGCTCTACATTCTGGGATTGCTGTCCTTTTCCTGACCCCAGCTCTGCTCTGTTTGTGCAAAGCCCAGCTATAACCCCGCTCCCCTGCACTTCTGACCCCTCTCCCGTCCTCAGTATGTGATGCTACTGAGCCAAGATGGCGGCGCCCGTATCCTAAAGAGCTGAACAGAGTTGCAGGCCAGTGAGGGAAAGAATAATAAGTGACTAAAAACTTTAAATATATTAATTTTAGCTGCTGGGGAATAGTTTTTTAAGGGTTTGGGCTTTTTATTAAATGATGCTGAAGGTCCGCTTTAAGTTTATGCCGACACATCCTATCACCAGCCCAGTGCCCTAAAACAGCCGGTGTTTCTATTTTTACTAAAACCTTTGCCCAATATTCATAAAAACACTAAGAGGAAGCAGTATGATGTCCGAATGGCAGCTATATACTAATTAATTCAGTTACAAGCTAACCTGTCACATAATGGCAGTTAGGTTGAAGTGCTTTCAGATTTATTGCAGCTATTATAACTGATAAGGCTGACCCCAGTGCGGAGCTGTGTTTAACTGAATGTATCATCACTGGAAAGCTACATAGCCAGGGAGCAACATGGCCGACTGCATCCTGGAAAAGTTGCTGGCCCCGGATCCATGTTCCTGATCATCCTGATTTGGGATGCCCTGTTCTATGAACCCCCCTGGTTTGCCCAGTATTCTTCTTTGTATGTAAGATTACCAGCAATGCAGGGAGTGTCACATACAGGGGCATCCCAAATCAGGATGCCTCAGTAAAGCAGACCAAAACCTAAAGTGAGTGAACAAAAATCTGGGTTATGGTCTGCTTTAAAGTTCTGCCCGAAGGATCATCCAGTCTAATCCCTCTGAAGCCAGAAGGGAGCTGCAGCATAACAGCCAGGAAACCAACACTCACCCCCCTCCCCTTCCCATACAATACACCCTTTCTTCAATGAGAAACACAAGAACTACGAGTTCCAGCAGTGTCTCTGGCCAAGCTGCGTTCAGAACAGGGCTAAATACTCACTGAGGGGAGATATCGAATCGGACATCGCGGTCCTCCCATAGAGCATCCAGCACAGACAGCATTTTGCCCCGATGTCCACAGCCACTTCCGGAAGGAGAGCAGGAGGAAGCGAGAAACGGTTACCAAGGTAACTACACAGCGAAACGTCGAAGTCGCTCACACAGGGAAAGGCGCATGGGCACACAAGATATTACATTTCGCGCGTGCGCACTGTAACACAGGCTTAACATGTGTAGGTGAGGCGGTAAGGGGCGCGAAAATGAGTGTGCTGAGCTGTGCTTGTACTGTGGTTGTGGGTTATACGCCGTCTTGTGTATGTAAATATGCACAGTCTCTAGGGAAGGATGGACCTACCTGAAGCACCCAAAGCTGCACCTAGACACCAGGACAGCTGCTCTAGTGTCATGAGGTGATAGCTGAAGAGGGCCGCTACAGGATAAGGTAAGTACATTTTTAAATTTGGGGCTCACTGTTGGTGATAAGGATGGGTGAGAGTGAGCATGGAATGCCACACTGCCTATGGGAACGGGAGGGAGAAAATGCCACAAATTCAATGCCGCACTACCTATGGGATGGGAGAATGCCACACTGCCTATGGGGGGGCATGCCGCACTACCTATGGGATGGGAGAATGCCACACTGCCTATGGGGAGGGGGGGGGGGATTCCACACTGCCTATGGGGGGGGGAGAAATTCCACACTGCCTATGGGGGGGGGGGGGAGAAATTCCACACTGCCTATGGGGGGGGGGGATTCCACACTGCCTATGGGGTGGGGGGAGGAATTCCACACTGCCTATGGGGTGGAGGGGGAATTCCACACTGCCTATGGGGTGGAGGGGGAATTCCACACTGCCTATGGGGTGGAGGGGGAATTCCACACTGCCTATGGGGTGGAGGGGGAATTCCACACTGCCTATGGGGTGGAGGGGAATTCCACACTGCCTATGGGGTGGGGGGGGGGGGAATTCCACACTGCCTATGGGGGGGGAATTCCACACTGCCTATGGGGTGGGGGGGGGGGAATTCCACACTGCCTATGGGGTGGGGGGGGGGAATTCCACACTGCCTATGGGGTGGGGAATTCCACACTGCCTATGGGGGGGGGGGGGAATTCCACACTGCCTATGGGGGGGGGGGGGAATTCCACACTGCCTATGGGGGGGGGGGAATTCCACACTGCTATGGGGGGGGGAATTCCACACTGCCTATGGGGGGGGGGGGGAATTCCACACTGCCTATGGGGGGGGGGAATTCCACACTGCCTATGGGGGGGGGGGGAAATTCCACACTGCCTATGGGGGGGGGGGGGGAAATTCCACACTGCCTATGGGGGGGGAATTCCACACTGCCTATGGGGGGGGGAATTCCACACTGCCTATGGGGGGGCGGGAAATTCCACACTGCCTATGGGGGGGGGGGAATTCCACACTGCCTATGGGGTGGGGGGGGGGAATTCCACACTGCCTATGGGGTGGGGGGGGAATTCCACACTGCCTATGGGGGGGGGGATTCCACACTGCCTATGGGGGGGGCATTCCACACTGCCTATGGGGTGGGGGGGCATTCCACACTGCCTATTTGGGGGGGGGGGGATTCCACACTGCCTATTTGGGGGGGGGGATTCCACACTGCCTATTTGGGGGGGGGGATTCCACACTGCCTATTTGGGGTGGGGGGATTCCACACTGCCTATGGGGTGGGGGGGAATTCCACACTGCCTATGGGGTGGGGGGGGGAATTCCACACTGCCTATTTGGGGGGGGGGGATTCCACACTGCCTATTTGGGGGGGGATTCCACATTGCCTATTTGGGGGGGGGGATTCCACACTGCCTATTTGGGGGGGGGGGATCCACACTGCTTATTTGGGGGGGGAATTCCACACTGCCTATGGGGTGGGGGGGGCATTCCACACTGCCTATTTGGGGGGGGGGGGATTCCACACTGCCTATTTGGGGGGGGGGATTCCACACTGCCTATTTGGGGGGGGGATTCCACACATGCCTATTTGGGGTGGGGGGATTCCACACTGCCTATGGGGTGGGGGGGAATTCCACACTGCCTATGGGGGTGGGGGGGGGAATTCCACACTGCCTATTTGGGGGGGGGGGGGATTCCACACTGCCTATTTGGGGGGGGATTCCACATTGCCTATTTGGGGGGGGGGGATTCCACACTGCCTATTTGGGGGGGGGGATCCACACTGCTTATTTGGGGGGGGGAATTCCACACTGCCTATGGGGTGGGGGGGGGGAATTCCACACTGCCTATGGGGTGGGGGGGGGGAATTCCACACTGCCTATGGGGTGGGGAGGAATTCCACACTGCCTATGGGGTGGGGGGGGGGGAATTCCACACTGCCTATGGGGTGGGGGGGGGGGAATTCCACACTGCCTATGGTGGTGGGGGGGGGAATTCCACACTGCCTATGGGGTGGGGGGGGGGGAATTCCACACTGCCTATGGGGTGGGGAATTCCACACTGCCTATGGGGTGGGGGGGGAATTCCACACTGCCTATTTGGGGGGGGGGGGATTCCACACTGCCTATTTGGGGGGGGGGGGATTCCACACTGCCTATGGGGGGGGGGGATTCCACACTGCCTATGGGGTGGGGGGGGAATTCCACACTGCCTATTTGGGGGGGGGGGGGGGGATTCCACACTGCCTATGGGGTGGGGGGGAATTCCACACTGCCTATTTGGGGGGGGGGGAATTCCACACTGCCTATTTGGGGGGGGGGGATTCCACACTGCCTATGGGGTGGGGGGGGGGGAATTCCACACTGCCTATGGGGTGGGGGGGAATTTCACACTGCTATTTGGGGGGGGGGATTCCACACTGCCTATTTGGGGGGGGGGGGATTCCACACTGCCTATTTGGGGGGGGATTCCACACTGCCTATGGGGTGGGGGGGGAATTCCACACTGCCTATGGGGTGGGGGAATTCCACACTGCCTATGGGGGGGGGATTCCACACTGCCTATGGGGGGAATTCCACACTGCCTATGGGGTGGGAGGGGGGTGAATTCCACACTGCCTATGGGGTGGGGGGAATTCCACACTGCCTATGGGGTGGGGGGGAATTCCACACTGCCTATGGGGTGGGGGGGAATTCCACACTGCCTATGGGGTGGGGGGGCATTTCCACACTGCCTATGGGGTGGGGGGGCATTCCACACTGCCTATGGGGTGGGGGGGAATTCCACACTGCCTATGGGGTGGGGGGGGGGCATTTCCACACTGCCTATGGGGTGGGGGGAATATTCCACACTGCCTATGGGGTGGGGGGGAATTCCACACTGCCTATGGGGTGGGGGGGGAATTTCACACTGCCTATTTGGGGGGGGGATTCCACACTGCCTATTTGGGGGGGGGGGGATTCCACACTGCCTATTTGGGGGGGGATTCCACACTGCCTATGGGGTGGGGGGGGAATTCCACACTGCCTATGGGGTGGGGGAATTCCACACTGCCTATGGGGGGGGGATTCCACACTGCCTATGGGGGGAATTCCACACTGCCTATGGGGTGGGAGGGGGTGTGAATTCCACACTGCCTATGGGGTGGGGGGAATTCCACACTGCCTATGGGGTGGGGGGGAATTCCACACTGCCTATGGGGTGGGGGGGGAATTCCACACTGCTATGGGGGTGGGGGGGAATTCCACACTGCCTATGGGTGTGGGGGGCATTCCACACTGCCTATGGGGTGGGGGGGGGAATTCCACACTGCCTATGGGGTGGGGGGGGGGGCATTTCCACACTGCCTATGGGGTGGGGGGAATATTCCACACTGCCTATGGGGTGGGGGGGGATTCCACACTGCCTATGGGGTGGGGGGGAATTCCACACTGCCTATGAGGTGGGGGGGGAATTCCACACTGCCTATGGGGTGGGGGGGGATTCCACGCTGCCTATGGGGTGGGGGTGGGATTCCACACTGCCTATGGGGTGGGGGGAATTCCACACTGCCTATGGGGGAGAATTCCACACTGCCTATGGGGTGGGGGAGAATTCCACACTGCCTATGGGGTGGGGAGAATTCCACACTGCCTATGGGGTGGGGGGGATTCCACACTGCCTATGGGGTTGGGGGGGGGGGAATTCCACACTGCCTATGGGGTTGGGGGGGGGGGGGGAATCCACACTGCCTATGGGGTTGCGGGGGGGGGGGGAATTTCCACACTGCCTATGGGGTTGGGGGGGGGGAATTCCACACTGCCTATGGGGTGGGGGGGGGGGGAATTCCACACTGCCTATGGGGTGGGGGGGGGAATTCCACACTGCCTATGGGGTGGGGGGGGGAATTCCACACTGCCTATGGGGTGGGGGGGGGGGAATTCCACACTGCCTATGGGGTGGGGGGGGAATTCCACACTGCCTATTGGGGGGGGGGGGAATTCCACACTGCCTATGGGGTGGGGGGGAATTCCACACTGCCTATGGGGGGATTCCACACTGCCTATGGGGGGGAATTCCACACTGCCTATGGGGGGGGGGGATTCCACACTGCCTATGGGGTGGGGGGGGGATTCCACACTGCCTATGGGGTGGGGGGGGAATTCCACACTGCCTATGGGGTGGGGGGGGGGGGAATTCCACACTGCCTATGGGGTGGGGGGGGATTCCACACTGCCTATGGGGTGGG
This sequence comes from Gastrophryne carolinensis, assembly GCA_027917425.1. NCBI lineage: Eukaryota > Metazoa > Chordata > Amphibia > Anura > Microhylidae > Gastrophryne > Gastrophryne carolinensis. Next base: position 225,604,648 of record CM051240.1, on the reverse strand, counting down.
GGGGAATTCCACACTGCCTATTTGGGGGGGGGGGGATTCCACACTGCTTATTTAGGGGGGGGTGGGGGGGGAAATTCCACACTGCCTATGGGGTGGGGGGGGGAAATTCCACACTGCCTATGGGTGGGGGGGGAATATTCCACACTGCCTATGGGGTGGGGGGGAATTCCACACTGCCTATGGGGTGGGGGGGAATTCCACACTGCCTATGGGGGGGGATTCCACACTGCCTATGGGGTGGAGGGGGGGGGGAATTCCACACTGCCTATG